>OY288282.1:77278755-78478755 GCA_958450335.1 Hibiscus tridactylites
TGTGCAGGTTTCTAGACAGAGCAGCAATTGGGCAGACCTCTGGCGATGCATCCACATCAATAAGCCCTGGACCCTGGAGACTATGTACAGTGACACAAGTTGAAGAAACAAAGATCATACTTAGGATGCTTCCAGTTATTCTCAGCACCGTTTTCATGAATACTTGTTTAGCTCAATCCAGACTTTCACCGTCCAACAAAGCACAACCATGGATACTCATATCCGTAGTTTTAAGATGCCAGGTCCCTCCATCCCGGTTATCCCCCTAGTGTTCATGTTCGTTTTTATCCCAATATATGACCGCGTTTTCGTCCCGATTGCTCGGAAAATAACAGGAATCCCAACCGGAATTCGTTATCTCCAAAGAATCGGGGTTGGGTTGGTCCTGTCAGCCATATCCATGGCGGTTGCTGGAATTGTAGAAACGCGACGCAAATCCGTGGCACGTGAACACAACATGGTGGATTCTCTTCAGCCTCTGCCAATGAGTGTGTTTTGGCTCGGTTACCAATATGCTATATTTGGGTTGGCTGATATGTTCACATTCGTTGGGCTGCTCCAATTCTTCTATGCAGAGAGCTCGGCGGGGATGAAGTCGTTGGGCACGGCCATTTCATGGTGCTCATTGGCTTTCGGTTACTACTTGAGCTCGGTGGTGGTGGAGGTAGTGAATAAGGTGAGTGGTGGATGGCTGGCGAATAACAATTTGAACCGAGACAAGCTTAACTATTTTTACTGGCTATTGGCAGCGTTGAGCGTGCTGAATTTCGGTATCTATCTGGCCTGTGCTTCTTGGTACAGGTATAAGAAGGTGGAAGTCATTAAGCAAGAAGAAAATTATGGTAGCGAAGCTGCTAATGGAAAGCAACTTGAGAGGTTAACAGTTTAGAATCACTGTAACTTTACTATATTTTCCAAATAAAAGCTCAAGATAATTAAAGCAAACATTTTGTAAAAACGATTCCCTAAAATCTGAATAAATAGAAGCAAAATGAAGTGATTGTATGTATGGGCAAAAATCTTTTTGCTTTTTTTTTTCCTCTACTTATGTCTTAACACTAAAAAAACACAATAAAATTAAATTTTAAGTACTAACCTTAAATTCTAAATCCTAACCACTACACCTTATATCCTAAAAAATATACTCTACCTTAAATTCTTTAAACCCTAACCATAACCCCTAACCTAAAACTCTAAACCCTAAACCTAATTTTGAATGTGAGACATAAGTAAGGACACCGAAAAAAATAGATATTTCTATGCCTTACTAATGCGTTGGAATCCAAATTGCACATACTCCTAATTTATGTGAAAATTGTTAATATCACCCGGCCCAACACAGACATAAAACATGAGATCCAGCATAACAAGTAACGACAATGTTGCCCGCATTTTGTTAGACCAGGTTTCGGATCTTGTCTTGCTATCTCATGGTTCTAAGGCTTTATTTTAAAACCATTTATCTTGAAGAATTTAATATGATCCAAGGAAATCGAGTGCTGACAATTAATCCATGTAACAAGCCTATGTCCAACTTATAAATGGAGATTAATCATCCTTTTCCACCCTAAAGAGTAGTAGACATTCATTAAAATATGCAATTGGCTCCTATGATTTTTTATAACAATCTATGTATCAGATATTCAGATTAGATTGTATTTTAATTCTAAAAGGAATTTTAAATTCTGATATAAATAATTGATTCAATTTAATCTTACGACGTAATTTCATTTTTATAAATTAATAAAATATTTAAAATATATGATTATGTTAATATTTATATATTTTATTATTATTTAAATATAATCTATATCAAACCAAATCAACACAATATTAAACATTACATGTGATCGAGGGATAAAATTCGTCTGCCCCTTTTCGGTGCCCCTACATATGCCCCAACACTAAAAAACACTACAAAATTAAATTCTAAGCCCTAACCTTAAATTCTAAATCCTAAACCATGTACCTTATACTCTAAAAATACACCATGCCCTAAATTCTCTAAACCTAACCACAACCCCTAACCTAAAACCCTAAACCCTAAACCATAAAGTTAATTTTAAGCGTGGAGGCATATATAAGGGCACCGAAAAGGGGTAGAGAATTTTAAAATAAATTTTAAAAAGGGTAGAGAATTTTTATCCGTGATCGAGATAGATCACCCCACTCATTAATGTATCTATTTACAATCTTCTTATCTTATCATTATAAAACTTGTCTAATATTATAAATCTCCACGAAAGTGGGTATTCTAAAAAGAATAGGTTAATAAGAATGTTAACCCGTAGGTAGGTCTAGGGTTTTCAGCATCGACATTTTTCTTGTTATAATGAAATTCAAAAGAAGCCCTTCTAAAAGAGTAAAATTTCTTTAAATTATTGAAGATACTCGGATATACCACACATATATTTTATATACTCACCTCGATGGAACTAAAATACCTAAAAGAAGGGAGTGCTAGAAAATCGATGCAAGCAAGTGAGGGGCACATGGTGAGACGATGATAATAATATAATGTAAAATTATTCATTTATTCATTGGAGCTCATTTCATACTAAATATTCATTCAAAAGGTACCTTAATTTACGATCAAGAATGGTACACGGCGGGAAACAATGGGTAGTAATTTAAATGCAAAAAATGATGATTGGAGGCTTACAATTTAACAAATGAAACAAGTACTGGTAGATACTGGGAAGGAGTTTTAAAAGAGGGAAAAGGGGATTTGATCCGGATCCACGGCCATTATAATATCATCGAGTCAACAAATTAGGTGAATTTTTCTCATCAGATACTTGAGAGCAGAGAACAACGACAAGTGAAAATATTAATTTATCTTTTCCTAAGTACAAGTAGATGCTTTTTCCCTTTTGTTTATCTTGTTACGAGCATCCTTCTCTTTATGTCTTTTATCTTTTCGCATCCTCAAGGGAAGAAAACAAACTCTCTCAACGAAATGGTACGTTTTTCCCACTTAATTTTCAACATGCTCTTTTTCAAATCTTTCACTCATCATATATTTAGCTAGTGACCAATTTGTTGTGGCACTGCAGGAACTAAAGTATGACAAAGGGGTAGGAGGAACTAAAGCTGCACTTTTCGTCTATGGTAATTAACCCTAACCCTTCCTGGAATGATTTGGTTATGCAATGTTAATTCCTTGATTCATATATGCAGCGACGGAAGGGCTGGAGAGCATGGCGTTTACTGCAAATGCAGTGAGCCTGGTGACCTATTTTATAAGGTACATGAACTTCAGCTTGACGAAATCTGCCAACACGGTTACAAACTTCATGGGAACATCATTCATTCTTGCACTATTAGGAGGAGTCTTTGCCGATACATGTTTGACAAGATTCACCATCTGTGCCCTCTTTGGATTCCTCGAGTTGTTGGTACGTTACTTATCAATTACGGAAGGACTGATGTATGTATTTTGGATGATCAATCAAATTCTGATTACATAATTGGATAATTAAAATCATTTGATCTAACGAGACTTGACCTGGTGCTTACAAATTTTAAGGGATATGCGCTGCTGACAGTACAAGCACACTTCCATCAACTGAGGCCAACTCCTTGCATGGATGATTCAAAGCAATGCGAGCCTGCGAATGTCGGCCAAGCAGCTATGCTTTACACTGGTCTATTCCTGGTGGCGCTTGGAACCGGTGGGATTAAGGCGGCTCTGCCGTTGTTGGGAGCTGACCAGTTCGACAGCAAGGACCCTAAAGAGGCAATTCAACTTTCAAGCTTTTTCAACTGGTTCATGTTTAGCATGAATGGTGGATCTTTAGCTGGGGTCACTTTTGTAGTGTGGGTAAGTTCTAACAAAGGTTGGGACTGGGCTTTTGGAGCCTGCACTATATTAGCCTTGCTTGAAATTGTGTTTCTCTGCATTGGCAAGCCATTTTATAGGGATAATTCACCCAAAGGTAGCCCCATTATTCGAATCATACAGGTAAGTCTTTTCCCAGTTTTCCATCACAATACGCACCACCACCTAGTACAATTTTTCCATCACAATAATCATGGCCTCCATATTCCTGTTTCAAGGTACTTGTTGCAGCCATCCGCAACAGAAACCTTCCAATACCAAAGGAGGAAGATGAACTATATGAGATTTATGACAAAGGAGCAGTGGTAGCGCCAAATGAGATCCTTCAGAGAACCAGTCAGTTTAGGTACAAGGTCTCATTTGTAAGAATTTTTTTTTTTTTTGTGAACTAGGCCCTAACGTGAATATATCAACAAATCCGCAGATTCTTGGATCGAGCAGCCGTTCATGCTGAGCCCTCTTGGGGTGCATCAGCATCAGTGACTCCAGGACCCTGGAGGCTTACTACAGTGACACAAGTAGAAGAAACTAAGATTTTATTTCGCATGCTTCCAATCGTATTTAGCACAATTTTCATAT
This sequence comes from Hibiscus tridactylites, assembly GCA_958450335.1. NCBI lineage: Eukaryota > Viridiplantae > Streptophyta > Magnoliopsida > Malvales > Malvaceae > Hibiscus > Hibiscus tridactylites. The sequence continues at coordinate 77,283,176 of OY288282.1, forward strand.
GTACTTGTTTGGCTCAATTCCAAACATTCTCCGTACAACAAAGCATGACGTTGGACACTCACATATTTGGTTTTGAAATCCCTGCTGCCTCCCTTCCTGTCATTCCCCTGACACTCAACTTGATTTTCTTTGCAATTTATGACCGCATTTTTGTTCCACTTGCCCGAAAAACAACAGGAATTCCAACAGGAATCCGGCATCTCCAGCGAATTGGAGTGGGATTGGTGCTCTCAACCATTTCCATGGCAATCTCTGGAGTCATGGAAACCAGGCGTAAATCTGTGGCATATAAGCACGACATGGTAGATTCTAATAAGCCTCTGCCAATGAGCGTGTTTTGGCTTGAACTCCAATACGTCGTATTTGGGTTGGCCGATTTGTTCACATTGGTGGGGCTGCTACACTTCTACCATGCGGAGAGCTCAGCTGGTATGAAAGGTACGAGTACAGCCCTCCTCTGGTTTTCACTGGCATTTGGCAATTTTATGAGCTCGGTAGTGGTGGAGGTGGTGAACAAGGCCAGCGGGGGTTGGTTGGCTTCAAACAACCTCAACAGAGACAAGTTGAACTATTTCTACTGGTTATTATCAGCGTTGAGTGCTGTTAACTTTGTCATTTATTTGGTGTGTGCATCTTGGTACAAATATAAGAACGTGGAGGAAAGGAAGCAAGAAGAAAATTGTATTCAGGGTTATGCTGATTAAGGACTGGTAGGCAAATTATAAAATGTTGATGTAATAATAAGTGATATATTCACAAGTCACATGAATAAAATCAATATTTTAGAAGTACATCAATATGGATAATCACTCGGCAACATCATGATCAGCAGCCAAGAGCGTGGCCATAAATATTAATACATCAGCGTTGAGACCCTCTGCACTTAAAGAACAATATAACTAGCAAACGTAATTCTGATACCACATATAAGAATTCGACAAACACACAAAACAAACTTTAAATACATATCTCGTGTCATTGTTTGTTAAGAAATCCGTTTTTCTCTATTGACCCAAATTATCTTACCCACACGCAAGTTTGGCATTTCTCAAAAAAAAATTAAAATTACTTTTGATGATTCATAGAGAATATATATTTTACAGTGGAAACTCATATAAACCTCGTATGTTTCCTTCTTGTTAAAATTGAACTTTAAAGAAAAAGGCGATCATTGTCTACAATAATGGATGGACGGGGTTCTATTAAATTTTTGAACCAAGTGGGGTTTATTTAAGAATATATGCTCTCTTATCAACCAACAAATGTATCCATACATAGTGTTTGATGTGGTACGTCCCACCAAACACTGACTGGCAAGAAAGTTGTCTTTAAAAAAGAGATGAAAAAGGAACAAGGAAGCAAGCTCCCTCAACCAAATGGTAAATTGTCCCCCCTCTCTTTTTAATCTTTATTTCTCTCATCATTTAGCTAATAATCGGTTTCTTGTGACACTGTGAACAGGAAATCAGTAGAGGTGATCAGTTACCGAAGGTAGACAAAAGGGCAGGAGTAGGAGGGATTAAAGCTGCACTTTTCGTCTATGGTAATTAGCCCTAACCCTTGCAGCTCAAATGATTTTCCATTTGGGTATTTGAAGTTGGTTTACCTGCAGCGACGGGAGGGCTGGAGAACATGGCCTTTGTAGCGAATGCGGTCAGCCTGGTGACTTACTTTATGGGGTATATGAACTTTGGGTTGACGAAATCTGCCAACACGGTCACAAACTTCATGGGGGCATCATTCATTCTTGCACTCCTAGGAGGAGTCATTGCCGATACATGTTTGACGAAATTCACCACCTGTGTCCTCTTTGGATTCCTGGAAGTACTGGTACGCTATTTTTCATCCATATTTTCCAAACCCCAAAAAAAGCTATTCAACTTGTACTGTTATGAGGTTTAGAAGCTGTAATTTCTAGGACTTTATCCTCTTTGTATAGTGTGAGTCTACAGTACAACAGCCTAATTTACAGCTAAAAAATGGTATAATGATATGTTAAAAAAATATAAAATTTAAAATGTTTACCACACAACCGAAATGTTATTCTTTGAAAACCTTTTATGTTGGCGTTAAATTTCGGCACTCATAGACGAGTTCCAAAACTTATCATGAAAAAAAAAATATATAAGTAACATTTTTATTGGTGTGAGTAACATTTTAAATTCTGTATTTTTAATATTTCAATAATAATTTTTTTAATCCTTACCGCATTCTAAACTCACCCCTTTTCATACCAACAACGAAAAAGGTTAATCAATTGCCAGAAATTAAAGTATCGTAGATTAAACTTTCTCTTTACTTTCCAATTCTTTTGTTTTTGCTTAAACTATCATAGATTAAACCAGACTTTATTTCCCGCTATACTGGGATTTTAATAATTAATTATAATTATAATAAATAATTACTACTATAAAATGAATAAACATGAACGTACCACAAAAATATATAAAAGAACATTAACAAACAATATTTCAATTATTATCAGGTGAACATATAGTAGAAATGTTTTTTTAATATTTAAGCTATAAAATTTAAAATTTAAATCCCCAGCTCTAACCCCTCAAAACTTAAATTCTAAACCCTAAACTTTAAATTCTAACCATTTTTACTCATCCGAAATTCGATATTAATTCGAACATGATGATCCGAAACTCGAAACAAATTGAATTGAACCGAAATTGACTCGATTTTTAGTGGAACCGATATGAACCCGATCCGATTTTCAACCGAATCGAGCGAACCCGAATGAATTTTCAAGCGAACCGAACCGAATTCATCCTAATCGAAAGCAATCCAAACCGAAGGCAACCCGAAATAAAGAACGGGTATTAAAAAATAAAAATAAAAAGATTTGATGTGAATTGTCACACTACTCACCAAAAAAGTCAAATATACTAACTTTATAAAGCCATATATCGATCTCCTATTGAACCGATCTTGACCCGACCTGATATCAATTGACCAGAAATGCAACCAAACTGATGTGACCCAATCCGAATCATTATAGATCCGAATTAAAACTAAACCAGATCAGATTTGACCCGAATTGAACCAAAACCGAATGTAGTCAAAACCGAACCTGACCCGACCCCAACCTGAACGACTCGTTTGCCACCTCTAGTTATTTATGGTCCATACCCGATATTTTTTTATTAAGTAGAGAGGTATTTATTTTATGGTTATTTTTTATCAGTTGGTGTAACGCATCGTGTCATAATGCTGTCAATTAAAATTTAAAAAAAAATTATTTAAAAATTAAAAATCCTAAAAGAACTTATAAAAGTATAAAAAATACGTAAATATCACATGATAAAAAAACTGTTAAAATTTAATGGTTGAAATTAGTTAAAAACTTAATTGATTAAACATATTTGACAAAATCTCGGGGTTTTCCTAATTATTTTCTTCTATACCATTTTCATGAACTTATAGGCCTTGTTTGGCAATTAGCGGATAGCTGATAGCTGATAGCGGATTACATTAGCTGATAGCTGATTGCATTAGCTGATTTAACTAGCGGATTGTATTAGCTGATTGTATAAAAGTGTTTGGTAAAATTAACTGATAGCCGATAGCTGTTTGATTATTTAAACAAGTAAAATGACATATAAGGACATGATTATAGTTAATATTTGTTTGAATAATTTATCAATTATTAATATTTTGTATCTAATAAATATTAATTAGATTTGTAAAAAAAATATAAATTTCCTAAACATATTTGAAAGATTTATATACTAATTTATTATTTATATAATTATTAATTTTTTATATGCACATATAAATATGTGTAATAAAAAATAGAATTAACTTACAAATGTCACCATATAAATTAGTAGTAGCAACAAATAAGTCTAATATTTAATATGTTATTATTTATATTAAAAAATATTATTATTTAATTTAGGTTATTTGGAGATTTTTGGTAATTGTTAAGGGTAAAAGAGTCATTACAACTCTAATATCAAACCTCTAATCTCAAAAAGCTCCTATTAGAAGCTTTTTCAAAATTAGCTTTTTCACCCCAATCCGCTCTTTCAATCCGCTATTTACCAAACACCAATATTAGCGGATTTGACTAGTCAAACCTCTAATTATACCTCAAACCTCTAATTTTTGCCCAAACGGCTATTTACCAAACAGGACCATAATCTAATTTAGAATTTGTATGACTTTGCTTGTTTTTTTAGTTTACTAAAAATATAGGGGATTATAAAAGAATCAAGTAAGCTTATGAAGGAAAACGTGCATATTGCAAATAGAAGTAAAATCGAACTTATCAATGGTGTGATGACTAATGAGATGAATTAAAGAAACGAAAAAGACCTTTAATTAATGGATTATGAGAATTCAAAAGAAAATTATAATACATGACTATGATTTCAAGACTCTAGATCTCACGTGGACATGGCATTATATCAGAAATTAAAGAATCTGGATTAGATAATTTAATAACTAAAATCATCTGATACGACGAAACTTTACCTGATGCATAAAAATATGAAGGGATATGCCCTGCTGACGGTACAAGCACACTTGGATCAACTGAGGCCAACTCCTTGCACAGATATTTCAAAACCATGCGAGGCTGCAAATAGTGGCCAAGAGACAATTCTATACACTGGTCTATACCTGGTGGCGCTAGGAACCAGCGGGGTTAAGGCGGCTTTGCCGTTGTTAGGAGCCGACCAGTTCAACGGCGAGGACCCTAAAGAGGCAGTTCAACTTTCAAGCTACTTCAACTGGTACACGTTTAGCCAGACATGTGGATCTATAACCGGGGTCACTTTTCTAGTGTGGATAAGTTCTAACTACGGTTGGGATTGGGCGTTTGGAGTCTGCACCATAGCAGTCTTGCTTGCAATTATGTTGGTGTTCATTGGCAAGCCATTTTATAGGGATAATGCACCTAGAGGAAGCCCCATTATTCGAATCCTACAGGTAAATCTATTTGCAATTTTCCATCATATTAAAATGAGGCGAGTTCAAGAATGATAGCCTCTATTTTCCCATTTCAAGGTACTTGTTGCTGCAACCCGCAAAAGATCGCTTCCAAGACCGGGGAAGGAAGATGAACTATATGAGATATATGACAAAGGAACAGTGGTGGTGCCAGAAATTCTTCAGAGAACCAATCAGTTTAGGTACACTGTTTCGTTTGTAAAATTTAATAAAAAATTGTTTAAAACTAGCTCTGACGTGAATGTATCAACAAATCCTTAGATTCTTGGATCGAGCAGCCGTTCATGCATCAGCATCAATGACTCCAGGACCCTGGAGGCTTAGTACAGTGACCCAAGTAGAAGAAACCAAGATTTTACTTCGCATGCTCCCCATAGTGCTTAGCACCGTTTTCATAAATACTTGTTTGGCTTAACTCCAAACATTTTCCATACAACAAAGCTTGACCCTGGACACGCATATATTTGGCTTCAAAATCCCCGCTACCTCCCTTCCTGCCATTCCCCTGACATTCAACTTGATTTTCATTCCAATTTATGACCGCATTTTCGTTCCACTTGCCCGAAGAACAACAGGGATTCCAACAGGAATCCGGCACCTCCAGCGAATCGGAGTGGGACTGATGCTCTCAACCATTTCCATGGCAATCTCTGGAATCATGGAAAGCAGGCGTAAATCAGTGGCATTTAAGCACAACATGGTAGATTCTAGTGAGGCTCTTCCGATGAGTGTGTTTTGGCTTGGGTTCCAATACTCCGTATTTGGGCTGTCTGATATGTTCACATTAGTGGGGCTGCTGCACTTCTACCATTCGGAGAGCTCAGGTGGAATGAAAGGAACCAGCACAGCTCTCCTCTGGTTTTCGCTAGCACTTGGCTACTTTACAAGCTCGGTAGTGGTGGAGGTGGTGAACAAGGCCAGCGGAGGTTGGTTGGCGTCCAACAACCTCAACAAAGACAAGTTGAACTACTTCTACTGGTTATTATCTGGGGTAAGTGCGGTTAACTTTGTCATTTACTTGCTGTGTGCCTTTTGGTACAAATATAAGAACGTGGAGGAAATGAAGCAAGTAGAAAAATCGGTTTATTGTAATGCTGAGAAGGACTCAGAGGCAGCTTAAAGACAACAATGATGTATTAACAAGTGATTAACGCAAAATCTTGGAAGTTGACCATGATATGTGAGAAAACAAAATCGATGCAGCATATACATCATTGATTCATTTTAATCAATTTTAGCCTTTTCTTTCCCTTAAATAAACAATTTTGAACTGTTAATCTTTATCTTTCTTAATCTTCGATTCTTTTAGACAAGAAAATAAGAATAAAACTTTTCTCGGGTAATGTTGGGATGGACTATTTTTCCCTTTCTCTCAAAACTAACAAAACAATTATTTCATCTCTCCATGTTCTAAGCTTAAAATCGATGACACTTGGGAAATCGTAAGCAAAACATGGCGATGGGTTTGACTGGAATATAGTCAAAGAGAGATTGACTTTCATATACATAGTATATATTTATATTAATACGGGAAATATTTAAAATGGTAATGTCCAGAATAATCACAGCCCACGAGCCATACCACATTGTCCAGATTGTTTGTGACCCAAGCCTGGCATCTTGGGCTAGCACCTGCACTAGCCTCAACTGCAGTTAAACTTTGGGAACCTGTAAATTGAAAAAAATTAAAATCCGATATTAGCCCATTCCATTTTTCTTGTGATACAGGTAGGCATAGCTTGGGCTTCAGGCCGCCATTCATTGACAATATGGAAATTACACCGTCAGTTTACTAGGAGTTTTGGTCCTAATATTATGAGAAAAATATGACTACCATTTGGCTGACTCTTGAAGTGGCCGATGTTGTCGATAGGTACGTGTTATAGTGTTTGAGATCATATTATATTAATTTTCGTAAGAATTATTTTCCTTATTTAGGGAAAATGTTACGTATATTATCAAACTAGAAATTTCTAGGCAAAAGGACTGACAATGAGAATTAGACAGATAAATTAAAGCATTGGAGGGTTTAGCTTGAATGGTTTACAAATTTACTTGAAATTAAGATTATATATCGTCACTCGTAAATGGCTCATTTGAAAGCAATCGAACTCTTTTGGACCTTGTCTTAATTTTATTTTTTTTAATAATGTAAAAGTGATTCAGAAGTATAGTATCTATTTATACATATTTTTAACTTGATAAAGCACACACCTAGCAGACAAATCGATTACACTCGGGTCTCAAAGGATGAACATCATCTTCTTTTTCAGTGAGACCACTTGTTGAGTTCTTATAAAGAAAATTCTTAGTCATTTCTCGTTTTATGATAAGTGTGATATCGAAATATACCGGCAACGAACGATAACGACAAAACAAAGAAAGACACCAAGATTTACGTGAAAAACTCAAAACGAGAAAAATCACGGGCGGGAATGAGAACTTTCACTATGACGAAGAATAAAAGATTACAACTTGGTTGCGTCTTAAGGCTCTATAGAGTCCTTGATTTACATGTTGTATCTTGTGTTGTGTCTAAACCTCTAATCCCTACTATAGATCATTTGTTTATAAAAGAAAATTACAATAGAAACAAATTCTACCAAACTCAATTTTCTACATTTAATTAATATAAAGTAAACAAGATATATTAAAAAGTAAAATTCTTACTTTAAACTAAATCCTAAAAAGAATTTGAATTACAACTATTACAATAAGAGAGACGTTGAGATTGGAATCAGTATTTTTGGTATCGGTTTGGTTGGCATTCCAAACGGCTGTAACTTGGACAAATCCTCCAGGCTCCAGTGGCACTGGTGTATGCGAAGAAATGGAGTTGAAGCTTGGTTGGTGGAATGAGTAGGTGTTCCCCCTTGGATTGAAAAAGATAAACATATGTTATGATTCAAAATCAAGGATATTTCAAAAGATCTGAATGGGACCATTACCCACATTTAATTTCTTGAAAATAGAAGATGAAAAGAAGGTATTAGTGGGCGACTCTCGGCTTTTCTTTCGGCGGGGTGAGGTCCAGTTCCTCACTCTACCTTTACCCTTTTCTCCTTTTGCAAGTCTGAGGTTCCAAAAGCAAGCCAAAAAAATAAAATAAAAAGAGGTTAATTGTCAAGAGGTGATTTAGAACTAGAGCCATTCCACGTGAGACTATGGCATGGGTTTTGTCGGTGAGATGCAAACATAAAGTGAAGGCTGTGAAGCATGGGTTTTCCTCTAAATCCTGACTCTTTGCTTCGTTGAATTTTTGGAGGCTTTATGGTTTGAATATTCCCTTTTGGGAGTTTATTGGAAAAAATAACTTCAAAAATTTGATATTCGAAAAAATAGCCTCTTTCATGCCATGTAAGACAAATTCGTGTCCTGGAAAAAACGAATTCCAAATTCGCGTCCTGCAAGACGCGAATTCTTGTGTTGTTTCAGTCAAAAGGGAATTCGCGTCCTGCAAAACGCGAATTCAACGATATTTACCCCAAATTATCGCAGTAAATTCGGACGGTTGGGGAACCGAATTCGCGTTCTGCAGGAGGCAAATTCTGTTTATTATACAGAATTCGCGTTCTGCAGGACGCGAATTCAGTTTGAATTTCCTCCCTCCAGAACGCGTCTTCTCTATAAATTGGGGGAGTTGTTAGAGAATTTTCATTCTCTCCCAAGTTTTCATTTGAAGTTTTTCAGTTGAGTTTAACGGGAAATTGAAGCGAGTGCGATAATGGCGGGTTTGCTGAGATTAGATGAAGGACACGTATGCAATTATCGTTGAAATAATGTAAGTTTTTTTGTTTTTTATTTCAATTCGAATATGTAAATTTAATTTAGTGTTGATGGCATGATTTGAATATGTTAATAGTATTTCTTTTTAGAGCAAAAAATTAGTAAAATTCGAATATGTCTTTAGATTTTATTTCGATTTTATTTGTAGACTAAGAAAATTAGTAAAATTCGAATATGTCTTTAGATTTTATTTTTAGACTAAGAGAATTAGTGAAATTCGAATATGTCTTTAATTTTTATTTTTAGACTAAGAAAATTAGTAAAATTCGAATATGTCTTTAGATTTTATTTTTAGACTAAGAAAATTAGTTAAATTCGAATATGTCTTTAGATTTCATTTTTAGACTAAGAAAATTATTTAAATTCGAATATGTCTTTAGATTTTATTTTTAGACTAAGAAAATTAGTTACATTCGAATATGTCTTTAGATTTTATTTTTAGACTAAGAAAATTAGTTAAATTCGAATATGTCTTTAGATTTTATTTTTAGACTAAGAAAATTAGTTAAATTCGAATATGTCTTTAGATTTTATTTTTAGACTAAGAAAATTAGTTAAATTCGAATATGTCCTTAGATTTTATTTTTAGACTAAGAAAATTAGTTAAATTCGAATATATCTTTGGTATTGACTTATAGAATAAAAATTAGTAAAATTAGAATGTGTTTAGTATTTTATTGTACACTATAAAAAATTGTGACATTCAAATATGTGATTGTTAATTTGTGTGCGTCTTTAATTATTTGCAGAATGGAGAAGAACGTCGGTTGGAGGTTTATATCACTCGGATGAGGACGACCCCGGATCCTCGTCTAGCCGATTACATAGCCCAAGCCGGATTTGGTTATGTGTCGAGGATTATTGGAGGAGGTGCGAAATTAGACGTTGATTTAATCAACGCGCTTGTGGAGAGGTGGAGGCTAGAGATACATACCTTTCACTTACCATGTGGTGAGGCGACCATCACATTAGAAGATGTGTCGCATATTCTTGGCCTGCCTGTAGATGGGGAGGCTATCACCGATGCCGCCAATGACGATTGGGAGGGCTTGTGTCTGGAGTTGTTAGGAGAACAACCAGAAAAATTACAGGGCGGATGTGTGACTCTGAAGTGGTTGCATACGCAATTCTCTAATTTACCTGCTGGAGCCAATGAAGATGTTAAGAAGGCAAAAAATTAATTTTTTGTTAGTAGTAATGAAATTATAAAATTATTATATTTTAATATTTTTTTCATATTGTAGGCGTATGCTCGGGTGTATATCTTACAGATCATCGGGAGAATTTTGGTGGCCGAAAAAACTCGCAACAAAGTTCACATGTTGTGGTTGCGGCACTTGCGGGATTTCAAAGTTGTTGGTAAATTAAGTTGGGGTTCGGCAGTACTTGCATTTCTGTATAGGGAGTTGTGCAGGGCCGCGAGTGCTGATAAACACGACATCGGAAGATGACTTTTGCTGCTTCAGGCTTGAGCGTGGTTTAGAATGCCATTTTTACGCCCTGACTTGTCCGCGCAAGTTGCCTATTCCTATCCACTATGTTTGCGGTAAGGAACATAATCTTAACTAAATTTTATTTATAAATTGGTTATTTTTCTAATATATATTTTTTAAAATATTAAAATTATATTTTGATGTTATGTAGGTGGTTCCATGCTCTAAGTCATGTTGAGATTCCTACTATGATGCATTCTATTAGGCAACATATTGACAAGAAATCTGCAAATGAGGTCAATATTTTAATTTTTATATTAAGTTTAAGTTTAATATGAATATAGTTTAGTTTACTTGTTTTTAATCATTTCTGTATTTAATTTACAGTTTTTGTGGACCCCGTACTCGGATTCGGAGATCAACGAGTGTCTGCCTATTTTTTCGCCTGAGACGGTGTCCGCTTGGATGGCCGTGGTACCTCTCATCTGGTACGCTGTAGTTGAGTGGCATCTGGTCGATCACATCCAACGTCAGTTCGATCGTCTTCAAACTATTCTGTTAGATCCTCCTAATTTCGACGAATTACATAAGATCACCGACGAGGAAAACTTGAGGTACAATAATTAAATTTGGTTTAATAGTTATCGATTTATACTTACTTTACAATTTATAAACAATATTTTTGTTGATGTTTTGTGGTAGGTGGACTGGTCGGTGAAACATGTGCAGTGGATTACACAGTGGCAGGATAGGCATCAGCGGCAGGCACTAAATGAGTACCGGATGTTTGATGAGCCTATGGTGAGCAATGATTACTTTGCATGGTTCTTTGGCAGTGGGAAACCGTATCTCCTCACTCCGGAGGAACAAGCAGTTGTGTTTGAGCCTGTGCAGCGCAACCGCCCCCAAGCTCATCGTACGAGCGGAGTAGGCGGATCGCAACGTCGAAGTGGAGCAGGTGTTTCATCCTCTAGAGCAGCTGATGTTACCGATCCGATTCGCCCCCAGGGCCCCACCCAGTTGATGATTCAGCCGTGGCCCCCGAGGCCGACGAAAGGCTTTTTCACTCCTATTGTGGGAATGATGGGTGGATCTTCGATGCCGACTGCGTACGGGTCATTTCCTGGCATGACCGGCGGATCTTCGAGTACGACTGTTCCCTCTGGTTTTGTTCCCTACCCGTTTCATGTTAGGCCTTCTGATATTTCGGGCGCCGGGTTCGCTCAGCAAACACCTCCACAGTCGTTGTTCTATTCTAGTGGGCCTGTCGGACCGAGTGGTACTGCTGGAGACGATAGAGACAACAATAGCGATCATGGTCCGCAACAAGTTGTGGTTCAACGTGGACGACGCAATCTCCCGCAAACTCGACGTCCACCAAATTGTGGTACCGGCGGACATAGGCAGTAGTTATATTTTTTTATGTTTTTCGAAATTAGTTCGTGCAAACTATTATGTTTTTTTTAATGTTAGTTGTTTATAAGTAATGTTAATTTATATTTTCTTAATTGAAGTATTATATATTCGAAATTATTAATTGATACTTTCATATTTAAAAACTTACATAACTTACATCGAAAGCACTACATCGAAAGCACTGAGTTCACAAAATACAAGTACGCAAGATAAATAACCGTAAAATGCATTTAAACATGCCTATACAATAATGTTTCCTTCTAAAACATTGTTACTTCCCAATTTCCAGGCCATTTTCAAACATCTTAGGATGTTGTATACGCTCGTATCTTCACACCATCTTAAAGATATGTTTCAGTACGACACCGTTATAGTTCAAAAATTGTAATCGGGTCCCCAGATAACCCGTTATTCGATCACAAATATAGCTACCTGAACATCTTTTATTGGTTTGAATTCATCTTTCTCCTGAATTTCTCGTGCGGGGACTGTAACAAAACGTTGAATTCGCGTCTTGCAGGACGCGAATTCTCTTTTGACTGACACGTCACATGAATTCGTGTCCTGCAGGACGCGAATTTGGAAATCGCTTTCCCCAACACGCGAATTTGCCCTACATGGCATGAAAGGGGGTGTTTTTCCCAATATCAAACTTTGGGGTTATTTTTCCCAATAAATTCCCAAAAAGGAATATTCAAACCAATTTTCCCAAATTGGAAAGTAAAAATGGAAATGCCATCTCAGGCCATATAGACCATATTTTTTTTTACAAATTTTAATTCTAATTCTACCTAGAGAAAAGGGAAGGAAAGACTTTAAGAAAAAAATGGGGTACTCCTAGTGAATCTAAAACCTATGTCCTATAACTCAAAAAAATACGAGGAAATAAAGATGAACACCTTGACAAACAAGCTAAATGTGCTTGTTAATAAATAACCGCATCTTAAAAACTACAATTATCATTAGAATTGTAATATATGTAACATGTTTTTATTTCTCAAAGTATTATAATCCAATGTCTAATTCATTGATTCAAGTACTCCAAAAACAATTCATTCAAATAATCCCTTTAAGAAAATGTTATTTAATTTATTAAAGAGTATATAGTAATATTTGTATTTTTTATTTGTAAATATAAATTCATTTTTTAAAAAACTTTTTTTTTACAAAAACTTATGTACCTAGTGAATTATAAAAATGATATTTAATATTTTTTAACAACAAATGTTATGTACAATGGTAAATCATATTTTATTTTTAAAAAAAATTTATGTTTAAATTTTAAAGATAATATTGTTAAGAGATAAATCACATACTATGAAGATGGACTGAAACATAAAAAATATAAAAGTAAAATAAAATAAAATATATTTTAAACAAAAATAAATAAAAATATATGATAAATTAATCAACAACATATAGTACTTTTTGTAATAGGGCATGTGAAAAAATAGATTGTTGCCTAGCAAATGAGTAAATTATGTAAATGACAAGGATCTGATTTGTTAGTTAGTTAAGCTGGAGAGAAGAAGATTCAGGAATTTGTCTAAACAGTAAACATTCTTTGCTTTAGCTTAGAACTTCACGCCAAAGTGCTTAAAAAGCAACGTTGACATCATCGTAACACGCACGACATCGCGTGATCCATTTCCTGACTTACCCTATAACCGTAAAATCCGGGAATAAGACAATCGGACCCACCACATGTAACGCTTTTCATCAAACTCACCAGGGTTTATTGGATTACACCGACTGACGCTGACCCCAGATCAAAGCATCTCCATACTGCGCTCCGTTGCATCCTTCCGCACTCAATCACTACCTCCATCAACTAAAGTTACTTACCCTCTGCCCATCTATCAAAATCATACCCGTCCACGTCACATCCTTTTTAGACTTAAGATTTTATGTTGATCAACGGCGGTGATTAAAGATGTACACAAATTGATGCTGTGATCTTTTTACTATATTTTTTTGTCCATTTCCACTACTGCAAAGTCGGTAGGAACAAATAATATAAGGGCGACGAAGAATTCTTGCAGTGAGACTGAGAGAGTACGTTTCCATTTTGCACTTTCAAGTGATGGAGGAGAGGCCTGAGACAGAGCTGATATCCATACCAGCAACGCCACGTGAGTCGACGCCGGAGATACAGACGCCGTCAGGGCAGAGGTCACCGAGGCAGAAGTCGTCGACAGCATGGACACCAACGTCGTTTATATCCCCCAGGTTCTTGAGTCCAATAGGGACTCCAATGAAGAGGGTTTTGGTCAACATGAAAGGTTACTTGGAAGAAGTGGGTCATCTCACGAAGCTTAACCCTCAAGATGCTTGGCTTCCAATCACTGAATCACGCAATGGGAACGCTCATTACGCTGCTTTTCATAATCTCAATGCTGGGGTTGGGTTCCAAGCTTTGGTCTTGCCTGTTGCTTTTGCTTTTCTAGGCTGGTATGAACATTTTCCCACCTAAAACCTCAGCACTTAAGTTAAAGCCTCTCTTTTAGCACTAGCTTGCATTGTTAAAGCCTTTTTTCCTAACATAATAATTCTCTTTAGAATTATTGTTGATTACTAATAATTTTCTCTATCCATTTGTTCGTTAGAAGTTGAATTTTATTCAGCAACTGTTTCATTTTATTGCATGTTTATTTATCATGTCTTTACAGCTTTTATCACCTAGGAACATACTCCTTTTCATTTTTCACAGCAACTGATAAGCATGTTGCAGAAATTAAATATTCTTTCTTTTATCGGGGACATGTCTTTTTTTTTATTTACTTTTCATGCTCCCAAGAGCATTGACTTGAACCTAAGTGACATGATTAATCAAACCTTGGTAGAATTTTGAAGAAGCTAAAAAGCGGGGCACATTATTCATGAATTGTAAGGATTTTCCAGTACCCTTTAGATACAATAATTGTTAAAAGCAAATAGGAGGGTGAAACAAAATTATTGAAATGATAGCAGAAAATGCTGTTTACGAGATTTGTGCCTTTGGCGGTTTTTTGTGCAGGAGTTGGGGTATATTGTCCTTAGCTATAGCCTACTGTTGGCAACTTTACACCTTATGGATTCTGGTTCAGTTGCACGAAGCTGTTCCAGGAAAGAGGTACAATAGATATGTGGAGCTCGCACAAGCAGCTTTTGGTGAGAACAGATCCTTTACACATTGAAGCTTTCTCTGCTTGTTTAAACTCTGCATCTCTATGAATAGCAATCTAGTATTCTAGTTAATGGTAAGGCAAGATGGAAGAAGAAAAACTAAAAATGCATTTTCATGTCAAATTCTATAGTTATGCAGTTGATCTTGAGCTTCAAAAGTTTTTGATTATCTTCCATTTTGCTACATTTGGAAGCACAGGAAATTAAATGACTTGGAAGATCCTTTCAACTTTATGCAACATGTGAATTTGAAATCATCTGCCATTTTATTACTTTATTTTGCAGGAGAAAGATTAGGTGTTTGGCTTGCTCTCTTTCCAACAGTTTACTTATCAGCAGGAACCGCAACAGCTTTGATTCTCATAGGAGGGGAGACCATGAAACTATTCTTCCAGATTGTTTGTGGCCCTCAGTGTTCGTCGAATCCTTTGACGACAGTCGAGTGGTATCTGGTGTTCACTTCGTTGTGCATTGTCCTATCTCAGCTCCCCAATCTTAATTCAATTGCAGGGCTCTCTCTAGTAGGAGCCATCACAGCTATCATATACTCCACTATGGTGTGGGTGCTCTCTGTTAGCCAACAAAGGCCACCCATGATCTCTTACGAACCTATCTCATTTCCATCATCTGCTGCTGCCTTCTTCTCAGTCATGAATGCACTCGGAGTCGTAGCATTTGCGTTCAGAGGCCATAATGTAGTTTTAGAGATTCAGGTATATATTCACACTGTTAAACAAGTATCAATGTGACAATGGTCATTCTTGTTTTCTAAGGATGGTAATTGTATGTGGCTGATTTCAGGCAACAATGCCATCAACATTTAAACATCCGGCTCATGTGCCCATGTGGAGGGGAGCCAAGGTTGCTTATTTCTTCATTGCCATGTGCCTGTTCCCCGTTGCCATTGGAGGCTTTTGGGCTTATGGAAACCTTGTAAGTGTTCTACCTTTTCAATATCTTCTGTGATATCAATGTATTGCTTATTTCATTTTTTTCCCTCTTGATTTAGATGCCTTCAGGTGGGATTCTGAATGCACTCTATGGATTTCACAGTCATGACATATCAAGAGGACTTCTTGCCTTGACTTTTCTTCTTGTGGTATTCAACTGTCTGAGCAGTTTCCAAATATATTCGATGCCGGCTTTCGACAGCTTTGAAGCCGGATATACTAGCCGTACTAACCGCCCTTGTTCGATCTGGGTTCGATCCGGGTTTCGTGTTTTCTTCGGATTTGTGTCCTTCTTCATAGGGGTGGCACTACCATTCCTTTCGAGCCTTGCTGGACTGTTGGGGGGACTCACTCTCCCGGTTACATTTGCTTATCCTTGTTTCATGTGGGTTCTAATCAAAAGACCAGCAAAATACAGCTTCAATTGGTACTTCAATTGGATCCTGGGTTGGTTGGGTATTGCCTTCAGCTTGGCCTTCTCTATTGGTGGTGTGTGGAGCATTGTGAACAATGGACTCAAGTTGAAATTCTTCAAGCCCAGTTAAGAAGATAATAACACCTAAAACTGGGTTTTTGAATTCTGTTGATGTTTCAATGTCACCAAAAAAATCACTTCTTTTTCATACCTATGTAATGCAAAGTTCACATCCAAATGATAGATTCCTTGTGTTGCTCATTGCATTCTCTTCTCCCTGTCTTGAACAATGAAAAGGGCAATTCATGGAACAAGAACTCAAATCTTAGTTCAAGAACTCAAACTTATTGAATCTGAGATTCCAGTTTGACACCATTAATATTCCAACTATCTAAGCTAACAGAGACCTTAATTTGAAATAAGATTTCATCAAATTCGATTTAAAATTTCTCTTATGATCTATCACTATTTAACTGATTCATATCGTATCCTATAGGCATTGTGATATCAAGATCTGACTCACTTAAGATAATGGTCTCATTGTTGGCATAACATGATAGTATTCTTTAAACCACATGATACCTCAAGTATTTGTCATCCGATAACAGGTATTCAGCATTGTTCGATTTTCAGCCTCCCAAATTTGAATTTAAAAAAGATAGTATCATATTATTTAAAATATTCGATTGATTTTCAGTCCCACCTGAAAATGCCACTAGCTGATATCGACTGTGTTATTTTTTTGGAAGGGTCCAGGTGACAATGAAAGGAGAGCGGTGCCCTATGGATTGATAATTGAGTGCTATTATTACCAGTCTAACGTGCAAGTCGTCCTCCCTAAATGGGGATTGTAATCAAAACACTGTACATCATGATTGTGGATAATGAATCCGTAAGAGGGGGCAACATGTTCGGATGCGCATGCAGACATAGTAACTAAAGTTTCATTTCTGCAGGGAAACTCACCTAACAAAAACAAAAAAGCAAGACATGAAGCCACTGGGTTTAAAAGAATGGACTTGGCCTCATCGCAAACGGACAACCTGGAACATTCTACGCCTTTAATTTTGCTTGTTTCAAGGTTATCAAAAGCTTCTCAACATTTGACTTGACAAATTTCAGCTCTTAGCTTCCTGCACTTTGGATTTTTCTTTGAAATTTAAAGATTTTACTATAAGGTGGGGCAACCAACTATCCCCACATAGATGATGGAGAATGATGAATACACCTGACAAAATTCCATTTCTTTAACATTTAAAAATGTGCACATTACCTGGCTGCTGCCACAACATTCAACCTCCCACTATCCAAGAGGAATGATTTAATTTAAGACATAATAATTGAACTCCCCCTCTGCATCCTTATCATTTTGAATACCAATTTCAATACTATATGCACTCATTTTGAATACCAACCTATTATATCATACATACACGTGTAAAAGCATCTATAGTCTATGATTCTATTCTCTTTGGTATGAAGGTAAACATTAAAGATATTCTTTTTATGTTATGATGTGATTATATAATATTATATGTCCTTTATTTTTAATCATTTGAAAATTTATATGTATCATGTAAACATGTTATTCGAATTTAATTTTTCAAAGAATAACAAGTTTTTTTTTTTACTCGGATTCACGTGAAGATAATTTTAAATATGAAGTACTATTGTGTAATCCAATTTGTCTTTTATTTTCCTGGAAACATGGTCCATGATTCTATTATCTTGGTGTTATTTCAAATCCAACAGCAGTAAAACGAATGTGCTAGTCAGAGCCCATTTTATTTTCTTTTCATGTGCAAAGCATATTTGGTTTCTTAAATCTTAAAACTAGAGTCAGATTACAACTTACGGCATGAACATTCACCAATCACCATATTATATTTATGATAAGGGCACGTATGAGATGAATTGACAGCCTGGTACCTGCAATTCGAAGTCACATAACCAGTCTAAATCTGAAAATTTGATTACAAAAACCCAAGTTCAAAGAGGTCTAAGTTCAACAAAAAAAATTGAAAAGTTTTCATATTTCAAAAAATCCAAACCTGAATGAATTCGAGTCTAAAATTTTGAATTCAAAGTTAATATTTAAAAATAATTAAATTTTATATGCATTGGCAGTGAAAACTAAATACTACACAAGTAAGCCTAATTTCGCTTTAAAAATTAAAATCTAAATCTTTAATTTTAAAACTCTAAATCTTAAACTCTAACTCATAAAATCTAAACTTTAAATTCTAATAGTAAGTCTTAAATTTTAAACTCAACACATAAACTCTAAATTAAAACCATTTATAAAAACCACCGATGAAATATTCTCTCATAAATATTTATAAAAAATTTAATTATTAAATTTATTATAATCTGATTTTAATAAATTAATTATATATTCTATATATAATATAATAGTATTTCTAAGTAATGTTACCACAATCACACATACACAAAAGCTTTATGATATTGGTACCTAATTTTTTCCGAATAAATAAAGAGAATATTATATTTTTAGAGATTTTAACTTATACTAGATGAAATAATATGAATATTTTTAATCACTAAATTAATTAGTGGATCTCTTGTACCTAAATTTTTAATTTTTAATTTGTAGTCATTGTATTTTTATCAACCAGAATAAATAGTTTTTGCGAGTCTAAATAAATAAATAAATAATAGAGAGAAAAGGTTTTTTTCATAAGGATAAATAATATGTGTAAGTTAATAAAGATTGAATATGAAGTTTTATACTTAAAACATATAATTTGTCTCATTTAACCATTAGCTCATATCAACACCCTTTAGAACAAGTTATTAAAATTTTTCAGTTGACACATTTCTTTCCCCTAGATTATAAGTTTTAAACCCAGCAGAAGTAAATTTTTTCTTCTCCACTCTTAGATAGAAATTGTACAAAAAAATAAACTATTAACCCATGATAATATGAAACCACGTTTTTCATAAGAAAAATTCTTTTACATTTACAAATATATACAAACAGGGACGTGCAGGTATCAGGGCAGTCACACCCCTATTTTTTGTTTGTCCTATTGTTTAGATGTTTTTGACCATCTAATTTCGCACTCCTTATATTTCTAATATTGCTTCCTAAAGGTTCACACCCATTGCATAAAATTTTTGTATGTCTCTGTTATAAAAAAAGTCATTCCATTTCCTAAAAGTTTTTCATTTCATAGATAATTAATAATATAAACTATAAAGTAGTTTTGAAATCGAAAGGATTTATATCTTATACATTGGTAGTGGAAACTGAAAGTTTTCACAAGTGCCTTAGTTTTGGGGTTTATAGTCTTAGTTTAGGATGTAGGGTTTAGAGGTTTAGGTGTCGGGGTTTAGAATTTAGGGTTTAGATTTAGTATTTATGGTTTAGAGGTTGAGATTTTATTTTTAGGGTAATATGGTTATGATTTAGGTTTTAACTTGTAAACCCTGAATTATAACCCTAAACGCTAAATTCTAACCATAATAACTAAATTCTAAATCACTTACACATAAACCCCTAAATCCTACACCCTAAATTAAAACCCTAAACCCTAAAATTAAGGCGCTTGTGGAATTTTTCAGTTTTCACCGCCAGTGTATAATATAATAATCCTAATATTATCTAAAAATTGATTTTAAATATCAATATAATTAAGGATAATATCTCATACACAAGCGGTAGAATTTTTTTTGTTTCCATGAGAGTTTTAATTTCAGGGTTTAAGGTTTTAGTTTAAGATTTAGAGTTTAGGGTTTTAGTGTAGGAGTTTAGAATTATGGTTCATGGTTATAATTTAAGATTTATGTTTTAGGGTAAGATGGTTAGGGATTTAATTTTTAACTTATAAACCCTAAATTTTAACCATAAACTAGAAATTCTATCAACAACCACTAAATTCAAAACAACTACACTTGAACCCCTAAACCTTGAACAATGTACATAAACCCTAAAACTAAGGCACTTGAATAATTACCCTTGTAATTAATATATAACATGGGTAATTATTCCATGCACAAGAGCTTGTAAAAACTTTATTTACACAAGCACCTTAATCTTATGGTTTAGGGGCATCATTTAGGGTTTAGGGTTTAAGCGTGGTAGTTTTGAATTTAGGGGATGTTGATAGAATTTCGGGTTTATGCTTAATTTTAGGGTTTATAGGTTAAAATCTAAATCTCAAACCATATTACCTTAAAACATAAGCCCTAAATTCTAATTATAAATCCTAAAGTCTAACCATAGACCCTAATTTCTAAACCCCTACACTGAAACCTCTAAACCCTAAACCCTAAAATTAAGGTACTTGTGGAAACGAAAAGTTCCCATCGCTTGTGTATGGGAAAACAATTAGGGATGACCATGGGTCGGGTTTTTTGTCAATCCGCACCTGACCCAAAAATTTAACACCTCCATCCAAACCCGACCCGGCCCAACATAAATAAAAAAATTACGAATTTTCATTATTTTTCGATAAAAATAAGAAGTTAATTGTAAAAATATAAATAGAGATGGAGCATTATAATAATTATTCTACTTTTATTAGTCAAAATAGGAAGATAATTGAAATATATATATATTAAGAGAGAGGCATTGTAGCAATTATACTTAAATATTTATAATAAAATTAAACTATTATCCCGGGTCGAGTCAAGTAGGGTATTTTCACCTTAAATTCAAACTCGACCCGACATCATCTTCAAAAAAATGAAACTCGAACCTAACCCGAACCCAAAATTTTATTTAAAAAACCCGACCCTATAGGATCGAGTCGGGTCAGAACCCGTTAGATATCATTTTTATGCTAATAAATAAGAATAACAAATACTAATTTCAGAAAATATACAATTAAAGAAATTTATTATGAACGTATCCTTTAATTAGGCTTAGTTTGTGGTTGATTTTAAAAAGTGCGGTGAAAAAAGTGATTTTAAAATTAGCTGTTGAAAAGTAGTTTTGAAAAGTTGGTTAGTGTTTGTCATTGATGTCAAAAAGTGATTTTGATGAGATAAAATGTCTATTTTAGACATGATATTGAAAAGTAAAAGTAAATTTGGGTGATTGTTCAAATTAATTAATGTTATGATTTATGAAATAAATCAATTTCAATTATAATAAATTTTTTTTTTATAAAATTTAATTTGAAAATATAAACTACATTCTAGATTATATACGGACATACCACTTACACATTAATAATAAATATAAAATAAAGTACAAATAAAATAATTTTATTTTCAATATAAATATTATAAAATATATATTATTTTACAATTATGTATGCATAAATATTATTTTAACAATAAATTATAATTAAATAATAAGGGTAAAAAATTAATTTTATTTTCAAACTAGCTTTTCCACCCAAGAAGCTATAAAATCCAGCTTCTTGGTTTGGGTGGAAAAGCTAGTTTTAAAAGCAACCAAAAACAGCATGTTTTAACTAAAAGCACTTAAAAAAGTGATTTTTGGTTGCCAAACGCAACCAAAAACAGGCCCTTAGTCGAAGTAAAAAATATTCATTTGTTTTTATCTTGTGTTGGTTTGAATCTAGATATTTATATTGAAAAAGAGTTTTTGGAGAAGAACTTTGTCCAGTGAATACTGATAGATGTCCCCATGTAGATGTAGGGACATGGAAGCAATAACTTTCACTAAAGATCAACTGTGAAGAAGATGCTTCTAAAACGGTCCCTTGGTTGGTAGAATGTCACTCAGGTAACAAGCAAATTTTCAAACTAGACAAGGGCCTGGATACTTTCTTGGTCATTCTAAATTCCGCCAAATTCCAGGTCCACTTGCTACCTGTTTTCTTTGTCTGAAATGTGTGTTTGAAAGCTCAAGAGTTATACTGTCTTAGTTAATGTTAACCCTATCTGGTTGGGGAAATGGTCAACATCAATTACTCAAAAATACTAAGCTTGTAACCAAATAATAAATATCCTGTTGGAGTGATTAAGTAGTGGTTCAATGCTGTAACAGAAACCTGCAGATGATGTTCTAGAATCAAAACTAAAGTCTAAAAAAATACTGGGACTGTTGTGCTGCAGATTATTCACTGGAATATGGAAATGCATCCTACAACTAAGGAAAGCAAATTCAATTTCTGTACTGAAGAACACCAACATTGCAAAAAACGGTGGTTTATCCATTCATATCTTTACCTGATCGGTGCAAAGTATTCAAGACACCAAAGATTTACAGAGTCCATCAGAAAATCGAAACCCTAAGAACATAAGAAACTCACTACTCATTACTCAACACAAGGTCACACTTTGCTCAACAGTCATCTAATCTTCTACTCTACTATACTTAATAATCGTTTCTTTCTCTTTATAAAACCCGACAAACACCATTAACCACCAAACTTTTCAAACCTTATCCAAATTCCAAAAGGCAAAACAGCAAACAGTTACGATCGACACCTTTTTTTTTGTTTCTTGAAATTGTCGAATCTTTCTTTCTCACTTCAAACCTTTACCTGGTGCAGAAATCGCAAGACCTGGCCAACCGAAGCACTCCCCATCAACTAACGCCCCGTTGCCTTCAACATCGCCTGTTGCTTGCCATGTATTACAACCAGTACTTCCACCTACGGCAGCACCACCGGACCCACCTCCGCCACTAAGGCCGCCGAGATAACCATTTCCGGGATAAGCCCAAACCCCATCGAACCCTGAAGAGGCTCCGAAACCGTATCCACCAAGCGTCAAGTACCCTTCTCCCTGAGAGTTCAAGAATGAAGTGAAGCCTCCATTCACGGGAAGATCCACAGTTTCGTTCAAGTTCACGTCGGACAGATCCATTTCAGGTTTAATTCCAAGTCCAGGCATAACGGGGATAGGGTTAACAATCATAGGAGGAGCAGACTCGGCTTCATGGGTCACGCTCGAGGAAGAAGAAGCTGCTGCAACAGAGGGAGAAGACCCAGAAGAACATCGAGAGCGCTTGGAAGCCTTGCGGGTACCACCACCGACAGGCACGTTACGGAGAGTTCCACCTTGAGTCCAGTAACGGCGGCATGCCTTGCAGAAGTAGCGAGGCTGAGAGAGGTTGTAGTTGTTGTAGTAGCAGAACTTGGTGTTGGTTGAGTCGCACCTGGGACATGGAAGTGGCTCGGTCAGTTTAGGTGGTGGGTGCGATGCCATAGTTCCTGGAACTGAAACCTGACGCCTGTCACCGGAATCAGCAGGCATTTGCTTTCTTGTTTCAGAGAATATGAATGGGAAGCGGTGAGTAAAGGTTAAATCTTTGACAGAAAAGAGAGAAATTTTTGAGAGAATGAATGAGAGGGAGAGCTGTTTTGGAAGTTATAAAAGAGAATATGTGAGGGTTTTGTTAATGTTGATGGGATATAAAGCAAAAGCAGAGGAATTGAGAAACCTGAATAAAATAATGGCTATGTATATACACAGTTCTACTACGCGAAACAACTTATTATAATTAAATTTAAAAGGCTGTTGTTAGTACAATTATTTTAATAAATTAAACAAACAAGGTGCGGCAGTTAACCAGAGTGCTAATTGATTAAAGAGGAGCGATTAACTGAAGTATCTGACAAGTTCGAAACGAGGACGGTCAAGCTTTTTTTTTATCATAAGGGACGGTCAAGCATAAACAGCCCGTATAGGTGGAGAAAAAGAGAAGGCATTTAGTGTAGAATGTAAGAGAAGCACAAGTATAGTAAAATACTAAAAGCGGATGGACAATATAATTATGTCGGGCAGCGTGGGAAACAATAATTGGGTTTGCCTGCTGGCCGGGTACTCTGAACTCCATCCCTGTTAGCCGGATTTCTCGGTTGCCGAGATCTCTGCTCCTTTGATTTTGCTTCTCTCTCCAATATCTTTATTTGTATAATGCCGTGGAGTATTCAGTTTTCACCCTCCCGTATTTGTATATTTAAAACATCATTCTTTAATAGTAAATTGTCACTACTCACTATGTATTTCGAATAGTTTATCCGATTTGTTAATGAACATAGGTGATTGGATTCGGGTTAAGGCTGGTTTTGACAAGCGTGGGATTGTCATAGCTTTGGGGACCTGACTTGACCTGGCCCTGGCCCTGGCCCTGACCCAGTGACCCTCTTTTCAGACTCCGGTGGTGCAGGGAGAGCCAAGAGACTGAGTTTGCCTTGGGTGTACTCTGCAGACAGTGGTGAAGAAGGGCTGTGTCTTTTGATAGTGGGACGCGTGGTAGAAGGAATTGTTGTTACTGTTAATGGATAAGCATGCGTGGGGCTCCAGTTTGTAGCAGCAGTCAGCCAAAGAGGGAATGGTGACTCTGAAAGATTCGCTCGCCTCTTGTCTCTATCAGTTTCTCGGTACGCATAATGTGATTTTCCTTTTGGCACAGCCTTTACAGTTCCAAACCTGTTTTTGACTGCACCCTCACAGGTTCACCACTAGCCCTTCCTCATTTTCAGTTTTACCAATTCATTGCCCCATTTCCATTCCAGGCTTTTAGGGCCAAGATTGGATCTGGTTCTGCATTGCCATTAATGTTTAAGCGAGAGAAGTTACACGAATATTGTAACCCAAGCAAGAAACAATGGTGTTGAAAATGAAATATTCAAGGATGGGAGAGTCAGAGTGCCTAACACTTCCAGGGATCCTTCTATTTGTATAGCACAAACAATCCACATCTGTTATGCAACAGGTTCACAAATGACAACAACAAGACATCTGGTTCCAAATGCAAGTATATTCGACTCATAGAAATTAACCTTGGTCTCAAATAGTTGAAAGTAAATTACTTAATGGCCTATAGGCATAGATCAGTTTTGGCAAGAGATTGATGATTCATCACTGCTTCATTCTTTATTAAGCTGAGGGCATTCCCTCTTAATTTCTTGGTTTTAGGATTGCCAACAGTGGATGCAGCTTCTGAGAGGTCAACCCAACTGTATCAACTTTCTCTTCTTCACCATCCTTCAGGCTCCACTCGAATTCCTGCACAAACCTACCGATTGCTGCACAAGCGAGCAACATTGCCTGAAGAGAACCTGCACACACCCTCTTCCCGGCTCCAAAGGCCATTGTCTTGTGTAAATCCAAAGGGTCATATCGTTCATCAATAAACCTCTCTGGATTCCACTCTTCAGGGTTTTCCCAATGATTCTTGTCCATGTTACAACCCCAGATATTAATAGCAATCTGCTCAAGATATAGTGTCAATTTAACAACCTTCCTTTAGATGAAAAAAAAAGACACTGAATTTCAGGTAAAAGAGAAACCAACCTCACTTCCTGCTGGTATATAATACCCTCCTATTTGAGTATCTTCATGAACATATCTTAAAGGAACTAATGGAGCAGGACTGTGCTTCCTAAGGGTTTCATGGAAAACAGCATCCAAGTATCGGATTTGCGAAAAGTTTTCTTCCTTCACCTTGTTAGAACCACAAACCTTTTTTACTTCATGATAGAGACGATCCTGTTGAATATGGAACAAGAAGTTCAGAATCTGGCTGAAAAGTATAATGCACAAAGGGAATTTAGTAATTAAAACAACCTGTCGGGCTGGATCTTTAGCAAGCTGATACATTGCCCACTCTGTTGTGACCAGAGTAGTATCTGCTGTTTCAATGATTGTCTCCCAGAGCCACATTGCTAGTTGCTCCTTTGTAAGTGACTTTGCTTCGGATAACAAGTAATCGAGATAACAATTCACTTCCTGTTTTTGATCCACCCGAATCATCAGAAAAAAAAATGAATATAGGGAAAACAATAACTCAAGTCACTCGGATCGGAAGAAAAAGACTACCTCCCCTGATTCGATTCGTTTCATCTGCTCCTTGATGAGGGCATTCATCAATGCCATCCTCCTGAAATGCTTTTGCTGGATTTTCATTTCAAAACTTTTGTTAGGAATCCATTTCAAGTATGGGAAGAAATCACGCCAGTCCACCTCGATTGCACCCTCCATCATATCAAGGACTAGAACTCTATGTATTTGTTTTTTCGAGAAAGTTGTACCAAGTTCCTCCACATAAATCGATTGCACGTCCTTTCCCAATGCCTGCAAATTAATAACAATGTGTGCATCACAACATGTGACAAAAAAAATTCATCATTCTTGAATTCGTTTTGTTCCCATTATCAGAAAGCAGAAATCAAACTCACTTGCTTCATTGCCAATCCGAAAAGTTCAGACTCGAATACTTCCCTGAAGTTGACAGGTTGGAGAGGATCACCTCTCAGCAAAGAATGAAACTGGCTTACTATGTTTTCAATCATAGTTTCTCTGTGGTGTCGGTGTCGTCTCTAAAAGGAACAATAAGACCAAATTGAGATTCTCAAAAAGTTTGAAACAACTAAATTAGAAGATCATAGTGCATAGACCCTGAGTCCTGATAGCAAACCTGGGCAGTTGAACCTAAGGTATTTGTCAGCAAACATCGTTTGGCCATTTTGTGAAAGTCGTTGTAGTCACTTGTTGCAACCATACATTTATCAAAAGTTAGAACCTTCAGTGCGTTCGATAGCTTTCTGGTTGAAATGGATGAAAACCTTGTCACCATGGCCTATACAGCAACCAAAATATAACAAATAAGATAATATAATCAACCTGGACAGCTTTACTAGTAGCATAGAATATAAATTCCACCGTATTAATTGCCTATGGTACACGAGTTAGCAATGTTTGTAAGTGTCATTAATGAACTAACATTGCGTGTATTATTATGGTAATTCGAGCACCAGTAATGCATGTTGTGTGTGCCGTCTTTGAAATAGACTAAGAAAGTTGAACATATGCTATCTTTGCGTCACAACAGCATATTCAAAAAAATTTATCAAAGTATAGGTAAAAATTGTGGAACCAAATTGGGCCTCTAAATCAGCCCAAACAGACTCGAAATTTTGACAGGCTTAAAAGTCCGAATCTATGTGTCCATAGAGTAATGGACTTTAAACACGGAGTTTTCTAGCATGCGGCCGCCTAATATAAGGCTAATATACGGCGTTACCGGAAACATCATAAAATATACCGGAAACATCATAAAATATACCCGGTATATTTTATGATGTTTCCAGTAACGCCGTATATTAGCCTTATATTAGGCGGCCGTACCGCAGAACTACCCCTTTAAACACAGATATAAAGTTAAAAAAATCATGCCCATCAATATTTCACGGACCCAAATTCAAGCCTGATAAACCAAATAAAATTGGACCAATTCTGCAACTAATGAACAACCACCTTTCATCATCATGCACTGTGTTATTCGTGTGTGTTTGGAGTGGTGACGAGGTGGGGAAAACAGAGAGAGCAGAAAATAAAAAAGCACGAAGGAAACAAAGTGTTAACCTCTTTGGCCGTCTCGGGAGAATTGATGACAATAATAGTAGAAGCCCCGGTTCTGATGGAATAAATAGGTCCATATGTCTCTGCCCATTTTGCGAACGTCTTGTTAGGCTTCTTCTCTTTCAGCTGCAGCAAATTCCCTATAATCGGTAGCCCTGGTACCTCTGCAACAACACCATCACAATCCAAGATCTCATTCCATTTCATTCTCATAATAACTATGAAACTAATATAGATCTTCAGCAGAACCCAGAAAGAAAATGTTGAAGAAATCGGAGGGTACCTGGGACGGTTGGAAGGCTGGTAGATCCCATGTTGCGACCCGACAGCACAAATCTCTTGAGGAAAATCAAGAAGAGAAGAGAAGATAGGCCCACAATAACGACAGAGTTGAGGAAGGGGATAGTTTGCAAGTACTGAAAGATTTGTGCCATTGCGGTCGTTTTCGAGTTTTATAGAATTGAAAACTTTGCTAGCAGCTTTAGCTACTTGTAAAATGAGTATTATTATATAGTAAAGCTGAAGTCGTAGTATTGTAGAGGACAAAGCTGGAAATGCACTAATTACTAGGAAAATAAAACTGTAATGCTTCTAAAAGGAAGGTATAATTAATGCTGGCTAAAATACAAGAACAAAATAGCTGTCATAAAATCCTCCCATGGTAAGTGATGTTGGGACATTGAAAACGTTATCCTTTCCGTTCTGTCTGAGTCTTATGTGAGAATTAGCATCGCCTTATTCAATTAATTTTTATTAATTTTTTTTACCAATAATCGGTTAATTTAATAGAACGAGGTACTATATTATTTACTTAAGGTCATGGGTTTAAATTTTAACATTATGAATAGAGAAAATTAATTGAAATGGTTGCTCCCATAATAGACTTCTACAGTACCCGATTCTGATTAGTCAGCCAATAAATTAGATATTGATGGTTAAAAAAATCTATTAATTTTTCTTTCCTTTTTTTGTGGATAAGCTCGATTTTTTTTTATATTCAAAGTAAGCAGTTGACTGCTACTCCTGTGCAGCAAAGAACAAAGATACAACACAAAACCCTATATCCCTATGCAATATCTCAGGCTGTACATAAATCCAAATTTACTGTATCAAAACGAATTTTAGTACCACAATCTCATCCTCACTACCCCTAATCCTAATCCTACTTAAAATTTGTTTCCCCAATTGCTGCTTTTTCTGAAACAACCTTTAATTTTTTCTCTCCAGATTAAGTAAAGGCATTCCAGCATAGTTTCAGTATGACAGAAATAAGGGACTTCTCTTTGGGTCTCGACACTAACCAAGTAAATTCCTGCTAGATTTCATAACACCCAAAATGCATGTAACACAACAACTAATACCATTGTAAATGAATAAAACATAAAGAAAAATGCTAGATGTCAATACTCATGTCATCTACAAACAATGGCGGAGCCACATGTATCATTGGGTGAGCCCTAAACTTTTTAAAGTTCACACATTTAGCTTTAATTTTTTTAATTTTTATGAATTAGTCCTTAAATTTTATGTATCGTGCCCACCCTAAAATTTTAAGATTTTTATGACTTAGGCCATCCTCAAAAATATTTTGACTTGTGCCCACTGTCTACAAATGCAAGTATATACTGCACCTAAAGAAAGTTGGAATCTTGTATGCAAGCTTTGGGCTGAAGGTGGTGTGAGTCTGAGGGACCAGCTTGCATTATACTTCAGTAACGGGACATTCCTGCACTTGTTGGATCTCGAGATGTCATGTTGGTTCCTGTAGGATAGAACTGCAGTTGGAACTGAAAAAAGCTGTTGGGATTTCATGTAGAGGCAGCACAGAAATCTCAAGTTGGGGAATGGCCTTCACGCGGGGGCAGAAGTTTCAGGTTTACAAAATTGGGAAAGAAATTAGTCTGAGAACTTCTAAAGTAGCTTGGTGTAGCCGTGTAGCTTTTGATATTCTAAAATGTTCCTTTTCATTTCTAGGCTAGCTCTATTTGATAGGTTGCCCACAAAAGATAGGTTGAGGAGTTGGAAGTTGATAGTGGCTGCAACCGCAAGTTTTGTAATGACTTCACTTGTTTATTGAATGTCACTATTCTAAGGAGATTTGGAGTTCTAGTATGCAACTTAATGCACTAGAGTTCCTGTTGTTTGGAGTCGGTAAATACATTCCATGGTTACTAAGTTGAAAGGCAAGGTTTTAAATAATAATAATAATATAACATCTATCTTCTCGTCCATTCCTATTAAATTAACTCTCATTCCTTTAATAACGCATTAAAAGTTCATATATTTTTTCTTTTATTTTCTTTATAGAGAGGATCTTTTCTTTCTCTCTCGACTTATCGTATTGTTTTTTATTATTTTTAATAAAAATGATCTACGGCTCTCCGCCTAATTTAAAAGAGATGAATTGTCACAACTTTCAACCACTAAAATTTATATGTAATTCTCTGTCCAAATTAGGAGTGAACTGCCACAACCACTACACCAACTTTCTTTCACTATCTTGCTTGGTGTTGACATAATTTTAAGATCAACAAATAGAAAATAGTCCTATGTTAATATTGATGTATTATTGGTATAAAGGTCATGGAATCCAAAGCATTCAAGGCTTAAATTGTTAAATTTAAACTTTATCTATTATTTTAAGCAATTTGATGGATTATATCTAATTTAAATATTGCATAAAAATGTCGGAAATTTTCAATTCTATCAATTTTTAAGATTGAATTTTTATTATCTAATTTTATGTTTTTTTCTTTTTAATCCAATAACTAACGATTGAATAGCAATTTAACCGGGTGCTCAGTGCCCCTGCACCTCGTCATTTGCATATGGCGAGGCCTTACTACGCCAGCTCCACATGGCGCGCCATCATAAATTTTGACCTACTTTACCAAATATCCCGTGAAGAACCCTACATCCCTAAATAGTAATTAAAATGGCCTATTTGCCAAATTTTGCCAAGCAAAAATAAATTATCCATTCAATGTTTATTGTGAGCAGCTTTGACATTAAAAATAAGTATTTTTAAGGCTTAATTACGAAATAAGTGTCTTAACTATTTTATTTTTATCTAAGTGTCTAAACTATTTGTTTTTGATAAAATTAGTGTTTAAAATTTTTATTTTAGTTTAAAAGGTGCCTAATTTTTTTTACCAAACTATGCACCTAAAGTTTTAATTTTTGTTGGTATGATGCATTCCCAGGTTGAATTTGCCGCTCCTGAAGGATTTGATCACTCACTTAATTTTACCTGGACGGCTAGGCCTATTGTTTCTCCTCCTAAACCTTTTAATTTTTTTAATTTCTAGAGTTCTCATCCTCAATTTTTAAGAACTGTTACTGCGTCTTGGGGAGAAGCTGTTTGTTAAGCTGAAAAGGTTTACTAGTGTTCTAAAACAGTTTAATACTGAGATCTTTTTAGAAATTTTAGAAAGAGCCAAGAGGAAGAGCAAGGAGCTTGAGAATGCTCAGCTTGATAATATTTCTGCTAATTCTGGTATTGAAACTGTGGAATCTATAAATGTGTTTAAGCAGGAGCTAGCTCGGCTTGTGGATGCTGAAAGGAGCTTCTTAAAACAAAAAGTTAAACTACAATAGGTGAATAATATAGACCAGAGCACTAAGTTTTTCTATTCCATGTAAAGGTTAAAAATTGTAGGTAGACAACAAGTTTCTTGGTCTCTGCAAGGCACGAGGGATTCATGGGTGAAAAAAAGTAGACAACTCATTGCTTGGAGAGTTGCTATTATTTTTATGTCTACTGAGAATGCAGACTCATTGCTTGGCTCGACTCGTTAAGAATTCGAGTCGAGTTCGAGTTTGACTCGAGCTTGAGTATGTTGAGCTCGACTCGACTCGTTAAGAATTCGAGCCGGGCTCGAGTTCGAGTCGAGTCTAATCGAGTCGAGTATTGATCGAGCTTTGACCGAGTCGAGCTCGAGTAGCTCGCGATCTGTATCGTTTTATTTACAACATTGTTCGTAATAATAATGATAGTAATCATACAAAAGAAATATTTCTATGTGACTCATTAAAAACCCTAATCCTAGTAGGAGAAAAAAAATACACATGAAAATATAGAGAAAGTTAAACTAAAAATTAAACTAACATAACATAACAACCAAATACACCAAACATACATTTTAGTTCACTCTAATTTTAAAACTTTAAAAATAATTTATTATACTTTCGAGTAGCTCGCGAGCTTTTCGAGTCGGGCATCAAGTAGCTCAGCTCGGCTCGTTAAGAACTCGAGCCGAGCTCGAGTCGAGTGTTGACCGAGCTTTGATCGAGTCGAGCTCGAGTAGCTCACGATCTGTCTCGTCTCATTTACAGCCCTAGGCTTAACCAACTTTGTTCTAAATTCTGATGGAAAGGGATTGATTCTTCAGGTACAAGTGCTCGTGTTAGTTGGGGTACAATATGTATATTCAAGTCTGAGGGTAGTTTAGGCCTACGAGAAGTGATAAGTTAAAATGATGCATGTTTGCTGCAGCTAATTCGAAGCATCCTTGCTGGTCACGGGTCATTGTGGATTGTTTGGGCTAAAGTCTATGTTCTTAAAGATATGAGCTTATGGCAAATGCAGGAGAAGGCTTCTATGAGTTAATTTTGAAAGAGACTCTTAAAGCTTAGAGACTAATATGCTTTATTGCTTAAGAGAGATGCAGTAGGAACATCTTTGCCTACTGTTCGCATTTGGTCTGATATTAGAACAAGTGGGGATAAGGTTTGTTGGCAGAAACTTGTTTGGATTGGTTTCTATATTTTCATGCATGTTGTAATTGTTTGGATGACTATAGGGGGAAGATTCTCCACTAGGGACAGGTTGTCTAAGGGGGTGATTGTCTGAGTATGAGTCAATAGATCACTTGTTCTTCACCTGTTCGGGCTCTAAGGGAATCTGGAATGAGATTCTGACCCTTTGTGGATTATTTAGAAATATGGGTGATTGAGAAGTTAAATTTGGTTGAACGATTCGACATCTTAAGGGTAAGTCACTTATTGCGACTATCTTTAAGCTTGTCTGGAGTGCTTATGTTTATTTTGTTTAAAGGGAAAATAATTGTAAAATCTTCCGAACTGTTTGAAGATCAATCTAAGTCAACCTTGCCGGCCATCAAAGCTATTATTCAGGCTAAGCTAGGTGGTAAAAAGTTCAATAGGACTGATTTTGTTAATGTATAGCTTTGTAATCCTTGGGATATAAGGGTATAGTTGCTTGATTTATTGTACATATTAATTTGTACATAGTGGTTTTATTGTAGCAGGATTTCTCTATTTCTTGGGTAATAAAACAAATAATTATTCAAAAAAATTAATTTTTGTGTAAATAGGTGCTTAATTATTTTGTGAATTTGAATTTTTTGAACATGTGTCAATTAATAATTGAGTGTTGATTTTTTTTTTCTAAATTAAACCCTTATTTCGACAAAATAAAAACTTTAAATACCTATTTTATAAAAAATAATTAAACCCCTTAAATACAAAAATAATATACTTTGATATTAATTTTATATTTAAGCCTTTTATTAATAGGAATAATTGAGTTTTATTGAAAAGAAAACAAGTTAAAGTAAATATAAACTGAGAAATTTAGAGATCATGTCAAAACAATTCATACATATA
Source organism: Hibiscus tridactylites (assembly GCA_958450335.1). NCBI lineage: Eukaryota > Viridiplantae > Streptophyta > Magnoliopsida > Malvales > Malvaceae > Hibiscus > Hibiscus tridactylites. The sequence goes on from OY288282.1 coordinate 77,316,241, forward strand.
AAAAAATCTATAGAGATGGAAAATGTAGAAAAAAAAATTATATCATGGAAATCCAACAACCATTATAAATTTTTTGGTAATCTTTACCCGTAGTCCCTTTTGTTAGGAATTTGTTCTATTTGGTCATCAGAATTCAAAAAAATTATTCTGGTCACGTACGTTTAGAATCGTGTCTATTTTGGTCCCTTGGTCGTTAGTCTCCGTTACTTAAAGAAGATTAGTTTTTAATTTACCCCCAAACTTTCAAAACTTTATTTTTCATCATCTTCCCAAAAATTATAAAACTAAAACCCAAAAAAAAAATACCTTCATTTACGTCGTCTCCTCTTGATTTTATTAATCATTAATTAAAAGTAATTTGATTCAATGAACCCTATGAAATGGACCAAGTTTTCGCTTCTGCAAGCCGAAGAAATAGAAATATGAAAAAAAGGACATTTGACTCAGGGCCGGAGCCAAAAATTTATTTAAGGGGTGTAATTTTTTCAATTAAGGATGGTTAATTATTTATAAAAGAGATGTCATTTGTCTATATTTTTAATTTTTATAAACAAATTTTATAAAAAAATAAGTTTCTAAAAATTTTTAGGGTGGCTCCCATAAAAAGCAGCTGAGCTGACGAGGAGAACTGCCTTAACCCGAAATTGTAAAAATGAAACAAACAATGCACTACGTTACAAAACTTCACGTGAGATGCTGCTGAACTACAAATTCGTGACACTGATTCAACATTATAATGTATTGTTTTTGGTTCACTATCTGGAAATGGTTTGTACTGTAGAGTTGGAACTCTGTGGTCAGAAATCTGGGAACCACTAATTTAGCCTCGACTCTTGATCTGTATTGTCCATAAATTGAATTCAAACTCGAGTAATCAAATGAATCGAACAAAAGATCAACCAATATAATTTGGGGTATTAGCATAGTGTCACCTTAAAGTTAATAAACATTTTCGATCGAGCCCTATGCGGATCACCATCAACTGTCTCTGTCTCCTCCAATAAAATAAAACAATCTTATCCAAATGCACCCTAAATCTATCCCTCAAGACTAAAGCTTTTCAATAGATTAGGATTCAGGTTAAGGCATGGAAGGATTCTGAGTGCCTAAATATTCCATAACAAGGCCATAACATTAAGGATTAAAAACACTAGACAATTTATCAATCTCGCTTTGGAAACAAATTTAAGGCAGCTGAATACGAATTCAAAAAAGTATTCATTAAACAAGAACAATAAAAAGATAATGTAGCTCACACATTCTAAACAAAATTCACTTAGAAGTCAACTCAAAATGGAAAGGCAATACTGCACCGAACAAAATTCCTAGTGTAGATCTGCTGGCTTGAATGGGCAGACACCAGCCTTATCAATCCTTTTGCCATCAATTCCCTAATAGCCTTCCTCGCAAGCGATCAGGTGCATACAAATTACAATGCCATGTTAGACGTATTATTGAAACAAAGCCTATGAAAAGAACCCACATGCGAGACATATATACAAGGAACGACACCACAACAGAAGACTAACTACCGGAATAGCTTACAAATATTAATCAGACAACAATAGCCTATGAAAAGATGTATTTTAGATTATCATCTAAGACTTTTAGCTGCCCTATGATACCATTCTATATCTGCTAGCTATTACAAGCCATTCGATAACCAAACATTGGGAGGAAAATCCCATCATCTATTACAAGAAATGTATTTAATTTTTTGGGTTTTAGTTTTATAATTTTTAGGGAAGATGGTGAAAATGAAGTTTTGAAAGTTTGAGGGGTTAAATTAAAAACTAATTTCTTTAAGTAACGGAGACTAACGGCCAAAGGACAAAATATACATAATTCTAAACATAAGTGACCAGAATAATTTTTTTTTAATTCTGATGACCAAAATAAAATAAATCCCAAATAAAAGGGACCAAATGCGAAGATTAACCAATCTTTTCATTTCCATAAAATGAGTGGTGAAAACAAGTACTTTTGCCCAAAAACAATTCCTCTTAATTATATTTCCAGTACAAAAGAAATAGTGATATTAGATATAGGTTGTGGGTTTACAATATCAGCTTTATCGTGAGATTCTATTCATCACCATCTCTCGGTCACTCTTTAGATCGGTAAACTACAAGTATAAAGTAAGATGCATCCATTAGTATCCAGGGAACATTGGTGGAGGCGGTGATGAGTATTCGAAGCCCAGAGTTGGTGGCAGAATGATTTCTTGCACTGGCGGTGGAGATTTTACAACCGGCGGAGGTGGTGAAAAGACTGGTGGTGGTGGTGGAGATTGCACTGGTGGCGGTGGTGGAGATTGTACCGGGGGTGGTGGAGAATGCACCGGTGGTGGTGGTGGAGATTGCACTGGTGGCGGTGGTGAATACACTGGTGGAGGTGGAGATTGCACCGGGGGTGGTGGTGGTGGAGATTGCACCGGGGGAGGTGGTGGTGGAGATTGCACTGGTGGTGGTGGGGGTGGAGATTGCACCGGTGGTGGCGGCGGAGATTGCACGGGTGGTGGTGGTGGTGGTGGTGAATACACTGGTGGCGGTGGGGATTTCACAGGTGATGGTGGTGGTGGTGAATACACTGGTGGGGGTGGAGATAGCACCGGTGGTGGCGGTGGAGATTTTACGGGTGGTGGTGGCGGTGGAGATTGCACTGGTGGCGGTGGTGGTGGAGATTGCATCGGTGCCGGTGGTGGTGGTGAGGAAGATGGTTTTGGTTTAGGTGGTTGAGGCTGTGGTGGTGGTATTGGTTGAGGCGAAGAACTTCCTCCACCGCATTTAGAGTGACTGCAATCAACAGGTCGACTTATTACAGGATGACATTGTTTAGCGGACTTCTGACGAGGCCTGTTAGGCAAGCAATTGTTAGTATCGTCCAACACAATGTTCCTCCCATTTGATGACTTGCACGATTCACCCTCTCCACTGAAATAGTTGTACGAAAATGTGAAGTTGCTCAAGCTCGGAGATCGACATATCTCGTCCGGAATAACACCCGTTAGCCTGTTATTTGCAACATTAAGCGTCTCAACTTTTCCGATCCCTTTAAATGCTAAATTTCCACTGAGAGAGTTGGAGGCAACGTCCAAAATTGTTAAATTTTGCAGCATTTCAATCTCAGGCGGCAAACAACCAGACAAGTTGTTGTTTAGGAAGAGAATCTCGTCCAAGGTGTTTTGCATCTTGCCAATGCTACTTGGAATACACCCTGAAAACTGGTTGTTGGCAAACACAATGACAGAGGCCGGAGAAGACCCCAAAGTTTCTGGAATGTTTGATCTAAACCGGTTGTTGTTCAAGAACACCGCGTCCAGGTCCTTCTTGAATAGCTCCGATGGCAATTCACCTTCAAAATCGTTGTACCTTATGTCAAGGTACTTAAGCGAGGGTATTGACATTATAACTTCTGGGAAAGGACCGACCAAACGATTGTTACTAACATCCAGTTCATAGAGAAGCTCGAGTCTAGAGAAACTCTTTGGAATTATCCCACAAAATCTATTGGAGTTCAAGTGAAGCAGAGCAATATCGGTTAATAGACCCAACTCGACAGGCAGATATCCGGCAATGTCCGCATGGTTAAGATCAACGCCCGCGACAACCCTCTGCTTTGGATTGTCAAGTGCGGGAGCACAGAACACTCCTTTGTAACTGCAAACATTCGGGCCTTCCCAATTCTGTGTGGTTTTTAGAGGGTCGGAATACATGGCTTGTTTCCAGGCTTGGAGTGCAATGTATGCTCTCCTCAGCCTTGGATTCTCAAAAGTGAGATCAAGCTTCACGGTATATTCATAACCATCGGTCAAATCACCGTTCTCCGGAAGCGTTGCGAGTTGGCGGCGGGCGATGGATGCGACTTCATACTCGGTCAGAGCATGAGAGGAAGATGGGAATAATAGAATCGACAATAAAAGCAGTAGGAAGCAGCCCGAGGTCTCCCCCATGGATGATAATCCTTTAAGACCAGTCATGTGTCGGAGCGACCCAAGGCTGCTGAGGAATTGCATTGAAAAATAAGAAAAGAAATGTTTCTTATATAGAAAGAAACAACCAGACGTGGGAAACGCCATTTGAGAGGCTCAGCACAAACCTCTCTGTTAGTTTTTCCTGGTCACCACAAATTTCCTTCTTTTCATGTTCTAACTTAACTAACATTCCAAAGATATCGTAACCGGCGAATTGGGCCAGGCTAAGGTGTTCAGTTATTGGGTTTGGGCCTTGCTTGGTGTTTCTTTCATACCAAAAAAATAATAATAAGGGAAAACTACACTAGTGACCACCGAAGATATTGGGGATACCTATTTGAACCACCGAACTAAAAAAAACATCAATCACACCACCAAACTTATAAAATCAACCTATTTTGACCACCGCCGTTAAAAATCTAACGGTGGAGTGACGGAACTGCCACGTGGCAGTTGATGGGTATATTTAAAAATTACACATTTGGTCCTTGTTATTTACACATTCTTTCAATTTAGTCCTAATTTTCAATTAATAAAATAATAAATTATTAAAATTAAGTGGTGACACGTGTCAAGACCTTATTGGAGGATTTTAATTATTTATATTTAATTTTATTAATTTATTTCCCCCCTCCAATCAGGTGGTGACATGTGTCACCACCAATTTAGAGGAAAAAAACAATTTTCCCCTCACATACGCACTAGGGGATTCGAACCTGGGTCTCCCAGGTGGAAAGGCCAATGCCCTACCACTGCACCAAGCATATCTTAGTGCTATAGTTCTCCAGATATAATATATATCTCTTATAAGTTTCTACATTTATAAATCAAAAGTTCAAACCCTAAACACTAATTTCACATATATAAATCCTAAACCCTAAACTCTAACCCTAAATATTTCAAATTAATTTCACACTAAATATTTCAAATAAAACCTCAAACCCTAAAATTTTCAAATTATTTCCACGCTAAATATTTTAAATTAAACCCTAAACCCAAACCCTAAAAATTTCAAATTAATTCCACGTTAAATATTTCAAATTAAGCCTTAAGCCTTAAACCCTAAACCCTAAATATTTCAAATTAAACCCCAAACTCTAACCTTAAACCCTAAATTTCAAATTAAGTACACTCTAAATATTTAGGTTTAATTTGAAATATTTAACGTGAAAATAATTTAAAATATTTAGGGTTTAGGGTTTAAATTAAAACAGTTAGCGTGTAATTAATTTGAAATTTTTAGGGTTTAAGGTTAAAGGTTTGGGGTTTAATTTGAAATATTTAGCATGAAAATAATTTAAAATATTCAGGGTTTAGGGTTTAAGTCTTAATTTGAAATATTTAGCGTGTAATTAATTTGAAAATTTTAGGGTTTGAGGTTTAGTTTGAAATATTTAGGGTTATAGTTTAGGATTTAAGATTTATATATGTGAAATTAGTGTTTAGGGTTTGAGCTTTTGATTTATAAATGTAAAAACTTATAAGAGATATATCTTATATCTGGAAAATCATTGCACTAAGTTGTTCTTGGTGTAGTGGTAGAGCAGTTGCCTTTCCACCTGGGAGACCCAGGTTCGAACTCCCTGACGTGCATGTAAGGGGAAATTTGTTTTTCTCCTCTAAATTGGTGGTGACACGTGTCACCACCTGATTGGAGGGGGAAAATAAATTAATAAAATTAAATATAAATAATTAAAATCCTCCAATAAGGTCTTGACACGTGTCACCACTTAATTTTAATAATTTATTATTTTATTAATTGAAAATTAGGACTAAATTGAAAGAATTTGTAAATAACAGGGACCAAATGTATAATTTTTAAATATACCTATCAGTTGCCACGTGGCAGTTCCATCACTCACCGTTAGGTTTTTAACGGCGGTGGTCAAAATAGGTTGATTTTATAAGTTTAGTGGTGTAATTGACGTTTTTTTTAGTTCGGTGGTTCAAATAGGTATCCCCAATATATTCGGTGGTCACTGATGTAGTTTTCCCTAGTAATAATATGAATCATATGTCACGTGGGGATTGGGGAAGTCTCACCTGAAGAGTCTCTCTTAAAACAACTCCAAAGCCAAGACAGAAAGGCTTGTCCTTTTAGATGTATTTACTCGACTGTTAAACTTTCAAAAGCCCTAGGTCCAGGCGAGTTGTAGTTTAGCTCCTTAACAACTTCCACTTGCTATTGTGTGTTTTTGGTGTCTTAGTTGTTAATCTCGCAAAGTCGGAGCTTATTAGCATTTCAAGGTTAGTTATTTTACAGCAAACATCCTTGTACACGAGTTAAAAGTTAAGCCTGGTCTTTTTATTTTTTTGGTTTGATGGGTTTTCAACACTAATTTTTTTGGTTAATCATCTGGATTTTGGGAGCGGATTTTTGTGGTTAAGAAAATGGGGGATTCTTGTGGGGATTGTAGAAGCAGGGAAGAGGAAATCTTTTGGACTCATTTTCAGTCCATTCATTTCTCTCAAACTCTACGTGGAGATTTTCTTCAGCGGCTAGTAAGTCCCCGTTTTGGCAATTCCTGTTCTCTTTCCTTCCTTGCTTTGTCTTTTGGTTATTCTATATAGGCTAATACTTCTCTTGTTTCTCCTGTTAAACTTGTGCATTTTAGATTTTGGTTTGTTAGGCAGGTTTTAGCAATCAATTTTACCTTCCTTTGGCTTGTTCTTTGCTAGAAAATTCAGAAATTTCTGCCTTTGTTAATTTTTATAATGGATTTACCTTGCGTGTTAATGATGTGTGAATCTGCAGGAAATACCAGAAAAGTTTGCAAAGCATACGAAGAAAAGGCTTCCTGAAACCGTGACTGTCAAAGGTCCTAGCGGTATCAAATGGGATTTAGGACTGACTGCAGATGATGGGACCTTGTTTTTTGAAGGTGGATGGAAAAATTTTGTGCTCGACCATTCTTTGGAAGAGAATGACCTTTTGATCTTCAAGTACAATGGATCGTCCCATTTTGATGTTCTGATGTTTGAAGGCTGGAGCTTGTGCGAGAAGGCATCGTCTTATTTTGTCAAGAAGTGTGTGCACACGGAATCTGGCAACGGTTACCAAACAAAACGAAAGATTGATGAAAATGCTGATGAAATTGTGCACAACTCTTCACAGTGTGGTCTTGAAAGCAGTCCAGAAAAATCTACCGACAACATTAACACAATGGCGTCGACACAACCTATTAACTTCGCAGCTACTAATAAGAGGGTTCGGCGAGCAGGTTCATCTGCTAAGTCGCTCCATGCTAGGCATCTCGGAGGCAAAGAACTTTGTACTGTTGATGGAGAAGTGAGGTTAGAAACTGGTACGAGTTGTAGCACTTCTAAAAACTTTTTCTATACATTAAACCTGCTTCCATGGTGGATTTAACTTTTGATACAAGTTTGTTGATACTACAAATAACTATGGTCTTTGCAATGATTTTTGGAACTTCTTGTTGATATATTGGATATTCATTTGTTGTGCCTTGCTTTTAGATTCGCGTTAGGAATGTGTGTTTTAATGACATAAATTAAAGTGTAGTATTATTGCCTTGATAGAAAGCTCAAATTCGGTGACCGATGATTTTACTATGTTTTAAATATACCAATGTTTTAGAGTTTGATGGTACAAGAATTGATGAAGATGAGTTCAGCCCTCGCCCTTCATGTTTGAAAGCGCCTTTGACTCAATGCGAGAAAGCAAAGGTCTTCTTAAAGGCACAGGAAGCATTAACCAAAGACGGATTTATGGTGGTTATGAAGCCTACGCACGTGTGGAAACGGTTTTATATGGTAAGCCTCACCACTGAACTTGGTTGAGAACTTTGGTAGTTTGTGGTTATATAAATATCCCTTGCTTCTTCATACAAATTAGATAATGGTGTTAAACCTCGGCCTTGTTTATCATTGTCTTTCCGGGTCCATGCAGGCAGTCCCTAATGTATGGAGAGCTAAACATCTCTTAAGAGAAAACATGGATGTCGTTTTACGTATTAACGAGCGTATGTGGAGGACCAGATATAATTATCACAAAGCTCGTCATTGTGGAGGGATTGCTGCTGGTTGGAAGAGTTTTGCAAATGACAACAATTTAACAGAACACGATGTGTGCGTTTTTGAGCCATCTGATACGGGAAGAACACCTATCGTCCTGGATGTCCGAATCTTTCGGGTTCTCGATGCACCGGTTCAACCACCAGGTTTTCTGAGCACACACCCTGCCTCTGAAGTGGAAGCACCAGTTGAAGCATCATCTCTAGGTACGGATTATGTAAATGTTTGATGTGTTGTTAAGTTGTAGTTTTTGAAAGTCAGTCAATCTGCTACTACCTAACGGAAACTTTGTCTTGTTGTAAATCATGTATGATCAAATGGTTAGTGTTCTTCCATTTACCTCTTTTCCAGCTTCTGTTACTTTTGTTGGTAGAGTGGTTTGTCAATCTGCTCCCAAAATGTTGTAATAGCAAAATTACACGAACCAAGTTTATGTGAAATCGTCAGTGGCAACTTTTTTTCATTGGTAAAGAAACTATAATTTCCTGAGCACATAATTAAATCAAGGGTAAACTACCTGAAATACCACTCAACTTTAATGTGTGACTCTAATATGCCACTGAACTAAAATTTGATACTATAATACCATTGAACTTCACTGTGTGATTCAAAGTTAGCATTCCACCGTTACTCCTATTACGGAATTCTGACGTGGACTCTAACTCCCGTTACAGGGATGACGTGGCCGATAAAAAAATAATATCTTTTTCCAGATATGATCCACCTCATTATATTTTATGTTTTATTTTTACTATAAAATCTCTTTTGGCTGAAAACAAAACTCTAATTTCCTATTTTCTATTTCCCAACATAGATTTTGAAGTTGATCCAAATCAATGGAGGTAGAATGGCAAAGATCAAGTGAACGCAGGGTTGAAGTAGAAGAACCCATTTCAATTCCGGTGTGTGGATGCGGATATCCGACAAAGCTGACTACATCGTGGTCTAATGCCAACCCTGGAAGAAGATTCTTTGACTGCAAAAATTACGGGAGTTTTCTTCATAAACATTGTAGATTTTTTTGTTGGTTTGATCCTCCAATGAGCCCACGTGCAAGAGTTGTTCTCGTCGGACTGCTAAACAAAATCAAGACGAATAACATCCAAAGAAGGAATGAGAGATTTGTTTGGATTTTTGTTTTGATTATCAGTATTGTACTACTGTGGTACTTAATGCACTAAGGGGAGTGGAGATGTTTATTAGTTATGTTTTGTTGGAAAGGATGATGATGAAATTGATAAGATGAGATGAAATCGATAGGAGTGAAAAACGAAACGAAAGGGAAGAATAAAAGAACACGTGCAAAATAAACTTCTATTTTATTTATTCTAAAATTGATTCTACAAGGGTAAAAGGAGTTTATATTTATACCAGTATAAGACTTAAAGAAAGAATAAAAGAAATACAACTTATATCGGTATAAGACTTAAAGAAAGAATAAAAGAAATACAACTTATACCGGTATAAGACTTAAAGAAAGAATAAAAAAAAATACAATTAATTAATTAAACATGTTTACTGTATTAAGCATGTTTACTGGTTATGTTTTGTTGAGAAGGAAATGAAAATGTTTTGTTTTACTGTGTTAAGGATGTTGTACTACTATGTTTACTAGTTATGTTTTTGACTTAAAGAAATAAAAATGTTAAGTGTTGCTTAAGATAGTTGTGTTGATTGAATATATGAAAATCATAAATTGATACATGTAGCAACTAGTGACCAAATACACTAAAACATGTTCACAAAAAGAGACCAAAAAAATCTGTATCCATTACAGAAAGAGATCAAATACAAGCATAAACATGTTCACAAAAAAGTACACTACCAACACTGAAACATAAACATGATCACAAAATATATTTTCATTGAAAATTTGTATCCATTACAAAACTGTGCAGATACAAGCATATGAAAATATAAACAGAAAGAGACCAAATACAAGCATATGATTTTGCCAACAAAAAGTGACCAAAATAACTTGCCAACAAAAAGTGATAAACACATAAGCTTTTGACAAAAGCATATGAACTTGGCAACAAAAAGTGATAAACACATTAGCTTCCACTCCCAACCTATAGTCTTTGTCAGTTTTGAGCATGAGATTCTTGTGTTCCAGCTTGTGTTCCAGTCTGAGTTAAAGTACTTGATTGGCTGAAATTTTGACTACCAGAAGGCATCCATCTAACTGTCATGGGAACTGTTGTAGGATATGTTTGCTGTCTCAAGTTTTCAGATTGAAGGCCTGGAGTAGGGATAAAAACAAATGGACTGTTTGCTGGTTGGTTGGTTGAAGTTGAAGGCCTAGTTTGGGTTGGCCTCCTAATCTGAAAAATGAAAAAAATAGGTTAGATGCAGATTAATAAGTAATCAAATTAATTGATTTGTAAGATTAACATTACCTGTAATTTTGACACTCTACCAGAATGAGGTCTCATTTGATTCCTAGCAACTAGTCTTGTTTTAGGGATAGGTATGTTGGCACCAACTTCACCCTTGCAAGTTCTTTGATTGTGACCTGGTCTACGACACTTGGTACAATACATTTTCACACCTCTCTTAGTAAATCTACCACTAGTATTTGAGGTGGTTTCATCTGCTTCTCTCTTTCTTTTTGTCTTTGGCCTACCAGGAGGCCTTCTAAGCTTTGGTGGCAGTACTGGCTCACATGTAGTGTCAATCACCCACTGATTTTGACCTCTAATAGATTTATCAAATGACTATAAATTAGTTGCTGAGTTTCTTTCTTGTAACAACTATGAACAAAAGTTTCAGGTCTTTGATTTTCTCGTACCATACATGACACAGCATGTGAGCATGGGATTCCTAAAATTTATGAACAAATAAATAAGTAAAATATAGTAAAACGATTGAATTTAAAGTCTAATAAACACATACCTGTGAGATCCCACTTTCTACAAGTGCAGGAAAATTTTTTCAAATCAACAACATGTTGATTGGATGGTCGACAAGACACTTGGTACATATGATCTCCAGCATGTGTTGGCCAACACCTATACAAATTTTATTTGTATTCAAACCAAACAATTACAACAAAAAACTTTCAATTAAAAACAGTTACACAGTTGAGTGGTATTACCTAGCAGAGTGATCAATTTCCAAATCAAGTTTTTTTTGAATTTTTGAGCATAAACTTCCAGTATACTTATCTGTAGCTTCTTTCTTCTGGGCCATTTTATGCATTAAGTTAGTCCTAATCATCTCCATCATTGTTATGATAGGTTTATCTCGAGCATCCAGAATGAGCTAGTACGAGAAAACAAAAAAATGTTAGTTACAATTAAAGTTGATATTTATAAAGTACATATTTATAAAGTTGATATTTACCTTATTGAAACACTCAGAATCATTATTGAGTACCATGTCAGATTTACAAAGTGTTTTAAAATGAGACTTAGATCATTGAGCAGGGTCCTTGTTTTTCAACCAATCAAAGGCACTTGGTGACAAATTTTCAAGTTCAGCCATTACATCATCGAATTCTTTCTTATATGTACACTTAGTTGCTTTCCACAGTGCATCCTTCAAGTTCTTCCCTTTAAAACCAGCAACATTCTTGAAATTAGAATATAAGTGTCTCACACACTTTCTATGTTCAGAATGAGGAAAAAGTTCTAATTGTGCTTCAATCAGCCCCTGAATAATTGTAGTTGTTAGCATTAGATATGTTCAAAAAAAAATAAAAGAGACAAAAGAGAAATGATAACAAAAGGATTATCTTCTGCTTGTCTGACATGAATGTGAAATGGTAAGAATTTGTCATCTCTAAATCACTGATCAAAAGAGACAAAAACCACATTCAAGATGATTCATTTTCAGACTCAACAACAGCCCAACAAATTGGATAAAGGCTATCATTACCATCTACACCAACTGCTGCCAACAAGTGCCCTCCATAGTAGTTCTTAATGTGGCACCCATCAAGGCATATTATAGGTCTACAGCCTGCTTTGAAACCTTCTTTGCAAGCTTGTAAACATATATACATTCTTTGGAACAATCTATTGTCTAGTTGAAGGATTGTGGTGCTTCCAGGATTAGAAGTTCTAATTTCACCAAGATAATCATATATCTTTGAATATTGAGCTTTGTAATTTTCAAGAACTATTTCCAGTGTTAAGTTTTTAGCTCTCAAGCATTTACTCAAAGATACCTGATAAGAATGTCTTTCTTGTACATCTTGGCGTAGAGATCTAATTGAAAAGGTAGGATCAGCCTTCCATTGTTCCAAATATTTTTTAGCCAACCACTTGTAAGTAACATTTTTATTTCTAAAATCTTTGAGACAGTTATGCTCTTCAATATAAGACTTAATATGCCATGTGTTGTTCATAGGATCTTTAGGGTCAACCTTTGATGCCCAAATATACCAAGGACAATTTTCCTTGCAAATTACATGTATCTTACCTTTGTCAACCCTTTTGAATTTGATATCATGTCTGGTCTTAATCCCATACTCCCTTATAGCTTTTTTCAGAATTTCTTTATCACTAAATTTCATCCCCTTTTTAAATCTCGGATTTTCCATATCCACCTCAGCATTAAATACAGGACATTTGGATTTTTTCTTTCGATCATCTTCATCAGATTCATTTGCACTAACACTATGCAATGAATCTGATCCATCACTAACATATCCATTCAAATGTGTCTCATTACCAAACTTCAAATTCATCAGATCCACCTCTTCTTCTCGAGCTTCATCATTTAAGGCATCATCACTATTTTCATATCCACTATCACTATCAGTTTGTTCAATCTCATCCTCTACATAATCATCATCCTCTTCTACATCATCATCTCTAGTCTCTTCTACAACATCATCTTCATTCTCTTCTACAACATTATCCTCTACATAATCATCACCCTCTTCTACATCATCATCTCTAATCTCTTCTACAACATCATCTTCATTCTCTTCTACAACATTATCTTTTTCAATTTCTATGTTTTTTTTCTAACATCACCTAGGTTATCAATTTCAGCAGTTTTTCCAACTGTTTCTTCTAAGTACACATGCAATTATTTTAGTGTAGGCATAGTCTGTAACATGCTAATGACATCAGAATCAGTTCTTAATGGTTTAACACTTACTTTCACAGTAGGTTGTTTCCAATACAGACTACACATGTCATTATACCCTAACTCTGCAACAATATCATATATTTCTAGCATAGACATGCTATCCACATGGCACATATCAAAGAAGCTTATCTTCTTACCAGTGTACTTTAGCTTTGGAGAATTTACCATGAATCTACCATGATGCACAACAAGTGTAAAGTATTCTGATGAAGCATCTGTCAAAAAGTAAAGAACTACTGAATTTCAACTTAAAAATTGCACCAGTCAAACAATTCGAGTGATCCCCAAATATAATAGTGGTCCCCAAACAACAGAACCCTAAAAATTGCACAACAATACCCACGTGAATAACACATTGACTCAACAACCAATGTCACAACAGAACAAAATGCACAATTTTTTTTAACACATTAACTCAGCAACTATCATTCAAGTGGTCCCCAAACAACAGAATTATTGTTACTTTTTTATCATCCAATTGATTCTAAAGTGAATCACACCCACCTCTATTTAATAAAATAGCAATAACAATTGAAAATCATAACCCTAAAAATTGAATAGAAACAAATATTGAATGCAAACAAAAACTATACACTAAAAAGGACAAAACATTAAACCCAAAATTTGAATACAAACAAAATACATAAAACTCATAGAAACATAAAATATATATGAGATTATAAATTTTGAATACATACCATATCTTACGGTTCGGCTTCCTTCAACCCTTAACACACGTTTTTCCATTTGATTTCTTTCTAACAATCGATCACTACAATCTTCTTTCAGAGAAAACCCAGAGAAACCCACTGGAATAATCAATAACAATCCATAGAAAACCCACTGATTTTTTTTGCGTCTAATTTTAGAGTGATTTCTGAAGTTTGAAATTTCATTAACCTAATTTTGAGGAGATAAATAGTCTTTAACAAAACTACGTCGTTTTACAATAAAAATAAAACATAAAATATAATGAGGTGGATCATATCTGGAAAAAGATATTATTTTTTTATCGGCCACATCATCCCTGTAACGGGAGTTAGAGTCCACGTCAGAATTCCGTAATGGGAGTAACGGTGGAGTGCTAACTTTGAATCACACAGTGAAGTTCAATGGTATTATACTATCGAATTTTAGTTCAGTGACATATTAGAGTCACACATTAAAGTTGAGTAGTATTTCAGGTAGTTTACCCTTAAATCAAATGGTTAAAATTCAAAGTAAGATGATTATGAATTTCTACCATTTAATGAACAAAGCTTTTACCTTTCATACCAAGCAAAGCCTGAAAGCAATTTTCATGAACTACAAATTTTGCTTTTGGATATTTTTTTCTCCAAAAATTAAATCATCTAGTTTTATTTGACTTTAAAAGTACTTTTGACCGCGACACAATTTGAGTTTTCTGCCTGGGGGGGAGGGGGGGGGGAGGGGGGGGGGAGGGGGGGGGGGGGGGAATCCAATGATTGATGCTATATAGTTCCAACTTCCAACAGTGAACAAACTTTCAAAGTACAAAACTGATCGATATTCAAAGTAGACAACGGCGCTGCCTGATGGAGAAACTGAGCACGAACGAAATTTGCGAAGAGGAATTGATGGACAATGAGTATCGCTTCAAACAACGGACAGTTTAGAAGGCATAAACTTAGTCACTCACGTAGATGGTCTTTGGCATGCAGAAAACAATTGCCAACTTATGAAAGCCATCACCAAAGATGTGAATAATTCAAAGCCTACCACCTTCGGAAAGTGCCACCCCAATCCTCGCCTTAGGTAGCTGCCCAAGGAAAATCGTTTTCATTTGAGCATTTAATGCAAACACCACTTATATAATCTACTAATTAATGCCCATCGGAAGGGTTAAATTCTGGGCAGATGTAGTGACAAGTTAAAACACACCTTGTAATGGATGGCATGGTTGCAACAATTCCGGCACATGCATATATTATGGGAATCAAAGTCTTGGGCTTGTTCTTTCGGAGCCAAATCAAAGATCCCAATGCTGCAAGAGATATACTCAATACCTGAAATGAGAAAAGGATAGAGATGTCTGTGAGAGATATTAGTGGGAATTTCATTCTATGTTAGAGAAACAGAATTCTAAGTGCTGATGTTATGCGATCATTATTTTAATTTTGGAAACACCTTTCCAAATAAACCACCGTTACAAAATCAAGGATGCCCAACAAAGCAGGTCCAAAAACAATGTTCCAAGTCCAACCATTAAAGAAATGAACATACCAAATTAGCATTTGCTTCCAGTCCTTGTAGAATGTAATCCCAAGTGAATTCTAGCCCCCTTGCTCCCACCCAAAGAGGTGCCAATCTATGTAGTACAGAATCGGCAAAAGCCCATCCTATAACCACGGAACGAAATAAACCATAGTGCCAATGAATCAGGGAAAGTGAAGATAAAAACCCAGCAAATATGTTAAATGCAACTCATCTCTAAGTTTTAAAATATAAACTTTTATCCATCTACTATCACAGTTTTCATTTTTTTTTATCCTCGAAGGTTTGCTAACTCTTAACATCGCTAAAACTAGCTAAACATTCAGCAATAATTAAAATTAAGGTATTACTTCATGAATACTTCAGAATAGAACGAGTGATCAGAAGCTTGTTGCACTGAAATCCATCTGAACATTTTATTAATATCTAATTTGTTGTAAAGGTCACGCCCTTAGTCATAGTAATTCACTCGTCAATTGTTTAGACGATCTGCTGCAGGTGACATCCTTAAGGGTCAAAACCACAAGTGCAAAATGGTGCTCTTTCTTTTTCTCTTAATTTTTTATTTGAAGGGGGGGGGGGGGGGGGTGATGTATTAGGAAGGGTGCAGAACTGAATTTCAACTTCAAAAACTAGAGACAAGAATCTCACTCACCAAGTCCAACAGCTTGAAATTTATGATTTTGAGAGATATTCCTGTGTGTCAACTGTGTTAAGGCAAAATAAAGTCCAGCAACATCTATAAAACCAATCAGTGCTTTCAAAAGTTCCTGAAAAACGCATAAGCAACAAATTTCTCCATGAGTTTAAAATGTATAGAGTATAGACTGTTCAAAAGGACCCATGAGTCATGACAGTATTACAATTCATGTCACTATTCAAAACACACCCTTATGCAACTGCAGTTAAGAAAGTAGCAAAAGTTCACATTTGATTCTAGCTAACAATGTCACCAAATCAAACTTCCACAAACTACAACAAAAACTGGAAATCATTTACAATTAGATCAATATATGTATTCCTCCATGTAGATTCCAATTCCAGAACAAGAAAAAAGAAATACCTGGTATGGATCAAAGCCATCATTCTCAGACACCTGCAAAAATGTTGCAAGGCAAACAAGCTGCCAGGATACAAAAAACAAGCAAAACAAATTAACTATCCAAAAACACTTGGTATAAACACCAACGTTGAAATTTACAAGCTGTACTGACCTTTACCAAAGCTGTTCCTAGATAAACAAGAGCAGCTTTAACTGAGGTACCAAGAGTATCATACTCCGATCTGCATAAACATAATTCATTATTAAATATACTGATTTGTATCAAACAGCACTATAATTTAGTAGAAAATAACAATTTCCTTCAACAAATTTAACTAACTAAATTCTCAAAAATCAACTACATGATAATAGTATAATTTTTCACTATACCTAATTACTGCAACTTATAGCTCACCAATATTTTAATCAAAATCGTTTAACATTTTTTAGAACTAATCTTAGCTCATTTTTTCTTATTGCAGGTAGATCTGTTCTTAAAAGAAGAAAATAAATTTCTTTTTTTTCTATTTTCAACACAGATCGAAGTTTAAGTTCTAAGTAGAGCTCAGTTCCATGGAAAATCAAGAAATTATATATACTATAAAAAGGAATATATCACAAATTACATGAAATCTAAGTAAATGATCGAGTAAAAAGGGAGGCGGGGCGTACAAGGGAGTGGCGGAGTAGTAGACGGCGTGAGGACCGAAGGTGAGTATCGCACAGTTGAAAAAGTGAAACATCGTCATTTTCCCTTTTTCCAGTGAATTTTTTTCAATTCCAAGTTTCAGAATCACGAAACGATGCTTTGCTCGTCTCTTGAACAAATATCACTTGAAACTTAAAATCGGGTCGGAAATGAGTGATCTGTTTTTTAACATGGGCCGCTAAAGAACCCGTTACATTTGGACCTCAAAGCCTGAATAGCTTCTTATTAGACAAACGTATTAATCTCGTATCATTTCACATTAGGCTAAATATTTAACTCCATTGGACCTCAACTACGTGCTACACAACCTTTTTAGACAAACGTATTAAATTAATCTCGTATCGTTTTCCTTTGGCTTAATAGTTATTTTAGTTCTTGTATTATAGTGATACTTTTATTCTATTTTTATAATATTTCACTATATTTCTTTATTTTTATTTTTCCATATTTTATTTTGGTCTTTGTTATTTCTCGTATTATGTCTTAATTATTTTGCTTCTCTTTCTAACTTTGACACTAAAAATATTAAACTCATACTCTGATCTTAAATTCTAAACATTAAACTCTAAAACTAAATCATACAAGTTAAACTTTAAATCCTAAAACTAAACCCTAAACATCTATTTTAATCTATAAACTATTTTTAGTGCTAAAACACATAAACGAGCGCCAAGAAGTTTGGAAATTTCTAATTTCAAAATAATCGCTTATCTCCAAACAGGGAAGCTGGCCATTCTAATTACTATTTAGGGTTTATATCATTTTAATGTCAATATCTTACAAAGTCAAAAGTCTAAAAGGAATACAAAAATATGATCATGTTTGGCAATTAACGGATAGCTGATAGCGAATAGCGGATTGTATTAGCTGGTAGTTGATTGCATTAGTTGATTTAATTAGCGGATTGTATAAAAGTGTTTGGTAAAATTAAATGATAGCTGCTAGCTTTTAGATTATTTAAACAAGTAAAATAACATATAAGGACATGTTTATATTCAATACTTGTTTGAATAGTTTATTAGTTATCAATATTTTGTATCTAATTATTATTAATTAGATCTATAAAATTACTTTTAATATAATTTTTTAAATATATTCAAATGATTTGTATATTAATTTATTATTTATATAATTATTTTAATTAATAAATTTAAATACTTATAAATATGTGATAATAAAAAGAAAAAAAAGTAAATAGAATTAACTTATAAATAAGGTGAGAAAATATTTAATTTAGATTATTTTGAGATTTTTGGTAACTGGTAAGGGTAAAAGAGTATTTACAACTTTAATATCAAAACCTCTAATCTCAAAAAACTTATATTATGAGCTTTTTTAAAATTAGTGGTTTCACCCCAATCCGCTATTTACCAAACAACAATATTAACGGATTTGACTGATCAAACCTCTAATTATGCCTCAAACCTCTAATTTTTGCCCAAATTTCTCTTTATCAAACATGACCGATGTAGTCATCTTAACAATAGTTTTTTTTTATTTCCATTTTTTGGCTTTAACGAAATTAGGGAGGAAGTTCATAGAACTTTGAAAAACTAGTAATAATTTTGATACATCATGGGGATGTGTTTATTCCTCCATGAAAGTGAGATGTGGAGAATTTTAATTACTTGATGTTGACATTGTCAGTTTTAATTTTCTCAGATTCTATTAATGAGGAGTTTGACATTTTACCATGACGGAAAAAAAACTCTGACAATAAAAGAAGAAACACATAAAGCTTTTGTTCTTTTGGGCCTAAAAAAGAAAAATAAAATGTGTCCATGTGGTCCAGAAAGGGCAGTGTCACGAGAATGTTGACAAGGTACCTGCCGGTATGACCATAGTGAAAACAAATTTATTACTACGATGAATTGGGCAAAAAATATAAATTAAAATAATGGATAGATTATATTTTTCTCTTAAATTTGTAAAAGAAATCACTTCAGTTTTTTTTTCATTTCGATTTTTAATATTTTAACAAAGTAAACTTAGTGATAAAAAAATTCAAAAAACTGTATATCTAAAGCATATTTAAAATATTAAATTTTAAAAAAAATATAGTTGGAGCCTATTTAAAATATATGTAATTTTTTCGTCAATTGAATATCACTGGACCTTAAAATTAGTACGAGGGATATGTGGAATTGTGCATGAGGTCACCGAGATGTAATGCTATCTAGTGGCATACTTTTAAATTTTGAACTACCACTCTCTTCTTAAAAATACAATATATTTTATTTTTTATTGACTTCATCCATCCAACAAGTGGTTTGAGACTAAAATGAGAAATTAATTTTTGTATATTTTTAATTATGTTAAAAAATCATTGATGAAGTGGAAACTAGTTTTGTCTAAATGAAATTTAGACGTTCATTTATTTTTATTAAGTAGAGATATATTATTTTTCTTAAATAAATATTTTATTTATTTTTTAATTTAAGTAAATAAAAACGATAGATCGCTTAAAAACCAATCATTATAAGTGTATATCCCTTCTTGAAGCAAAGCAATATATCCTTTCAAATCTTTAAATTTAAAAGTATTGTGCTTAAACAACTTGAACAAATCTCCTAAATGTTACCCGATATTAATTGAAATGATCCCAATCGGTTGTATTTTTTTTTTAAAAATCAAACAAATTAAAGATATTTTTACGTGTTCCACGATCATCCAAATAAATATATTTAACACACTAGATATGAAAAAAATTACAAGCATCTTAACTTTAGTGATTAGGGATTTAATTTAGAAATTTAGAGTTTAAGAGTTTTAATGTTAGGGTTTATAGTTAGAGTACGATTTATGGTACTATAATTAGGGATTTATATTTTAACATATAAACCTTAAATTCTAAGCTTCTGAACTCTAAACCTTAAATTAGATTTTTATATTTTAAACTAATACGTTTGTGATTTTTTTCCAATAGCTAGTGTATGAAATAATTACCCAATTAATATTGATATTTTTTAAAAAATCATTTGAGATTCACTATGGCAAAATAAATGAAATCGAAAATTTCACTCTTAATTTGCCGGTTAATTTAGATGGGTAAGCTCGAGCTGTCGAATTCCCGGTGGCCACTGTTAAATCCCAACAAAGAACTGATTGCGTGCACATGAGCTGTATGGAAAGTGGGTCATCTAATGTATAAAGGAACAAATCTTTTTCAAGTTTTTTGGATTATTTTTCCCCTTTAATCAATAAAACCATTTCATATGATATATATGCAATGATAATAGTAATAAAATAAGTCTGAAAATTGGTGATTACTGGTTTTATTGGTTCATCTGACACTCTGGTCCAACATTTCAATATTCATCATGATATAGTGGGACTGGGAGGGGATAGGTCCGGTTAAGATGAGTTTACGATACAAAAGTTAATCTACAGATAAAAATCCGCATAACAGAAATGTTAAAAAATACGAAATTTAAAATGTTATTCATACCAATTGAAAATATTATAAAATATAACATTTCGATTGGTATGGATAATATTTTAAGTCATATATTTTTTTAATATTTTGATTATATTATTTTTAGTTATATATTAAGTTGTTGTACTGCAGACTTACCCGTACGGTTATTTGTTTTGTTGTTTGGCCAACGACCAGAATCTTGAACTCACCCATCAGCTTCGTTTTCACACTTAACCCGATGAGGGCCCTTTTATGACACAGATTTAGACACCAGTACCAGGTAAATGTTGAAGGGAATGGTTTTCACTTCTGAATGCAGTGAATCGATGCTATTTGTGTTAGCTTCATTTTCACTTTCACTTTCTATTTAGATTTAGTACTGTACTTGTTGTGCAAACCTAGCTAGTGTCTGGTCTAGAGAGCTCGTAATTACTAATTACTGACACAAGTCATAACTTAGAACAACGAACTCAAACTAAATTAAGCTCTTTCAATACACGGAAGCATGCCGTTAGCATCGTCAAATTAAATTATGTTTTCTTTTGTTAGCAAATATAGCTGTGGTTAGTTGACGAAACCAACCGGTGAGGCCTGATCTAGTCTAGGACAGTAACACCAACATCAGGATCCAGATCTGTTACATGTACAGTATTTGTAAAGAAAAAGATAAGATTTCAAGTCTCAAGGTCGGAAATCGTTTTCAAGCTTTGAGGTATTTAGCTTGAGCTGGTTTCAACAGCACCTAAAATAAATATATCCTTAGGGCTGCGTAGGTTCTGACTTCATTCACCTTAGTAAATATAGTTGTTGCACTATATATTTATTTTGACTTGTTTATTTATGGGATAAACTACATTTTATGTTACTCAATTATATTTTTAGTAAATAACCCAACAAGTCTTCCAGTAAAAAAAAACAGACGATGTTCATTTTAGAAGACACGAGTTCAAATCGTTTTGTCTGCAAGATGTACGTCCATTGTCAAAGGACTAAAAATATGTATGAACAAATACTACATTGTAATCACCTTTAGACTATTCAAAAAAATTATAGTTTTAGTAACAAACATATCATTTTTAAGTTCTAAATAGATAACTCAATCATAATATTTTTACAAATAAGTCACTAATTGTCAAATATTATAAGGAAATAGTGGTGCAGCGTGGTATAATAACAAATTTATTCGTCAAAATTATACAATACATTAATTTGATCTTAATTTGAAGTAATTTAATAAATTTAATCCTTCATATTTAAATTTTTTATT
The DNA here is from genome assembly GCA_958450335.1 of Hibiscus tridactylites. Classification (NCBI taxonomy): domain Eukaryota; kingdom Viridiplantae; phylum Streptophyta; class Magnoliopsida; order Malvales; family Malvaceae; genus Hibiscus; species Hibiscus tridactylites. The sequence continues at coordinate 77,338,023 of OY288282.1, forward strand.
ATTTTAATTTTTATTCTCCTAAATTGTTTGTTATTCTCTCATAAATGTGAAGAGTTAAATTTATTAATTTGTTTAAAATTATAACAAAATCAATAGAATTAATAAGTTTTGTAAACTAAAAATATTATTATACTAAGTTACATTAGATACTCATTTCATTTTAACAACATAATGACATATTTATAATAATATTTTAACTAAATAATTTATTTTAAAATTTAAAAAAATTAAATTCAGTGATCTTAGAAGTAATTCACCCTCGCCTATAATAACTCTTTTTTTTCTCTTCTGAAAACTCATCACTTTACTTCGGAATACTCTATTCTCAGTTTTTACCTCTACAGCCTATCCTTCTGATCTCTTGTTATTACATCCACCATCATTTATCAATTATTGAACCTTTTCCCTCTGAGGTTTTTATTAATATTAATTACTGTCCTGATAGCAGCTTTTATAATGGTAAGTAAAACCCATATTTAAGTCTAGAAAAGTTAGTTTAAAAATAAAATTATTTTTTATTTTTATAATTTATTATTAAAACAATGTTTATGCATACATAATTATAAAATAATATTTTTTTATAATATTTATATTAAGAATAAAATTATTTTATTTTAAATTTATTATTCATTTATAATTATTATGTCTGTATATAATCTAGAATTATATTTTCAAATTAAATTTAACAAAAAATTAAAAAATATTATAATTAAGTTAATTTATTTCATATATCATAACATTAATGAATTTGAACATCACTCAAGTTCACTTTTGCTTTACAATATCATGTCTAAAATAGACATCTTTATCTTCTCAAAATCACTTTTTGACATCAATAACAAATACTAATCTTTAACCCAACTATTCAACCGCACATTTTAAAACCATTTTTTCAACCGCACATTTTAAAAGTAATACCAAATCATGTATTAATTTAATTGGTTTAGAATTCAAATCACTTCATTTATATATATAAAAGGAGCCGTATTCTTGTTATTTGTAAATTAATGAGTAAATAATAACTGGGATTAAGATATTAAATAAGTTAGAGTTATGTAGTTATGTTAGTCTTCCTTGTTCCTTGAATGCAAGAGCATCAAATGTGAAGCAAATTAAGACAGAAGAAAATTCTACAGAAAGCAACGGAAAGGGCATGGGATAGGGAGCCAGGCAGCAATCAGGCGTTTATTATTCTACTTTTATACTATATATACTGATGTAATGTCGTGGAGCACGTCAGCCTAAACAGCGTTGATTTCGGTGATTCCTTCCTTTCTCTTTTGTCTGAACTCTCATATAATCTACTCTAAAAGGAGTGGGAGAAGGTGATATATGTATGTATGTATATGTTCAACTTTCAAAGCAAACACATGCATGTCCGGTTAACCTAATCTCACGAATCACCATGAAGAAGCTAATATTCTTCCAATTGGAAATACACATTTTTTAATCTTCAAGACAAAGTTATTAGTATAAAAAAAAAAACTCCCTTCTTCTGCATGATTTGCAGATCATTACTTGGTCTTTAATGTTGGACTCTTGGCTTCAATAATTAAAACTTACCTTTTAACCAAGTTGAATTTTTTGGGTTTGAAATTATAACTTATTAAACAAGTCGAGCGTGGTTTACACTTTACATACAGTAAGATTCGAACTTAAAATTTCAAAGGATCACGGCTTCGACCTCTGCCAATATCGCGAAAAACCTTATTCTCTAGTGTTTATTTTTGGGTTTAGATAAGAATGGCATGTGATTTACAAATTGGTGACAAATATTGAGGGATAGACCATGAACGTGGTAGCTCGGGAGATGTCGTTGGTAGGTGGATGCTATGAGAAAACTATGGTTAGGCCTTGCAATTTTATATCTTCAGTCATAGAACAGTAGTAATTAATTAAAAATATTTATACATTATAAAATCACATCCATGTACTACAAGTCTACAAAAACAAAAAAATTGCAGCTGCCTACCGCCTACCGGTATACCCACAAACTTGAACCGAACTCCGAATCCCGAACCGATTTACCCAACCTGAGATTTAATATCGAGTCTAAACCAAAATTGACTCGAAATTTATTAAATAATCGAAAACGAACATCAATTCGTTTAAAATATCGAAACTGAAAATAATCGAAACTGAAATCAACTCGAACCGAAAGTAATCTGAACCGAATCAACCCAAACTGAAAGCAACCCAAATATAATTTACCTAAATCAGATCCAAAACGAACATCAACCTGATTTTGACCAGATAGTTGAACCAGAATGAACGAATAAGTTATTTTTATTTATTTTTTAATAGTATGATAAATAGTAACTATGTATATTTTATTATCATATTTATTATATTATTTATTAGCAACCAATTTTAGTAAAAGTTTAATGGTTTAAAATATCTTTTTTCCTCTAAAAGAAAATTTTCATATTTAATTCGAATAATTTTTCATTTAAAAAAATATTAAATATGTAAGATTGTAAAATAAAGTTACTCTGTTTCACGCCAACTTATATATATATATATATACTTTTAATTGTTTATTTGGTTTAGTCTTTTATTTAATTTATAATATTAATTAATTATCCGAGTCAAAAATTTAAATATCCAATTAAATCTCAAACAATTAAAACATGCCTAAATTGATTTTAATTCATAAAAAATAAATATGATAAAATTATATTTTATTAAATAATTTTCAAATAGTCTAATTCTAATTTCGTAAAATTAAATTTTTCGGTCTTAGAAATTATGTAAAATTTTATTTTAAAAAGTAGAAAACAATCAATTCAATCTCAATAATGAACATAATATTTACGAAATTCAAGTTTTAATCTTTAACAAGTCTTATAGGTTGAGTTTGTGTCATATTATCATCTCTTAATGATAGTTTAATTTGAAACATTGAACGACTAAGAGTTGAAATTGAGCCTAAGTGATAAGATTGACAAAAGATATATATATTTTATGTGAATATATCAATAATTTTATATATACTCAATTGAATACATATCCAACTCAACTCAAATTGACCTAGAGATCCGGAAATTGACTAAAATCGAAAATTGGTCTATTTGATATTGACCCAAAACGAAAAACTAATTCGACCCGATATTGACTTGACCTGAAACATCAAACGAACTAGCATTGACCAGAACCGAAACCAACCGATCCGATACTGACTTGGCCCGAAAACCAATTGATCCGATATTAACTCGACCTGAAAAATTAACCGATCTGATATTGACCTGACCCAAAATTTAACAGATCCGATATTGATCGACTCAATACTCGACCCGACCTGAAATTGCATAGACCCGATCTAAATTCAAATAAAACCTGACTCGATCATAAACCAAATACGACATGAACCAAAAATCAAACTGAACCGAATTGACTCGAACCAAACGACCCGATTGCCACCTCTATCTATGTATAGGGGAAGGTGTTGAAACCCGTTGAAATTATAAGCACTTACTCCATGCGATCAATTTAAACGGTACTGTAAATTTCTATCGATGACGGATTAATTTTTGACATAGACTTGTGTTACTTGTATGGTTCTACGCGATCTGATAGGATTTGTGTTTGATTAGACCATTAAAATGAAAATATGAGAAACACTCATCATTCACATCAATGATAACGTGTAAACTTTTAAGTAGTATCTACTCCAATATAAATCAACAGAACGAGAAAAGTTATTCAATGGAATCGTTCAAATGTATATAAAAAAAACACAAATGCAAGATTCGACAAACCAATCCAAATAAAAAAAACTAAAAAAAGTGGAGTTTTCAAGTTTTGTAATTTTAATAAAATGATTTTACTACTTCCAAGTCATAACTTTAAATTTTAAATATAGTTTAAAGCATAAACCTTAAAAAGTATACCATACTCTAATTTTCATAAATTTTAATTCTAAATACTGAAATTTTTAATATGAGACATAATAGTCGCACCAAAAAATAATATGATTTCTATTCGTATCCTCTCGCTCTAAAATTCTATTTTTAAATAAAACTTTTATATATATATTTCACCTCATTACACCAGTACTAACAATATCATGATGCTAAACATATAAAAATTTCTCAACAACAATGCTAATGACCGATCTGTATTGAATAGTGTTATATAAATTAAGTGTCCAGTGGCCTAAACTATTGATATATTATGGGGTCCTTCTCGGAAAAATATATAAATATATAAAAAGATACAAGTTTGCAAGATTTGATGTATACAGCAATCAATATAGAAATGAAAGTAGGAATTAATTGTCGTTATAAGACAAACACATGGAATATGGAATATAACCCAAAGAATTTGACAGCATAGCAAGTGAGGCATAGAGGGACATGTTGACCGGATATTCATATTACCCCTATAATCTAATAATTTAAATCCCTAAACACACACAAATTAAAAAAAGGTATCGAATAAGCTGAACAGGGGAAAGCAACAAAAAGTTTCCAATTCCCGGAGAATCTAGAGCGCATCAGGCGCTGACCCTGGGTTTCGGAAACTAATAATAAAGCATTAAAACATATCTACTTTTTGATATTTTTCTATCTGGTTATCTTGTTGTTACTGTTTGATCAACATGTTAAACAAATGGGATTAAATAAATCAGGGCCATGGAGTTCCACAATCTCAGAATATATTAAATGGGACATTTCAGCTAATAAAACGGGGATTTGAAGAACAGAACAAGAGCTTCAAACCTAGACAAGACAAGGTTACACTCACGTGATAAGAACCATGTTGACCCCGAGGAATATGATCTTTTTTATTAGTATTACCTAATTAGTACATTATTGTTCTTAATATTAGCATGAGAAGTATTTTTATGTATAGTAATACTTATTTATGAAAAAATATTTGATGTATTGTTAGTGTAAACTTTATTTTACACACTATTTTTTAAAAGTTTAAATATTTATTTAAAATTTAAAAATTTATGTTTTAGAATTTAAGATGTAGTGTATAAGATTTATGGGAAAAAAGTGTTAAAATTAGGATTGAAATTTTATAGAAAAAGAGATTTTATATTTTATAACTTAAATAGACATACTTATAAAAAAAATTCAATGCACCAATATTTTTCTTTATTAATAAAGAATAAAAAATATAGAAGTAAAAAAAGAAGGAAAACTACCAATGTATGAAAATTTTGTAAATATTTATTAAAAAAATAAAAAGGGTAGACGGATCCCACGCGTGGGTGGAATGGGTACTATACAGCAAGATTTTTTTTATGTTAAAACAGGAATATTTGGACCCGGAGAGGGAATATTGGGCATTAGGAAATTACATATTAGACAAATACTACCCGTTGAAACGAACGTTTTGAATCTGGGCATCGTCTTAGAGTTTCTACCTGCTTTTCCTCTCACGTTTTCCCACGCGCTCCCTACCTTTCCATCAAAGTATAGTAAAAAAATTCCAAGTTCTATAAGAACCGATAGTCCCAAGAAGAAAGGTTAATAAAGATTAGAGGGGCTAGGAATTAAAACTGTGTGTCATGTCACTGCATTTAAGGTACAAATTATGTACACGTTCTTGTTTTTATATCATTCATCATCTTCCCCAAGAACATGTCAAAATCAATGCAATTCCCCCTTTTTAATATTTGTTCTCACTCATTGTTGCACATATGTTATACTACAATTTCCATTTTACCCAATATAGTAGTACTGTGCACACATTTAATCACTATTTTGTATCGATTATAATGAGTCAGTTAATGTGGCAGATCACCTAAGTAATTTTGATTCTTTTGTCATACTAAATAAATTTGATTTAATTAAAACTGTAAAAACAAGTTCATTATCAAGCTGTTTTATTAATGTATTGCTACCCGAATGAAAGAGGGCTAAGGTTCAAGGAGAAAAATAACAAAGGAAAACAAAATTTAGTGTGAAAACTTGTTAAGTACATTGATAAAACATATTATACATTTTCAAAAAAAAAAAAATACATGTTTAAAATTCGAATAGAATATTGTAAAAGGAACACTTGCTAACTCTAAAAGGTGAATTAGACATGTGTAATAATAAAACAGTGGCGGATCTAGAAATTTAAGAATGGGGTTCAAAATAAATTTTTTCTTAAATGGGTTTGCAATTTTCTAAAAATTATTATTTTATACACCTTAAGGAAAAATTAACACTGAATTAAAAAAAATTTCCCCCAAAATGGGGATGCAATGCAATTGCTCCCCTCCAAAGCTCTATTCATCCGCCACTGTAATAAAAGGCATAATGCTAAAATAATGTCCATAATATTTGACTGAATAGTAACTTTGATCTCTATATTTTTAAAGTAATTTAACCCTCAACATTTTATTTTGGGTCAAAATAGCACTTATGCAAATGAAAATTATTAATAAATCGACGTTAAACATTTTGAAATAACATAAAAGAATGACATATCAGTAGAAAAATTATTTTTATAAAATTATTTTGACTTATTTGACATTATTTCAAGTCAACATCTTTGTATATATGATATTGTCATCTAAGTTTGCCACACAATTTCAAATTATTTATCGTTAGTTGACTAACAATTTTCACCTGTGGAGGAATCATTTTAACTCAAAATAAAACATTAAAGATTAAATTAATAGAATATAGTCAAAATAACTATTAAATCAAATATTATAATTTTTTTTTACTTTATGCAGTGATAAAAAATAGTGTGGGCGCGTGAGAAAATAACAGAGCAAAACATAAATGAAATTAGGGAGGGGGCTTAGCGAAGAGTTTGCATGTGGGTCTGCGACCCTGGTGTCGCCGGACACCCCAACCAATCTGACACCGCTAACCCCTCTCTTTAATTAGGCCATGCTAGCCTTCTCTCCCTTTTACTCATATTCCCCCACGCTTAAATATCTCCATCGCCAACTTCTTCGCACGTGTACAGCTCGATCCATGCTCATTTGCAGTTTCGCACCAGGACCCTAACACCACCACTCACAACTCACAAGAGTTGCAAGGTTTTTCCAATTCCTAATAAAAGCATCATTAATTCCACCAAAGTTGGCAAACATGGTCAGTTTAATCAACAATTAAGAGGTGGGGTTAAACCTAAAACCCCACTATTAACTGCTATGTATTTGTCGCTTTGCACTCACTGTTTCTTGGTTTTCTATTTTTAAGCATGAAACCTCCTGCAAATCTGGTTTTTGATGAGCATGGAAGAAAGGGTATGTATGTTTTGGTATATATGGCATGGAAATCAACTTGTGCTTGATTATCTACAACACAAAAACAGCTAAAAGCATAACCTCATGTGTTTCGGCAGAGAGGAAGAAAAAAACAAAATGTAAACATTTATTAGGGGCTTATATATGCCTCGTCTGCATGTAAAAAGAGCTACTAATAAATTAAAGCAGCTGCATATTTTGAGCTAAGGGGATAAGATATTTTTGGCCCTGCCAGTCAATCCTGGTGCATGAATATTAAAACCGATAATGTTCTAATTTTAGGAAAAGTTAGGATATTATTAAATTACTAGGAAGAAAGATACAAATCACTATCTGATATATACTCAAATTTCCATTATATATGAAGACGAATTTTAATGGAGTACTACATTTTTGTCAAATAAGAAGTTTAAGTCTTTTCTTTAATTTTATAAAATGAAAATTAACCCTTTTAAGTGGAAAATAATGGAATGGCATTGTGATGATTTAAGCTTGAATAGTAATTTTTTTGTTTTTTTTTTTAATTCGAATTCAATATATCCCTGGCTCATTGCTGGCCGGCACCTCTTTTTTCATTCCCCCATTATAAAAGATAAAAGGGAAATAAGACCCCTTCTTCCTTCACTCTCTTCCTCTTTCTCTTTCCCTGTGCAAGGAAGGAAAGGTCTCTGATCCTTCTCTGCATCTTTAAATACATAAGTTGCCCTTTTTACCAACTTTTCCTTCGAACCAGCATCCCCAAAACAAGTCTGATTCTTTACTCTCTCTTCACCTGCAATTCTTTCTTTTTTTGTTTAACCTGACTGGTTAATGGTTGTAGTCTCTGCAATCTTTTTTCTTTTTCCATCAAACCTAGACGGATCCTACTAAAAAGCCTATATTGCTCTCATCACTCGCTCCCTCTTTCATGTTTCACACTCCATGCAACATAATCATGTGGCACTCATGATATAATCACACCACTTCCCTTGCCTTCCTTTTCGGCACTTCCAAGTTTCAAACCCACTTTTCCTGTCGATTTTCTTTTCCTTTTTCTTGTTTTGGCAGTGTTGTTGCTTACGTTTCTCTTCATTCATTCTCCCTATTTTAATACCTTGTCTCTGTTAGCACATCCTCCAGGGGCTTTTTGACTAAGATCTTCACCTTTTTCCTTATGTTCATAAGCTCAAATACCATGATGAGAACCGCACCTTTGCCTGATCTATCCTTGCAGATTAGCCCTCCATCCGTTTCGGATTGTAAAGCTAAGGAAATGGCTTACGATGTTTTATCAGGAAAAACAACATTCTATAGTGATAGGAGCTCGACGACTGATTCTGGAAGTAGCGGAAGCGATTTGAGCCGTGAAAATGGATACGGTAATCCAGGCCTTGGAGAACCAACGTTGAGCTTAGGGTTTGAAGCGGCAGATTTGGGTTCTCGCCATTTACAGCAACCAAGAAACCTCCATCAACATCATCATCATCAGCAGCCTTATCAGCCTCAAATCTATGGTCGAGATTTCAAGAGAAATGCAAGAATGATCAATGGAGCTGTGAAAAGAAGCGTCAGAGCTCCAAGAATGAGATGGACTACAACACTCCATGCTCATTTTGTTCATGCAGTCCAGCTGCTTGGAGGCCATGAAAGTAATATATTTACCTTTTTTCACCCTTTTTCCTGGTAGTGCAACTGTGCAAAATACCGAAAGTATAAATCTTTATATTGAAAAAAGCATATCAAGCTTACATATTTGTATTGGCAACTGTCACAGGAGCAACACCAAAATCAGTCTTAGAGTTAATGAATGTCAAGGATCTAACCCTAGCTCATGTGAAGAGTCACTTGCAGGTGAGGTTACTGTGGGCAATCTTCATTTCTTTGAACTTATTTAGTATATCATAATTCCTCTTATAATTACTTGTATGATTTCCCATAGTTGTTTTGGCATCTTTATCGTGTTCTATTTTTGTATTTCTATATGATTCAACTGTAGTGGTTGTGGTTTGTGGACTGGGGAAACAAATGGTAAGGACAAAAGGGCATCTAGAGTAATCTTAGCAGTGTGGACTTTTTTCTCATTTTTTTCCCTATGGGTGTTCTGTGTTCATGCAGATGTATAGAACAGTGAAGATCACTGGCAAAGGACCAGGTAATTTGGATTTTCCCCCAAGGACCATTGTCAATTTTATTTCTCTTCTATTATTAGTTTCTCTTTGTTTTGCGACTAAGTATGACAGAAAGTTATATCATCTGATCCACAATTCCCAACTAAACCAGAAACTTTTGGATTTATTAGAGTGACTAGAGTGTAGCTAAAATCTAAACTGTGAATTATTTGGTGGGTGTTTCAGGTCAAGGGCAGACAGACACGAGTTTGAACCAAAGGATGGGGATTGTTGATTTGGATGGAACACTGTTATCCGCAAAGGCTGATCCTAACGCTTCTTATTTTTCTAAACTATCAACAACTTCACCACAAAGGACCCAAAGGTGATCCAGCATGCCTGCAACATCTCCTCTCTTTGTATCAGAAGCTAAATATTATGATATTCTCTATTTTCGCAAAGTTAAAAGATAAGATAAGCCTAATCTAAACATATGCATTAATCCAAAGCCATCGTACATGCACGCATATACATATATCCTAGGCCATGGACAGCTTTGGTCCAAGTGTCCGACTGTCCGTCACTGGTTATTAGGTAGATGAGGCCATTTTATTAGTCACAAGTACATAGATTTTGATGAAGATCACCAAGGGTTTTTTTAGGCTAGCTAAGCTATTTCGTGTTCCATTCCAAAAACAAATCCCATCCATCCATTGCCACTCGTTAGATTTCAAATTTCCATGACTTTTCTATTTATGTATTAATATAGTAATAAACTTGCTGTTTGCTGCCTCGTTTCGTTGACTTCCCCAAACAATTGCTCGGTATAATATAGAGTTGCTTGCTTTCCCCATGCTTTACTTGGCAGAATCAATTATATGAAATTTATGTCTATAGTCTGGTAATATATATCCAAGAAACTTAAGATAAGTGCCATAGATCATAGATATATTCTTAGCAGGATATTTATATATAATCAGCTTCCAGTATGTTCCACCATGATAAATTACCATAAAACAATTAGAAATGAACTGCAAATCCAGTATAAATCTTTTCTGGGGTATGAGAGTGCAATATTTTTTGGTGTTTCTTGCTTGTTTGCAGCGGTTCATTGTTATCCTCAACGGAGACAAATAATTTGAGCATATCAAACCATGGAAACGACTTGACTTTTGAGCCAAATAATGCTAAGGTATGATTGTATCGCTAAAAACAAAACCCAACATGTTGAAAACTCGAAAGCTCATTTTGCTATCAATCTTATGATTAACTTTTGGTTTTGCAATAGGTGGATGGGGACAAGGCAGCGCTTCATGTCTCGGAAAGATTAGATTCCGGCCCATTGTCACCTTCAGACATGTTCCTTAACCTAGAGTTCACCCTCGGAAGGCCAAGCTGGAAAATGGACTACGCTGAATCTTCAAAGGAGTTAGCTTTTCTCAGGTGTTAGACACCATAATAAAACCAGCTAATGTAATGTTTTTTCCCTGTAATTTGGGTGGAAATGCATGAACTATTTTGTTCCACGTAAGCTTTGTTGGCATTGTGAACGTCGTGGGATCGTGTTTGTTCCATGTAATTTTGATGGGATTGTGGAAAACAAAGAAGGTTAGAATACTAAAAATCCAGCAATGATGTTGATATTTCCGAGCCTTAGCCTATAGTGGTGCTAGTGTTCTGCAGACTTTCCAGGAGGGTCCCCAAGCATGAACAAGCGGGTCAATCCCTTGTGCGAAATTAATATCTGAGACAGTTTATGTCATCATTTTGGCATTCGGTGCACACTCTGAAACATTGAGCTGGGTATGGCCCCTGCTTGCCTCCATGACCAAGATTTGAATGCTAATGTCGCATACAGGGAGCTGACAGGCAGACAGGCCTTGGAAGTTTGAACGTACGACGAGATAAGAGATGGGTCCAATCCACGCCCACTGAATATCAATAATAACGACCCTATATATTAATTAAGTTCCAAGTACTCCAAAGAGATAATCATCCTCTCGGGACCCCATTTTTCATTGTGGTCATCAATCAATCATTCTTCTTCTTTAAATTACTATATGGCTTGACATTGACAAAGGGTAAATCTTATTTATACCCTGTCATCAATAGATACGACAGAGTCATAAATATTACGGAAGCTTTTTACGAACATATAAATTTTGGCCATTGTTAGTTGTCGTGTAATTGCCCACGCCCTTTGCTTCAGTGATGGAACCGGGAAATGAAACCTTGTACTTTTCCAGTTGGATTTATGGTGCACTGTCCCTATCAATCTTTTACTACCCAAAGACTTCAATTCCTGCCCTGCCAATGCCATTTTTCTTCAACATTGAACAAAAAAGAAAAGCCAATCGGATCCAATTTCGATTCTATTGTGAAGGTGGGTTCCATTCGCTGAAAATCAAAATGATTACGGGCCTTGTTCGACTCTGTCCTTGCCATCATTAGGCCTTTCAAACCTTTGGAGTCCAAAGAACAATAAACAGAGGGCGTTGGAAATTGGGAGCTGCTGAACTGGTCCTCGTTTTCATCGATAATGATTGCATGGTTGTCTGTTCCGTGGAAATTGTGTCTGTCAAAAAGGACAGCCTTATTTTTCTTTAGAGCACCATTTTTAACCTCACATTTGGTTGAATATTCCTTTCTAAAAATTTTATCAAGAAAAACACCACTTTTAAATAACATTTGGACAAATACTCCTCATTCAGAACATGTAGGATAAACTTCTGTTTTACAACGCGAGTGAGTACAATTTTGAAGGAGCTCCGCCAATGATGAAGATGACGATGAGTTTTAGATCTTTATATTCAATTGTATATCATCTAGTTTAGGATTTCCCTATTTTCGCACCTATCTATGTTTTTGCTTTAAAACTTGTTCTTTGATTTATTGTTTTTAGGTATTAAGTTTGGCTCTTATGTTTGAATATTATGAACTTATTTTACTTTGGTTTATTATGCTTAATGAAATTATGTTACTTTAATTATGCTTTGTTTGGATCTTGTGCTATATTGCTTTATCTCGTGATTATTTTCTTTCATTTATTTTGATCTAACAAAAACGGGAAAAGGGTTAAGCTAAATTTTTTTCAAAATACTTTTCAAAATTTAGCTTCAATTTAGGGAGAGCTTACTTAAAAATATGCTTTAGTTTTGTTATATCAAAAAGAGAGATTGTAAAATCAATATTTGATTTTGATGTAACAAATAATGTAATGACTAAATTGCAAAGTAAAGAAATTTTTAAGTAATCAAAATACTTACATTTGACAAGTAAAATTTATACTTAAAATGTTTTGAAGTCAAAACTTAAACCCCATAATTTTTTTAAGTATTTCAAAGTCAAAATACACAAAATTGCCTAGGCATTTCGAAACACCCCCAAAGTGTTTCGATAAGTTTTGCCACTAGAAGGATCCGTTTTGATACGAACTATTCACGTTTCGATACAACCTTCATATGGGCTTTTGATTTTTAACTGTTGTTTCGAAACGGCTCATACCCGTTTCGACACAAAGGTTAAGTATTTTTAAAATCGAGCATTAAATGAACTAGTCGTTACTTGTCAGAAACAAACTTTTGAAAATTTGGTTAAGTGTTTCGACACACCCCTATGTTGTTTCGAAACATAAGTTTACAGTTTCAAAACGTTTCGATACAACCTATTCTTGTTTCGATACGACCCTCTTTTTATATTTTATTTTTTCGATACAGCCTATAGTTGTTTCGATACGAGCCCTTTTTACACACAATGACTCTTTCTTTTTTGGTGTCCGTTTCGATACAGGGTCTCGAGTTTTGATACATGTACTTGCAGAACAACATTTATGGAGGGAAAAGAGAGCCCCCAACGGCTCTATTGATGATCTCAACCACCCAAACGGCTAGAAATCAATGATAGAGTATAAAAGCAAGTATCCAAAGCTACAACAACAACTATTGAACCTTCAAGCAACATTAAAGCATTTATTCCAAACCCTTGAGCCTATTAGAGTCAAATTATGTACCCAACTTGTAAAAATTCTCAATTGTTCATCTTTCTTTCAAGTTTGGGGAGTGTTGGTTTGTAATTGAGTAATATATTAGTCTTGTGAGAGATACATTTCAAATTGCCTTTTGTTTTTTGTAATTAAGAGTCTTGTCATTAAATCTTTGGGTAGAAAGATTGAATTTGTTAAGGTTGTCTCCTTAGCCTAGAAAAATGGAAGAACAAATTAGTAAAGAGTTTGTTGAAAATCCTTAGTTGGAGCTAAGGTAGTGGATGTAGAGCTTGTTTAGAAGCTTGAACCACTATAAGTGCATTGTTCTTCATTTTTAATTGTTCCTTTTGCTCCCTTCAATTTTTAAGGTGTCAATTCACCCCCTCTTGGCTATATCGGTTAAATCGACCCACTCAACAAGACATGATATTGAAAATTTCTCGAAAAATCAGGTAACACTTTGGTGTATTTATATAAAATAAATTTTATATTTAAATATAATTATATATTGTATATTTTTTATGGACACCGTACGAGGATCAGGAAGTGCACGACTGCATCCCAAAATTTTTGGATGAGACGAAGCTTCTTTGGCCGGTCGTTGTACCACTCGTCTGCTACACCACAATTGAGTGACATCCGACCGACCGCGTCTTACGACAGTTTGATTGTTTCCAACGTATCCTAGTGCACCCTCCAACGTATCCCAGCAGAAGAAGAACTTGTGGAAGTTGTTGCCTCGAGCACTTTTACTAGAACTCGTAGAAGCTCCGCGTATTACAATCCCTCATCCCACTTCACAACAGTGGATATAGAAGGTTTCTACGCTACAATTTTTTCAGAATGCCATCAAGCATTACAACATACGCAACTCAATTACGTCCACCGTGAGGAAAACTGAAGCGGGAAAATATATTGCTAAATGCCCTCACAAGTACGACAGATGTAACTGAAGGGTCCGTGTATCATGTTTGAAGAGGATGAACAACCTGTGGTAGATAACGAGATACGACAGACCTCATACATACTCCATGGCAAGCCTGAATCAAGACCATTCTAACTTGGATGTGCATGTGCTATCTAATCATATCCTTTCACTCGTGAAAGAAAATCCACGCGTATCTGTGTCGATATGTAGAGCCTCAATCAAATCTCGTTTCACGTATACGGTTAAATACGATAATGCGTGGTTTGCAAGATATCGTGTCATCCAACAATTGTATAGGCAGTGGGAGAAATCTTACAACGAGTTGCGAACGTAGGTGAACTGTATGCAAAAATACAACCCATGAACTATTGTGGAACTTGAGACAGTGCCAAGATACGAAATGGATTGTGTCGTACCTGGGAAGCGCGAATTTTTTCGCCTATGTTGGATATTTCTGCAAAGCGTTAAGGCATTTCGCCACTACAAGCTGATGCTGCAGATTGATGACACATTTTTGTACGACATATGCACCCAAATCTTACTAGTGGCAGTTGCACAAGTCGACAACAGAAAATGCATTCAGGTAGCGTTCACAATCATTGAAAAGGAAGATATCCCTTCGTGGACGTTTTTTCTTACCAACCTGCGCACCCATGTCTTACACCGCATCTTACGGGCAAAAGAAGACGATATATGTTTTATTTCAGACAGAGGCGCAGGGATCTGAGGAACAATCTTACATTTGAGACCATTTTAGGAATCTTCGTATATTCATCATCGGTATTGTTTGTGACACATTGCTGCAAATTACTACTAGAGGTATAAGAACAATGATGAGCGTATAATGGTTCTTCGTATGTGTAACCCCCTCGTCCCGGTCTGGCCGGATGACCGGTCCGAGTGAGCTACACGGGGAAAACCGAGTGAAAACCCCTAAGGATTCCCCCTCGGTTAGCAACCCTATTTTTTTCATTTTAAATCTTGTCTAGATGAGTATTTAATCCTATGTGATCATACAGCGGAACAACATTCACGAGGCAAACAAACGAACTCAGCCCAACATCTTACAGCCCAATTTTAAGATTTAACTACAGGCGGTATCGATACCCTTAAGGGGTGTATCGATACCCCTTGACTAGGTTTAAGCTTTAACTGCAGGCGGTATCGATACACTTAAGGGGTGTATCGATACCCCTTGACTAGGTTTAAGCTTTTACTGCAGGCGGTATCGATACACTTAAGGGGTGTATCGATACCCCCTTGACTAGGTCATCTGGTCAAAGTCAACCCGTAGAGACCGTATCGATACACCCAAGGAGTGTATCGATACCCTCCCCAACGGTTGACTTCCCACGGTCAACGCTAAGATGACAATATCGATACACCAGAGGCCGGTATCGATACCGAAATGGACAGTAGCTCCAGTGACCAAAATGGTATCGATACACCCCTCAAGTGTATCGATACACGAGGCCTGAAACAAGAAGGTGGTATCGATACCGTACCAACCGTATCGATACCCCTGCTACGAACTTGCAGGTTTGAGCTGATTTAAGGCACAAGGAGGCCCTTAAATCCCTCTAAAACCCCAACCAACACACTAACATCAATCCTAAGGCAAATCAAACATAAAAGCATGCTTTAACTTGAAATCAACGACACAATCCAACACTAGATGATACACAAACCATACAAGCAACATAAGCTTTCAAGCATAGCATTCCAACAAAAGGCATTTCAACATTTAAGGTCATGCATGGTGCTCAAAGGCCTTAAAAGGCACATGATAAGCATAAAGAGGTTTGCACTATAACAAGGCAACCTAGCATCTAAATACATGCTAACACACACAACATTCATCAAAGCATAACATGCTCACAAACCATAATCAATCCAAAGCATCAACATAAGGCATTAACAACATGTGGCCAACACAACGGAGTCTAGATACAAGCTCCTAAAACACGTAGCATTTCCCATTGCTAGACTACTACATTATTTAATTAAACCATACTTGAGCAAACTACCACATGCTTGGACACCCTTATCTTGCTCCTTGCTAACTCCAAGCTAAAGATCTGCATTATCGGAAAAAGGAGAGCGTAAGCATAAAGCTTAGTGAGCGGAGCTCTAAAACATAACTACGACAATGCAGGGTTCAAAGCTTTCTTTAAAAATAAAGGCCAACACAAAGATCCATTCAACTACCTAATCCTCTTGCTAACATGCAAGTTCAACCACAAACCAACAATATAGGCATTTATCATAGCATTACACTTCATGGTATGCATGAGGACATAATCCTAGATTTTAGTAAACCATAACAGAGTATGATATAGTGAGATACAACATGAGCACACATGACATGCACGAGCATAACCAAACACACACGGTGGGACTACACATCACCGTTTCGACTAGTAGTTTTCCAATGGGACTACACATCAAAGTACTCTTCTACTAGTCACTACCGGCGGGACTACACATCACCGGAGTCTTATACCACTCGCTACCGGCGGGACTACACATCACCGGAGCAACGACAACCATCACGTGAGGTTCGACACCAACCATGCAACACAACATACAATCACAATCATGCGACATGTACTCACTATATCACGCACAACCAAAACAAGTTGCAAACAATATCCACAATTAGGCATCTCTTTCTACTTACAATCTTACCAATCGCTATGGTCTTACACACCATTTTCGTGCACAACCTGCACCAACTTACACACATCTTACAAGGTATAACAACGTCACCCTTATTACTATCATGCATCATTAACGATATAGAATTAAGCAACATGCTTCTGCTCAAAGTATTGGAATTTCATGTATAGCAAAATATCATTTCCAAGCAACGAAAAACAATGATAAAAGGGGAAATTTAAAGAGGCATTTCACATCAACTTACTCTTTGAGTTTAAATCACTTTCAAGGCCAAATCTAAACCACTTTCAAAATCACCTTTGAACCAAAACGATTCTTGAAAACCATTTCCACATCCACGTACTTGAACCAACCTTAGAAAATCAAATTAAAACATTAACCACTCACCTTACTTCCTTAAGCAAGCCAAGCAAAGCCGACTCAAGCCTCCTCATTTCCAGATTCGATCCCAAAGCTTTACCACGCAAATCCTTGCTTCTAATCGCCCCAACACAAGTAAATTAACCTCAAATCAGTCCACAACACAACGTAGCAAACTCGGAATACAATTCAAACATCAAACACTTGTTTTTCGAACCAAGAACAACCCCAAAATGAAATTCCCGAGCAGCCCTTTAGCACATCCGAAAACCATTGATTCCAACTATTTTAACACACCTAATAGCTTCCAAAACAACCCCTAACGATCATACAACCATCATCCCTCATTTCCCAACCTAAAACACACCCAAAATCAACCTTTAAACCCTTCAAAAACCCCATTAAAACCCAAATTCGGGAAACTTAACAAAACCCTTTAAAAATCATATATGTTGAACCATTGGGGTTCATAAACTTCATATCTATCACTATTAAATCAAAACTTTAAGTTAAACGCAATAAAGCTGCCATTTTTATTCAAATCTCCCAAAAATCTAAATTCTAAAACATGGATGAAAATGAAAACTACTTGTACTTTTGAAGAGAGGAAGTTGAGAGCAAGTCAAAAATGTCATTACCTTTCAAAACCGAGCCAAAATGGGGGAGAAAGGAGATGGAATAGTGAAAGGGGGAGGGAGCTCTTCTTGGTCGTTCAAGGAAGAAGATGAATAGTGGAAAAGATGTCAAAATGGGTGTTTTAATTAAAAAGGGGACTTTTTAAAATGAAGTGCACTTTATTACAAAAATGCCATTAATGAATGGCTATTGGGCTTGGTTTAAAATTTTTTTGGGTCCAACACCTTTGTTTTATTTACACACAAAACCCGAACCATTATTTTATTTATTTAAATTATAAAACCGAACCCGAATAATATTAAAATATTATTTTCACCCGGCCCCTAAACCCGGGTGTTACAACTCTCCCCTACTTAAGGAAATTTCGTCCCCGAAATTTATCGGACATGAACCCACTTTCTTTCACACCACAACACACTAACCAATCTCGGTGGACTTACCACACAACAATAGATATCTGATGCTAAGATCTCAACTGATTCTTCGTTGCACGCAATTTCAAACTCAACTCAATCTCTTCTACAAACATATCACAGAACATGCCTGACTCACACTCCCGTTTTATAGACACACGTGCACATCACAAATCTCTTTCTAACACTGGTGGTGACCGCAACAGATAAACAATAGGACTAGCCCGATTCACAATCTCATACAACACTGTTTGATTACCCAACCCATAACCTTCTCTGATTGATCATCAGACCTCAACATACAACCAAACACTATGCAGATGTCTTCAAAAATCTAGTCAAAACTCGAATCTCTATCGGCCACTATCGATCTCAAGACACTATACAACTCAAAATCTTGCTAAGGCACAATTCTGCCATCTTACTCACGGTACAAGTAGCTTGAACATGTATAAAATGAGCACACTCGATGTAACTATCATTGCTTACTCGGCTAAACCCTCTCGTAAGAAATCAAAGGCGAACCGGACACAAAGTTCCTCAAATCTATTTCCCACTTTCATTAAGAATCTTCCACGGATGTAACAAACTAGAAGAAACTGATGCTCGATCTTGACACGCTGGCAAATTACACACAGACTTTCATACTGAACCACATCATCTATCAAGTCAATCCAGAAGTACTCATCTTCAGCCCACAATATGTCTTCATACTACTCTGATGCAATACCAATGAACTGTCGTATGCTTCGGCCAACACAATCCATCTCAAAACACTATGTCAATCGGTACAACAATTCTGTCTCTAACAATACAAATTCTATCATCTCTGAACTGTACTCTGAAGGTTTTCTTTCTGATATGCCTTGCACGTGAGGTGCCAAGAATCTATCTTGCAACTGTTTCTCTTCAAGCATTCTGACTCAATATAGGTTTAACATGTAACTCGGCCACATGATTACTATCATTTGGTAAACTGAATCCGGCAATTACATCCCACAACTCAACTATTAATCTAACAACAAATACAACTCGAAGCATTGGTTACTACGTTGATCATCTTCGGATGGTACTCAATCTCAAGATTACGGTCTTCAAGCAATTCTAACAACTCATGATGTTCAAGTTTCAACCCTTCCTAAGTTGTCTAACAATTCAAGTTCTGATGATATGTACATACACACTGTGCATTTCTTACTATACAACCTTTGTCTCTAAGTCTTCGAAGCAAATACAACTGCAATTAACTCTAAATCTAGTGTCGGATAACTATTCTCTCGGTCTTTCAACTATCTCGATGATCAAGTCACAATCTTCTGTCTTGCATAAGCACACAACCTAACCCTACATGTAACACATCACTATGGTTCGCAAACTCTTTCTCTGATGTAAGCTGATTCAAGGTCGAAGCTCTCTTCAAAGTTTCTTTCGGTTCCTCAAGGGCTCGCTGTCTCGCATCTAACCACACAACTGAACATTCTTCTGTAGCAATCTATCAATGGAGCAACTATCTTTAAAAGACTATTTACAATTCTCTGAAAGTAACAATGCTAGACCTAGGAACTATAGATACATGTCACAGTCTTCAATTTCTTCCAACTCACATCTTCTTCTGTCTACTTGGGATTTACTCTAATACACTCGGCTAATCTACATGTCCTATGAGGACATCTTCATTAACTTGGAGTTCACGCTTGCTCAACTTGGCATACAACTGATTCTCTAAAGGATCTACAACCCTAACCTCAAGGCTTGTCATGGTCTTCTTCGGTACGTGAATATACCCACGTATCATCTAAGAGAGCTACTACAAACTGATCAAGGACTTAGGAAAACATCCTGCTCAACATCTCTATGAAAGTAACTAACACACTTGTCAATCAAAACGGCATAACTCAAAACCCAAAGTGATCACACCTGCCCCGAAAGCTGTCTTCGGTACATCAACCTCTCTCACTTCCAACTGATAGTAATCGGATCTCAAATTAATCTTCAAATAGACTGAAGCACACACTAACTGACCAACAAATCACTGACACTCGGAAACGGATACTAATTATTCACTGTCACTTGTTTCAACTGTCTGAATTCTAAACACATTCTCGTACTGTCACTCTTTCTTCTTCACAATTTGTACTGTCATACTCTAAGATGGCGTACTAAGCCAAACGAGTCTAAGGTCTAACAAATCTCAAAGTTGGTTCTTCAACATTCTCATTTCTTTCAGAAATCACAAGATATAGAGCAATCAAAACAGGAGCGAGCTCGAAGATGATCTCAAAACAAACTCTTCTTCTCTAACAGGAGACAAACCGAGAAATTCTTCCAAACACTTTTAAGAAAACACAAACTATTCCAACATTCTGCAGTCTAATCCTCATTCAAAATCAAATCCATCACATTGGCTAGGCAAGCCTGTCAACCAACTTAATCAATCTTTGACCTCTAAAGTTGGATCAACATTCGATACAAAATCCACATTCCTATCTACCATTACAAGATCATAGTCATCCACAAGCTTTAAGAAAACTTCCATTGTCTCAAAGTCTACCCTAACTCTATGTTCTTTTAGCCAAACCATGCACAGCTTCACATCAAAACCGTAAAAAGGCAATTCCATCGCATCCACTGAAAACACGTGCCACTGAACCACCAACGGACATCCCTTGTACATCTTTCTGACCACGACTGTATCCCCGAAGGAGCTAGCAACACCAACACCTACCTCTAGTACCTCACAAGGTAGATTCAACAACTTCGCATGCTCACTCCAAATACACGGACACGTAGATCCAGAATTAATCAGAAAACAAGCCCAATGACTGTATCGAGGAATTACTTGCTACAACATCGACATCCTTCCGAAGCCAACTCTTAAGTCTTCACTTCTATTACCATCTCATATTAAGATTGGTCACATTGTTCTCCCTCAACAGAAGCTAACTCATATGCACGTTGCCCCAAACAAACAAACAGCACTCCGAACTCTGGTGCGGTCATACTGCCCTAAACTAAAGCGACGTACTCTCTCATCGTTCACATCCTCCAAAACCTCAGATTCACGATTACCAGCTCTAGGCCCACGCCTCGGCCTCAAGCTTACAAAAGACAGCAATACAATAATAAACAAAACACACAAACAAGAATATTTAGGGTTAGCAAGAGCAAGGGTCCAAGGTGCTCAAGTATATTCCTTTACAAAAATCTTTTCAAATAAGTAATAGTAGCAACGGGAACTCGACACTACGCTTTAACACAAGCATCATGCTAACACATACTTTCAAACACCGTACTAACAAGCAAACAATAAGCATACGTGGCAAAACATTCACAGAGACATAACAACAACATAACACATAAAACTTACCTCACTTACCTACCCGAGGTCTCGGAAACCTCAGGATCTGATACCAACAAATGTAACCCCCTCGTCCCGGTCTGGCCGGATGACCAGTCCGAGTGAGCTACACGGGGAAAACCGAGTGAAAACCCCTAAGGATTCCCCCTCGGTTAGCAACCCTATTTTTTTTCATTTTAAATCTTGTCTAGATGAGTATTTAATCCTATGTGATCATACACCGGAACAACATTCACGAGGCAAACAAACGAACTCAGCCCAACATCTTACAGCCCAATTTTAAGATTTAACTACAGGCGGTATCGATACCCTTAAGGGGTGTATCGATACCCCTTGACTAGGTTTAAGCTTTAACTGCAGGCGGTATCGATACACTTAAGGGGTGTATCGATACCCCTTGACTAGGTTTAAGCTTTAACTGCAGGCGGTATCGATACACTTAAGGGGTGTATCGATACCCCCTTGACTAGGTCATCTGGTCAAAGTCAACCCGTAGAGACCGTATCGATACACCCAAGGAGTGTATCGATACCCTCCCCAACGGTTGACTTCCCACGGTCAATGCTAAGATGACGGTATCGATACACCAGAGGCCGGTATCGATATCGAAATGGACAGTAGCTCCAGTGACCAAAATGGTATCGATACACCCCTCAAGTGTATTGATACACGAGGCCTGAAACAAGAAGGTGGTATCGGTACCGTACCAACCGTATCGATACCCCTACTACGAACTTGCAGGTTTGAGCTGATTTAAGGCACAAGGAGGCCCTTAAATCCCTCTAATACTCCAACCAACACACTAACATCAATCCTAAGGCAAATAAAACATAAAAACATGCTTTAACTTGAAATCAACGGCACAATCCAACACTAGATGATACACAAACCATACAAGCAACATAAGCTTTCAAGCATAGCATTCCAACAAAAGGCATTTCAACATTTAAGGTCATGCATGGTGCTCAAAGGCCTTAAAAGGCACATGATAAGCATAAAGAGGTTTGCACTATAACAAGGCAACCTAGCATCTAAATACATGCTAACACACACAACATTCATCAAAGCATAACATGCTCACAAACCATAATCAATCCAAAGCATCAACATAAGGCATTAACAACATGTGGCCAACACAAATGAGTCTAGATACAAGCTCCTAAAACACGTAGCATTTCCCATTGCTAGACTACTACATTATTTAATTAAACTATACTTGAGCAAACTACCACACGCTTGGACGCCCTTATCTTGCTCCTTGCTAACTCCAAGATAAAGATCTGCATTGTCGGAAAAAGGAGAGCGTAAGCATAAAGCTTAGTGAGCGGAGCTCTAAAACATAACTACGACAATGCAGGGTTTAAAGCTTTCTTTAAAAATAAAGGCCAACACAAAGATCCATTCAACTACCTAATCCTCTTGCTAACATGCAAGTTCAACCACAAACCAACAATATAGGCATTTATCATAGCATTACACTTCATGGTATGCATGAGGACATAATCCTAGATTTTAGTAAACCATAACAGAGTATGATATAGTGAGATACAACATGAGCACACATGGCATGCACGAGCATAACCAAACACACACGGTGGGACTACACATCACCGTTTCGACTAGTAGTTTTCCAATGGGACTACACATCAAAGTACTCTTCTACTAGTCACTACCGGCGGGACTACACATCACCGGAGTCTTATACCACTCGCTACCGGCGGGACTACACATCACCGGAGCAACGACAACCATCACGTGAGGTTCGACACCAACCATGCAACACAACATACAATCACAATCATGCGACATGTACTCACTATATCATGCACAACCAAAACAAGTTGCAAACAATATCCACAATTAGGCATCTCTTTCTACTTACAATCTTACCAATCGCTATGGTCTTACACACCATTTTCGTACACAACCTGCACCAACTTACACACATCTTACAAGGTATAACAACGTCACCCTTATTACTATCATGCATCATTAACGATATAGCATTAAGCAACGTGCTTCTACTCAAAGTATTGGAATTTCATGTATAGCAAAATATCATTTCCAAGCAACAAAAAACAATGATAAAAGGGGAAATTTAAAGAGGCATTTCACATCAACTTACTCTTTGAGTTTAAATCACTTTCAAGGCCAAATCTAAACCACTTTCAAAATCACCTTTGAACCAAAACGATTCTTGAAAACCATTTCCACATCCACGTACTTGAACCAACCTTAGAAAATCAAATTAAAACATTAACCACTCACCTTACTTCCTTAAGCAAGCCAAGCAAAGCCGACTCAAGCCTCCTCATTTCTGGATTCGATCCCAAAGCTTTACCACGCAAATCCTTGCTTCTAATCGCCCTAACACAAGTAAATTAACCTCAAATCAGTCCACAACACAACGTAGCAAACCCGGAATACAATTCAAACATCAAACACTTGTTTTTCGAACCAAGAACAACCCCAAAATGAAATTCCCGAGCAGCCCTTTAGCACAGCCGAAAACCATTGATTCCAACTCTTTTAACACACCTAATAGCTTCCAAAACAACCCCTAACTATCATACAACCATCAGCCCTCATTTCCCAACCTAAAACACACCCAAAATCAACCTTTAAACCCTTCAAAAACCCCCATTAAAACCCAAATTCGGGAAACTTAACAAAACCCTTTAAAAATCATATATGTTGAACCATTGGGGTTCATAAACTTCATATCTATCACTATTAAATCAAAACTTTAAGTTAAACACAATAAAGCTACCATTTTTATTCAAATCTCCCAAAAATCCAAATTCTAAAACATGGATGAAAATGAAAACTACTTGTACTTTTGAAGAGAGGAAGTTGAGAGCAAGTCAAAAACGTCATTACCTTTCAAAACCGAGCCAAAATGGGGGAGAAAGGAGATGGAATAGTGAAAGGGGGAGGGAGCTCTTCTTGGTCGTTCAAGGAAGAAGATGAATAGTGGAAAAGATGTCAAAATGGGTGTTTTAATTAAAAAGGGGGCTTTTTAAAATGAAGTGCACTTTATTACAAAAATGCCATTAATGAATGGCTATTGGGCTTGGTTTAAAAATTTTTTGGGTCCAACACCTTTATTTTATTTACACACAAAACCCGAACCATTATTTTATTTATTTAAATTATAAAACCGAACCTGAATAATATTAAAATATTATTTTCACCCGGTCCCTAAACCCGGGTGTTACAGTATGAGCACGCCTTTCACTCTTAAAATTATTAATTATCTTGCCTTTTATTATTAATTCTCGTTAATTATTCTGTATTTTTTGAATAGGCAACACACACCGAGTAGAGCTGGTTAAGGTGCTACTAGAAGAGTTGAGAGTTAGAAATTAATATGTATATAACTATCTTCTCGATATTCCGAGGGAGAAATAGTTGCGATGTTATGATGGGGGTCGTCGATATGGTAAAATGACGACGAACTTGGCTGAGGCGATCAATTCGTCTCTAAAGGGAACACACCATTTACCCTTTTTGCAACCCTCGAAAAACAAGCTACGAACTGGATGACAGGTGGCCACAAGTTTCATTCAGATCTCCAGCAAAAATTTTAGATATATCGTGCACAAGCAAACGCGATGGGTGCCACATCCTTCTCTCGTCACGTACATCGCTTTACTGTTACTAAATTTTTACGACCGCTTGAAGGAATTATGCACCACAACTACGTCGTTAATCTACAATAGAGAACATGCGATTGCGGAGTCTTCCAGACATTCAAGTACTCGTGTGCGCATGCATTCGTTGCATGTGCATTCGTTCATTTCGACGCAATGACACTCGTTGATCTTGTATACCGACTTGAAAACGTTTTCAAGGTATATCGATCCGAGTTTTCTCCGATCAGAAATGAACATCATCGTGATGTGGTTGACAATGAACCTAAGATACGACCAAATGAATCCATGCGACGCAACAAAAAAGGTCGCCCAAAGTCAAGTAGGATTCATAGTGCCGAGAGTATGGTTCCTTGAGAACGGACTAACCAACCTAACTTGTGTAGCAATTGTAGGAACCCTGGACACGACATCAGAAAATGTCCTTCTAGGACCCGCCCTCGAATCAAGTAATTGTAATTGTAACTCTAATGTTTTAATCCTAAATAACATTATCAACCTCCGAAGCTACGTTTTTAGGCACCATTGTAAACATGTCTTCTCGTACATGAAAGTTAAATATAAAAAAAATCACGAACATATAACAAAATGAACTAAAACATGAATACTGACCCATGTTTTCATTTTCTTAATGCAAAGGAATATACCAAGATAGCAATTTTAACACAATTTCTACCCCTTTAGAATGTCTTATACGCGTCAATTTCTGCACCATTGTAAACACGTGTTCCCGTACTACGATGTGAAAGTTAAATAACAAAAAAAGACCGCGAAATTACCACAAAATCAACTCAAACATGACTACTGACCCATATTTCCATTTTCTTCATGCAAAGAAACTTGGCAAGGTAGCGTTTTAACGCGGTTTGTACACTGATTTGGATGCCTTACATACGTCGATTTTCACACCATTTTCAAGAGATGCATCACTAGTATGAGGTAAAAGATTAAAACCATGAAAAAGTATCCCCCAAGACCATGCAAATTAACCATAAATAAGCCTATCGAGCTTTGTTTAAACAACATGATTACGCAAAAGTCGCGTTCCGCAGAACGCGGCTTTTGCATATATCACGATAAATTCGCGACGAGTCGTTTAAAATTCTCGTGAAAGTCGCCTCCTGTAAAACGCGACTTTCGCATATATCACGATAAATTCACGACGAGTCGTTTAAAATTCTTGTGAAAGTCGCGTCCTTTAAAACGCGACTTCATTTTATTTTTAAAAAAATTAATATCGGATAATAAATCCAAATCGGACCGAAGTCGCACCCTGTAGAACACGAGTTTAGAAATCGCATCTTGCAGAACGCGAGTTACCCTTACGTGGGTGAATGAGGGGTATTTTTCGAAATGTTGTTCTTAGAGGTATTTATCCAAAAAAAATCTGAAAAAAATATCTGGCCAAATTCCTCATGTTATTTAGAGATGTTATTTTTCTCAATAAAATTCTAAAAGAGAATATTCAGCCAAATCACCTCATTTCTAACGACATCTAAAAATCCTGACAAAAGTTTCATCGTTTAATCAACTCTTCTTCAGTTGTTCTCAACGAAATTTCCAAGGGGTGCTGTTACGATTAGAAAGATCATGGGACAATGCACTTGTGTACTCTGTTTCCTTTTCTTGCTTTGAAGCTTCTTTCCTTGTCTTGAGCTCATCTGCTTTTCTCATTTCCTAACGCATTCGATTATTTTGGTTTTTCTTGTATAGCATTGTTTTGTTGGGTTATATTTAATATAAATTCCAATTTTGTGTACCATACATACAGTCTCCGGAGAAACTATTGAGAGTTTTGTTGATTTAATATAAATTTCAGTGGATTTCTGGTCCATATTTGATATTATCAGTTGACGTATTTATGATCATATGCTAGTATTATCAGTTTTGGGGCATTTAAATTCTTTTTTTTTTCTTTTTACCACCAATGCCGCTTAATCCTGATGTAATATAGAAAGGAAAGTCTACACTGTACATTCATGTGACTGATGATATGAACAAGTTAGTATTGGCGAATTGAATCAGTTTAGCATAGATGAGAAATCCGATCCTATGTCAATGAATCAATCCGGTCGGAGATTTCGACGGGTGTTCCAAAGGTTGAGAAACTGGGGAGGCTCCTGCATAGGGATGTCAAAATAACTCGAACCCGAACCGACTTGGTGTGTCCCGATTCAATCTGATCGAGTTTTTAGTCTTGAATTTCGAAAATCAGGGCGGGTTATTTATAGTGTTGAGTTGGGGCGGGGCGGGTTCGAGTATATACTTGAAATTTCCTGCCACGACCCGGTATATATTTAAATAAATATATATTTTTATTATATTTATAAAAATACCACTATATATAAACACTTTTATGGTTGTTAAGCTAATTTTTTGTTTGTGCTTGTCGTAAGATTTTTTTAGATGTTGTTCAAGTTTTAACATATCTTATTCTGAATATAAATAGTTCAAGTTTATTTTTTAAATAAGTAACTTTTTCATGTAGATAATTTAAATTGATTTTTAATTTATTTTTATATAGGTTTGAAGTCTTTTGAAACTAAATTTTGTGGCCATAATGGTGGATTGATCGAATTTAACTTTTATCGTCGTCAGAGATTAAATTTTTTTAAAATTTTTCGAGTCGGTTCAGGGTCAAATTTAAAAATTGATATATCGAAAAAGAGTGAGGTGTGTAAACTAATATTTTAATCCGAAACGGAGAAGAGTCGATTTAAGGGCTTATAGATCAAGGTGAGGTCGGGGCGGCCAAAAAACCG
This sequence comes from Hibiscus tridactylites, assembly GCA_958450335.1. Classification (NCBI taxonomy): domain Eukaryota; kingdom Viridiplantae; phylum Streptophyta; class Magnoliopsida; order Malvales; family Malvaceae; genus Hibiscus; species Hibiscus tridactylites. The sequence goes on from OY288282.1 coordinate 77,366,085, forward strand.
GCCTGCCTTGCCCGTACCCATCCCTACTCCTGCATACGTGTTTAGTATACTTGAGATGATGATGTTATGAGTTTTGGTTGTGTATGTTTATGGGCCTTGGGGCTTCACTGGTTGTTTTTTCTAGGCCCATTTGTTTAAATTAGACGATATAAACCAACAAGTGTTCATTTGATTTTAAAGAATGAAATTCATTTTTATTTTGTTTAAAAATAAAAAATTGAAAAAAATGTTTTCATTAAAAAAATTTAGGAAAGTAAAAAATATAAAAAAACAATAGTTTTTTAATTTTTAATTTTATTTTAACCCGGGTTCGAATCCTTCTAATGTCGTTTTTTAAAATTTAGCTTATTTACTCATATTTTATTTATTTATTATTATACTAATATTTTCTAACAATATTTTATTTTAATTATTTTTTATTCTATTTTGAAAAGCTAGATACCAAACACATTCTCAATATTTTTATTTTTGAAAACAAGTTTTCATCCCTATTAACCAGATATGTTTTCTAATTTTTAGAAAACAAAAATGAAAATTATTTTTTTAAAAATAAAAAATATTTTTTTTAAAATCAAACAGACCCTAAAGTTTTGTAATTATATCAGTGTTGATCACAATAGATATAAAAACTAGTATAAAAATAAAAAATTTAAATTATGTTTTAAGGATTTAAAATAGGATTAATATTTAATACACTGACGTTTTTACAAGTGCCTCAGTTTTAGGGTACAAGGAGTTAGTTTAGGGTATAGGGTTTTGGGATTTAGGTGTAGGGTTTAGAATTTAGGAAAAGTCGTTTTAATTTAAGGTTTAGGGTTTAGTTTGTAGGATAATATGGTGAGAATTTAAGTTTTAACCTATAAACCCTAAATTAGAACCTTAAACCTTAGATTGAAACAACTATCCCTAAATTCTAACCCCCTACACCTAAACCACTATACCCTAAACTAACTCCTTATACCCTAAACTAACCTCATATACCCTAAAATTAAGGCGCTTGTGGAAACTTTCAATTTTCATCGCCTGTTTATAGAATATTTATCCTTTAAAATATGATATAACAATATTTTAAATAAATCATGACTGATTTTATGTGTCGGTTTCTTTTAAAAGATACCGAATATTTTTAAAATGATGTTAATATTTTTTAAGGGTATGTTTTGATAAACACTTGTGTAATATTTTTATATACTTATTCTTGAAAATGTAAACTTAAAATTCTAACCTTAACCCCTTAGATTCTAAACTCTAACCTCTAAAGTATAAACTCTAAATTTTAAATTCTAAACTTTAAAATATAAAATATAAGTATCTAAACTTTAAACTAAATTCTTAACTGTTAAATTTGAGAAGTACATGTAAACTTAATTTATATAGACCATGTATCAATATTTCTTTTTAAATATTGTGATATATAAAATGTATAAAAATTATTTTTAAAAAGAATTTGAAGTTCGTTAGTTGATACCTCAACTATATACATGATTCTGCCATGAATATCTGATAGCTTTTTTAATATTTTAATTTAAATGAAAAATAACAGGTATATAAAATAAGGAATAGAAAAGTACACGTACACAGTCTAAGTTGAAAATAGAGAGTTTTGTGGCCTTTCATTCTTGAGTACAGAGACATAACATAATAAGATACATGACCCCCTGGATAAATTATTATTATTACGAGTCTTGACACTTTTAAAAATATTTTTTTGAAATAAAAATAATATATATCTTTTTAAAATAAAACAAAACAAAATAATTAAAAAACAAAAATAAAATATATTTATGAGTTTAATTTTGATACACATGTTTGTATAAAATAAATTTTACACAAACCTGCATATTTATACAATAAACCTAAATCTTAAATTACTAAACTTAAAGTCTAAAAAACTAAACCTCAAACTCTAAACCCTAAATTCTAAATATTAACCTTAAATTTTAAATCATACAACCCAAACTTCTAAACTCTTAATTCTTAACTCTTAAAACCAAAAGTCTTGTGTATACTAAAGTTTACATAGCCCGCGTATTAAAGTTTTTTCTCTCTCAATATATAGGGTTAAATTCTATTTACGCAGTATTTTTTTTTTAATTTTATACGTTTTTTTGAATCGTTGGATGAAAAAAATAGATGATTAAGATTATACATATAACACGCCAGATATTATCGGACTATTTTGTTAACGAAAAGTTTGACTAGGATAGAACATTATTGTGCATTAAAATACGAATCATGATTTGATATTGGAGACAATATTGACTATTGACCCAAATTATTCATCACTGATCATCAATGTTGACTAATTAATCACCAATAATAGTAAAGCAAATATAATTAGAACTTGCTTTCATTGTGTTTTGGGAAATAAGATTAGAATTTTTTATATTTTAATAGTCTAAAGGTGATTATAAAGTAGTATATGTTCATACATATTTTTAATTCTTTGAAAATGCGCATACACCATGTAAACAAAACGATTTGAACCTGTATTTCTTAGCTTAACTTCATCCGCTTTTTCACTAGGACATTTGATAGGGTTCAGAATTTTTGAATTTAACGTCCAACAAATTAAAGATTGTAGAACTAATGTTTTGATATAATAATTGAAAAATGTTTTGGACTAATCCAAAAAGTATTTAAAACAATTTCCAAAGTCTAAATAACTTAAAACTATGTTTAAGGATGTTTTTAAAAGGTTTTACATGTTTTTCAAAGCCAAACTTCACAAAACTGTCCAGGCGTTTCGAAACACCTTAGGGCGTTTCGATACGGGGGATTCCAGTAGCAAAAACGTTTCGATACTAGTATCGAAACAGGCTTTCCCTGGATTAGATTTTTGCCTAGCGTTTCGAAACGGATTATGCCGTTTCGTTACGTCTACGTGGCTTCGACCACAACGGTCATAAACCCCAACGACTATTTCCCAACTAACATTTAAATGTAGGGCGTTTCGATACGAGTTCCGAACAGTGGGGGTTCTGGACAGGCGCGATAGGAGCGACCGCACAGGGCCCAAAATAGAGAACCTAAATTAAATATTTGTAAAAAAAATTTATAGATTTATATATATATATATATATATATATATATATATAATTATGTGTGTTTATAAGTTAATTTTTTGTATTAAGGTTTTTTTTTAAAAAAAAAACAACTTATATCTCTTATTGATTATAAATTAAGGGCCCCATTTAAATATATTGCATAGGGCCCCTAAAATGTTTGAACCGCCCCTGGTTCCGAAACAGCCAGGGGCGTTCCGAAATGGGTGCCTTGTCAGACTGCAACGACTCTTTCTACTTAAAGGGTGTTTCGAAACGGGTTCGAACGTTTCGAAACGGTGAGCTGCAGAACTGCATTTATGGTGGGAATTAAAGTCCTCAACGGCTCCACTTCAATCCCAGCGACTAGCAACGGCTATAAACTCATCAAGGAGTATAAAAGGGACCTCCAAGCATCAAGTAAAGGCTAATGCTCATATTGTCAATCAACAAATGATCAAGAATTGTCTTAGAGCTTAAATTGTCATTTATTGTATAAGCAAACACTAGTGAGCCAAAATTATCAAATTTGCTCAAGTGTTTTAGGTTTTGGGTGAATGCTAAATTTTGTAAACAAATACCTATTAGATGGATTTAAGTTTGCTTATTGTTTCTCTTTGTAAAGGGGGTTTCGGTCAAGGCTTTGGGTAGAAAGTTTGATCGGTGTATAAGGGTTTCCTCCTAAGCCTAGAAAAGGGGAAGAGCAATTAGTGGAATTGTTTGAAAATCCTTAGTGGGGAGCTAAGGTAGTGGATGTAGACCTTGGTTAGAATGTTGAACCACTATAAATCATTGTGTCAATTATTCTTTTAGCTTCCACAATCATTCCACCAAAAAATCCACATCTCCACCACTTGGTGAGCCTTATCGGTTGAACGAATCGAGTTCCTCACAACCCAACAAAGATTAAAATAAATCTTGCATAATAATTTGACTTTTAAAAAATAAAATAATATAAATATGTCACATAAATACAATATATAGCGAATGGAAAAGAATGGAAATATATACCTAACATGAAGAAAAAAAATATAAATATGTCACATAAATACAATATATAACGAATTATTAATGAGTATTTTCTACATAAATTTATAATATTTGGAACAAACAGAAAATAAAATGGTATATATTATATATTTGGATAAGTTTATTACGTTCGATGAGCATTGCTGAGCACCACTAACGATGAGCACCATTGACCACCATTACATTAATTAATAATGATTTAAAATCTCAAGAACTAAACATATAATTATAAATTATTGAAAATAAAATATTAATTAAATTATTTTCCATATATATTGTTAATTTTTTAAAAAAAAATTGGACCAAATACCAACCACTAAACCCTAAACCTGAAACTCAAAACACTAAAAACTTAAATCCTATTTTCTAATTTAGGGTTTAGGGGTTACAATTTTGGATTTTGAGTTTCAAGTTTATGGTTTTATGGTTTATAATTTAGGGTTTCGGGTTTCGGGTTTCAAGTTTAGAGTTTTTATTTTTTAAATTGACTAAGGTTGATATTTGATTCAATTATATTTTTAAAAAATTTAAAAATATTATATATCTGGAAAATAATTTAATTAATATTTTATTTTAAATAATTTACCTTTAGAATTTTAAATAATTGATAATTATACGTTGAGTCCTTTAAGTTTTTAATCTTTATAAATTAATATAATAGTGTTTAGCAGTGCTCATCGTTAGTGGTGTTCAACGGTATTCGTCGATCATTGTAAAATTTTCCTATATATTTATGTATTTTCTGATTCATTATTAAACAATGCAAAACATGTAATGATTTGACATCAATATTAAGGAAAAAAAAACTTTCTTTAAATTGAATCATGATGATAAATTATGTAAGGATGAGTCCATCACGCTCGACGAGTACCGATGAGCACCACATGACGAGCACTGATGAGCATTATTAATTCAATTTATAAAGATTAAAAATCTAAAGGACTCGCCGTATAATTATAAATTATTTAAAAATTAAAAGGGAAATTAATTAAAATATATTATTTTATTTTAATTTTTTTAAACATAAATAAAAATACCTATCTACCCCTAAATTATAAAATCCTAATTTTGTTCATTTGAAATTTAAGCTTCCGTCGCCCCCGCTGCCTCACGGATTTTAAAAAAATCCTCTCTTAAGTTGTATTCTTAAAACAGAGGTTCAGATTCAAAGGGCCATAATTATTGGCATGTATTTTATTCTAAAAATTAGGGAATCTGTCTCCGGGTTCTAAATAACAGTAAGAGATTACTTTTTGATGTTAAAAGAATACAACTTAAGAGATGATTCTTTTTAAATTCGTGAGGCAGTGACGATGGCGGCGACTTAAATTTCAAATGAACAAAAATTAGGGTTTTTGTAATTTAAGGGTAAATATGTATTTTGATCCATGCTTAAAAGAAAATTAAAAATAAAATAATATATTTTAATTAATTTACCTTTTAATTTTTAAATAATTTATAATTATAGGTGAGTACATTAAATTTTTAATCTTTATACATTGAATTGATGGTACTCATCGGTACTCGTCGTTAATGGTGCTCATCGGTGCTCGACGAACGTGACCGAATTTTTCATTATATAAATATAAAATAGATTAAGACATAACACAAATAAAATGAAAAATCATTTAAATAAAATATGAAAAATAGCATAAACATTGTGTTTAGGACAACGATGAATTGGCGTTAAATCCCTGACTTAGGCCTTGTTTGGTAAAGAGATGTTTGAGCTAAAATTAAAGGTTTAATCGGTCAAATTCGCTAATTTAGATGTTTGATAAATAGCGTATTGAGGTGAAACCTCTAATTTTGAAAAAGCTGCTAATATGAGCTTTTTGAAATTAGAGATTTTGATATAAGAGTTATAAAGACCCTTTTATCCTTAACAATTTCTAAAAATCTCCAAATAACTTAAATTTAACTATTACTATTTTAATTCTTCAACCTCACGAATTTACATTGTGACATTTGTAAACTAAACCTAAATTTAACTATTTCTATTTTAATTCTTCAACATCACGAATTTACATTGTGACATTTGTAAACTAATTATTTTTCTTTTTTTCTTTTTATTCTCACACATTTATATCTGTATTGAAATTTAATAATTAATTAAATTATATTTAAAAATTATATAAATAATAAATTAATATATAGATCCTTCAAATATGCTTAATAATGTTATATTAAAAATTATTTTTCATAATCTAATTAATATTAATAGATACACAATATTGATAATTAATAAACTATTCAAATAAGTATCAAATATAATCATGTCCTTATATGTTATTTTGCTTGTTTAAATAATCAAACAGCTAACAACTATCAGTTAATTTTACCAAACACTTCTATACAACCAGTTAATACAATTCGCTAGTCAAATCAGCTAATGCAATTAGTTATCAGCTAATGTAATCCGCTATCAACTATCCGCTAATTGCCAAATATGACCTTAATTTTCTCCATTCTTGTAGCATAATATATTATCACTCTCCAAAAATTAAACATTAGAGAATGTGAAAAAACCAATGAGAAAGAACACATTATAAATGAGGATTTATCTTTTAAAACAAGTTCATCACATTTTGGGATTAATTAAATCGAACTAATCTTGACTATTCATTAAATTAATGTGTAATTATCAATCTAAGATGATTTAATTTATGTTACAAAACACTCTTGTGGACTTAAAATTAAACTTTCAGTGGTAGGCGGCTGCTGGAGATTTGGAACTGACCTTGACTGCTATATTTTTTTTTTAATATTTTAAACAGCAAATAATCTTTGACTTAGAGCAGCGTGGAAGCGTGGGAGTATTCGATTGAATATTATGGTTTTAAAATTTGACCATGTTGCGCTGTTTTTTTATATATATTATTGTTTTTCACCTCATGAGTCTTCATTCAAAAATTCTTACCAATTTGGTCGTGGAACGTGTAAAATATGGGTAAGTAATTTCTCTCCGATGATTCAACTGTGGAGAATAAAACTTAACAAGTATGTTAACAAATCTAAATATTTGAGTCGATGATAAACTTTTTAATTCTATTTTTTCTAATAATTGTCCGTATTTGTTTTATTAGTTGATTAATATAAATTAAATTAATTGATTAAATATTTATTAACATTATGTTAAGAATTAAAGTTCAAATCTGAGCAATAATACATTTTGATTTATGAATAAAATGTTAATATTTGATATACAAACAGTGAATTTTCCACAAACAAGCTTGAAAAGTTTTAAAATCTAAATCTTAAATTTTAAATCTTTAATCTTAAATTTTAACTATAAACTCTAATTTCAAAACGAAAAATTTTACAATAGGCGACGAACATGGCTGAACACCACTAACGATGAATACCGCTGAACACTATTATTTTTTAAAAAAATTAAAAATCATGAGGACTATAATTGTAATTAAAATTTATTTTTTAAAAAATAAAAATTAAATTTAATAAAAATGTTATATTTCTGAATTAAATATACTCAAATTTCATAAACCCTAAAATCCCAATTCCTGCTGCAGGCACCGCCTCCTTTACCGCCGTGATTGGTCGACTTGTCTCGCCGGCGTTAAAAGAGGTCGCTCTGCTGCTCGCCGTTGTTGCGACTAAAAATAAAAATACCGGTGTCACTTAAAAGAACCGGGTTTTAATGGTTTTTTGGAAAATTAGTCGAATTTATAAAAAATGAGGAGTCGCCACCGGCCATTTAAAATGGTAGACCGGATACCGAAATAAAACCAGAGATTCTTTTCGAAAACGGGTTCGGGAGTCGGTTACACGCGAGGAAGGATGAGCACCCCCGTCGTGCCCGAAAAATCGGTACCAAAAAACATTACCGCTTAATTAATATTAAAATTTGCAAATTAAAGTGACGAATCGTATCTTAATTTGGTTATACGAGCGAGTAAATTTTAAAGGTCTTAATATTCGAGAAAGAACGTCCGAACCACCACCACTACGACTGGTACTGGCCTCGTTCATTCCCGAATAAAGAGACACTCGCATTACAATTTAAAAATCCGGATGCAACTTAACATAACGTATAACCATATATATATCAAGAATAAATAGACATGAACATAGGATGAAATAAATATAGCATAAAAAAACAAATATATAAACAAAGATATTTAAGTGCATGAACAAATATATATGAAAAAGATATAGCATAAAAAAACAAGCATATGAACAAAGGCATTTAAAGGCATGAACAAATATATACAAAATAAATGTAAGTCTGAAAGTGGTTTTAAAAAAATCAAGACTGTTTCTAGGGATGGATTAAGTAAATAACCCATAAAAACAAACATTGAATCATTAATGACAGTGACCAAAATGAAGGAACACGGTAACCTGGAGGGACCGAAACGGATATTAAGCCATTCGCAAAGGCCAAAACACGTTTAGGGACGAAATCGTAAAAAGGTTTGAAACTGCAGTGACCAGGGACGTGATTTCAAAAAACGGAAACCCCTTTGATGATATATTTAAAGCACGGAGGGGCTGAAATGGAGAATAAGCCAATTTTAAAACATAGATCCATTATAAAAAGACGTTTTTCAGAATGGGTTTTCTCTTTTGCCCATTTTAAGCTCAAACCCTAAGAAAAACTTCATCCCCTCTTCACAACCGGTTAGGGTTGGCTTCACCGGGGAAGTTTTCGGCGCCGTCGGCCGTTCTCGGCGTCGGAAGTCTTAGAGAAATGGAGAGCAAGCCCTAAAAATCTCAAGTCATCGACGGCGAAGGAAAGAAAAAGAAAAAAGGAAAAAAAACTAACCCTTACCGAAATCCCTAAAACCAAAAAAAACCCTTAAAACTCCACTGTAAAAAACCATTTGAAACCTTAGAGAGGGAGAACCTCTCCCCACGGCTCCGATGGCTCACCCCAGGTGACTCCCTAAACGGGAACCGAAGGGATTATTGCCGGTTCGAATCTGAAACGGGGGAGGACAGAAAGCTTTTCGAAAGGTAAAAAAACAAAAACCTTTTGTATTTCTCATGCATGCATCAGATTGGATATTGAAATTTTTGGGTACCTCTGGAAATACGAGTTTTTTCTATTGCTTTTCTGAAAATCTTCTTCTTTTTCGCTTAGAAGAAACATTACAAGTTTTTTCTCGGGCTCGTTTATACCCGGACTACATAGAGAAAAAAGCCAGACAATATGAATCCTCTCTCTCTCTTTTTCATTGTCTGTTTGAAATTTTTCTTTTTCATGTACCCGTTTACACTTTTGGGTCTCTGATTCTTTCTTTTCTTTTCTGTTGCATGACGAAACCGCCCCAAAATGGTGTTAGCATAGGGGCGGCCGAGGGTGCGCGGCGGGGCAGAATGGCAGAGGCATGCAGACGAGGGGTCATGGGCATGGCTACGCGCGCGTGGTGGGAGCCGGATTGTCTCAGGCGCGCGCGTGGAACACGAACGGGCGTCGGGTGTATTGCACGCGCAAATCTGGTCCGTTAGATCAGATCTTGATCTAACGGTGGGGGAGGCGTGCGGCGCGGATCAATACCCTTATTAGGTTTATTTCAGACACGATCTGGGCCGTTGATCTCGCCCAGATCGGACGGCAGCGAGTGTGCGGCGCGATGAATAAAGGGCCTCCCTAGGGTTTGTGTTTCTGGGCCTCATCTGGACCGTCAGATCTAAGGCAGATCTGACGGCTGTGGTGTAGCGGCGCGCGGGATAGAGAGAGCTCCTCTCTAGGGTTTCTTCTGGTGCGATCTGAACCGTTGGATCGCGGGCAGATCCAACGGCTATGATGAGGCGGCGGCTGCACATAAGGGATAAGTGTGTTAGGGTTTTTTGTTGGGCCTTTTTATTTTTTTGGGCTTGTAATTTTTTAATGGACTGTTTTATTTAATGGACTTGTATTTTTTTAATCAAAGTGGGCTGTGTTTATTTAATTCTAACATATTTTGGTTTTTTTTCTTTATTTATCCATTTATTTATTTTATGATAATATCCGAAAATAATAATAATAAATAATAATAATATACTAGTAATGATACCCGATAATGTATAAAAATAATAATAATATTAATAGCTAAGTAGCAACACTATTAAATGCCACTAAATAATGACAATAACATGGACAAACCAATAAAAAAAGCTATAACAAGATGGTATTAAACATAATATATTAGTAGTGTTTAGGGTTTTTTTCAAAAGTATAATGAGTATAAACAGTATTAAAAGAGTAATAGTAATATAGTGGCAACACTTATATATATACACATGTATACTTTCTCTTTTCGTTTTTCTTTCTTTTTTATTTTTATTTTATTTTTTTATCTTAAATGCCCAACAGCCCAATAAGCCCATATTGACAAAAACTTGAAGGTGTTCAAGGTTTGGATAAAATTAGTGATTACAGCTGCCCCTCTTTGCTTATACTTGTGTAACAAGAATAAAGCAAAGACCATAAGCACTAATTTTGTCCCACTTCCCTGTTGGTAGGCTTATTGCTGACCACCACGCGTTAGACTAAGCAACTTTCTCTCCGAAGCCTTCAAGAATTTTCTCTCTGCGGAACTTCTTTTCTCGTCATATGCCTCGAGTGACAGTTCTTTCTATATAGAACTTCCGTCCTCGTATTTCAAGGGTCTCCAAGTCCTTTCTCTGTAGGACCCTCCGCTTTTGAGACCTAAGGTTTTAGGATTCTGAGTTCTTTCTCCACAGAACTCCTCTTCCTTTGCATTTTCTTCTAGTGTTCGTTCTCTATCGAACTCTTCTCTGAAATCAAGGATCTACGAGTCCCCTCTCCGTGGGACCTTCCGTTTTCGAGATCCTGAAGCCATACGTTCCCCCTATACGGAACCTCTTCGGATCCTTTCTCTGTAGGGTCCTTCATTCTGGAATTTGAGGGTAAGCTTGAAAGCCTTAATCCGAAATCCTTGGGTGGCGAACATGAATGCTTCACCTGACATTCTGGAGCGGCGGCTTGAAAAGCTTCGCCCGAAGTCTTTTTTAGTTCTCGCTTCATTGTTTTCTCCTTGTCCCAAGAGGTAAAAACCTGTGAAGAGAGATAAAAATGCTATGATGGTATGAGTTAGCATGCTCCAAACCTAGAGATGCCTAATTATTTGTGATGCATGGTTGGGGTTTGCAAATCATTTAGTTATATTAATTCTATCGACATCGTGTCCCTTGGTGCTGCTTCTTGCTTTGATTGCCTCTCTTCTCGGTTCTCCCGGACCGTTGTTCTTGATCATTTTTTACGGAATTATCTGCTTCAAAGTGCCCCTTCGGGTTTTCACTTTGGAACCTTCTCTCCCTTTTTTTGGAGGTCTGGATGGATAGGCGGATTTTAGTTCTCCGGGTACCCGAACGGATAGGTGGATTCTATTCTCTAAACGCTCGAATAGATGGGCAGGTGTCATACGTCTTTGTCTCGAGCTTTGAGTATCTTCCTCTTTGGCTCTAAAATCTCCTGGCTTTGAGTTTCTATCTCCTTTGCCGTGGTCTTGAAGTGTCCTTCTCATTTTTCCTTTACTCGCAAAGTGCCTTTCGGGTTTCCATTGCGTCTCCTCTTTTTTTTTTGCCTCCCCCCTTTCTTCTATCTTCGTTAGGGATTTTTTTGTTTCACTAGGTTTGACTTTTCGTGGTGCCCCTATCCCTCCGGAGACATTTTACTGACTTTCGCTAGAGCTCTTTTGATTACTTGTTCTGACTTGGACGTAATTGACGTCGGTGCTTGCCTTTGGACAACCTACTCTTTAAATGGTTAAATCATAGTAATGCTAGGAAATCCTTTGCATGTTATAATCCCTACCTTAGTATACTCATGAAATACTTGGGTGAAAGATAAGTAAAGACATAATTTTATTGATAATTCCTGGATGATTTAAAAGTCATGGCAAACGAAAAAAAGCGAAAAACAAAACAAAAAAGAATAAAAACAAGACTTCAAGTATTAGTTGCGTGAATGGCCGAGAACCCATTGACCAAGCTGGATCTTGAAATTCCTCGCACTATACCGAAATTTCTGGCTTAAAGGTATTGGGGTCCGTGATTTGCCTTGAACATGATCTTTCCCCCACCCCCTTCTCTTTTTGTTTGTGAGCCCTTTTTTTTTCGGAGGCGCCCTTTTAAGGGTTTTCGCCTTGGGTACTCTCTTCTTTAAGGAGTGCTTCTTCTTATACGTAGTACTTCTTCACCGCGTCCGAATTCACCGGGTATTTTAGCTCGTTTCCATCCATTTCTGTTAAAATTAATGCCCCTCCAGAGAAGGCCTTCTTGACAACAAATGGGCCTTCCCAATTAGGCATCCATTTTCCTCGAGAGTCCTTCTGATTAAGTAGGATTCTTCGAAGTACTAGGTCCCCTTCCCGAAATTCTCTCGGGCGAACTTTTTTATCATGGGCTCGTATCATTCTCCTCTGGTACATCTGACCGTGGCAGATGGCCTTCAGCCTTTTTTCTTCAATGAGGTTCAAATGGTCGAACCGTGTTTGCACCCACTCGGCATCCTCTAGTTTTACTTCATTCAAGATTCGAAGCGACAGGATTTCTACCTCGATGGGCAGAACCGCTTCAAAGCCGTATACCAAGGAGTAAGGCGTAGCCCCCGTGGACGTTCGTATTGATGTCCGGTAAGCGAAGAGAGCGAATGGTAACTTCTCATGCCAATCCTTGAAGGTATCGGTTGTTTTTGAAATGATCTTCTTGATGTTCTTATTTGCCACTTCCACTGCTCCATTCATCTTGGGACGGTAAGTGGTGGAATTGTGGTGGGTGATCTTGAATTGTTTACACACCTCATCCATCATTTTGTTGTTTAGGTTAGTAGCGTTGTCAGTGATGATCCTTTCCGGCAAACCGTATCGACAGATGATTTCCTTCTTCAAGAATTTGCACACAGTTGCCTTTGTGATGTTGGCGTAGGAGGCCGCCTCTACCCACTTAGTGAAGTAGTCGATGGCCACGAGGATAAAGCGATGCCCGTTAGAGGCTTTTGGGTGAATTTGTCCGATGACGTCCATGCCCCAGACAGCAAAAGGCCATGATGAATTCATGGTGTGCAGTGGTAATGGTGGAGAATGGACCTTGTCGGCGTACACCTGACATTTGTGGCATCTCTTCGCATAGTCGATACAATCCCCTTCCATGGTCGACCAAAAATACCCGTATCTCATAATCTTGCGAGCCATAGAGAAACCGTTGGCATGGGTTCCACACAATCCGTCATGTACTTCGGCTAGAATATTCCTGGCCTCCTGAGCATTGGCACATCTTAGCAATACCTGGTCTTTGCTCTTTTTGTAGAGAACCTCCCCGTCTAACACGTATCCCGCTGCCATTCTCCTGATGGTTCTTTTGTCATTTTCATTGGCTCCTTTGGGATAAACTTGGAGCTTGATGAATTAGAGGATATCGAAAAACCAAGGATTTCCGTCCGCCTCCTCTTCTAAGGCGCAACAATGGGCTGGTGAGTCGAAAGTCTGCATTTCGATTGGTCTCATTTCTGCTTCGGTGCTTGCCTTGAACATGGCGGCCAAAGTGGCCAAAGCATCCACCATCTGGTTGTCTTCTCTAGGGAGGTATGCGAAGCTGATTTTCTCGAAATTCTGGATTAATCTTTGGATCAGGTCGTAATACTTGACCAACTTCGAATCTCTGGTTTCCCATTCTTTCCTAAGTTGAAAGATTACTAAAGACGAATCCCCAAAAACTTGAAGGACCCTGACCCTCCTTTCGATGGCTGCACGAAGTCCCATGACACATGCTTCGTACTCGAGTATATTGTTGGTACAAAAGAACTCTAATCGACTCGTGAAAGGATAGTAGACGTTCTCGGGCGAGATCAGCACTGCCCCTACCCCATGCCCTAAGGCATTTGAGGCGCCATCGAAATAAAGCTTCCATGGTCCCTCCTCTGTGACATCCTCTTCTATTGTGGAGGTATGCATTATATCTTCATCGGGAATGTAAAATCCAAAGGTTCGTAGTTCTCGGAGGCTCGGCTGGCTAGGAAATCAGCTACTGCAATTCCCTTTATCGCCTTCTGACTCACATACACAATATCATATTCAGATAAGAGCATTTGCCATCGTGCCATCTTCCCGGTTAAAGCTGGCGCCTCCATCATAAATTTTAAAGGGTCCAACTTCGATATTAACCACGTGGTGTGGTACAACATATATTGTCGTAGCCTTTTTGTAGCCCATACCAAAGCGCAACACAATTTCTGGATGGGTGGATATCGGGCCTCACAATCAGTGAATTTCTTGCTCAGATAATAAATGGCCCTCTCTTTTCTTCCGGATTCATCATGCTGTCCCAATACACAACCCATTGAGTTATCGAACACCGTTAGGTATAGAATCAGAGGCCTTCCTGGCGCTGGGGCCACTAGGATTGGTGCCTTAGTCAGGTACTCCTTGATCTTGTCTAGAGCTTCTTGGCACTGCTCGTCCCATACTCCAGGATTGTTTTTTCGGAGTAATCTAAAAACAGGGTCACACTTGTCGGTTAATTGTGAAATAAACCGAGATATATAATTTAATCTCCCCAAGAACCCTCGAACTTCCTTTTGTGTTCGAGGTGGAGGAAGGTCTTGAATCGCCTTGACTTTGTCCGGGTCAATCTCGATCCCCTTTCGGCTAACCACAAAACCTAGTAGTTTCCCAGACGTGACGGTGAAAGTGCACTTGGCCGGGTTGAGCTTTAATTGATACTTCCTTAACCTTTGAAAGAGCTTCCTTAGGTTTTCGATGTGCTCCTCCTCGGTTGTGACTTGGCTATCATGTCGTCTACATACACCTCGATTTCTTTGTGCATCATGTCATGGAAGAGGGTTACCATAGCTCTTTGATACGTGGCCCCGACGTTTTTTAATCTGAAAGGCATCACCTTGTAACAAAAGGTTCCTCACATAGTGACAAAAGTGGTCCTTTCCATATCTTCGGGGTGCATCTTTATTTGATTGTACCCTGAGAAACCGTCCATGAATGAGAACCATGAGTGCCCCGCGGTATTGACTACTAGAGTGTCAATGTGGGGTAACGGGAAGTTGTCTTTAGGGCTTGCTCTATTGAGATCTCTATAATCGACGCACATACGAACCTTCCCATCTTTCTTCGGAACCAGGACTATATTAGCTACCCATTCGGGGTATTTGGCGACTTGGAGAAAGCCTGCCTCGTATTGCTTCTTCACCTCTTCTCTAATTTTTAATAGCATATCTGCTCTCATTCGTCGCAATTTCTGCTGAACCGGCCTACACTCGGGCTTTATTGGTAACTTGTGTACCACAATATCCGTGTTTAACCCTGGCATGTCTTGGTAAGTCCAAGCGAAAACATCCTTGAATTCTACGAGTAACTTGATCAACTCATGTTTATTCTGGGATGAGAACACGGTGCCAATCTTCACTTCTCTTCTTTCTTCGTCAGTCCCTAGGTTGATAAGCTCTAGGTCCTCTTGATGGGGTAGAATTTGCTTTTCCTCACTTTTCATTAATCTAAGCAATTCATCTGGGACCTCACAGTCTTCATCCTCCTCCCCCTCATCGAACTCGACGGCGTACAAGGGCTGATCAAAATCTACCTTGGCCACGGGTTCAAGGTCATTCACGTGACTGATCATTGGAGTCCTGAAACAAAATTTAAGAGAAACATATATATAGGGAATTGAAAGAATAACGTGATTTCAAGATAAATAATGAAAGAATGTAATGAATGAGATGTTTGCCATTTGTGAAAACATTGGGAAGCGTCCCTTTCATTGAATAAGCTAAGATAGGAGCCCTTTACAAAAGATCCTTATCGCTCGCGGGCAAAAGCGGATAGGGTTGATTCCAAGCATTACTTTGATGCTGACCTAGAAACTAAAGGTAGGTCCATGCTAGTCCAATTATTGAGCGTCCCTCCTGGGCGGCATGGGCGAATCCTGGCTAGCAATTGGCCACTGTGCTTGTCACTGGTTATGACGTTAATGTCCATTTCTTCAAAAGCCTCATTGAGTCCTTCTTTCTTGAGGAGCTGGGCGACTTCTTGATCATTCTCATTTATCTTCTGCTCCACGTTGACTATCCCTCCGGATAAAAAGATCTTTTTCAAATCAACATAAGTCATGGGCTCCCACGGGGTGTCTGTGCCCCTGAGCCTAGCCTTTCTGCGCTCCTCTCTCTTCTTCCATTCTTGTTTCCTTTGTTGAAAATTGGGCTTGAAACCCAGCCCGAACTTATCTTGCTTGTTAATCACACTTCTTGCACGCAGGCATCCTTGGAGGTTTCTTCCGAGACCTTTTCCCTTCTTGGCCCCTCGTCCCAACGTCTCTTGAACCGTCATCTTGGTGCAGTTGGATAATCGATAGCGCGAAATTTGACTTCCTTCCGCCACAAAGGTGGCATTGATAAATTCTAAGGCTCTGAACGAACACTCCAAGGCCTCCTCGTCTGTTTGCACATAAGGTGCGTCAGTGGTTACGGATGCGATGATGTCTTGCTCAGCTCCCACGCTTACCAACTTCCCGTCGATGACGAACTTGACTTTCTGATGCAATGATGAGGGTACAGCGTCTGCCGAGTGAATCCAGGGCCTACCCAATAGACAATTATAAGTTGGCCGGATGTCCATCACTACAAAATCAATAACATATTCGGTCGGTCCAATCACTAGTGGTACTTCAATCTTCCCAATCACTTCTCGTTGAGTTCCGTCAAAAGCCCTAACGGAGCTATGACAAGGCTTCATGTGGGAACTGTCTATTGGCAGCCTTTGCAAGGTGGCCATAGGCAATACATTCAAAGCCGATCCGTTATTGATGAGCACGCCGGGTAAAATATGCCCCTTGCAGTGGGTAGTGATGTTTAAAGCTTTAGTTGATCCCATACCTCCATCCGGGATCTCGTCATCGCTGAAAGTAATATAATTGTCGACAGCGATGTGCCCCACTATTCGGTCCAGCTTTCCCACCGATATGTTATCTGGGACAAAGGTTTGATTTAACACTTTCAGTAGCGCATCCCGGTGCTTATCTGAGCTTAATAGTAACTCAAGTATCGAAATTCTGGCTTGTTGTTTTCGGAGCTGTTCCACGATACTATATTCACTATGCTTTAGGAACTTCAAGAATTCCTGAGCCTGCGTCTCCGTGACGAGCTGATGGATCTTGGGTGGTGGATCCTCTCCAAAAATCTTATCGGGTTTACCTCCTTCTTTCTCGTCCTTTTGCTTCGACTCTTCGGCAGCCTTAGCCATCTCCGGGGAATAGCACCTACCACTCATTGTGAAATGTCCTACTTCATTTACCGGTCCAGAGTCACACTCTGTTGACTCTTCTTGCATTGATTCCCTCCCTTTTGATGTCTCTTCGCCCCCTTGCAACTTGGGAGCTTCTGGTATAGAGATTTGGGCGGCGTAATTCCATGGGACACTCCGGGTGTCCTTAAAAAGGAACGACGCTGGTGTCGTTATTACAATCTTGGGAGTCTCCTTGACACCTGTCTCTTGGAGTGATTCTTCCTTTGGTTTGACCGAAATTCTAAACGGTCTCTCGACTCCATATGAAATCTTGGGGCCGTCTGAGGTACAAATGTCCCATTCTTTCTTTCCTTCAATTCTCTCAAAGAAAACGATTTCCTTATTGTCCATCATTTTCTGGATTTGTTGTTTGAAATCCTCACAGCCTTGGATGTCATGACCCTGATCTTGGTGATACTCGCAATAGGGGCCGCAACCTTTCTGTACGATTATCATGCCTCGATCAATTTGTCGGGCCATGCATAGTTGCTGAAAAACCCATCTCAACGGGGACCTGATTTCGGACACGCTTTGTTTTTCCCTCCTAGCGCAATCCTCTTCAACAGCGTTAACACCTCGTCCCCCGTGGTTGGGCAGGGGGTTGTTAGTTGCGCTTGGTTCGTCTAACTGTAATACTCCCGTCTTGATCAGGTTTTGCACAAATTTCTTGAACGCAATACAATTCTCAATTGTGTGCCCGGGGACACCAGCATGATATTCACAATTCGCCTTTCCATCGTACTATGCGGGAAACAGGGGTTCAAATGGAGGGACATAATGAGGCCTAACCAAGTCGGCCTTGTGCAATTGCGAGTATAATTCGGCATACGAGACTGGTAGGGGAGTAAATGACATTTTCTCGTTTTCCTTCCTCGGAGGCCTCGAATCCTTATTGTTTGAGCCTGACCCTCCTCCACTCGCGTTTCTCGGCTGGGAGATAGTGAAGTTTTTCGAGGTATTGTAAGCCCCCACAGTATTTACTTCGCTATCTTTTTTCTTGTAGTTCCTCCGAGAATTCTCCCCGCTATCAATCCTGCCGCTCTTTATAGCTACTTCGATTGACTCGCCAGTCCTTACTATATCGGCAAAGTTTTGAGTGGTGTTGTTTATTAGGCGGTCAAACAAAGTTCCCCTCAAGGTGTTCACGAACATAGGAGTAATCTCGTACTCGGGGATCGGAGGCTGAATCTGGGCGGCCACATCACGCCATCTTTGTGCATATTGGCGTAGAGTTTCGTTCGACCTTTGCTCCATTCCTTCTAGCATGATGCGATTAGGGGTCATATCCGTCACGTGCTTGTATTGCTCCACGAAGGCCTTTGAGAGATCCTTCCATGATTTTATGTTGGCTCGACTGAGCTGGGTGTACCAACGGGTTGCTGAACCTGTCAGGCTGTCTTGGAAGCAGTGGATGAGCAATTTTTCATCCTTAATGAAGGCCGCCATTTTCCGGCAGTACATGGTGATGTGGGCAGAAGGACAAGTCGTCCCGTCGTACTTAGCGAAGTCAGGAACCTTGAATTTTGGCGGTATTACCAGATCCGCCACGAGGCTTAGATCGCTAGCGTCACCCCCTTGCTCATCCATTCCTTGCAAAGCTTTGAACCTTTCTTCAAAGAAACGAAACCTCTCCTCGTATTTTCTTTCCATCTCGGCTCTAATTCGTTCCTCCACCTCATTCATCATGTTCAAATCTGGGACCTCATGTTCGGGGCCCTCACCTACGTCCAATGATTGGTGAGCCATGGAACCCATGTGGTGATTTTGAGGGCCAACTGGGTTGGAGGTCCCTCCGAGATTGATGTGGACTCTCTTTCCCGTAGCAGGCAGTTCCGGCGGAATGTGTGACGTGGTTTCCTCAACTCCTTCCCCTGAGCCCCCTTCCTTACCGAACTTCTTTGTGAGTAGTTCGGTTAATTGGGCGATGATGCTAGTTTGTGACTGGGAAATTTGATCCTTGATGTTGTTTTCAATTCCGTCTAACCGAGATTCGAGGTCCCTCTGTCCTTGTTCGACCCTTGCCATTCTCTCCTCCATTGCTCTGGATTGTGAACGGGTATCGTACGAGCGCGGAATGATTGTAGATTGAGATTCTCTCTCTGAAAATATTTTTCGATTATCAACTTATTGATGTTAATCAGTCAATGCATGTAATGTTGTGGAATGAATGAGGGATGCAACGAATGTATGCAAACATGTATGTAAGCTAAGGTGTTGATCATAAGGGTGGCTCCTCACAGGCCACATTTCATTAATCGGGAAGTCCCTTTGGAATAAAGGTCATGACATCAAAGTTTTGCCAACGGGCCCCCCGCTTACTAACAAAAGACGTTATCCGATAGGCGGACCAACGTCGACAAAGGGGAGACCCTTCTTACAAAATAGCTAAAATAGTCATTTAAAGATAGGCTGCTGCCCTAACTCCTAACTCTCCCACCGCCTGGAGTAGCTGGGTGAATCTCGAGGCTTCGGCCATATCGGGAGTGACAAAAGGGCGTAATGCTTCGGCTTCTGCAGACAAGTTCTTCACGTGCCGGGCCACCTCTTGTACCTGTACCATCAGGGTAGTAAAGTAATCGTCTCTATCTTGGATCATCCGGGTCGCGTCTCGGAGCCTCCGCCTCCAATAATCATCTCCACCCGTTGCGGCTTCCTCGAGAACCAAAAGCTTAGCCTCGCAATCTTGTACCGTGGCTCTTAAGGTTTCAATTTGCGCTTGGAGAGTAGTGTTCTCTAGCTGGGCGTTCTGGAGCTCGAAGAAACCATTGCGTTCACGGTATTCGTGAAAGGCGACATCTAATTCCTCCACTCTTGTTTCTAGCTGAGTGATGTAATCTTGACTATGCTCTAAGCTCTCGGTGGTTGACTCATACAAGCTTTGCAGCTCCTGCACTCGATTCTTGTGATCATGTGCCTTTCTCTTCCATGCAACTGAGTTCTCCCTTTCCCTTTCCAATTCTTGTTTTGCCTTTCCCCTCTCCCGGCTGATCACGCTGTTCAGAGCCTTTCTTTCCTTCTCTAACACCAATTTACTTCCCTCCCTCTCTTCTTTAACTTCTCGCTTACCCTTTTTCTTTTCTTCTTCAATCAATCGCATACCATGCCTTCTTTCCTTCTCGACCGCCACGAGCTTCCTCTGACTCGCTCTTCTTAAGGAGGTTTGCATTTTGACAGCGTCCCGCTGATACAGGGTAATCTTTTCTTTTAACTCAGCATTTTCCTTCTTCAAATCCTTGATTGTACCTTCTTTAACGTCGATGTCCAAGCTCGACTGAAAAAGTTCGTCGGCATGCTTGGTTTGCAAAATTTCCAACTTTTTTCTCATTTCTTCAAGTTCTTGTCTTGCTATGTCCGCGTCGGAGGGCACAACCCTCATGTGTTCCTCCATAGTCATGATTGGCCCTTGATCGGGTCTCGGAATTTCATTGTTGGTCCTCCACTTCCTCCAAAAGTCGTAGTCTGGGGTAATCATATTGGTCGCATTCTCCTCAATCCGAATACGGTAGCAATGATCCCATGCCCGAGTGTCATTCACAATTTTTGCCCTAAATTCACCTTTGAAAAGGAA
Organism: Hibiscus tridactylites; assembly: GCA_958450335.1. Taxonomy (NCBI): domain Eukaryota; kingdom Viridiplantae; phylum Streptophyta; class Magnoliopsida; order Malvales; family Malvaceae; genus Hibiscus; species Hibiscus tridactylites. The sequence goes on from OY288282.1 coordinate 77,386,982, forward strand.
TTCGCTTTGGCTCAAACCAAAAGTAAAAGGTACAAATTGCCGGGACCCAAACTGCCTTGATACTAAGAGAGGGGCACATCCAACTCCCCCGTAGAGCCCCAGAAGCATAAGCCAATCATAATCTCCACAACGATAAAGAAAGTAGGAAACTCGACCCAACCAAGGTGCTCTCCAAACTATATCACCTTCTTGGATGTTCCTAAGGATCGTGACCCACTGCGCCTTTTCGATATCTTCCCGCCATTCTTTGCTCAAGTATGCTTGTAATAGAGAGAAATTTTCGAACAACACACCTTGCAAAACCCTTTTTGGTGTTACCCAGAAGTGGCTCTGAATCCAAACTTGGAGTAACTGAGCGCAACCTCTAAAGCGTCCCTCTTCATGCCTTCGGATTGCATTTAATGAAATGAAAGTTTCGGCTAAGATTGCTGCGGAAGGGTTTGCTCTTTTCTTCAGTCGTTCAAAAATATCTAAGACAGCCACGTCAATGCCGTTTAGGGCTCTTGGAAAGATAATCAAACCGTATATTCCTATGGCAAAAAGATCCATCTTCATTACTTCGTCTGGGTGCGACGGTATCAAATCCCGAATACATTCCCATGAGAAGACCATGTTGTCCCCTCTTTGCCGAATCAGACCTTTAACCCAATCCGGGCTCATTCCGGCCGCCTCCCGGAGCTTAGCGGAATAGTTTTGGGATCTGGAAGGTTTTGAATAAATCCAATCCCGGTTTACTTCCTTGTGATGAAGGAGGGCCGTATATTCCTCGATCGTGGGCATCAAATCTTCTCCATTAAAAGTAAAGCAACAGAAAGCGGGATTCCAAAATTCAAACAGAGCACGGAACAAAGGTTTATTGATCCTTACATATATCAGGTCTGCCACATCACCATAATTACTTCGGAACAATCCTTGCAACCTCTCATCCCAACTTTCCCAAATTTCTCTTAACTCGTACAGATCGCTTTGTTGGAGACTTACATACGTGTATCCTGGTACCACGCGCTCGCTTGGTGGGCTGTCCCCCTGAACCCTCTGATTCATCTCTGACCATAGCCTGACTTGCGAGTTGACCTCTTCCTTTTTAAGTAACCTCCTGTCCATAATGAATGCCTTGGAACTGAGTAGAACCACCGTGATTCAACACCCCTAGAATATGCAATGCAAATGCCAAAGTAATGCAAAAAGGAAAAAAAAAAGAAAGACAAAGAGAGCATGTCAGTACCGAATAAACATAATTTTACACATTAAGTAGAAGGGAAACAAAGTACGCAATAAAGAAACAACCATATTAATCTACGAAGCCTAGGTTATCCGCATGGCTCTAAAAGGGGTGGGCATTCTGGTTCTCTAAATGCAATTTTGGTTCTAGGAGGTACTCGAATTGTCCTCGCTGTCCCCTACTAAGGGTAGCAAGGCCCCCGGTCATCACCCATTATAGGCTCCTCTCAACCGAGTTCAATTCGAGGGGACCCTTTCGCTATATCTGCACGGAGAAACAATATTCTCACGAAGATATAGGGTATTCGAGCCCCGAAGGTACTTACTAAGCCTACACGGAGGAACAATATCCACACGAAAGCACTAGCGTTTTCCCCCCACTTAAACGAACGGGTTTAAATGCCAATTTTAAATGCGTTTAAAATAAACTCGCACTTATAAACAAATATCGATCGACTCGGTCACTTTAATTCGCAACTTCTAATATTAATTGAGCGGTAAAGTTTTTTTTTTGCTTGACTCTCTTTCTTGTTTTTGAAAACAAATTTTTATCCCCAGCAGAGTCGCCATCTGTTGCGACTAAAAATAAAAATACCGGTGTCACTTAGAAGAACCGGGTTTTAATGGTTTTTTGGAAAATTAGTCGAATTTATAAAAAAGGAGGAGTCGCCACCGGCCATTTAAAATGGTAGACCGGACACCGAAATAAAACCAGAGATTCTTTTCGAAAACGGGTTCGAGAGTCGGTTACACGCGAGGAAGGATGAGCACCCCCGTCGTGCCCGAAAAATCGGTACCAAAAAACATTACCGCTTAATTAATATTAAAATTTGCAAATTAAAGTGACGAATCGTATCTTAATTTGGTTATACGAGCGAGTAAATTTTAAAGGTCTTAATATTCGAGAAAGAACGTCCGAACCACCACCACTACGACTGGTACTGGCCTCGTTCATTCCCGAATAAAGAGACACTCGCATTGCAATTTAAAAATCCGGATGCAACTTAACATAACGTATAACCATATATATATCAAGAATAAATAGACATGAACATAGCATGAAATAAATATAGCATAAAAAAACAAATATATAAACAAAGATATTTAAGTGCATGAACAAATATATATGAAAAAGATATAGCATAAAAAACAAGCATATGAACAAAGGCATTTAAAGGCATGAACAAATATATACAAAATAAATGTAAGTCTGAAAGTGGTTTTAAAAAAATCAAGACCGTTTCCAGGGATGGATTAAGTAAATAACCCATAAAAACAAACATTGAATCATTAATGACAGTGACCAAAATGAAGGAACACGGTAACCTGGAGGGACCGAAACAGATATTAAGCCATTCGCAAAGGCCAAAACACGTTTAGGGACGAAATCGTAAAAAGGTTTGAAACCGCAGTGACCAGGGACGTGATTTCAAAAAACGAAAACCCCTTTGATGATATATTTAAAGCACAGAGGGGCTGAAATGGCGAATAAGCCAATTTTAAAACATAGATCCATTATAAAAAGACGTTTTTCAGAATGGGTTTTCCCTTTTGCCCATTTTAAACTCAAACCCTAAGAAAAACTTCATCCCCTCTTCACAACCGGTTAGGGTTGGCTTCACCGGGGAAGTTTTCGGCGCCGTCGGCCGTTCTCGGCGTCGGAAGTCTTAGAGAAATGGAGAACAAGCCCCAAAAATCTCAAGCCATCGACGGTGAAGGAAAGAAAAAGAAAAAAGGAAAAAAAACTAACCCTTACCGAAATCCCTAAAACAAAAAAAAAAAACCTTAAAACTCCCCTGTAAAAAACCATTTGAAACCTTAGAGAGGGAGAACCTCTCCCCACGGCTCCGATGGCTCACCCCAGGTGACCCCCTAAACGGGAACCGAAGGGATTATTGCTGGTTCGAATCCGAAACGGGGGAGGACAAAAAGCTTTTCGAAAGGTAAAAAAACAAAAACCTTTTGTATTTCTCATGCATGCATCAGATTGGATATTGAAATTTTTGGGTACCTCTGAAAATACGAGTTTTTTCTATTGCTTTTCTGAAAATCTTCTTCTTTTTCGCTTAGAAGAAACATTACAAGTTTTTTCTCGGGCTCGTTTATACCCGGACTACATAGAGAAAAAAGCCAGACAATATGAATCCTCTCTCTCTCTTTTTCATTGTCTGTTTGAAATTTTTCTTTTTCATGTATCCGTTTACACTTTTGGGTCTCTGATTCTTTCTTTTCTTTTCTGTTGCATGACGGAACCGCCCCAAAATGGTGTTAGCATAGGGGCGACCGAGGGTGCGCGGCGGGGCAGAATGGCAGAGGCATGCAGACGAGGGGTCACGGGCATGGCTACGCGCGCGTGGTGGGAGCCGGATCGTCTCAGGCGCGCGCGTGGAACACGAACGGGCGTCGGGTGTATTGCACGCGGAAATCTGGTCCGTTAGATCAGATCTTGATCTAACGGTGGGAGAGGCGTGCGGCGCGGATCAATACCCTTATTAGGGTTTATTTCAGACACGATCTGGGCCGTTGATCTCGCCCAGATCGGACGGCAGCGAGTGTGCGACGCGATGAATAAAGGGCCTCCCTAGGGTTTGTGTTTCTGGGCCTCATCTGGACCGTCAGATCTAAGGCAGATCTGACGGCTGTGGTGTAGCGGCGCGCGGGATAGGGAGAGCTCCTCTCTAGAGTTTCTTCCGGTGCGATCTGAACCGTTGGATCGCAGCCAGATCCAACGGCTATGATGAGGCGGCGGCTGCACATAAGGGATAAGGGTGTTAGGGTTTTTTTTGGGCCTTTTTATTTTTTTGGGCTTGTAATTTTTTAATGGACTGTTTTATTTAATGGACTTGTATTTTTTTTAATCAAAGTGGGCTGTGTTTATTTAATTCTAACATATTTTGGTTTTTTTCTTTATTTATCCATTTATTTATTTTATGATAATATCCGAAAATAATAATAATAAATAATAATAATAATATACTAGTAATGATACCCGATAATGTATAAAAATAATAATAATATTAATAGCTAAGTAGCAACACTATTAAATGCCACTAAATAATGACAATAACATGGGCAAACTAATAAAAAAAGCTATAACAAGATGGTATTAAACATAATATATTAGTAGTGTTTAGGGTTTTTTTCAAAAGTATAATGAGTATAAACAGTATTAAAAGAGTAATAGTAATATAGTGGCAACACTTATATATATACACGTGTATACTTTCTCTTTTCGTTTTTCTTTCTTTTTTATTTTTATTTTATTTTTTTATCTTAAATGCCCAACAGCCCAATAAGCCCATATTGACAAAAACTTGAAGGTATTCAAGGTTTGGATAAAATTAGTGATTACAGTCGTCTTTCTGTGCGCACCGCTCCAGCATCGAATCGTCCGCGGCCTGCCCTTTAATTTCCCGTCAGTATTGGTCAGCCATCGCAGCCGTCGTCCGCGGCCTGGCCCCGACGAACCAAACGCATCGCCGGAGACCCTAAATCCCAAATCAAAAACACTAATTTTTTATTTTTCCCAATTTCATAAACCTAATTTAACCAATTATATACCCTAATCCCCAAATAAAAAACACTAATTTTTTAATTTCCCCAATTTCATAAACCTATTTTAATAATTTTATTAAATCTAATTTTTATTTTTCTTAAATAAATTTTAATTACAATTATAGTCCTCATAATTTTTAGATTTTTTTTAAATTAATGGTGTTTAGCGGTGTTCGTCGCACGTGATAGACTCATCCTTTCAAAACACTAAAACCTAAGTCTAAAAACGTAAAATTAAACTCCTAATATCTAAAATAAACATGCTTGCATAAACTAAAATATTATAATATCTAAAATAAACATGCTTGCAAAAACGTAAAAAAAATTTCTATCGATAAACATGCTCCAGAAATCTAGATTGAAATGGTTCCGAGAAGGGGACAGAAACACGAGGTTTTTCCACCTCACAGCTTCGACTCGTAAAGCCCGCAACCATATCTCTCACATCAAAGTTGGACAGAATGTTTATTCAGAACAGCAGGATATTTCTCGTCAAGTTGAACAGCAATTCAAGAGCTTCTACACTGATCTAAAGACTCTAAAATTGCGGCAGTGGGATATTTCTCTCAACTCTCTTACTAGTGAAGCTGCCTCTTTGATCGAAAGACCATTTTCAATCGAGGAAGTATGGGAGGCAATCGAATCCATGGATGGAAATAGAGCTCCGGGCCCAGACGGTTTCAATATTGATTTTTACAAAAAATATTGGGGTTCTCTGAAAAATTCGGTTATGCAATTCTTTGAGGATTTCTATCATGGTAAAGGCATTCCTAAGGAGCTCAACAACACCTATGTGGCTCTAATTCCAAAAACTAATAATCCGGAAGCTGTCGAGGATTTCAGACCTATCAGTCTAGTGTGCAGTCTTTACAAAATTTTAACAAAAGTCTTGGCTAGAAGATTGAGGGTTCATATGAGCTATCTAGTAAGCGAGAATCAGTTCGCCTTCATCAAAGGTCGACAAATAGCTGACTGTGCGTTAGTGGCTAATGAGATCGTAGATTTTGCTAAAAACAGTGGCCGAGAGCTGGTAGTTTTTAAGGCGGATTTTAAAAAAGCTTACGATGCTATTGAATGGCCTTTCTTATTCCTCGTTCTTAGAAAGATGGGGTTTGGTCCAAGGTGGTGTAAATGGATCCGAGCTTGTATAACAACTGCTTCTCTGGCTATTCTGATCAATGGAATTCCGACAAACTTCTTCCGCATTAAAAAAGGATTGAGACAAGGATGCCCCCTATCGCCTCTCCTATTTAACTTGGTCGCTGAAGGATTGAGTGCCTCTCTATCTAAAGCTGCTGATATGGGTCTATTCAAGGGAGTCGAATTCAAAAAAGAAAAACTCCAAATAACTCACCTTCAATTCGCAGACGATTTAATATTGTTCTCCGAGGCTAAGCTGGATCAGATTTGCAACTTGAAAAGATTATTGAGGGTATTCGAAGTATCGTCCGGATTGAAGCTCAACTTGAAGAAAACCGAACTTTATGGTGTTAATGTCAGCAAGGAAGTCTTAAAGAATTTTGCCGACACCATAAATTGTTCTTTTTCGTCTCTTCCCTCCAAGTATTTGGGACTGCCATTAGGAGCTCCAAAGAACAGTACTGCACTATGGGACCCAGTTCTGGATAAAGTCCGTAATCGATTAGCTGGGTGGAAAGGAGCCAACTTATCATCAGCTGGTCGATTGACCTTAATTAAATCTGTTCTTTTCAGCCTTCCGACCTACTTCCTTTCATTATTTAAAATGCCGGCATCTATCAGCTCTCAATTAAATAAGCTCATTTCCAATTTTATTTGGGGCAAAGCCGACGGAAGAAATATTCATTGGGTTCGATGGGAAGATGTATGCTGCCCCAAAGATTCCGGAGGGCTGGGCATTGTAGACATCAGATTGAGAAACAGTGCGCTTCTTAATAAATGGATTTGGAGGTACAATTCAGATCAAGAGAGCCTGTGGCGTAAAACCATTGACGCTAAATACTACGGTAAATCTTTATCCTTAATTCCCCCCCAGTACATCAAAGGAATCTGTCTTGGATGTGGCGTGATATCTCAAGGTCAATCTATTTCAACTCTGATCCTTTCATGGAAAAAATCCGGCCTATTCTAGGCGATGGCAGATCAATAGAATTCTGGTTTGACTGTTGGGCCAGTGATGTTCCTCTTGCTTATCTATATCCTAGAATATATGCTTTAGCAGTACAGAAGAAAGGCACGGTTGATCAGTTTGGAGTGAAAAATCATTATGGTTGGAGTTGGGAGATCACGCTTCGCAGGGACTTATTCGATTGGGAAGTGGAAATCTGGGAAAATTTCAATCGCACCCTCAACAGATTTGCAGCCTCCTCGTTGCCCTATGATTCTATACGGTGGACAGGAGATTCTAATGGCTGCTACACTTCTAAACGATATTGCGAGCTGGGTTCTTCCTTCGGCAAAGTAATTGATCCCTTATGGAAAGACGTTTGGAACAAATATATACCTCCTAAAGTGCAATTTTTCATGTGGAGATTGTTGCGGAAAAGATTAGCTACTAAAGTTAATCTTATAAAAAGAGGTTCCTCCAAAATAAATGATGCGCTGTGCCCTGCTTGTGGATGCGAAGAAGAAACTGAATATCATTTATTCTTCTCCTGCCGTAATAGTTGGGAAGTCTGGATGAAATGGTGCTTCAAATGGAGGTATAAATTTGTATTTCCAGGAACTATAGACAGCGTGTTTTCTGCATGGTCTCAAGTGGAAATCAAAAGTGAAACAAAAATGGTCTGGGTCATTTCCTTTTTTGCATTCTGCTGGAGCATTTGGTTGTTCCGAAATGATCTCATTTTCAATAATACTCGAATGACTGCTGATCAGCTTTTTGCCGGAGCGCAAATTAAAACGTTCAAATGGTGCAATTATAACTGGCCTAAGGCATTTTTTTCCGAGAGCTACTTTTTAGCTAATCCGGCCGGTTCTTTTTGTCCTATAGTAAAAGCAAAGAGGTACACAGACTCGAATTTTGATCTTCCAAATGCTGATTTTACTTTCTTTGTGGATGGAGCCGTTAATGGAAGTTTTGGTGAAGCTGGCATAGGGGGTTTGTGCAGAGATAATAACGGAATCATGGTTGCAAAATTCTCAAAATCAATTGGCGTTTTAGATGCCACATCCGCTGAACTGATGGCTATCAAGGAGGCATGTTCCATTTGTCTATCGGTTGCTAGTTCGCTAGAGAAAAGAATCCTATTCGTATCAGATAGTTCTCTCGCTGTGAACTGGATTCGAAACCCAATTGTGGCGCCTTTAATCTTCAGACCTTTGGCAGTAGAAATCAGTAATTGGAGTGCGGTAAGAGATTGGAAATTTGAGTTTATCTACAGGGAGTGCAATAGTGAAGCTGACTCAATGGCCAAAAATGGTATTGCCAGTAACTCGAACTTTTGTTGGATTGCCGATTCTTGGAAGTAAGGATAAATGATAGTCCTTATTTGGTTAGTGCTGTTGTAACTTTATTTTCAATATGTTTGGTTGTACTTTCGAACTCCTAATACTCGAAATGGAGTGTTGTAACTACAAACGGATTAAAGCAGTTTTTAAGCAATAAAATCGGGCGCTCTTTTCCTCCTTCCAATGCCTAAGTCTCGACTTAAGGTACGAAGGGGGTTTTTAACGAGGCCCTTCTCTTTTTCAAAAAAAAAAAAATGAGAGTCAGCATTTTGAAATCCCCAACTTACGTATTAGGTTACTTGTAAGAATATGCCTTGCATGCATTATCTCTTTTTGTTTACTCGTTTTAAAAACTAATTCAAATTTAATTAGTTCCTATTTTTTTTAATTATGATGGTGTATTTACATAATAGTATCTGTTTAGTTTTCTTAGCACTTTAATAACGCACACACACCGTACATACATGATGCTCGAACCTAAATTACCTGAATGAAATATATTATACTTTACCACTGAAACCTCATAATCACTTCATATTTAATTACACGCCTTTCCGTATCTTTTGTCAAACCCCGTGCTTTTTTTAACAATTTCTCGCCCATTTTTCCATTTTGTTAAACCCCATGCGTTTGTTTATATGAAATGAAACGAGATATTATAATATATGATATTTATACATAGGTAGATTGTTGAACTCGATAATATAATAGTCTCCTATCACCCTCCACCATACATGTAAATATTGACGAATCCAGTAATTTAAATTTGGTAATTCACCAATCAGCGTAATAATTTAAAATCAATTTATTCCAATGTAATAATGTATTGATTAATCATAATTGGTGTGCAAGCAGATATAGTTTACAGTCAGAGACATATTGATATTGAAGAATTAATCCGTGTAAATTTGTTTGATAGATTAGAACTATCTTACACGGATGTAATTGTGTTAGCCATCAGATCAACTTGAAACTAAACCATGTTGAACTTTTGGCAAAACGAATCTTTCCCATCCTTGGAATTGATTGACCATTGTTCCGTTAATCAAAATCATGGCATCGACAATAGTTGTAACTTTGAAAAATTAGTATTCTAATTTTTGGGAAGATAACTTTAACGTGCCACACCAACATTTTTTAATGGGATTAGCAACACTACAACATCAATCATAATGAATTTAATTTGAAAGTTTAGTAACTATAATGAAAGGTTTTCGATTTTAGTGACTAAAACAAAAACACCTTAAAAATTTAATGATTACAAAAATAATTTATTCTAATTTTAATAGTGGGTCAAGTTACCCACCGTACACTAGGGTGCATCCACCCCTACATGTAAAGGCAGTAAAGCCGTAGAATATGGTTTGAAAGTATTATTTATATCCTATATTTAGATTTAAATTACCTAATAGAGAGATAATTATTTTATTTTAATTTTAAATTTAGCATGCATAATTAAATGAAAAGAATTTAAAATAAAATGGTCTAGTGAACTTTTGATTAAGTTTGTGTCACGAGTAGGAGCAGGTTAGGATTAGATATTGGGAGTGATAAAAGTCTATTAAGTCTTTATATATAAAAATTAAAAAGAATAAAAATTTTATTTACTAATATTTAAATTAAAAAAGACATCAATTGTTATTATACTAAAAAAATTGGAGGGATAAGAGCTATTTTCAACCTATACATGGCTTCGTCTTTGGTCACGGTTCACGAGTTAACCGAGAACCAACTCAATAAAAAATTTGAGAGAGAAATTAGAAGATATGGGAGCAGAAATTTGAAGTCAACAATAATGCTTAACCACTTGCTCCAAGTTATGTTGACAAAACATGAACTATTTAAAAGAACAAAATAACAATCATTTATTTTAAAAATATATAATATACAATTTTACTACTCCACTCAACTTTTATAAAAACAAACAGAAATCATTGCTCTTTTCTGGTGCTTATATTTATGCTCTAACATTAAAAAGTAAATTTATCCCCACTTCTTCTATTTGCTCTGAAACGGTTACAAAGAATTTTTAAGTTTCAAAGATTTTCTTCTTTGGCTATTTCTTCTTCGTCTGTGGCGGTCGTTAACCGCTTTGCTGGTTATGTACATAAATAAGATTTATCTTTACTGGTGAATTTAGTTTCATGTTTTTCTTGTTTCTTTTTTTGTTTTACTTTGTCAAGCTTATACCATTTATGCTTCTATGACAGTTCTTTCGTCTGCTTGTATGGCAGTTCCTTTGTCTGCTTTTATGGCAGTTTCAGTCTATCTTTTGATAGTTTAGAGTTCGGGTGACGAGTATCATCGATTTTTTTTGTCAACGAAGGAGGCCGACTGTACATGTTATGATTCCCTTTTTGTGGTTGTGCCGATACGTCAAGAACAAGTAGTAGAATAATTTTACTTTTTTCAAAGAGCACTCAAGTCAAAGTAATAGTTTTCTGGATTTAATTTTAAGAACTTTTTCAAGTTCTTCTGAAGGTGTTAGGTTTGGTAATTTAAACTCTCTCACACCTTTAGATTTTACTGCATTTTTTGTTTTGCACAAAACTTCCAATGTTTGAGGTGTGATTCTTTTGTAATCCTTTCACTATTGAATATAATCCAGTTTCAAAAAAAGTAGATTTAAGGTTTGGAGTATTGGGTATAGCTGGATGTATTTGTTACGATTTAATGTTTATAATTTAGAAGTTAAGGTAAGAGCATAAAATTTAATTTTTTAGGGTTAAAACAAAAAAAAAACTATAATATTTTTAGGATTAATATCCTATACACTGGCGGTGGAAAACAAAAGTTTCCACAAGCGCCTTAGTTGTAGGTATAGGGACTTAGTTTAGGGTATAGGGTTTAGTGGTTTAGGTGTAGGAATTTAGAATTTAGGGATAATTATTTCAATTTAAGGTTCAGGGTTATAATTTAGGGTTTATAGGTTAGGATTTAGTTTTTAGGGTAATATTGTGATGATTTAGGTTTTAACATATAAACCCTAAATTATAACCCTAAAACTTAAATTGAAACAACTATCCCTAAATTCTAACCCCTACACTTATACCCCTAAACTATATACCCTAAATTAACTCCATATACCTTAAAATTAAGGCGCTTGAAAGTTTCCACCGCTTATGTATAAAATATTTATCCATATTTTTATTGGGATTCTCATTATATAAATAAAAATTAGTAATTCCAATGTAAATGAATTCTCCAAACAAACCATACTGATGACTATTTTTAATCCGAATTATTTAACGCAACTTGATTTGAATTACAATCACTTGAAAATTTATGATTAAACTTAAATGCTTTATTTTCTATTTTAATAAGTTAACTTTTCAACAAAAAAGAATGAATTCGAATCCTACAAAACTTGACTTTCTTATGCTTTGATTATTATTTTTTTTTGCTCAAACAAAAAGCCTAGTTACTCTGGTGAAGTTTGAATTTTCAAAGGCTAAATATATAAAAATTCAAACCACGATGGGCGTCGGGCGATGAGTGACGACAAGCATCTAAAAAGTCTACGGAACCCCTGAAAATTCAATTAAAGTAATACTAGTAAAGGCCGCCAAGCAGGACCCTCGACAAGAGCACAAAACACATACCTTTCTATCTTAATTTGGTCGTCATTATTGACAACCATGGAGAAAGAAACGCTAGAAGGCCTAGATCACTATGCCACGGAAACTCTTTTCCACATTGATGACACAACGACCTTTAATAAAATATAGTAAACTTCTTTGAATTCCCTCAAGGACCGATAAGCTTGACCTGCTTGGCCAGACCAGCTATATTTATATGTGCTAAACTCAACAACTCTCCCCATCAACTTCTGAAGATCATCTCTGCACTTTCTATCTCAGCAGCGATGGATCTTGATCTCCCCACTTTTGGTTACGCAGTGGTGTTAGCCATCACACTACTGTTTTTGTACACCAAACTCATAAAGTCTAGCTCGAGAAGCGGCGGCAAAGCTGCACCCGTTGCAGGTGGTGCGTGGCCATTAATCGGCCACCTCCCGCTGTTAGGGGGACCGTTGTCCCCTCATGAAACATTGGGAAACTTGGCTGATAAATATGGACCTGCCTACATGATCCGCATCGGTGTTCATCCAGCACTGGTGGTGAATTCCAGAGATGTGGCCAAGGAGATATTCACCACTAATGATATGGCTGTTTCCTCTCGTTCCAAATTTGCAGCCGCTGAACACCTGGGTTACAACTATGCCATGTTCGGGTTCTCTCCCTACGGACAATACTGGCGTGAAATGCGGAAAATAACAATGTTAGAGGTGCTATCCAACCACAGGATCGATCAGCTTAAGAAAGTCTTTGTGTCGGAAATACAAGGGTCACTAAAACAACTATACAGGACTTGGGGTGAGAAAAAGGATGGCTCCGGTAAGGTGTTGGTTGAGATGAAGAAACATTTTGCGGACTTGACTTTGAACGTCATTCTCAGGACGGTTGCCGGGAAGAGGTATAATGTTGCCGTGGAGGAAGACCAGAAGGTGGTGTCCAGATATCGTAAGGCTTTACGAGATTTCTTTCACTTGTCGGGTATATTTGTGTTGGGTGACGCAGTCCCTTTTCTCCGACGTTTGGATTTGGGCGGCTACGAGAAGTGGATGCAGAAAACTGCTAAAGAGTTGGACGTTATTGCCGATGGATGGCTCGATGACCACAGGAAGGACGGACATTGGGAAGAGAACAAAAAGGAAAAGGATTTCATGGACGTTATGAACTCTGTTCTTAAAGGTGCAAGCCTCGCTGGATATGATGCTGACACCATCAACAAAGCCACTTCCTTGGTACAATCTTTTTCCTTTTCTTTTAATAAAAATCGATTTCACCATTAATCGGTTCTGATTTCTAAACTATGAAACTTGCACATTGCAGAATATGATTTTAGCAGGCAGTGACACCACAACTGTTACCTTAATCTGGGGCCTCTCGCTTATGCTGAACAAACCTCACACGCTGAGAAAGGCTCAAGAAGAACTAGACGCCCATGTTAGCAAGGACAGGTTTGTGAATGAATCAGACATCGGCAAATTAGTGTACATTCAAGCCGTGGTTAAAGAAACATTAAGAATGTATCCACCTGCACCTCTTTCAGCTCCTCGTGAGCTCAGTGAGAGCTGCACTATTGGAGGCTATGAAGTCCCCGAAGGCACTCGTCTGATCATTAACCTTCATAGGATCCAAAGAGACCCTAACGTATGGCCGGAACCATCGGAGTTTATGCCGGAGAGGTTTCTCACAACCCACAAAGATGTGGATGTGAGGGGTCAACATTTTGAGCTGATGCCCTTTGGCAGTGGTAGGAGAAGCTGCCCTGGAACATCGTTTGCACTTCACATGCTATATTTAACGATGTCTAATTTCTTACACGCCTTCAATTTCTCCACGCCAAACAATGGTTTGATTGACATGAGCGGCACTGTTGGATTGACCAACATTAAATCTACCCCGCTTGAAGCACTCGTCGCTCCTCGCCTTGCTCCTGAGCTCTACAACTAAAATCCAGGTGAAGATTACAATAAAAAAGTGTGTGCTCACATTTTGTTTCTGGATGTTGTATCATTTACTCCGGCATATCGCTTCTGGTACACCCTCCCCCTTCTTTTCAATATTTAATAATGGTAAAATTCCCCATAAATGAATAAATAAAATGATTCATGTTCTAATGTATTCAGTTGTTCTGTATTTCGGAAACAGTTCATTTTCTTAACCCTTCTCTTAAACAAAAATTATCAGAAAGACTCCAGCACTGATATTTTTTTAGCATAATAATAATTAATAAACTTCATCGAAAGAAATAAAACAAATTATGACAGAAGCTGCCAGTCAGGTCAGGTTGTACTAAACTAATTCGCCGGGCAGGAATTGGTTCTAGTTCTTCCTGCTATCCAATCGGCAACCAGATTATAATTTCTACAAACAAAAGAGAAAGAGATTGTTTTCCCAGCATCAATCTTTTAATCAGACTCTCATTTTCAGATTCCAAAATATTCTTGCGGAATTCTAAATTTCATTCCTAGAAGAACTTAAGCAGTCCTTGCTTCAGTCATACTCCCCGATATGGGCATTGATATATTATACACATTCCACGAATTTGGGAAATGCTGTGGGATCCAAAGCAAAAATAATGGCAACACAAGAACATAAGCAGTACTAAAGCCCAACAAGTAGCAACTTTTAACATTTGATGCGTAAACCTTGAATGTGGGCTAAACTGTTTGGGTCATGCTTTTATCTTTATTCTATTATAAGGTATAACGATAATTTTAAAGGTAAACTACTCCAATGATCACCGAACTTTAGAGGCGTACTTATTTTGACCATCGAATTATCGAATTCGTTAATTAGACCACCAAACTTATTAAATTGACCTATTTTGACCACTGTCGTTAAAAAACTAACAGAAGGGTAACGTGGCAGTTAACGAAAATTTGTAAAATTATACTTTTAGTCCTTATTATTTAACTATTATATCAATTTGATCTTAATTTTAATTTAATTAAATAAAATTAACGAACCAATCAAATGATGACACGTGTCACATCTATTTTTAAGTTTTAATTTATTTAATTTAATAGATTTAATTAATCAACCAGATGGTGACATGTGTCACCATCTGATTGGTTATAATGAAATGGAAGAAATAAATTGGAAGGGAGTTTGCTCCCTTAAGGGATTTAATCCCGCATCTCAAGCATGAAAACCCATGCTACAGCCACTACGTCAAGATTAAATATTTGATTTAATATATTCGAATATTTTTTTTAAATTTAAATTAAATCGAATATTTATTAAAATATTAAATGTTTGATTTAAAAAATATTCAATTTAAGAAATATTAGATTTAAAAAAAATGATTTAAAATATTAAATTGAATACTTAAAGCATTTTAAGTTCGATTTAAAATATTTGAATATTTTTTAAAATCAAATTTCTTTTCTTTTAAATCAAATAATTTTTAAATTAGAGATTTAATATTTTAATAAATATTCGATTTAATTTAAATATGAAAAAAATATTCGAATATATTAAACAGAAAATTTAATAATCTTTAGATTAAATTAAATCGAATGTTTGTGTGATTTAAAATTACTATCAATTATCTTGTAAACATTGATGCATATTATGCAATAATATTACGTGGCAGAATCGATAATTTGAGTATAAAATTAAACTGTTCAAAAATTTGAAAATCAAATTAAAATGAGTGATTTGAGGGTAGAATCAGAATATCAAAAAGTTTAGAGGCATTCATTACATAAATGAATTTCTCGCGAAAAGACTTACTATAAATTTCTCTCGTCCACACAGCTCATAGATGCCCTTTCATTTTTTAAAAGACGTAGTGTATAATTTTTTTTACATAACTATTTCCTTCAGCATCTTATTCCGATCGAGTTCTATATAATTTGATGTGATAGAATCGAAATTGTGTATCTCTTGCTTGCAGCTTATCAATGGATACTTTTCTTTCTTTCCCACCAACTTCAACTATTCTACTATTTACACTTCCACTCGTTCTACTCTTCGTCGTATGAATTTCCAAAAAACTTTATCGGAAGCCAAAACCACCAAAAATTGGTGGTGCATGGCCGATAATCGGTCATCTCCACCTTCTAGGGGTTCCCAACCAATCCACATTACACTGGCCAACATGGCAAATAAATATGGACCAATCTTCACTATTAAGCTCGGTGTGCATAGAGCTTTGGTCGTAAACGATGCGGAAACTGTTAAAGAGTGCTTTACCACCAACGACAAAGTATTCGCCACTCGTCCGAATCTTACTACCTCGGTTCTTATGTGCTACAACAAGTCCATGTTTAGTTTCGCCCCGTATGGACCTTACTGACGTCAAATGTGCAAGTTCGTCACTCTCGAGCTCCTCTCTAACAACCGCCTTGATATGCTCAAGCACGTCCGAGAATCCGAGATAAAATTGTCCATGCAAGAGGTATATCAGCACTGGAACAAAATCAAAAAAATATTGGCTCTGGTAAGGTGTTGGTAAAGATGAAGAGATGGTTTTGGGATTTAACTCTTAACGTGATTCTAAGGATGATTATAGGGAAGCGCATTCCGAGTTTCGACAATGATGCAGTTATTCATGTGTTGAAAATGGCTTTGAACGACTTCGTTGAGTTGATTGGAAAGTTTGTGGTATCTGATGCTTTGCCCTTTTTCAGATGATTCGATATAGGAGGCAACGAGAGGGCCATAAGAAGGCAGCTGATGACCTAGACCGATACGCCGAGGAGTGGCTAGATGAGCACAAGCGAAGGAAATCGTCAGGTCAGTTCGAGGGTGGGGAAGATTTCATGGATTTGATGCTCTCTAAACTCAAAGATGAACGGGACCGCCCCGCAGATATCATCAACAAAGCCACTTGTCTAGTAGATTTTACTTGATTTATGGTGTAGTATAATTGGTGTTAGATTTTGATTGTTTATGACAAATGTTTAAGGAGTTTTTGCCTGATTTTACAGGCTCTAGTCTTAGCGACTGAAGATACGACACCAGTTACAATGACATGAATTTTATCTTTGTTACTTAACAACCATGATGCTTTAAACAAGCTACGGAATAAACTAGAAATCCATGTGGGAAACAATAGGCTAGTGGAGGAAATCGACACGAAAAATTTAGTATACCTTCAAGCGGTCATCAAGGAAGCAATGCGTTTATACCCTGCCGCACCACTCTCGTTGATTCATGCAGCCACCGAGAATTGTACAGTTAGTGGTTACCATGTGTCTACCAGGACATGTTTGATCACCAATCTTTACAAGCTTCATCGTGACCCACGAACATGGTCAGACCTTGACGAGTTTAGACCCGAACGGTTCATGACAACCCACAACCATGTTGATGTTAGAGGACAAAATTTCGACCTTATACCGTTTGGCAGCGGAAGAAGATTGTGCCCTGGGGTTTCATTAGTGCTTCATATTTTGCAGCTTACTGTCACGGACTTATTCTCTTAAACTAATTCGTGCGGCGCTAACACTCTCGACACAATGTTAGCAAGCCTTTCCCACGCAAATGCTATGACTAAACACACACAAGAATGGAGAAGGCAAGAGAGTTACAAGAAAAGAAACATTGTATTGAACTCTTAAGAAAGCTTTACAAGAGAGAAGTTATGTGAATTGTAGGATGTCTTACAAATGAGAGGGGTGGCCCTAATTATAGGCTCCCACCTCCTCAATGGACGGCTAGGATTTATTTGATCCAACGGCTATAATGTTGCCTCTCAAAATATCTTCACAAGGGACTACAACATTCTAGATAAGTCTATCCTTATCTACATCTATCTTTAAGACTCTAAAGTGTTCTAGAATATTCTAGAGTTGTCGCTATAGATTTACACTTGTCTATAGTCTTCTAAAATGTTTCGGAGGTGTCCAGACTAGTCCCGAGCCTTCCGGAGTTGTTCTTGAGAAATATTTTGATATAACAATTATGTGGAAAATGTTTTGGACTTATTTAAAGATTTCAAAAATAATTCAAAAGTCCTTAAAACTTGAAAAATATGTTTAAAATATTTTTGACTTTGCACCTATATCGAATATACATTTTAAAGTAAAAAATTAGCAAAAATTGTGTTTTTAAGTGGAAGTTTCGAAACCATCCCTATAAGGTTTCGAAACCTCTCTGGGCAGTAAGCTTTTGTTTTTGAAACCTTGGCACAAAGGTTCCGAAACCTCTATGAAGGTTTTGAAACTTTGGCCCTGTAACTGCTCCAAAACATCCCCAACGGCCATAAACGACTAGTTTTTACAAATCCCTTCTTAAGGTTTCGAAACCTCTTCAATGGTTTCGAAACTATTGTGCATGTGAGCATTTAAAGCTCGACTTTAATGGCTTCTAACGGCTCCAAAACATCTCCAACGGCCATAAACGACTAGAAACTCATCAAGGAGTATAAAAGGGACCTCCAAGCATCAAGAACAATTTAATGCTTCAATTGTTACTGTAACACCCCCTTCCCAGCCTGGTAGAGAACTGGGTCGGAGAGCGTTACTGACAAACAGGACGGTGAACGGAATGATAAATTCTAATTTTTTTTTCTAATCAATATTCTTAAGCCTTTTTGATCTTAGAAACATTAATAAAAAATAAAAAATCTAATTATTCTAATACGAACAATGTGTATTCAATTAGGACCAATTTATAACTTTTACAAATTTAGGGACTAAAACGTAAATTTTACCAACTATAGGTCCTTAGCCGAAATTCATATTATTAAACTGTAATTAAGCTTACTAATTATTAGCTTGCAAAAATTCGTTATCAACCAAGGTCGTTTACCTATCCGATTAGACGATACAATATTTTAGTGACCCTTTCGTAATTTGTCTAAAACTATTTTTATTCGAACTAACAAAGTATCTTAAACACTTAAAAATTTATATAAAACATAGGTAACGTATACTCAATAATAGGGCCACAAGACTAGTATAATTACTTTAACTACTTTGCCACCATACTAGGAGTTCATATAGACAAAACACATTACTCTTAGCTTGTAGTGACTTGCCAATCTTCCAACTGATCCCGATCTCGATCCGATACTTTCCTTAACCTGAAATGTTATGCAAATGAATGCATTAGACTTACATAGTCTAAGTGAGGTAGTCAATAACAATAAATGAACATATTATGTCATGTAGCATGCTTCCAAAAATGATTATAATGCTAATTATGCAATAACATGGCATACTTCATAACAAAGCATAATATCATATCATGAGCATATCATGGCATAACGAATCAAACACATATTATATTGGTACCATTGGATACGCGGATTCCCTGTACACCATATCATGAATCATAAATGAGCCGTAGCCCTGAGCCGTAGCTCCATGTATCCCTTACACTTCCATCCTTTTATCTCCCACATATAGGCCGTAGTCCTCCCTTACATGGTGAGCTCGAATAATCCTATGGCATGCCAATTGTATCCAATGTCCATACATACACAAATTCACATAGTCCATGATTTTCAGATCATATCATATCAAATAACAAGATAAGCTGTAGCTCCATATCATGTAACATTTCATATTATTTTCACATACATGTAGCATATCATAGTCATATTCGAACATATCAAAATAATGCAGGGTACTTACCAGATGCAGATAAATTCATAATTAATGCAACGGGGCAGCACCGAGCCTACCCCTGACACGACTACACTCACCTTGACATACCGGTGCTTTATTTTTATTTTTTGGGGCTTGACGATTGTTCCGAATCGACCTCGTGTACTACGATAATTAATAAAACTAATTAAAATCTGTAACACCCGAGTTCGGGGGTCGGGTGAAAATAATAATTTAAAAATAGTTCGGGTTTCGATTTCAAATTTTTTAATAATAATTATAATAGTTTGGGCCTCGGGTTTTAAGTCAAATAAAATTTAACTGGGCCATTTACAAGACAAGCCCAAATTTGCCATGGTGTCATCCATTGTAGTTCCCTTAATTCATTAAGGGTGTTTTGGTCTTTTAACCCCCATTTTAAACAAACATGAGCTATTTGCTTTTGGCTCATATTCTTCTCTCCACACCATTTTCTCTTCCAACGTCCAAAACCACCCATTCTCCTTGGGTTACTATTCCATCCATCTTCTTGCTCGTTTTGAAGAGTTTCGCGAAGGTAATCATGTCTTTGACTTACCCTCGTTTTTCCCTACAAGCTAACACCCTTATCTTTCATTTTAATGCATGTTTTTAAGATTTGGAATTTGTAAGATTTTGGATAAAAATGTTTGCTTTATGGCTTTTGACTAAAGATTTCGGTTTATTGTTGGGATGGGGGTTGTTTGTGGTCCATGAGACTCATTATATATGATTTTTAAAGGATTTTATGCATTTTTCGGATTTGGGTTTTTGGGAGGTTTTTAGGAGATTTTGGGGTGAGATATGGGGGTGTTCTATGTAGAAATGAGAGGGCTAATGGTTAGGGTATATGTAAGCATTGTTTTGAAGGCTTTAGGGAGTAGTTTGAAGGTTGAAATCAATGTTTTAAGGGGTGCTTAAGGGCTGCTCGGATTTTTGGAGTTTTGAGCTAGTTTTCAATGGAAAATTGATATCTTGTAATTGGTATGTAATCCGGGTTGAGTATTTTAGAACATGGACTGATTTGGGATTGTTTGTTTGGTGTTGGAATGTTTAGAAACGAGAATTTTGGTTGGTGAAGCTTCAGGGACAAATCCGGGGATTTCGGAGTCTTGAGCTTGGTCTTCGATCTTCTCTTGGGTTGCAACGGTGAGTAGAATTATTGGTTTTTACATTGTGCTCGATATGGATTCCTTTGGGGTTTGGGTGGAACCTTGAGAGGTCACCTAAACCCGTGTGTAAGCCTCTCTACTCTCATGTGTTGTGATATATTGATTGTGGATGCGTTGTGATTATTTGAATGCATTTTAAGTTGTAATGTTGTAGTCGTGTTGAGTTCGTGCCTCACGTGATGGTGGTCTAAACTACGGTGATGTGTAGTCCCACCGGTAGTGACTAGTAGGGTAGTACTTTGATGTGTAGTCCCATTGGAAATCCACTAGTCGAAACGGTGATGTGTAGTCCCACCGTAAGTGTATGTTGGTTGTGCTTGTACAAACCAAATGTTGTGGTTGGGATAGACCCTTGTGCATCCATTGCTTTCTTGCATATAAATCGTGTTTTGGAAAAACTGCATGTTGTAAATTGTAGAGCCTCTCCCACTAAGCTAGATTGCTTATGCTCTTTTGTTTCCAACGTGCAGATCGTTAGAGTTCGGGAGGCGAGCGGGCGAGGGAGGAGCTTTTGGAGTTCTCAAGCAAGTTTAAGTATGGTTTGCTTTTGTAATAATGCCTAGACAATGGGGTGTAGAGTGTTAGGAGTTGGGGTCAAACTCCTTAGGAGGTTATGCTTGAAATTGTTAAACTCATGTTGTGTTATGCCTTTGCTTCTTGGGTTATGTCCTATGTTTCTTATGTGGTTTATTTGCATATGCCTAAACTTGTATGATGTTGGCCTATGTATGCCTTATGCTTGACTACATTGTGAATGATGTCTTGTGCTTGCTATATATGCTTGTTTGTGAAATTGTATGGAGTCTTGTTTGTGTGTTTCCTAAATGCCTCTCATGCTAAGTCTCAATTGTGGTTTGATATATGTATGCTTGATTACGCTTAGGAGTGTCTAAAAGTGCATCTAGAGTCGTATGTGGAGTTACCAAGTAGTGAAATGAAGAGTTGCAGAGCAGGGGTATCGATACGGTTAAACCCGTATCGATACGGCCTTCTTTTTCCAGGCCTTTTGTTTCGATACGCGGGGAGACGTATCGATACCATTTTGGGCACTGGAGCTACTGTCCAGCTTGGTATCGATACCGGTCTCAGGTGTATCGATACCATTTTGGTCACTAAGGTCACTGTCCAAACTTGATATCGATACCGGTCTTTGGCGTATCGGTACGGTCACCTTAGCGTTGACTGTGAGAAGTCAACCTTTGGGGAGGGTATCGATACACTCCTTGGGTGTATCGATACGGTCTCCACAGGCTGACTTTGACTTTTTGACCTAGTTAAGGTGTATCGATACACCTCTTAGGTGTATCGATACCGCCTGCATTTTAGTTAAAATTGGGCTGTTAAATGCTGATTGGGTTCGTTTGATTGTCTTATGTATGTCGCCCTGCATGTTTGATCACTTAGGACTTTAATACTCCTCTAGACAAGATTAAATTAAAAAGAAAAAAAATAGGGTTGCTAACCGAAAGGGAGCCTTAACGGGTTTCACTTCGGTTTTCCCCGTGTAGCCCACTTGGACCGGTCATCCGGCCAGACCGGGACAAAGGGGTTACAAAATCGATAAGACAGTATCGAATAAATACAGAGATACTAATTAAATTCGATACCGAAACTTAGACCAATCAAGGATTTGGGCTTACCCCGACGTCGGCATAGATTCGATATTACTATATCAGAAATATCGGACCACCAATCAAACACTGGATCGTATAATTATTTTTCTCTCTCACTCGCTCTATCCTACTAGTTTTGTTGAACTCTTTCTCACTTTGCCGTGAGAGACCAATGCCCCTTGCCCCCTTTTATACTTAATTTGCCGTCCCCTAATCCTCTCTAAAATTCCTCACATATTCTCATACCGTGGCATGGAATGGGAAATCAAATTCCCTTGCTTAGCCACGTGTGGCTTTGGTGGCCACTTTATTTGTTTGTAAAAAGCCACGCAAGTGACTTACTCACCCCTTTAAGTGGTCGTATAAACCCCATGGCCGTGGCATTTTCTTGGGGCATAAAGCCCTTGGGGTGGCCACGTGTAGTGGCTTTGTGCCACATTAAATTGGTGTTGGTCGAATGGCCTTGTACGTGGAATTGCTTAAGGCAATTCCTTCATTTTTGAAGGAATTACCCACGTTAGATATATTTTTTTTAATAATAATAATAATAATAATAATAATAATAATAATAATAATAATAATAATAATTATTATATACAACTAAGCCGTATATTTGATTTTAAGTACCAAATCGAACCAACCTTTAATCGAAACGGAAATATTCGATTGCTGGAACTTGTCCCCGAATTTATAAATTGACCCGAATATTTTAATAAGATCGAATAACTTATAGAACCGATACAAAATATTCGGTCATCGAAATCTAATTTCGACTAGACCGGTTTTTGGGATGTGACAGTTACAACATTATGATGTCAAAATTTGTCTAGAGCTTTAATTGTTCATTTCTTGCTTAGGCAACACTTGTGAGCTTACATTGTTAAATTTGCTCAAGTGTTTAGGTTTTGGGTGAGAGCTTAGAATTGCAAACAAACACCTTTTAGAGGGATTTCTAGTTTGCTAAGTCTTTCTTTGTAAAGAGAGTGTTCCTTCAAGCTTTGGGTAGAAAGCTTCGAGGGTTGTAACGGTTTCCTCCTAATCCTAGAAAAGAGGACGAAATTCTTAGTGAATTTGTTAAAAATCCTTAGTGGGGAGCTAAGGTAGTGGATGTAGACCTTGGTTAGAAGGTTGAACCACTATAAATCCTTGTGTCAAATTGCAAATTTTTCACCTCCCACTAAAACACCCAATTATCCAACTTCTCCACACTTGGCGAGCAAGAACGGTTGATCGAATCGAGCCCCTCACATCTTAACAGTTGTCCTGATGCTTCCCTGAGCCTTCTAGGTCCTTTCGGGTGAACCTAGATGGTTGTAGAGCGTTCTGGAACCTCCTAGAACCTTTTGGAGACGTTAAAAGAGAGTTGTAGGCCTCTCTGGGCGTTCTATAACCTTCCTTGACTCATGCTTTGCCTTAAAACACCCATGAGTGCATTGTGCACGCCCAAAACTCTTCATTTGGCCTCGATTGATCTCGGTACTTAAGGATGGGGTGACATTACGGTTGCTAATTTGACCCACTTGTTCGATTTTGCAACCCCGTTAGATGAACCCGTTGATATGCGACAACTGACAAGTGACAAGGCCACACTTTCTAAAGTTACTCCACTCGATGTCCTCATCACTGTCTCCATGTCTTCCGGCTTTTGTTTATGGTATTACCAAGTAATTATGTTTAACCCGATTGTTCATACTCAAATTTGTAGATCGGAACGTGCTTACTAATCTAATATTTTAAAAATGATAGTAGTAATTTTTAATTTAATAATATAATATTTCAAAGTTGGAGCTATGTACTCAAATTTGTGGTTCCACTAGTTTCGGCAAAGTCAAATCATTGATGCTTATGATGCTAGCTGACTAGGGCCTATGGGCTACCTAATGTTTTTAAATAATTGATTCACAATAAATGCTTTTGTTATAAACGTTAATTGATCCATTAGAGTTAAAACTTTGATTTAATTGTTGATTCAATGTTTTTTTTTTTAGTTAAAGTTAAGATTTGAACTTTGAATAAATGGATGTTAATATTACCTAATTATAAAACAGTAAAACTATCGATATAATGTATTTTTATTAAAAAAATTATTCTCACTGTAATTAAGGTTATACTCCTATATCTTTTGGTCTTCTTTTACCTATAAATATAAAATTTGTTTCTTTTTATTTTATCACCTTCATCTTTGTTTACTTTTAACAAATTGTTCATTAAAAAATTGAAAAAAAAGTAAAAAAAACAATTTTGAAATGTTAATGATCCATGACCATAAACTATTACCAATACTAAAATCCCAAATTGATCCCTCCCATCTGTCTTCTATGCGAAATGTACTTGTGCAGAATCACGAGCCCGTAATTTTCCACGTGTAAACTTTGATAGTTTTGACTATTATAAGCATACACGTGGCAGCATACGCATGTTGATCAGTATTGTCTATGCTGGTTGGAAGAGGGGCTCACATCAGATGCGAATGGGTTAAAATCCGTTCCGAAGTCGAATTGTTGATGATGATTCTGGTGCCTCGCTGTTACCTGGGCATACTCCGCCACGTTCCATACCTTCACCGAATTATCAAGGCTCCCACTGTACACAATCCACCGCGGCTCGCTCCGGGATTCGTGATCCTTTTCCACGGCCAAGCACTTCACCGGCCCCATATGCCCCGTCAGCACGCACAGGGATGTGTGGATGTTGCCATCCTTTCGCCAAACACATATAGTCTTATCAGCTGACCCGCTAAACACCAGATTCTCAGTCGCCTCAAGGCAAAGAACCGCCTGCTTGTGCCCATTAAGGACGCCGCCGTGGGCTAGTTGCCTTTCAACTTCCCAGAAATTAACCACTCCGTCACTGGAGCCACAGTACAATACTGAACCCTTGGTGTTGATTGCCAACGCCGTAACAGCACAGTCTTGTTGTAAAAGAGTTTGGGCCAACATATGCTTTACTCCTTTCCGGTGTTGTTCCCTTTTCCACACTTTAACGCTTCCATCTGCGGAGCCAGTGAAAACCATTCCACTCAAGGTCGAAACCACGGAGTTAACGGCGTCGTCGTGTGCAGGAATCGATTCAAGGCATTTGGAATCAGAAATCCTCCAAGCTTTGAATGTCCTATCCCATGAAGCGGAGTAAAGAAGACCTTGTTCCTCATTCAAGCTCAAACAAGACACCGCGTCCACGTGTTTGATCCATAGAGACCGCTTATGCTTCACTTCCACGTAATTGCTTGGTTTAAAGGAGCTTTTAAGGACCTCTTTGAGAGTTGGCAAAGTTCCAGTTCGTTTGTAAACCTTGGGGTCCTTGGGAGAGATTTTCCAAACACGAATCTTCCCATCTTGATGACCAGTAAAAATCTTTTTCCCAGATAGCACAATGGCCTTAACCAACCCACTGTTTGATTTAAACCCTGTAAATTCTTTCAAATTCTTCCACACACGAATGTTCTTACTATCGGAGCCGGTGTAAAGGAGATCCTTTGTGGCTGCCAAGGAATAAATATGACCCTCTTCACGTGTAAGGGAACCGATGAGACTGTTAGCCGGAAGGTTGTCGTTGTCGGAAAAGAGAGCTGGATGTTTCATGAAAGAAGTGGTTTGGTTCCAGGGTGACATGGTCAGGGGTGAGCCTTCCAGGCTGGTCCTATGGGATTCACATAGGGCAGGGCCGGAAGCGGATGCGCTGCTATAACGTATGTACATATCGTCTTCACTCCCAGGACCAGTGATGGGCATGTTCGGGTCGGAATGCATAATGTTTCCATACTTGGGTCTCGAAAAGCTGTCAGCCTCTACAAACATTGTTCCCAAACTATAATAAATATAGAAACAAGAAAGAAGATAATGCGTGGAAGAGATTAATATTGTTTAAACAAGTCAAAGCGACGAGAGGAAACGGAAATGGAAATGGTTGCATTTGCATTGGGAGCATACGTATATTGGCAATTACATAAGTTGGAAGGAACGGTAGAGCGGATTTGGGGATATTAGATTCTGGACAAGTGTTTGACCGAGTATATAGAAAAGAGGGGCATTGTCCAGGGAATCCGGGTTCAGTTGCCTAATAGAGACGTGCTCGGTAGTTTTAAGGATTTAAGTTTTATTTATTTAATTGGATAAATTATTATTTTTAATTATCATCTGGAAATTAGCGACAAAGAAGTGTGTATAAAATTAGGATTTGCTATAAAACAACTTATGCCTAAAATGACAGAGAAGAGTTTGGGACTGAAAAGGATAGCATCATATATAAGCGAAAACTATGGATTCTGGTATATTTTAGTATGAATTAATCAAGGGGATTATTGTAGACAAGATTTAATAGATGTAAATACAACATAAAATGATATAATGTAGATAATTTCTAGTCATCACTCTTTCAATGGGAAGAATTCGTAGGGTTTCTAACTGCAGAAGAAAAAAAAAACTGAAAAAGGGAGGTACTCACAACAAGTAGGCTAGGCTAATCTAATCCCACAATCTGCTTAATACTAAATTGACTCTGCAGGCCAATAATCAATACCTAAAGAACAGCCCACATCAGTTGTTAAGCTTCATGGAATGACAAACTCCAACCCATCAATTATGGAATAGCCCATATCAATTGTCAAGTGTCAACCCTTCTTTTCCAAGTTCTAAAACCGGGTAATCTTAGGATAAGGAATTTGAAATAAGGATGATAAATTGCATGAATTATTTTTCGGGAAAATATTTCATAGACGTGGGGTGAAAATTTATTTTTTTTATTAGCGGGTTTAATTTAGGGTTTAAGATTTATGGATTTAAGTTGTAGAGTTTAGAATTTAAGGTTTATGATTAAAATTAAGTGTTTGGATTTGAAGGTTTAAATTTTAATTTTTATAATTAGATTAGAGATGCTTTCGGGAAAACAAATTCTACCACTCGTGCATTTTTTTTGGTTTCCCAAGGTGTCTACTAGAGCGAGCTCAACGATTAATCTTTTTTAGTTATGTTGGCCCATATATGGGTGAAATGCTGGCCACAAATTTTAAAGTTGCTATATGCCCAGTGCTAAGATCGAACCCTCGACCACTGGTTACGGTAAGAAAAATTCGTACTATCTCACTTAGTTCCCGTGATTTTATGCATTAAATATTAGCTTATACTTCGTTTTATGTAATTAGTAATTGATTAAAAACATATTGCACAAGTAGTTATCAAATTACATAGATTATTTACAATATCCTTACTGGTTCTGTAATTACGAAAATATTAATATTTTGTGTAACTAATTGGATTGCTACTTATTTGTGTTTAACATATCATTATTTTAAGTTCCTGGATTACCTAAAACCTCTTTCAATATGAAATGATGATGCCTCCAAATCAGACAATAACCATGATACCTCAGGTACTGAGGGTGAAAGTCCCGAAATTTCAGGCGTCAGATTAAAACATTTCAAACAGGTTTAAAAATAATGGAACAAATTAATCATGCCAACTTGGAGAGATGAAAGTCAAAGAGGATGCAGACCAGAACGACACCAAGTTTTTCTTCAACCGAAATCATTATCCTCATTATTTACTAATTACTTTGAAAGATCCAATGCATATATTCAAGGCTGCTACAATATAATAATGCCAATAAAAGAAAGACAGCAGCTGCTTAATTAAAATCGCAATCCTAAAATTGACCGCATCTTCCGCGGCTCTCATGCTTGTGACCTACGTATCATTTCTAGCACGGCTGGCTGTTACAACTTAGAAGCAAGCGGAACTATAGCTCAGGCCTTAGATTATAGAGATATTATATTATCAGATAAATAAATAAATAAACTTATGCAAATATTATTCAATTATAAACTCCATTAATTCCTGCTGTAATTACTCGCTAATTTAGATAAACTAATCATTTATTACCTGGCTAACATA
Source organism: Hibiscus tridactylites (assembly GCA_958450335.1). Lineage (NCBI taxonomy): Eukaryota > Viridiplantae > Streptophyta > Magnoliopsida > Malvales > Malvaceae > Hibiscus > Hibiscus tridactylites. Next base: position 77,415,009 of record OY288282.1, read on the forward strand.
GACTCTAGATTTGTTTGTTTTTTGTGTTTTTTTTCTACCCCTTGACTAGAATTAATCAAGATAGTGAACTATTAAACCCTTAGACTCGATCTATGGAGTGTATTCTCAAACTCAGGGTTTTTTTTTCACTTTGCCAAATAATTGATATTTAAAAATTAATTATACATATTCTTGAGAAACTATTGAATAATTCTGCGAGGTTGAAGTATTTTTTAAAGGTGAAAGGTTGACGTAATTAACAATATCTTGATCGAATTATAAGAAAAATAAAAAAAATTAAACGTTTTATTATTCCTACAGTTTGAATATCATTTAACCCAAAAATAAACTATATAAAATTGAATTTGAGGCCATCCATTCTCAGTGAAATAATAAAAGAAAACTAAGACGCAGCCATGGTCCAAAATGGACATGTATTATGGAAATTAAGAAAATTTTACAGATATATATAATATATATATATGTGTGTATATTATAAAGCACAAAAAGGATGCATTGATTTGCCGTGTGTTGTACTGCAAGTTGGGGCCTCTAAGGTATCATTAATAAGGATAATCCGTTATGTCGTTCAAAGGGGATGGTCCCACAAGACCAATCCAACCCGACGACTTAATCTTTAACATTGTTGACTATGGGAATTTAAACCTTCTACCTCTTTTCGGTGTTTTAAAGCATGATGTATTTTTTAAGATATAAAATGTAGGATTTAAAATTTAAGTTAGGACTTGAAATTTATTTTTTTAATATTTTTTTAGTATTAAAGCATAGAAAGGGTCACCAAAAAGGACATATAACATGATTGTTTGTAGAGTCGAAGCATTTATGACATCATTCCCATGTAAAAATAAACTACCACATTGCAAGACAGCCCACAATTTTTCATTCGTTTATCTGTTTTTTTTTAAATGATCTTTCATTGATTTATATATATATATATATATATATGAGGTTTATATCATGACCAATTATATTTTATCTACAACGTCGCATATCTGGGTCTCATTCTCCAGCCTCCTGCCAATTCAAGGAATCTCTGGTCAATTAAATGAAAAAGAAGGGTTATATTTAAAAGCTGGGTTTCTCTCGTATAGAATTAGAACCAGGAATAGGATAATAAAGACACGATTAGTTTATCAGGTGTTTCTTGTGCAGACAAAACTGTTGATCGCTGCTGTAAAAGTTTCAAACTCCTGCAAAAACATGATCGTCAACCACCCCATCCTTTTGTTCATACCAATCTTTCTGCTTTCACCAATCATCACAGCTCAATCATCCAACTACTGTAATCGATCGTGCGGTGAAAAGTCAGTTCCTTTCCCATTTGGATTCTCTGCCGACTGTGAAATCCCTCTAAATTGCAGCTCAAATAAGCTGCAGCTGATTGCCGGTTTTCCCATCTTGACAATAAACGCTGATCGTATAAAGTTAAGTATTGAAGCCACTTGTGACCGTCCACTTCAAGCTCTTCGTCGTCTCTATGGCCCCGGCTATGCCCCATCGTCTTTGAACGCAATTCTGTTGCAAAACTGCAGCTTGCCGAAGCCATGCAAGATTCCTACAACGACCGTTTACACCCATTTTGAGGCCATCGGTTGCTCTCCGAATAACAGCAGTTTAAGTTGTTATTCGGAGAACAAAACGAATGGTTTCGTTGATTACGATAAGGTGACTCGAACCAATTGCAAGTCCTTTCTTTCGTCCATATCAGCTGAATCTTTCGATGAATCAGATGTCCTGGAGATCCAGGTGGTTGAGCTAGGGTGGTGGCTTCAAGGACGGTGCCCGGACAATTGTTCTGAAAATGCCTTCTGTGATGAAATTGTTCCTCCGTTCAATGGACAGCCGGGATTCCGCTGCAGGTGCAAAAACGGGTTCATCGGTGATGGATATCGTGCAAGCCATGGTTGCCGGAAAGGTCACTTCTTTCTTTTTTCCCGAATTACTTTGAAACTTTCACACTTAAATTATTATCCAACTTGATTTTATTTATTTCTTTCTGTTGATGCTGCATTCAAACTTTGCATTAAAAAACATACCTTTGCTAATGCCGAAATAGAAGTCTTTAGGCAATTTTTTCAACTTTTAGAAATATTTTAAAGTGCTTAACATTGTTTCAAAGCAAACCTCTAAGGCTCTAAACCAGAAGAGCTGGCCATAGAAGTAGATTCACGTCGACACTTACGATGGCAAAGGACTGTCAACTTAGGAAACAATAGTTCAATGCAGCGAGATCGATCGGTCTTTCCGGATTTTCTTATGTCCGATGAAAACCACAGGTTGTGGTAGTAAGAGGTTAGTGATTTACCTGAAATGGGTGGTTACACCTAACGCCACTGAGGGACCCCATGGTGAACTTTTTAGTTATTACAGCAAACCCCACAGTGTTAGACCCTTTGACATATCAGGGAAGCTGGAAACGAGACAACAATCGAGTCATATTAGTAAAAAGCTAATTATCGTTTATAGAATTCATATACAAGCCAGGAAAAAGATAGTCAGAGAAAGCAACGGCCCTGGAATCCAATGGTATTAGGTGGCTCCAGGCTTTTGATTGTGCAAAGATTAGAGCTTATCTCTTTCCAGTGAAAAGAAAGTCATTAAGCAATACACCCCAATAATGGTCGATTTCATATATTGAGAATCGTAAGCAGATATGATTAGTTAAATGCCTTAATGGAGAAAGAACAAAATTTGATGGAAAATTATGGTTACCCTTGATCCTCAGTAACATCAAATTTTAGAAAGATTAGAGCTTATCTCTTTATCTTAGAATGTTGTTGTCTTACCTATGAACTGCAAACTTCAGATTGCAACACTGCAAGATACATTTCTGGAAAATGTGGAGGATCGACTGGACTCGCTCTTCTGATTGGAGGTAATCATGATTTATCATCAAACATTCTTATTTTATTGCCATATGATATGATTGGAATTTAGGCATTCCACTGAAGATGACTTGATGTTACTCATAGAGTGAATAAAATTGGAATTGTTTTGTAATCCTGTATATGTAGCACTTGATTTTGGTGTTCATTTTTTCCCAGGCATTGCAGTTGGAGCATTTTTTATGATCTGTGCAGTGCTAGTATGCTGCTTTAGGAAGAGACAATCCAATTCGAAAGACAGACATAGTGCGAAACGCTTCTTATCTGAAGCTTCAGACATCAGCATCCCCATTTATACATACAAAGCAATAGAGAAAGCTACAGATGGTTTCTCAGAGAAACAAAGGCTTGGAACTGGGGCCTTTGGAACAGTGTATGCAGGGAAACTCCATAACAATTCATGGGTTGCTATTAAAAGGATCAAGCATAGAGACACTGATTCCATTGATCAAGTCATGAATGAGATCAAGCTAATTTCGTCTGTCAGCCACCAAAATCTAGTGCGCCTCTTGGGTTGCTCCATAGAAAATGGTGAACAAATACTTGTGTACGAGTTTATGCCCAATGGAACATTATGCCAGCATTTACAAAGAGAGAGGGGTGATGGACTTCCCTGGCCAGTTCGCCTTACGATTGCTGCGGAAACTGCACAAGCCATCGCTCATCTGCACTCGGCTATAGATCCCCCAATATACCACAGAGACATCAAGTCAAGCAACATTCTCCTAGATTACAATTTCAGGTCCAAAGTGGCAGATTTTGGTCTTTCTAGACTTGGAATTACTGAAATATCACACATCTCAACAGCCCCTCAAGGAACTCCGGGTTACCTTGATCCTCAGTACCATCAGAACTTCCATCTTTCAGACAAAAGCGATGTTTATAGTTTTGGGGTAGTTCTCATTGAGATCATAACAGCGAAAAAAGTGGTCGACTTTTCTAGGCCTCCAAATGAAGTTAATCTGGCTTCTGTTGCTACTGACAGAATCGGCAAAGGTCGTTTAGATGAGATCATAGATCCATTCCTAGAGCCAAATAGTGATTCTTGGACGTTATCTTCAATCCACAAGGTGGCAGAGCTGGCTTTTAGATGCTTATCATTCCAGAGGGAGATGAGACCTACAATGATGGAAGTAGCAGTGGAATTGGAACAAATCAGACTAAGTAGATGTGTTCCTGCAGAAGAAATCACTTGTGGAACTTCATCAGAAGTATCTCCTTGCTCCTCCTCATCCAATATAAGCGAGCAGCCACTGAGCATAGCGGTAAATAAAAAAGATGGACCGGAAAATAGAGGCCTATTCATGCTTGAGATGACTAACGTTGGTTGTATGAACTTGATCGAAAAGTTGAAGGATAATTCTCCAGTATCAACTCAGGACACATGGTTGAGTGAACAAAGCACGCCTTCATCGAGCAGTTTGCTGAATAATGTAACCCATTAACCATAAGTCACTCTTTCTTTGGATTTCAACTTCAGTTTAGCCTGTTAATACTTAGTTCCATCAATGCAGTACCACAGTTTTTGTCCCCCTGCATTGTTTGTAAGAGTCCCTAGTGTATGTATATGTCTGTAGACACTAGACACTGCTGAAACTGCTCTCTTGGATGTCTTTTTCTCATTTAAATGTATCATAAAAATGTTGTTCGAGCTTGTGGACACGAGAATTGAGTGACAAATGAAAAGAGCATAACTACAAGAAACAATGAAACATGCAGATATGTTAGTGTTATACACAAAATTGTAGAGTTATCATCAACTACTTCATCAAAGTTATATTCTAAACAATACACTATTCTCTCGCCAAAAAGTTAATTTTTCTATAATTAGCTTGACATGTATGCATTTCTCAAAGCCTTTACCTTGTGTCACAAGTAAATCCATGAAAAAACTGATTAATTGAGGGCTAAGATTGTTACATTTGCCCGTGGAAAGGGTCCAACAGCTGGCCTACTTCGCGGCGGATAGCCTTCTAATTGCCTAGAAACTGAAAATGACCACGCAGTTGTACCTATGGGAGAACTTGGGGTTTAAGCGGTGGCCGAGACCAACAACTTCAATCGACGCTGCTAAAACCATAAAAATGGAACGTCAATCGGTTTGCCTTAGATTTTGTGTACCAAAGTTCAGCATTTTTTATCACCATCGATTCTTTAATCAATCCGTAAGTAAATCTATCCTAATTTTCGCTCAGGTTTGTTACTTTCATTAATTTTATTGAAGTCGGAATCTCACTCTCATCTTCAATGATCATATTTTGAAGGCTCCTGTAAGCAACATCATAGGAAGAAATGGAAATGTTGGGCTTGGAGATGCATCAAAGTGTACATCTTTTGCCTCTTTTTTTCTCAAATTTTCTAGCGTTTAATGTTTGTTCTTCCCTTCTTTGTTTGAATTAAAAGAATCCCTTTTTCTATTAAAAATAATTCAGGGCTTTTAAGGTTAAAAAAGGAGGATAGATTGTGGAGACTGAGCAGATGGGGAATAATAGTGTGTACTTCTGGGTCTGATCAAAACTCATGTTTGAACCATACTGGGACTGAGAGGGAGAATTCTGGTGTGGCGTGCAATCGTTTCATGGTAAACCAGGTTCTATTTCCTTTCATGGGCTATCTCATTCTCACCAGCTAGAGGAAGAGAGCACATTGAAGTCAGCTCCTTTCCGAGAAGGAAAAGGATCCTTCCTCTGGGTTTTGGGGCCTATTGCATTGATCCTTACTCCGTTTTTTCATAACCATGGAGACAAATTTCATTACTGATACTGCGGCGTGTGTGTAACATAAAGAATCATGTCTATTTGTTTTGCATGGATATATTGTGCAGAAATTGTGTCCTCATTTTCTTTTGAAGTGTTATTCTATATTGGTCTCGGGGTGTTCTTTCTGGTGACTGATTATGTTCAAAGGCCCTATTTGCAATTCAGTCCCAAGAGGCGGGGTCTCATTACAGGGCTCAAGGGTTACCTATCATCCTCTCTTCGCAACCGGTTTCAAGGTCGTTACTCCTCTTGTTGTGGCCTTTGTAACTTGGCCAGTGCTCGGTTTCCAAGCCCTGGTTGCAGTAGCTCCTTTTCTGGTAGGCTGTGCTGCTCAACATGCATTTGAAACTTTCTTGATAAGTGTCAGTTATCTTGTTGGCCCCTGGTTCCTATCATTTTCAAGGTATTTGATCTTTGTATCGGACTCATTTTCGTTCGAAAGACCATATAAGATGACTGACACCTTTGTAACTGATTTTGCAGGTGTATAGATTGTATCAACTGACCAGAGCTATTCAATTCATTCAGAACTTCATGTCCTCGATGAAAGACTCCCTCAGAACCCCGGAGATGATCAAGCGAGGCAGTGCAACTGTTGGGATGGTGGTAACTTTCCAAGTCCTAGCCGTGGTTTGCCTTTGGTCGTTGATGACATTTCTCCAACGGCTTTTTCCTTCTAGACCGGTCGCAGAGAACTATTGATGATTGCAAGGGTGGTATATAATCCATGGTTCTTTCTTAGTTTTGAAATCTGAATCTTCCCGTTATACTCATTGGATATCCATGAAGCTCCAGTGCCCAAGGCATGTTTTCATCTGTAGTACATAATAGGAGAAATGGAGGGTATGATTTACTTGCTTCTCTTGCTGTCTGATTTATTTTATCCTTTTGTCATAGCTCAATAAAGTTGCAGCCATTATTCATGACTACTAAATTACATTAGTGTGCATATCTAAACTTATACTGAATCCATGCATAAACAAAACTAAATACCTGCAGAATTTTTTCTGAATTTATTAGTGAGGGTAAAACCATATGATTTCATGGTTTCCATTTTTTTCTTTATAGAGTTGCAATCATACAAAAATAAAATTAGAAAATTTCTAGCATTATTCAATTCTATAATCTGTATATTTGGACTTATAATTCTACAAGATAAATAGATCTTACACAAAATGTTCTGAGAAGAGTTAACTAGTTCATGACTTGCAGAGTATAGAAGCATAAAAAATATCTTATTGTATTGAGGTAATTTACTATTCTTTCAGGCTCCTCCAATCTGATTAATGGTCCTCTCCAAAATCAATAGCCTTTTGATGGGTTTCAAGATTGAAAACTTCAGAAAACTCCTTAATCAAGGACTTGTAGGAGATATCAATCAACTCATCATCATCAGAAATCGGTTTAACCGCTTCACTGCATCGTGTAGATGACTGAAGTTCTTGAAGCAACCCCTTTATGCTTCCAACTTGACGATCCTGTAACCCACAAGGAACTATCCAACTGAATGGAGTTAGGTCTGTGGTGACATTAAGTGCCAACCCATGGTATGTTATCCACTTGGATACTCTTACACCAATTGCAGCCAATTTCTTATTTCCTGTAGCAAAATTTTCAAAAGATCAAAGACAATCACAGAGGCCAAGATTCTTTTCTACTGATGAAATTAGATTAGAAAAATGACATTGTAATATGGATACAAGTCCAATTGTGGTAGACAGTGACGAACTCTTCATATTACCTACTGCTAGTCCAAGCAGCTAGACATCACAAAAACTGCATGGTCCGAGACTTAAACACCATTCACCATGATGCCAGGACCCTCAATTTCATGGAAATTAACAGATGGAAAATAACAAATCATAATGATTGTGTGCTATCTTTAGACGGGAAATTCTAAAAAGAGGCCGCTAAAATGTAGCTAAAAAAAGGCGGGTACACAAATCCTTACAAAAATCGTAAGGATTTATGCATATGTACCGAAATTCTTACAAAAACAGTAAGAATTTCGGTATATACACAAATACTTACAAAAATGGTGAAACTGAGGGTATATACACAAATGCTTACAACTTTTGTAAGAATTTCGGTATGTACAAAAAAGTGGTAAGCATTTATCTATATACCGAATTTCTTACTATTTTTGTAAGAATTTCAGTACACATGCATAAATCCCTACGATTTTTTGTAAGGATTTGTGTACACGCCTTTTTTTAGCCTCTTTTTAACGGGTCTCTTTTTAGAACTTCCCATCTTTAGACTTCAATTGGAAGCCTAAAATGAATGGGGCAAATCTCTAAAACCTCTTTGTTCCCTTCACTTCCAGCAGACTGGCAGGGAATGCAATTTTTTATCCCTTGCCAATTTGAAACAACACCCACTTTAACAATAAAATATTAATAATCCTATGCCTATTTCCTCAGCCTGCAATACCCTACAGTAAATGTTCAATTTCAAAGGTAAAGAACTGTGAAATCATGGCTGACAAACTCAGAATAACATGCTTGCTTAGACATTCGCTAAATGTAAACAAATCAAGCATCAAAAGAAAAAGAAATCTTACCAACCCAAACACCCGTTAAACCTTCGATCCTAGAAGCTTTGATGGAAAATGTTGATGAAAGAACACGAATCACTACCTCTTCAAGTGTCCTAAGATACCAATGAAGATCCATCTTGTGATTCCGGAGATTAATAATAGGATACATGACTAGCTACATTTAAATACACATAGTATAAGAAAAGACGTTAGTCCAAAGAGAAAATCACCCATCAATCAAAATAATTTAACATTCTTAGTCATGTAGGTTTCGAAACATTACCTGTCCAGGACCATGGTATGTAACTTCCCCGCCGCGTTCAGTTCGATAAACATCGAAAGGAGCTTTCTTCATGTCAAAATTCAAAAACTTTTCCGAGCTACCAGTGCCCATTGTATAAACAGGGTTATGCTGAAGAATAATTAAAGAATCTGGGCAATCCTCATGTTCTTGAATCAATGCTTGCTTTTGTTTAACAATTTGTTTCTGCCAAGACCATGCCTTTCCATATGGAATAAGCTCCTTGTGTAAATCAAAACACTCGCACCTATTGAATTTAAGTTAGAGAGCTTGAGTTTTCGGGGGAAGGGGGTGAATGGAGTTTGTTTGTGAAAATGCCTGAGAAAAAACAGAGAAACTTACGCTTTTGTTTTTGTTGGAATTACAGGGTTGAGTTGGTGAGGAGGATCCTTTTGTTGCTTTAAGGTTGTGCACGTTGTTGGGATTGTTCTAAAACCCAGATTTGGTGCAAGAATCATAGCTTATGAATCTCTGGAATTGAACAACATTGGTCTTTTCACTGAAATGCCAAATCCTCTGAAGATAGAAAGCAGTGCGCGAATACATCTGACTATTCAGTTGGGGATTTTAAGGTTAAGTCGGACATTTCACTTGCTGATTTATGGGCTATTTTGTTTGTCAGTTGATAAACCCAAAGCCCTAACACAAAATCACCGAACGCAAAGCAATCTTGAGCTTCTTAAATTTGCTGTGTCTTGTACTCTTGTTTACATTGTCGTTTCAATTTTCTTAAAGAATGTGGGTTAGAGAACTTTATTTCTTGGCTCTATTTGTATGTGTCCGCAAATATTTACTTATTCAGATATCATTAGTTTTGAATTGCGAAAGCAAATTAGAGATTTTAGGAATTAACGGTACGATGATCTTGAAATTACCTTTTATGATGGAGTCATGACCTTTTATGATGGAGTCTCAAAGCACTTTTGAGCCGCTTATTGATAATGATTGCATCAATTATAGCTGCGCAAAATTTGACTCAACGTAAAAAAAATTAATTCATTTTGGCTCGAAATGTAATTTTATAAATTCAACTTGATTTTAAAAAAATAAATTATAGAATAAAAGTTCTAATAATTCAAAATTTTTAGTAATTAGTTTATCAATTTAAAAGTTGTAGTAGAATTTCTCAATTCTTTAAAATATATTATGTATATCATATGTGAAAATATGAATATATATATGTATATTGTATATGGATATAAAAGGTCGTTTAAATTAGAATCAATATGTATTGTAACTTTATAAATAGGCTAAAGAGTCAATTTTGTCCCTATAATAATCCGTAATTTTGCACTCAAAGTCATTCAATTGCAGTAATTTTGTTCTTTGACTGATGTTGACCGTTAAAATGTTGATGTGGCAGTTAATGGTACTGACAGAGAAATTTTGCCCTCGAAGTCTTTCTTGCACTTGATTTATTTAGTTTTTGAATAAAATTGGATAAATAATTTGGTTTTTCGAGTTGAACTTTAACAAACAGATTATATGAAAAATCAATTAACAAAATAGTGTAAATATCCTTTGGGTCCCTAATAATTTTAAAAATAAGAAAAAGTGAGAACTCTCATAAAAAATCAAAATATCCTTCATCTTTTTTTAAAAAAATCCATAAACTTAATAAATGTAAATAAGATATTCAAACATTATTGAAAATAAAATTTAATATAAATATTAAAACTAATATAAAATGATAATAAATAAAACTAATTTTTATATTTATATTTTATCATTTTAATATTTATATTAGTTTTTATTTTCAATAATTTTTAATATATTATTTATTTTTATTAAGTTTATGGATTTTTTTAAAAAATAAGAATATTTTGATTTTTTGTGAGAGTTCTCACTTTTTCTTATTTTTAAAATTATTAGGGACCTAAAGGATATTTACACTAATTTGTTAATTGATTTTTCATATAATCTGTTTGTTAAAGTTCAACTCGAAAAACCAAATTATTTATCTAATTTTATTCAAAAACTAAATAAACCAAGAGCAATAATGACTTCAAGGGCAAAATTGCTCCATTAGTACCATTAACTGCCACGTCGGCACTTTAACGGTCAACATCGGTCAATGGCAAAATTGCTGCAATTGAATGACTTTGAGGGTAAAATTATGGGGGGAAAGTAGGGGCAACATTGTTGATTTCTGATTACTACAGGGGAAAATTTGACCGTGTAGCCTTATAAATAATTACAATTGAATTTGTACAGAAATTCGAAAACTCGTTTCGACTCGAATTTCATAAACTCGACATGAACTAAAAAAAATCAAACAAAGTCTGAGTCGTTAAACATGACTCGTAAACTCGACTAACTCAAATTTTTTTGACTCAACTCAACTCGATCGATTGCTCAACTCTAACAACAATAGTCTATTTTACTAAAGTTTTTCCCTGAAAAAAACAATAAAATATATGTAAAGAATATGATTTATTTTTCGAATAATAAATCATATTTTTAGTTGCAGTGGACAAGTCAAATTTTGAAGGGGAAATTTTTGTGGGCTGCTTTGCATAGCTTGACATAGAATTGCTTCAATGGATTGAAATAGAGAGAGCGGAATGCTCGGCATTTTAGGAGAGCTACTCCGACTGGCGACTGCCTCTTCTTTGATTGGGAAATTTAAGATTTTTTAGAATGAAAGTTAAGTTTGGTAGTCATTTAAACAGGGCCCTGTGTATAGCTTGGGGGCTTGAGAGTTATTTTTGTTTTTGATAAGTATACTGGCTAATGGCTATGTACAAGGGAAGTATAGTTTCCTGGTAAATTTTGGAACTGTTTGTCCGGGTTGAATTTGAAATAAATGCACAAATTCACCTAACCGATATTTTTCAAATTCACCTTACCATTATAAATAAAAAAACATACTTCCCATCACTTTATTTTTCTATTCATCTAACTTCTTCTTCTTCTTTTTTTTCTGTTTTTCACTCCCTAGCAAACAAAGCAACATATCGATAGGATAGTGTTCATCATTCTTGTGGATGAAATATGGAGCACAAAATAGAATAAAAAGATACTTTTATTTCAAAACCATTCCTAGTTTATCTAAAACATAAAATTATGCTATTTTCTTATCATCTCTATGGATGAAATCCTAAAAATGCTTGATAGCAGCAAATGATGAAAAGACAAATTAAATCGGACGAATCTACGGTTCTAATGCTTCTGAACACATAGCGCATGTGGTCGAGGTCTTGCTGTTGGCGAAAGTGCAGACATCGCAAATCCTAGAACCTCGTCCACACACTGTACAAAATGTTGAAGAGCCCTCATTTTCAAAGGAACAATATGCACAAGCCCATGGTTCCATGGAAGTGGCAGTGCTAATGTTGGTATTAAAGTCTGGAGCTCCTGTGAGAGCAGCAGCAGCAGTACTAATCATCTTGCCTTCCGAATTTACATCAGACAGTCCATTCTGCAAAGCAGTAACCAAGTTGTCAAAGAACTTTCTAGTCACACTAGTGAGCAAGGTAAGCTTTTTGCGGAAGTCGATGAATTCCATTGTTGAGCGCTTTTGTTGAAGGAAGGGCAGCAGCTCCTTTTCTGCACAATCATGAAGCCTCTCCAAGCCAGACTCAGCCTGACCTTGCAAGTACTCAAACAAGTTCCTTTTGGCCTCGCATTCATCCGGCAAGTAGAATCCGTATGCGTAGGTCCATGCAAGTACCCTCCTACATTCAATTATCTGTTGCCATGCCTCTGGTATAAAACTGATTTCGGCCGCAGATTTCTCTTGAATGCGACGGACAATCTCAATCTGTTCCGATTGCACGTTTTGCAAGTCATCAGCAGCCTTTATCATGGACTTCTTGTTGGTCGCCCAACGTTCAAAGTAATGGGCATATTTCATCATGTATTTCTTGGCCTTCTCTCTCTTTTCCTTCTCGGGGCTCCCCTTGAAACGATTACAAACGCCATGGTTTCTCCAATCTTTAAGGCAGAGCCAGCAAAATTCGAAATAGCAAGGATCCCTACACGACATATGCGAACACCCCATGTTTTTCTCGATCGGTCTTTTGCATTTGGGACAAGGCTTGGTGAAAGCCAGTATGTAAGTCACATTCTCAGACTCCGAGCTGTTCTGCAACATCCATTTCAACACAGTTTCACAGTCCACGGGACGATGAGCTTCTTCACTGCAATTCCAGCAGAAGGAATGAGAACAAAGACAAGAAACACTGAAACTTTCACTACCGGCGACAAATTCGACGGCGTTTTCACAGCCTGGACCAGGACACCACTTGATCATCTTGTTTGATTCAATATATGACATAACAAAGTAACCGGAATACTTATTGTTCTCTTGCTCGGACGCAAATAGACTCACCATATCTTCGCCCACAGCAGCATGACAAGATGGGTGGGGACACTTTAGCAATAAACTTTGAGGGCCATCAGCAATCGATATTTTAATGTAGGAAGTCCAGCAACCATTGCAATAAGGATGCCCACAAGATGCGGACTTCAACCCATCACAAGGGTAGTATTCAAAGCAGATTTCACAAAGAACGCTGCCGCCATGATCAGGTAACTCGATCAATGGTTTAAGAAACAAGCCTGCCTTTTCACGGGCTAGTTTTTCATCAGCAAACCATGCATCAAAAACATTACTAACACTCCACTTATAGCGAAGGAGTAAGGTACCTGCCTCGATTCTCGATAAAGAGAGGACTGAGGAGACTTCAGCGATAGTATCAGTTACACGCCGACGTATATCCGCCTCAGTAAGAACAGTACAGTTTTGGCGAAATGTTGGAAGATCATCGGATTCATCTTCCTCGAGTGCATTGTCATCATCACTATCGCCATGATCATCTCCGTGGAGTGGATGCAAGTCATCTGTGTCTTCGTGGTAGGAGTAGTCGTCACCATATGTATCGTCGTGGTAGAAGTAGTCGTCATCATAGGCATCGTCAACATTTGAATCAGCCATCGAAAAGATAAAGCTAACCCTAAAAGAAACTGGGAAACCTAGGCAATAGAGGAGAGGGGGTTCGTTTAGCTTGAAAAGTGAAAACCCTTTTTCTTTCTTTGGGACTGGAAAATAGAATCCTATAAAAACTGAAAAACCTATGATAAGCAGAATGAGAACAAAGAGGTTTATTATTTGTTTATTGATGATAAATTATAAATCCTAAGGGAAGCGAAGCGACTTTGATTTTTAATTGTTATATATAAGCGATAAACCCTAGTATTTTTCACCTTCTCACTTGAGTAATTGACACGATCTCCAAACAAAAAGGAAAGAATAAATACGGAATCCTTGTGAGACATCATCTACTTATATGCTCAGAGCCTCGTACCCACCAATAAACACCTAAAACTAGAGGAGAAAGAAAGAAACGGTTTAGATATGCTCTACTTGGATGAATTAGATTTAATTAAATATCGAGCTTACACAATTTTCACTCAGAGATAAAAAAAAATTGGTTAATATTTGATGTGCCAACAAACATAAAATTTAATATACCATCAATACCCAACACAATATATAGCTTAATTAGTAGTACATCTAATAATTTTTCGAAGCACACATAAGGTGACTTTTGAGAAACTAAATAGGCAAAGAGACAACAACATCGTCCATGATGTGGCAAGTGCAATCCATCATCATTCAGTGATAACATGGATTATGCATGTTAACGTGAAATATCTAAACTATATGAAAATTTAAATTTTCAAAATTACAATTGTACCCAACACCCTTCGGTCCGTTGATACATGTTAACATGTTGGTTGGCATTGTAATCTTACGAAGGATAAAATAGAACAAACAGGACTCTTCAATCCAACCATGGGGTGAATTGAATTTAGTAAAGAATACAAATTGTATAAACAACACAGCTAAACTAAAGCAGATAAACAAACGATTTTACATTGAACATGATACAAATAAACTTTATCCGATAATGAATGAATATAATGGGCAACTTTCAAATAAATTGAAATATCGGTTTCCTTTGGGGGGGACGGGGGAGGGTTGTCTATTATAATACAACAATAATAACAATTAGAGCAAGCTAATACGGCTCCCTACTCCAAATTGAAAATACAAGAAGATTATACAGAGGGCAAAATCTCTCCCTTTACATGGAAGCAAGAAGGTCTCTCATTTCACTAACCGATGGGATGGTTTCCGTGGGGTAAATTTTGGCAACAAGTTGGGCAAAGCTATCGTACTTGTCCAGAAACTCTTTCTGTCAAATTTCCAAGAAAAAAAAACTAGTAAGAAACCAGCAATATATCGCCAGACCAACTCAAATTCCCTCCTTCCTTCACCCTCACAACCCTCCCGGGTTTTGTTCATTAGCCACTTTGTAAAACACTTTGGCAAAAACACTGAAGCCTCGATGGGTTTTAGAAAAAGAATTTAGCTTACCTTGCACTTGTCCCACAAAGACGGTAACAGTTCCTCGGACGTTAAGTTCTTTTGCAACTTCTTATACATAGCAGCAATGGATTTGTCAACCTGTAAAAGACAAGAAATCAAGATATAAATTCCACATTTGAAACTAAATGACAATGTGTTCCAAAAGTTGATTAACTCACCCCAGATAAACTGGATTTTAACATCTTCCGTAGATCCATTTTAGACAATCCAAGCTGAAAAGGTATCTGAGATTTGTGAAGGACAAAGTCAGTCAAATCATTCATTTATTAACAACCTGCAAACGGCTGGAGATGACTATTGCCACTAATTTCACCATAAACAATGTTCATTCCAGTTTCTAATGGGATTCTGGATATGTCTAAAGACAACAAGGGTAGGAATGCACATTGTGACTTGTTCGGTAAATTTAGTTAAAAGTGGGATAGATGCACTCTCGAGAAGCTATCTGATGAAACTCTGTGCATAAATTAAGAACCCGGCAAAGTAAAATCATTAGCATGCTAACCTCTTCTGCTGAAATTGTAAACATCAAATCCTCGATCTTTTGATAAAACTGGAAAAGTCGTTCAAATTGCTGCAAAGAGAGAACAATTGTAAAGATCGAATCACTGACTACCAATAACGGAGTGAAGCAACTAAAAAGGCCACTAAGGTGGACTACTTACATAGTATATTATCATGCTGATATGACGTGTACACGCTTGTTCATATGCTTCACTTGCTTGGTGATAAAATTTGGCTAACGTGGGCACAACATTGGCCAGGTCATACAAACTGTAAAGAGTGCACGGAAAGGACAAAAAGAGTTGGCCTCAAGAAACAAGAGAAATATTATATCCACAGCCATAGGAAAAAGAAGATGCAGACCTATTCTGAAATGCTGCATAATTTTCTAAAAGAAGTATGTCAGCGTATTTTGGATCCGCTTGTGCAAGTTTTTCAAGAGTAGCAAACATAACGCTAACCTGCCAAAAACTTTTGCAATGTGAATATTCTTTCAGTAATGTAGACGTAGATATTCAGAAGATAATAACATGGAGGAGGAGGAGGGCAGATGGCCGTACATGCTTACGCCTTATCATGATTCTAAAGGCTACAATATGATCCATCAAGAGCCCACTTAACCACACTATTCAACTAATCCAAAATAACAAGAATATCAAGTTGAAAATGACTTACAAATTTGGTGTATGCTTGATCAACCAAGTCTCGTGATTGTCCCTGAATGTACTGTTCCATGCGGGTGGCTAGAGTTGCAAAGCTGTGCATAAGTGCATATAAACTGTTTAAAGCCAACTGAAGTAGAACATGGCAAGCAAGCAGATAATCAAGACTCAAATAATAATGTTAAGCTAGCTATTTTGGAAATAACATTTATAGTCTACTGATAATATATGCCTATAAAAGATAAAACATTTCAGACCATAAAGGGGAACAGCTACTTATATTTTTTTTTCTCTTTGCATTTTTATCAGCTTTGATCTCAAACTATGTTGCTCAGACTCATCATTTTTATTGAAGTACCCACGTCAGACAATCATCTTCGACACATGGATATGGGGATATGACCTCAAGTATCCTCCACATACATGGAAAAACTTAGATCTAACCATGGATACATAACCATATCCGACACTAACACCTGAGTTTGAGTAACATAGGTCTCAAATTTGCCATCTCTGACATCTTATAAGGGCTATGATTCACTTTACCGAGGGATGTAAGACAAGGCTCCCACTTGTCGCACATTACGTTCATTTCTTTCAATTTGATGACAAGCCTCATCAACAAACTGCAAATGCAATTGCAGCTAAAACAGGTTAGATCCATACTAAAAGCAAAAAGTCGTAAACTTTTCAGTTTCCATATAAATGTACCCGGCTGAACTGCATAGAAATTCTTGATTCAAGGGCACCAAGCAGGAGACGAACAAATCCTGCTGCATCAGCTTTCTGGCCAGATAGATAGCGCTCTGTTATCCCATGCATGGATATGCAACGCAAAGGGTCAATCTTGTATGCCCAATCAACTACAGCATAAAAGTCTTCCTGCAGTCCAGGGAATTTTTTTTTAGAAAAAAAAAGAGAAAAAGGAACAAAGAAAGTGAGATTGCAAATAAGAGAGTGCCTACAAAGCAACATCAGAAAGACAAAATATAAACAAGGAAAACAAGTACAACGAATGAAAAGAACACGTTGGCAACCCTAAAATAATGAGCATTACCAAAAAAACCAAAATTTGGTAAGACATTCTGGTTCCAGAAAGTCAGAACAATAAGTAGTGACAGTAAAACACTCAGCACATGACTGCAATACGATTACATACTTGAATTCCATCGAGCAAATCCTGTAGTGACTCATTTAGTGATTGCAGATCAGCAGAAGTTTTACCTAGTAAAAAGTTTTAACAATTTTCAGTTTGAATTAGAGGAAGGGAGATTTATTACCACAAATTATAAAGGTCACAAGAGAAATCATTACCAGCTTTACTATCATTGTCATCAATGTCCATAATGCCCAGATCATCATCATTGGTATCATCATCATAGGATCCACCTTTACTACCGTTAGCAACAGCTCCTGTAAGTGCAGGAACTTCAAAGCACATGAAGTGTGCAAAGAAGGAACTCTGCAGTTTGAGCCATGAAGGAATAAAGTTTCAAATAAAGACAGAATTGGGAATACATGTAGCCTCTTGTACTAATAGCGCAGGGAAGGACTACCTCGTCTACAAGTAAGGGAATAAAAATCGTCAGCATTTTGGCATAAGCATCAGACACTGCAGAGGTGTCTGCACTATTCCCACTTTGACTGCCACCTGTGGAAGCCTCCAGCCAGACAGTTGGATTTCTTGATGCTTTTGTACTAGCACGAAGCTCATTGGCAAATTCACGAGCCTAAACAGAATTCAACTATTTATCAAGCATTGTAACCAGCATTAAGTTCAAATGAGAATGGCATTTCTTTTTCTGGATAATTGAAAATTTTATTTCGCATTCCCAACCTCTCGACGCAGAAGTAAGTTAAGGGAGCTACAATAAGCTTTCCTCAAAGGACCCAAGCAATTCTTATCAAGACTCTGAGAATGAGCAGGAACAAAAAAAATATTAGAAAAACTGAGATGCAATATTTTACAAATTTTAGAGTTGATCTGCAATTTGACCTTTAAATGTTGCAGAAGGCGAGCATATGTCCTGCATTTATACCGCAAGTCAGCATGATCAGGCCTCTTCAGTTGTCCCCTCTGTTCAAATCAAGCAGGTGACCAACATTTAGGAACCTTAGAAACTATGTTTAAACTTATCATAAAAAAAATGCAAATAAAATGAAGGGAAAACCTGAGAGAAATAACTTTTGTCACTAATCATAAAATCCACCAAACTGGCAAAGTAGTTTCTCAAGAACTCAGAAGCTCTCCGTACAAATGTAGCTTTTAGTTTTTCAAGTTCTGCCCTCTTATCTTTAACCTAAAATAAAGACAAAAAAAGGGGGGAAACTAGGATCCAAGTTAGGCATTTCAAAAGTTTATGAACCCAGACCCAATGGCAATACCATGTGCCATTGCCTAACAAACTTTAAAACTGGGGGCATGAGAGAGGGGAGTTCTTACGGCTCGCATTTTTGCATAAGCTGGATCCAAGTTAGGTACTTGAAGGGCACGTAAAGCACCAGTTAACCACTCGCATGATTCAACATTTTGAGGCATGCGAGCCTCGTCAAACGAACCTCCTGTCAGACATGCTGCATACTACAACCAATAGAAAAACATTGTTAGGGGAAATGCAGGCCACATACATAAGCTGAATATAAAATATATACAGTCATCAATGACATACCTCGGAAGGGACACGCAGTCGTTCAAGAAGCTTATCAAGCTCCTCAATGAGTGCTTTATTATTAACAGATTGCATCTCTAGCTTGTTATTCCGGGTCTCTATCTGGTATATGGTGAAATGAAGTTTATACCAACACAAGAGATCAGATGTTGGAAGGCAAGAATATACATAGTTTAATCTTCACAACTTAGTTTCATAACAAAATTAGCAAGCATATAAATAATGGAATAATGACAGATTATACATGTTGAAAACAGATCCTACATATTAATAGACTGTATACAAAAGTTTCCTACCGACTCAATATCTTCTCTCATATGTCGTAACTTAACATTGAACATGCCTAACCAATCATCCATGTCGTCAACACAACTTGTTGCTTCCTCTAGCCCTTGCAAAACCTGAAAGACGAAGAAAAGAATAATTAGTTAGCTTAGTAAGTAAGAAGAATTTTGATAATAGTAGAGAATATCAGCATCACCAAATTTGATCAAGATTTTCATATGAAAAAAACAAAAGAATGTCCTAAACGTATAAAACAATTTAAAAAAGCCACAAGGAAAGAGAAAAACAAAAGTTCCTCAAGCACAGCAACATCTTCATAGGAACTATATTGGAGTAGGCAAACATAATAAGGTGCTCTCGGAGAAGAAACTGGAAATCAAGGGGGTGGGACTAAACCAGATGAGCCATAAAGAAAAGGAACAATGCAGGCTATTTTTCTTATTTATAAGTCCCGACATGGTACCGGTGAGACATGAGAATAAAAATAATGTGAATAAAAACACAATTAAAAAGTAACCTTATCTACTAGAGGTTGACTTTCCAAAATGGCATGCACATTTGCAGCTTCCAGAGCCTGAAGCTCCCGCTTCAACCGCTCAGAAAATGCTTCTGCTTCACCAATGCCCATGACATAGCTGTGTACCATGTTAAGATAAAAAAAAAACTTTAGGACATGATTGAGAAGCTCCAACATTTACCAAACACTATATTGTTTTTTTCAATTATGCAAATGAAACCAAAAAAAAAAGAAATCAAGAATCATAGACTTCCTAGGAACCATGACCACAACAAGAACCAACCCGTATCCTCAAACGTTTTCCCCTTTTCCAAGAAATGACAGATATTATGGCTAGAATAAGGACCCCCCCCCCCCCCCCTTTCTCTTCTGGAGAAATAGATAGAACTATGACTTTAGCTGTGATTTAACCATCTCAGTAATTTGGAAGATGGTAATGAATATTTTAGTTTAAAAAAAATGCAAATGCAACATATAGATATTAACATCTTATATTCACGGAAGAACCTTAGAGCAGAATAAAAGAACATACGTTCCCAAAAGAGCCTCCATGTCCTCTTCCTCAGCTTGAGAGACAAGTTCCTTTTCAACACTCACTTTCAAGTCACTTTCTGTTACTGCAGTTGCAACGGGCCCATCTTGCATATTCCGTTGGGTGGTGACTGAAGGTGTATTTTCCTAGATGCAATATACAAGTCAAAGACACAGAAAACACAGATTTGTAGAATTATGGACATGGTCTTTCTTAAGTTTTAGGGGGAAACATATCTGCTAGACAATCTAAGCAAAATCTCAACACTATTAAATTATACGCCTCAGAATGACCACCAATCCAAAAGGATCAATAAGTTAAAATATTCTTAATTTTTTTACCACTAGGCATCAGCAACTAAAAGCTTATGTTAACCCCTGCATAATTGCGCCTTTTCTGAGTACCATGAAGAATTTCTATTTGCTTAAATCAATATTCAGTATCAATTCAACTCAAGAGTCAAGAAATCAGAAAGAATAAAATCATCAAGCTCACCTTAGCCCAAAGTGCCATTTCCACGATATCTACACCAACAACTTTGGGAAGACAACCGAGCACATCTTTGCAGGTGTTTAATATGCATAATAAAAGGCGGTTCCTGCAAAAATATTTAAGAATAAATTAAGCCACAATCAAGAAAAGAAGATCAACATTAATTTTGTCGGAGTACCAAAAGGGGGCAAAATGAAACAGCTGACAGAAAAAAGGGTGATATCTTCATTCCAGAGCTATTTCAATCTACCTGTCATCAATGTTGCGCATAGTCCACTGAGGTGGGGCAACACTTTGACTTCTGAGGTTATCAAATCCCTATAAGAAGTTCAGTTAGAATCTGGAGAAAAAATCCCATGCAAGGAGCGCAAAGAAAAGAAGTTTAAGGTACACATATATTCTACGTCTGCTCAGTTGCTCCTTTAAATCACATAGGAAAAGATCAAATAACATACAGCTTTCAAAAAAATATTCTTATTCAAATAACCAATAGAAAATGAACAAAGGAAAGGGCTTACCAAAGTAAAAGTACATCCACTAGGATCATTAGTCACAACCTCCACCTTTGAAAGATGCTTCAGCTTGTATAACTTAGCAGGCTGCATAATTTCAAATAACGCATATGTCAACATACGATTTTAAAAATAATAAAACTAGAATACCGAGCAGTTAAGACTTAGAAACTTCATCCTTCATCAAATGGTTTCATGCCCTTTGGAATGAAACTTAATGAATTTTGCTTTAGGCTTACAAGTTACACCAATAATATTTTCTTCTCAATAATGCTAAAAGCGATTGTATAAATTATTCTGTGTTTCACATGAAGAGGTAGATAAATGGCAAGCCTATGTTTATCATTAATTTCATCAATAGCGAACTTCAGTGAAAAAAGGAAAGACATGATCCATAAGAACAATGAAGGAGCTATATCCTAATTTCTTAATCTTATGACTTGATTCAACATTAATGTACGCAAAAGCCAATAAATCACACACTGGTATCCTTCTGGTAACATATAAACCTGATGTATGATGAACAGTAATCAACTATATTAGCATAATGAAGCCACAGATGCAAGCAACTGTACCAGCAAGTCCTAACAAAAAGTAAATGGGCCAGCACAACCTCAGAGATAGAAAACTGTTACAGTTAAGTGCAAGTATGCAACCTCACAATGACCACAACAATCATTCCAAGTTCAGCTGCAGTAACCTTACTGCATAGTAACACTATTACAAGGCTTAATCAATAAAGAATGGCAAACTCATCGGATCATCTTTCTGCACTTATTCATGTCTGTCCTAACACACATTGTCTGAAAGATTATACAAGAGATAATTACCTCAAGAACTCCTCCTGAAGAATACTTCAAAACACGCAGAAAAGCTTCAGTTTCCTGACCTTTTGATTTCACTGCACAAATCATAGCTCTTTGTAAGGGCAAGGAAAAAATAAACACTACAAGAATCCAATATTTTCCAAACAAGAATCACCACAGTAGACAATAAGGTAACACATGCCACTTCAAATCTAATCAGATTATTTTAATTCAAAAATCTTTCCAAAAGCATAGCAAATATTCCTCGAATTTGAACTGTCCTACCAGTTTTACACAATTCTACAAGCGTAACGGTTAGTTCATAATTCAACATCGTATTTAACATAATTCTAGCGCAATCAACAAAATTCCAGTTGAATTTAAGTGGAAAAAATAGAACACCACGCATCCTAAATTGAAGTAGAGAATATTATAAGTGGAAAAGCCGTACCGGAGAGAGCGAGGACTCTAGGTTTAGCCATGTTGCGACCTAATCTGCCAGATTTTCCCCAGATCCCGCGACTTTTGGCGACGCGAATTGACATCACGATCTTCTGCTTCGTTCCTTCAATTGCGGCCTCGCAAGCTCGCCTTAACTCCTCATCGTCTGCGCTAGACTTTGCCATTTCGTATTCCTTCAACTTTCTCCTCCCTTTCTCAACCGATGCGAGCTCCCCAGTTGCCGAATCTCTAAGAAAGAACAGGGATAAAGCGAGAGAGAAAATGTGAAAATTGATTGACTAACTCGTCACCAGACACAGACCAAATAAAACATACTAAAAAGAAAAGAAAAGTAATATGAGCCGGCTTATAGGACGAAATTTATAAATTGAGAGGATCGGACCGGTTTGTATCGTAAACCGAGTTCGAAATAAAATAAGTCTCTTTCATTAGTTTTTTTTAGGGAAAACTACACCGGTAGTCTCCTAACTATTACCATTTTTCTATTTTGGTCCCAAAACTATTTTTTCGGCAAAATCGTCCCTTCTGTTACATAGTTTTCCTGTTTTAGTCCCCCGACGTTAAATAGCTAACGATTTTGCTGACGTGACATTTTTTTTAAAATATTTTTAATATTTTTTAATCATTTCCCTCTCTTCTTTCCCTTCTTCTTCATCTTCTTTATTTTACCCATCATTTTCAGGCTGAAAATGTACCAATTTTAGTATCTACCAATTTTGATTCTGATCCGGAAGAATAACAGGTACATATATCCGAAACAAGGGTGTCTGCCGCTTTGGATAAACTAGCTTACATGGAGGAAATGGTTAATGATAAGCTGTTAGATGATAGAACTACAAAAGATTCCAATGTAGCATCATCTTCTAGTACATCAACACGATCTTCGGATACTGTGACGAGGAAGTTGCCCCAGAAAAGCTTGGATGTGTCTGGTCCAGTTCAACCATATCACCCACGATTGAAAAAAATTTGGTATCCCGTTACTTTCTCCACTGATCTGAAGGATGACACTATGGTAAGCTATATTCAGAACTATAATATTGCTTATCATCCAACTCCGCAAAACATTGACGTGCTCATTCTACATAACAATGATTGGCATTATTTCCTCATTTATCTTGGGCTTCTTATCGCAATCATATAGCTATCAATTATACGAGAATATGTTCTTTGATGGGGTTACATGGTAACTTTGTGTTGTTTTATTGTCTAGCTAGTTAACATTTGTCCTTTTATTAATATCTTTATTACTTCTCATTCCAAATTTCGATCGAGTGCTTTGAAGAGCCTTGGGTTCTTTTTCATGAAAAAGATGGGAATTCGGGATGCGTCCAGAACACCTGTGCACATAGAGCATGTCCTCTTCTCCTTGGTTCGGTTAATGAGGGTCGTATTCAATGTCCCTACCATGGTTAGTATGCATTTAGGAATTCTACATTTTAGAAGCAAGACAGATATCAATGAATGATTTACACAGTATATATGCTCAAAATGACATCCAGTCCTTCATCGTGTTTAACATAGAGTGGTGGATGAAATAGTAAAGCTAGATTCTGGATTTAGACTTGCAGACATGTACCCATCTCTTAGAGTGATTGAGCTTATTAGTGGATTGAAGCAGAAAGCTAGGGCTCTGCTTCACAAGTGTGATGGGATGGGATACTTGAAGGCATCATAAATGAACATAGAAGCAGACCGGAGAGTGGAAGAATCGGTGAAGAAGAAGCCAAGGAAGACTTGGTCACTGTTCTTCTAAAGATTCAACAACAACATGGTCTTGAATTCCCCCTGGCTGACGAGGAAATCAAAGCAATTATTTTTGTTAGTTCCATCTCTCTTTTGAATACTTAATGGAGTATATAAATTGGTACATTTCAGCCTGAAAATGGTGGGTAAAATAAAGAAGATGAAGAAGAAGAGAGAGAAATGATTAAAAAATATTAAAAATATTTTTTAAAAAATGTCATATCAGCAAAATCGTTAGCTATTTAACGTCAGGAGATCAAAACAGAAAAACTATGTAACAGAAGGGACGGTTTTACCGAAAAAATAGTTTTGGGACCAAAATAGAAAAACGGTAATAGTTAGGGAACCACCGGTGTAATTTTTCCTTTTTTTAAATCCTAATCTTACATATACAGAAGAAGAGAGTGATACTAATAATCTAGAACTCATAACATAAGGGAACATGAGAATAAAAATAAACAGTTTGGTTAACCGACTTGCTCAAACCTTAGTTAAAATCAAGACAAAATATAAATGTTTGAAGTGCAAAGCAAATTCATAAATAAATAAATTTTAAAAAATATACATATAAAAGACAAAGGTAAAAAATAAAATCTTAGAGGTGGTAGGGGCAGGGCCAGAGGGGCATGTAGCTCCGCCCCTGGTTGGAGCTAAATTTTTAAGAAAAAATAAAAAAAAAACAATTTAAATGAATCTTAACCCATATATATATTGAGATACTTATATATTTTAAAATTATAATTATAATTATACAATTTTAGAATAATCAATATAATACACTAGCAGAATAATAAATGTAACCATAAATTTCTAAAAATATGACTTTAATCAATCAACAAATGAACAAAATGAAAATCAAAATAATTTTAAATTGATCATATATAATAATCTTTCAAAAAAATATAGATAGAGGATCACAATAAAACCCGATCTTGAACCCTCAATGTCGCAGACCTCAACACCATAATAATTAGCTTGCTTCTTTTATATATTTAAACACCATATTTTTTTTATTAATTACAATGAAACAATCTAACCGATCCGATACAAAAAATATTATAGGACCAAAACTCAAAAAGTATACATTTCCGTTCCCACATGCCCCAACCATTAAAACATATCATTGTAATGCTCCACTTCTAATATTACTATTACAACAATTTGAATCAGGGCTCATGTCCTTTTAGCAGGCATCATACTTGGTAAATCATCTTCCTTTTGTTGAGTTTTGTTTACTTCAGGCAGTTCAAAGATTTTCAATAAAATTTGGAGCTATGAAAACAAGGATACCTCCAATATGATTTTAGTTTGCTGCCTCATCCCGAAATGGTCTGAGATTTATTGAGAAATTTAAGCTGGAGCTTTACATGATAAGCAGGATCAGCTACAGATGACAGGGATTTAGTCTGCATAAAAACTGCAAGCCCACGCGCAAATGCAAAATAACCTGTTCCTCCAACCACCGTTAATTCTTGTCTATCCTCGTCTTCGACATGCTTGGCCTTGACACTTAGGCTCCCATTAAACCCGGGAGTTTCGAAAGCGAGATAAATTATGTTGAATGCAGAATTGACGAAATGCTCTAACGGGATAATGATTAATGAACCCTCGGGTTTTTTCGACTACACGGGACGTGTTCTCCGGCCCCTCTGTGAGAGTGCGGTGAAAAATGAAGGCTCAAGCATCTAACTGGGCAACGGAGTGTATGCTGGAGGTTGAAATACGTGGCTGTTGAATGTACATGGGAAGAGACAGCCAAGGCCTGGAAGGGTTCTTTGATGAGCTTTTGTGGCTTAAAGGTGAGAGCAAGGATAGCAGGACCATCACCACAATGGCTAAAACAACCGCAAAGCAAAATATGATTCTGGATAGCATTTTTGTAGAATTGGACTAGGCTCAAATCGATTGCTTGTATCGACATGCCTAAACTGAGATCACTTTAATACATAGATATTGAAACAAACCTGTTCTACAATGCTAAATGCATTAGGCTACCTAATCCACTTATTTAGCTTTAAAACCTAAACCAATGAAAGTTCATGGAAATGAGTTGAGTTTGTTATGTACCGCTGGCATGGCAATGTCACCGTTTGTGGTTTCTCCAGCACAAAATGCACAACACATTGTGAATGATTTCATATTTTTTAAGATGCAGATATTTCGGACCTTAAAAAATACAGTATCTGTAAAAGAACTTGTACAAAATTTACTTCGTTTACTCAAGCACATCGAATTCTCAGTTCAACACACGGAAGTATATCAGCAAGAGAAAAGTACGACATTTGATAGGCAAAAAAGAGCTGACATATAGACAATAGAAATCACTCACATTTTCCATGCTCATTCTGTTTAGCTATTTGGTTTAGCAGCCGAAATCTGAAATTGATAAACAAATGCATTTGTACTTATATTTGCTCCAACATGTAATTGTTTATAAAGGAATACATCTTGCAACTTCAAATAGTAACTATAAACCAGTGTCCCCACAGTAAGCAATCATTTTGACTAAAAAATGTACATGAAACGAAATTAGATACTGGTTTGAGTAACGTTTGAAAGGTCAATAAAAACCATGAGCAATGGTACTTCAAATAATAAAGTATTGGTTTTTAAAGTAGAAAAAAAGGTACTTCTCAAACAGAATCTAGAAGAGAACAAAGCATGAGAGAACAGAAATGGCCAAAAATAAAATTGGGGAATTTTCAATTCTTGGAACATAAGATAATGTAAATGCTCAGATTTTTGCTGTTGTGATGGGAAAAAATATCTGGGGAAGGAACAAAATAGGCAGAGAAGGAGAAGAGGGAATATGATAAGAATGGAAGAAGTAAAAGCATAGTCGTATACCTGAAGAGTAAGAAGTGGAAGTGAGTGCCAATGCGACTTCTTCTGGAAAGCTCAGAACTCGTAAAGTTAAAGCCGCGAAACGCCAGTAGGAGAATAAGTGCCGGCGGTGCAACTGAGCGCGGTATACCCTTTTACACGCAATTTTTTTTCTTCTAATTTTACACGCAGTTTATACGAGAGAAAATAACTTCTCTGGTCTTGACAGGCTTGAGCCTGGTAAAAGTATTCTCAAGTGGGTTGGGTTAAACAGTAGAAAACAGAGTTATAATTTAAGTATTTAACCCAAAAAACAAAAAGCTGCTCTGTTATCCATATTTCTTTTTTTCTTTCCTTTATAGTTTACATTTCTATTTTATTGTCCATATCCAATATTTATAATTATTTCTGAAATACAAATCTCATTCTCTTTAATATTGTAATTTACTTCACTGTGAATGATGTTCATTTAAGAGACTCAGATTCAATCGCAATGTTTTGCAAAGCACATGTGAATTGTTAAGAAGTTTTAAATGGTATTAAAAAAGGATAAATATTCTATACACATGCGGTAAAAACTGAAAGTTTCCACAAGGGCTTTAGTTTTAGGGTATATGGAGTTAATTTAGGGTATATAGTTTTGGAGCATTAATTTGGTGTAGAAAAACGGAAAAAAATCAAATTCTATTGTTACTCTAGTACAATATTGATTCCACTGATTTTTTTAACGAATAGTAATACTCAAAGTGACGAATAGTTTATAAATATCTTTTAATTTTTTATATTTATAATTTTAATATTTTATGAATATTTAAATATTAATAATTTTTATTTTTTCAGCTTAAAGATTAAATAAGTTATTGATCTTTTAATACACCCCTAAACTCGGGAAAAAAATCAATTATGCACTCAAATTCGGTTAAAATAATTAATTCAGCCCCTCCTGCCACGTTATCATCCCACGTGTACTGTCACATCAACACTGTTGACCACCGCGTCAACATCATGGATTGCCACATCATCACCGTTAACTACCATGTCAGCACCGTAACGGTTAACATCGGTCAAAAAGTCAATTTGATTGATTTCATGGACTAGAGGACCACAATGAATGCACTTTTCGACGAGGGGCGAAATTGCATTTTTAGGTCGAACCAGGGACAAAAGTACCCCATAGCCTAAATAAAATATCAAAACTATATGAAAATTTAAATTTTCAAAAGTACAATTGTACCCAACACCCTTCGGTCCGTTGATGCATGTTAACGTGTTGGTTGGCATTGTAATCTTACGAAGGATAAAATAGAACAAACAGGACTCTTCAATCCAACCATGGGGTGAATTGAATTTAGTAAAGAATACAAGTTGTATAAACAAACACAGCTAAACTAAAGCAGATAAACAAACGATTTTACATCGAACATGATACAAATAAACTTTATCCGATAATGAATGAATATAATGGGCAACTTTCAAATAAATTGAAATATCGGTTTCCTTTGGGGGGGACGGGGGAAGGTTGTCTATTATAATACAACAATTAGAGCAAGCTAATACGGCTCCCTACTCCAAATTGAAAATACAAGAAGATTATACAGAGGGCAAAATCTCTCCCTTTACATGGAAGCAAGAAGGTCTCTCATTTCACTAACCGATGGGATGGTTTCCGTGGGGTAAATTTTGGCAACAAGTTGGGCAAAGCTATCGTACTTGTCCAGAAACTCTTTCTGTCAAATTTCCAAGAAAAAAAAACTAGTAAGAAACCAGCAATATATCGCCAGACCAACTCAAATTCCCTCCTTCCTTCACCCTCACAACCCTCCCGGGTTTTGTTCATTAGCCACTTTGTAAAATACTTTGGCAAAAACACTGAAGCCTCGATGGGTTTTAGAAAAAGAATTTAGCTTACCTTGCACTTGTCCCACAAAGACGGTAACAGTTCCTCGGACGTTAAGTTCTTTTGCAACTTCTTATACATAGCAGCAATGGATTTGTCAACCTGTAAAAGACAAGAAATCAAGATATAAATTCCACATTTGAAACTAAATGACAATGTGTTCCAAAAGTTGATTAACTCACCCCAGATAAACTGGATTTTAACATCTTCCGTAGATCCATTTTAGACAATCCAAGCTGAAAAGGTATCTGAGATTTGTGAAGGACAAAGTCAGTCAAATCATTCATTTATTAACAACCTGCAAACGGCTGGAGATGACTATTGCCACTAATTTCACCATAAACAATGTTCATTCCAGTTTCTAATGGGATTCTGGATATGTCTAAAGACAACAAGGGTAGGAATGCACATTGTGACTTGTTCGGTAAATTTAGTTAAAAGTGGGATAGATGCACTCTCGAGAAGCTATCTGATGAAACTCTGTGCATAAATTAAGAACCCGGCAAAGTAAAATCATTAGCATGCTAACCTCTTCTGCTGAAATTGTAAACATCAAATCCTCGATCTTTTGATAAAACTGGAAAAGTCGTTCAAATTGCTGCAAAGAGAGAACAATTGTAAAGATCGAATCACTGACTACCAATAACGGAGTGAAGCAACTAAAAAGGCCACTAAGGTGGACTACTTACATAGTATATTATCATGCTGATATGACGTGTACACGCTTGTTCATATGCTTCACTTGCTTGGTGATAAAATTTGGCTAACGTGGGCACAACATTGGCCAGGTCATACAAACTGTAAAGAGTGCACGGAAAGGACAAAAAGAGTTGGCCTCAAGAAACAAGAGAAATATTATATCCACAGCCATAGGAAAAAGAAGATGCAGACCTATTCTGAAATGCTGCATAATTTTCTAAAAGAAGTATGTCAGCGTATTTTGGATCCGCTTGTGCAAGTTTTTCAAGAGTAGCAAACATAACGCTAACCTGCCAAAAACTTTTGCAATGTGAATATTCTTTCAGTAATGTAGACGTAGATATTCAGAAGATAATAACATGGAGGAGGAGGAGGGCAGATGGCCGTACATGCTTACGCCTTATCATGATTCTAAAGGCTACAATATGATCCATCAAGAGCCCACTTAACCACACTATTCAACTAATCCAAAATAACAAGAATATCAAGTTGAAAATGACTTACAAATTTGGTGTATGCTTGATCAACCAAGTCTCGTGATTGTCCCTGAATGTACTGTTCCATGCGGGTGGCTAGAGTTGCAAAGCTGTGCATAAGTGCATATAAACTGTTTAAAGCCAACTGAAGTAGAACATGGCAAGCAAGCAGATAATCAAGACTCAAATAATAATGTTAAGCTAGCTATTTTGGAAATAACATTTATAGTCTACTGATAATATATGCCTATAAAAGATAAAACATTTCAGACCATAAAGGGGAACAGCTACTTATATTTTTTTTTCTCTTTGCATTTTTATCAGCTTTGATCTCAAACTATGTTGCTCAGACTCATCATTTTTATTGAAGTACCCACGTCAGACAATCATCTTCGACACATGGATATGGGGATATGACCTCAAGTATCCTCCACATACATGGAAAAACTTAGATCTAACCATGGATACATAACCATATCCGACACTAACACCTGAGTTTGAGTAACATAGGTCTCAAATTTGCCATCTCTGACATCTTATAAGGGCTATGATTCACTTTACCGAGGGATGTAAGACAAGGCTCCCACTTGTCGCACATTACGTTCATTTCTTTCAATTTGATGACAAGCCTCATCAACAAACTGCAAATGCAATTGCAGCTAAAACAGGTTAGATCCATACTAAAAGCAAAAAGTCGTAAACTTTTCAGTTTCCATATAAATGTACCCGGCTGAACTGCATAGAAATTCTTGATTCAAGAGCACCAAGCAGGAGACGAACAAATCCTGCTGCATCAGCTTTCTGGCCAGATAGATAGCGCTCTGTTATCCCATGCATGGATATGCAACGCAAAGGGTCAATCTTGTATGCCCAATCAACTACAGCATAGAAGTCTTCCTGCAGTCCAGGGAATTTTTTTTAGAAAAAAAAAGAGAAAAAGGAACAAAGAAAGTGAGATTGCAAATAAGAGAGTGCCTACAAAGCAACATCAGAAAGACAAAATATAAACAAGGAAAACAAGTACAACGAATGAAAAGAACACGTTGGCAACCCTAAAATAATGAGCATTACCAAAAAAACCAAAATTTGGTAAGACATTCTGGTTCCAGAAAGTCAGAACAATAAGTAGTGACAGTAAAACACTCAGCACATGACTGCAATACGATTACATACTTGAATTCCATCGAGCAAATCCTGTAGTGACTCATTTAGTGATTGCAGATCAGCAGAAGTTTTACCTAGTAAAATGTTTTAACAATTTTCAGTTTGAATTAGAGGAAGGGAGATTTATTACCACAAATTATAAAGGTCACAAGAGAAATCATTACCAGCTTTACTATCATTGTCATCAATGTCCATAATGCCCAGATCATCATCATTGGTATCATCATCATAGGATCCACCTTTACTACCGTTAGCAACAGCTCCTGTAAGTGCAGGAACTTCAAAGCACATGAAGTGTGCAAAGAAGGAACTCTGCAGTTTGAGCCATGAAGGAATAAAGTTTCAAATAAAGACAGAATTGGGAATACATGTAGCCTCTTGTACTAATAGCGCAGGGAAGGACTACCTCGTCTACAAGTAAGGGAATAAAAATCGTCAGCATTTTGGCATAAGCATCAGACACTGCAGAGGTGTCTGCATTATTCCCACTTTGACTGCCACCTGTGGAAGCCTCCAGCCAGACAGTTGGATTTCTTGATGCTTTTGTACTAGCACGAAGCTCATTGGCAAATTCACGAGCCTAAACAGAATTCAACTATTTATCAAGCATTGTAACCAGCATTAAGTTCAAATGAGAATGGCATTTCTTTTTCTGGATAATTGAAATTTTTATTTCGCATTCCCAACCTCTCGACGCAGAAGTAAGTTAAGGGAGCTACAATAAGCTTTCCTCAAAGGACCCAAGCAACTCTTATCAAGACTCTGAGAATGAGCAGGAACAAAAAAAAAATATTAGAAAAACTGAGATGCAATATTTTACAAATTTTAGAGTTGATCTGCAATTTAACCTTTAAATGTTGCAGAAGGCGAGCATATGTCCTGCATTTATACCGCAAGTCAGCATGATCAGGCCTCTTCAGTTGTCCCCTCTGTTCAAATCAAGCAGGTGACCAACATTTAGGAACCTTAGAAACTATGTTTAAACTTATCATAAAAAAAATGCAAATAAAATGAAGGGAAAACCTGAGAGAAATAACTTTTGTCACTAATCATAAAATCCACCAAACTGGCAAAGTAGTTTCTCAAGAACTCAGAAGCTCTCCGTACAAATGTAGCTTTTAGTTTTTCAAGTTCTGCCCTCTTATCTTTAACCTAAAATAAAGACAAAAAAAGGGGGGAAACTAGGATCCAAGTTAGGTATTTCAAAAGTTTATGAACCCAGACCCAATGGCAATACCATGTGCCATTGCCTAACAAACTTTAAAACTGGGTGCATGAGAGAGGGGAGTTCTTACGGCTCGAATTTTTGCATAAGCTGGATCCAAGTTAGGTACTTGAAGGGCACGTAAAGCACCAGTTAACCACTCGCATGCTTCAACATTTTGAGGCATGCGAGCCTCGTCAAACGAACCTCCTGTCAGACATGCTGCATACTACAACCAATAGGAAAACATTGTTAGGGGAAATGCAGGCCACATACATAAGCTGAATATAAAATATATACAGTCATCAATGACATACCTCGGAAGGGACACGCAGTCGTTCAAGAAGCTTATCAAGCTCCTCAATGAGTGCTTTATTATTAACAGATTGCATCTCTAACTTGTTATTCCGGGTCTCTATCTGGTATATGGTGAAATGAAGTTCGTACCAACATAAGAGATCAGATGTTGGAAGGCAAGAATATACATAGTTTAATCTTCATAATTTAGTTTCATAACAAAATTAGCAAGCATATAAATAATGGAATAATGACAGATTATACATGTTGAAAACAGATCCTACATATTAATAGACTGTATACAAAAGTTTCCTACCGACTCAATATCTTCTCTCATATGTCGTAACTTAACATTGAACATGCCTAACCAATCATCCATGTCGTCAACACAACTTGTTGCTTCCTCTAGCCCTTGCAAAACCTGAAAGACGAAGAAAAGAATAATTAGTTAGCTTAGTAAGTAAGAAGAATTTTGTTAATAGTAGAGAATATCAGCATCACCAAATTTGATCAAGATTTTCATATGAAAAAAACAAAAGAATGTCCTAAACGTATAAAACAATTTAAAAAGGCCACAAGGAAAGAGAAAAACAAAAGTTCCTCAAGCACAGCAACATCTTCATAGGAACTATATTGGAGTAGGCAAACATAATAAGGTGCTCTCGGAGAAGAAACTGGAAATCAAGGGGGTGGGACTAAACCAGATGAGCCATAAAGAAAAGGAACAATGCAGGTTATTTTTCTTATTTATAAGTCCCGACATGGTACCGGTGAGACATGAGAATAAAAATAATGTGAATAAAAACACAATTAAAAAGTAACCTCATCTACTAGAGGTTGACTTTCCAAAATGGCATGGACATTTGCAGCTTCCAGAGCCTGAAGCTCCCGCTTCAACCGCTCAGAAAATGCTTCTGCTTCACCAATGCCCATGACATAGCTGTGTACCATGTTAAGATAAAAAAAACTTTAGGACATGATTGAGAAGCTCCAACATTTACCAAACACTATATTGTTTTTTTCAATTATGCAAATGAAACCAAAAAAAAAAGAAATCAAGAATCATAGACTTCCTAGGAACCATGACCACAACAAGAACCAACCCGTACCCTCAAACGTTTTCCCCTTTTCCAAGAAATGACAGATATTATGGCTAGAATAAGGACCCCCCCCCCCCTTTTCTCTTCTGGAGAAATAGATAGAACTATGACTTTAGCTGTGATTTAACCATCTCAGTAATTTGGAAGATGGTAATGAATATTTTAGTTTAAAAAAATGCAAATGCAACATATAGATATTAACATCTTATATTCACGGAAGAACCTCAGAGCAGAATAAAAGAACAACATACGTGCCCAAAAGAGCCTCCATGTCCTCTTCCTCAGCTTGAGAGACAAGTTCCTTTTCAACACTCACTTTCAAGTCACTTTCTGTTGTTACTGCAGTTGCAACGGGCCCATCTTGCAGATTCCTTTGGGTAGTGACTGAAGGTGTATTTTCCTAGATGCAATATACAAGTCAAAGACACAGAAAACACAGATTCGTAGAATTATGGACATGGTCTTTCGTAAGTTTTAGGGGGAAACATATCTGCTAGATAATCTAAGCAAAATCTCAACACTATTAAATTATACGCCTCAGAATGACCACCAATCCAAAAGGATCAATAAGTTAAAATATTCTTAATTTTTTTACCACTAGGCATCAGCAACTAAAAGCTTATGTTTTTTTTTATTAACCCCTGCATAATTGCGCCTTTTTTGAGTACCATGAAGAATTTCTATTTGCTTAAATCAATAGTCAGTATCAATTCAACTCAAGAGTCAAGAAATCAGAAAGAATAAAATCATCAAGCTCACCTTAGCCCAAAGTGCCATTTCCACGATATCTACACCAACAACTTTGGGAAGACAACCGAGCACATCTTTGCAGATGTTTAATATGCATAATAAAAGGCGGTTCCTGCAAAAATATTTAAGAATAAATTAAGCCACAATCAAGAAAAGAAGATCAACATTAATTTTGTCGGAGTACCAAAAGGGGGCAAAATGAAACAGCTGACAGAAAAAAGGGTGATATCTTCATTCCAGAGCTATTTCAATCTACCTGTCATCAATGTTGCGCATAGTCCACTGAGGTGGGGCAACACTTTGACTTCTGAGGTTATCAAATCCCTATAAGAAGTTCAGTTAGAATCTGGAGAAAAAATCCCATGCAAGGAGCGCAAAGAAAAGAAGTTTAAGGTACACATATATTCTACGTCTGCTCAGTTGCTCCTTTAAATCACATAGGAAAAGATCAAATAACATACAGCTTTCAAAAAAATATTCTTATTCAAATAACCAATAGAAAATGAACAAAGGAAAGGGCTTACCAAAGTAAAAGTACATCCACTAGGATCATTAGTCACAACCTCCACCTTTGAAAGATGCTTCAGCTTGTATAACTTAGCAGGCTGCATAATTTCAAATAACGCATATGTCAACATACGATTTTAAAAATAATAAAACTAGAATACCGAGCAGTTAAGACTTAGAAACTTCATCCTTCATCAAATGGTTTCATGCCCTTTGGAATGAAACTTAATGAATTTTGCTTTAGGCTTACAAGTTACACCAATAATATTTTCTTCTCAATAATGCTAAAAGCGATTGTATAAATTATTCTGTGTTTCACATGAAGAGGTAGATAAATGGCAAGCCTATGTTTATCATTAATTTCATCAATAGCGAACTTCAGTGAAAAAAGGAAAGACATGATCCATAAGAACAATGAAGGAGCTATATCCTAATTTCTTAATCTTATGACTTGATTCAACATTAATGTACGCAAAAGCCAATAAATCACACACTGGTATCCTTCTGGTAACATATAAACCTGATGTATGATGAACAGTAATCAACTATATTAGCATAATGAAGCCACAGATGCAAGCAACTGTACCAGCAAGTCCTAACAAAAAGTAAATGGGCCAGCACAACCTCAGAGATAGAAAACTGTTACAGTTAAGTGCAAGTATGCAACCTCACAATGACCACAACAATCATTCCAAGTTCAGCTGCAGTAACCTTACTGCATAGTAACACTATTACAAGGCTTAATCAATAAAGAATGGCAAACTCATCGGATCATCTTTCTGCACTTATTCATGTCTGTCCTAACACACATTGTCTGAAAGATTATACAAGAGATAATTACCTCAAGAACTCCTCCTGAAGAATACTTCAAAACACGCAGAAAAGCTTCAGTTTCCTGACCTTTTGATTTCACTGCACAAATCATAGCTCTTTGTAAGGGCAAGGAAAAAATAAACACTACAAGAATCCAATATTTTCCAAACAAGAATCACCACAGTAGACAATAAGGTAACACATGCCACTTCAAATCTAATCAGATTATTTTAATTCAAAAATCTTTCCAAAAGCATAGCAAATATTCCTCGAATTTGAACTGTCCTACCAGTTTTACACAATTCTACAAGCGTAACGGCTAGTTCATAATTCAACATCGTATTTAACATAATTCTAGCGCAATCAACAAAATTCCAGTTGAATTTAAGTGGAAAAAATAGAACACCACGCATCCTAAATTGAAGTAGAGAATATTATAAGTGGAAAAGCCGTACCGGAGAGAGCGAGGACTCTAGGTTTAGCCATGTTGCGACCTAATCTGCCAGATTTTCCCCAGATCCCGCGACTTTTGGCGACGCGAATTGACATCACGATCTTCTGCTTCGTTCCTTCAATTGCGGCCTCGCAAGCTCGCCTTAACTCCTCATCGTCTGCGCTAGACTTTGCCATTTCGTATGCCTTCAACTTTCTCCTCCCTTTCTCAACCGATGCGAGCTCCCCAGTTGCCGAATCTCTAAGAAAGAACAGGGATAAAGCGAGAGAGAAAAATGTGAAAATTGATTGACTAGCTCGTTACCAGACACAGACCAAATAAAACATACTAAAAAGAAGGCTTTAACGTCAAATAGGTGCCCAAACTATAACTTTTTTCCAGTTAGGTGCCTAACGTTTGTTTCGGGCCACCTAGGTGCCTAACGTTTCATTTCGTAACCCATTTAAGGTTTTAACCGTGACGGACATTAAACTTTTCCGTTAAGTGACACGTGGCACATTTTTAGGGCTTCTGATATTAAAAATAATAAAATAAATTAATTAAATTAATTAAATCTTTTAAATCTATCTTCTTCTCCGTCAAACCATCCTCCCCTTCCCCTGTTCTTCTTTCCTCTCCTCCTTAAGATTACAGCAACCCTAATGAAGAAAACAGTACAAATTATTCCCAGAGAGAACTATTTCCAAAGCTGCCTGCTGTTAAATTCTCCGCAACCCATATCTGATCAGAGAATCCTCCATAGGAATCCAGTGGTGGATAAACCCACCCATCTACCGAGTCAAGGAGTATTATCTCGTTCCGCGAGTCAAACAACGAGTCGAAATCCCCAGCTATGTTGGGTAACTCAACGATTTCACTAAGCTCCTCGGGCTCGGGTTCTTCCGACGGAGATGAAGAAGAAGATGATAGGGTGTTGAAGTTGACCATCGAAGCAGCTTTAACGGCGGCGGCTTGGATGTCACGGGGAAGAAATGAAACCGGTCGAGGAAGCGACTCCACGAGCTCATGGAAGTTGAGAACGGCTGAATCACCTTTGATGGTCAGAGCAGCAACATCGTGAGCACGAGCTGCCATTTCTGCGGTGGGGAAAGTGCCGAGCCAAATGCGAATTTTGTCTGTGAGAGGAAACTGTTGTACGAAGAATAATCCGGGTAACCTTCGAGAATGGCTGTTATATTGTGGGCATTGACTGAAACAGCAACTAGAGAGAGAATGAGGAAGATGAAGTTTGCGGCGGCCATTGTTGAACGTTGAAGAAAGGTTGAAGGATGCAGCAAGAGCTGAGTCAGTGAGCTAAAAAGGGGATGGGGCCACGTGGCATGGTTTGATAGGGTAGAAGATATATTTAAGGGATTTAATTAATTTATTTTATTATTTTTAATATCAGAAGCCCTAAAAATGTGCCACGTGTCACTTAACGGAAAAGTTTAACGTCCGTCACGGCTAAAACCTTAAATGGGTTACGGAATGAAACGTTAGGCACCTAGGTGGCCCGAAACAAACGTTAGGCACCTAACTGGAAAAAAGGGTATAGTTTGGGCACCTATTTGACGTTAAAGCCTAAAAAGAAAAGAAAAGTAATATGAGCCGGCTTATAGGACGAAATTTATAAATTGAGAGGATCGGACCGGTTTGTCTCGTAAACCGAGTTCGAAATAAAATAAGTCTCTTTCATTAGTTTTTTTTTTAAATCCTAATCTTACATACAAAGAAGAAGAGAGTGCTCATAAATCATAATAATCTAAAACTCATGACCTAAGAGAATATAAGAATAAAAACAAGCAGTTTGGTTAACCGGTTAAATATATTTACTCAAACTTTAGTTAAAACAAGAAATATAACTAAAATTCAAGGTTAAGGGACAAAATATAAATGTTTGAAGTGTAAGACAAATTCATAAATAAATTAATTTAAAAAAATATACATATAAAAGACAAATGTGAAAAATAAAATCTTGGGGGTAGCCGGGGCAGGCCGGAGGGGCAGGTAGCTCCGCCCCTGGTTGGGAAATTAAGAAAAATTAAGAAAACAATCTAAATGAATCTTAACCCATATATATTGAGATTTTTGTATATTTTAAAATTATAATTATAATTATACAATTTTAGAATAATCAACATAATA
Source organism: Hibiscus tridactylites (assembly GCA_958450335.1). Taxonomy (NCBI): domain Eukaryota; kingdom Viridiplantae; phylum Streptophyta; class Magnoliopsida; order Malvales; family Malvaceae; genus Hibiscus; species Hibiscus tridactylites. Next base: position 77,453,385 of record OY288282.1, read on the forward strand.
CACTAGCAGAATAATAAATGTAACCATAAATTTCTAAAAGTATGACTTTAATCAATCAACAAATGAACAAAATGAAAATCAAAATAATTTTAAATTGATTATATATAATGAAAATTATAAAAAAAATATAGATAGAGGATCACAATAAAACCCGATCTTGAACCCTCAATGTCGCAGACCTCAACGCCATAATAATTAGCTTGCTTCTTTTATATATTTAAACACCATAATTTTTTTATTAATTACAATAAAACAATCTAACCGATCCAATACAAGAAATATTATTAGGATCAAAACTCAAAAAGTATACATTTCCGTTTCCACATGCCCCAACCATTAAAACATATCATTGTAATGCTCCACTTCTAATATTACTATTACAACAATTTGAATCAGGGCTCATGTCCTTTTAGCAGGCATCATACTTGGTAAATCATCTTCCTTTTGTTGAGTTTTGTTTACTTCAGGCAGTTAAAAAAATTTCAATAAAATTTGGAGCTATGAAAACAAGGATAGCTCCAATATGATTCTAGTTTGCTGCCTCATCCCGGAATGGTCTGAGATTTATTGAAAAATTTAAGCTGGAGCTTTATATAATAAGCAGGATCAGTTACAGATTATTGGGATTTAGTCTGCATAAAAACTGCAAGCCCACGCGCAAATACAAAATAACCTGTTCCTCCGACCACCGTTAATTCTTGTTTATCCTCGTCTTCGACATGCTTGGCCTCGACACTTAGGCTCCCATTAAACTCGAGAGTTTCGAAAGCGAGATAAATTATGTTGAATGCAGAATTGGTGAAATGCTCTAACGGGATAATGAACCCTCGGGCTTTTCCGACTACACGAGACGTGTTCTCCGGCCCCTCTGTGAGAGTGCGGTGAAAAATGAAGGCTCCAGCATCTGACTGGGCAACGGGGTGGATGCTGGAGGTTGAAATACGTGGCTGTTGAATGTATATGGAAAGGGACAGCCAAGGCCTGGAAGAGTTCTTTGATGAGCTTTTGTGGCTTAAAGGTGAGAGCAAGAATAGCAGGACCATCACCACAATGGCTAAAACAACCGCAAAGCAAAATATAATTCTAGATAGCATTTTTGTAGAATTGGACTAGGCTCAAATCGATTGCTTGTATCGATATGCCTAAACTGAGATCACTTTAATACATAGATATTGAAACAAACGTATTCTACAATGCTAAATGCATTAGGCTACCTAATCCACTTATTTAGCTTTAAAACCTAAACCAATGAAAATTCATGAAAATGAGTTGAGTTGGTTATGTACCGCTGGCATGACAATGTCACCGTTTGTGGTTTCTCCTGTTGGATTAAAATCCGCAATTGTGGGCACATATGTAAAATGTATGTTGCTATTATAAAGTATGACACAAATCTAAGTGACCAATTATGTTAGGCGTGTCATAGGTATTAAAATGTCATGGAAATAAAAGTGTAGATACGATAAGATATATTTATAATTCAATGAGGGGCAGAGTTATAAATATTTAATAGTTGGTTAAATCAACTATATAAAGAGGTAGTGGTCCCCAAGAAATAGGTTAACTTGTTTTTCTCTCCTTCCCCGTTAGAGAGTTTTACTTCAAGAGATAACCTATCTTCTTGGAAGACCAATACCAAAGTTTTGGGGATTTTCACATCAAGATTCAAGATTTTCAATCTATCAATGAATTCAGGTACGCTTCCGCATTTAGATTATTTCGGTTTATTGTTCTTGATGATTTGACATGATAGATCCTGGGGTTTAGATTTTATATCAATTATGTTTCGGTTCTAACAAGTGGCATCAGAGACTCGTCATGTTGAATAATTGAGAATAGATTAATTCGTTCTTAAGATTTTATAGGTTTGGTATTTGGATTAAAAATTAATGTTGAATCTTTAAATATTAATACCGAAGATTTTAGGTTTTCTCAAAGATTCTGTGATAATTTAATATGATAATGTCTGTTTTGATATGAAGCAACTCTATGAGTTGGGGTATTCTCCGGCTGGTACAATTTAACACATTTTCGAATAATTATGATACGCCTGAGTAATTGGAACGGGAATTAATGAAGGAAATCAAGTTTGCACTTGTGTCATTCTGCGATGCACACATGTTTTGATTTTTATGATATCAAAATTTTAGGTTTATGATTCATGGGATTAAATCTCCCGTATAATGATTGGATTTTTTTTTTAAAATTTTGTTTCCCATGAATTAGGGATCATTCGAATATTTAGGGTTTATCGTTTCGGCAGGCGAAGTTTTGGATTATAAATTCGGTTACATGGCCGGTGAAATTAATTTGATGACTTTGGGATTTTAATTGTTTTGATTTGAATTATATTTTTATGTTTGGTACTGATATATGTTTTGGTTTTAGAAAACATGTTATTAATCTTATAAATTTCATATTCGATTTCAGTTTCATCAAAAATTCTAATTTTGATTGTTAGGTTATTATGGATATATTAAAGTTTTATGTGATCATTATATGAACTATTCATTTATATGACACTTCTGTTTTGGACTTTTAGTTAAAGATTGATTGTTATGAATTCGACTTTAATTTCGGCAAATGCATGCTTAAGGAATTTTTAAAGAAACAGTCAAGGATTTAGATTTATTCGATTTCTGATAGCCCCATTCAGACAACTTTACTTTAGATTATTTCGGAAACTTAAGTGTTATCAGAAATTTCAGTTTTGACTGTTACAAAATTTTAAATTTGGATATCGGTATATTTATTGTATATATTTTAAAATAATTTAATTGAAACATTAAGTCACCAAAGTGACCTCTATTGTGGAAATTATTTTATTTTAAAATATAGAAGGTTTTGTGCATGTAAGTCGGATTATGTTATTATTAATCGGCTCAAAGGAAGGTTAATAATTAACATTATTACATGTGCAACTATGGTAATAAACATGTGATAATTATTCAATTTTATATGTGAGCAATAAATCGGCCCAAAGGAAGATTTCTGTTTGACATATTCTTATTATCAATGTTTGATTACTGTACCAAGATATCACTTGCAAGTTAATGTTTTGTCCAAAGATGAAACATTAATGGAGTGTCTGATATCTTGATATGAGGTTTACCTTTATTCAAATTTATTATTATTTTGGTTATCTTTTAAGTTTATTGAAAGATAAAATTAAGACAAATATTTTGAAACAATTAATTCATATTTTGACTTCGGATGTCTAGTATTTTAATGGATTAATTGAAACATAATGTCACCAAAGTGACCGCTTTTGTGTAGATTAATTTATTTAAAATATTAAGATGATTATGGGTTTTTTGTAATTCATGCGTTTATTAATTGGCCCAAAGGAAAGTTAATATTTGGCAGAATTACAACGACAACTGTGGCGATAAATGTGTGACAATTATAAGGTATTTTATGTGAGCAATACGTTAGTCCAAAGATTAGCCTATTGTTTGACATAGTTTATTGTCAATGTTTGACTGCTACAACAAGAGTATCGCTTACAATTAATATTATTGTCCAAAGACTTGATATTAATGTTGTGCTTGGTATCTTGAGGGGAACTAGTCATTATTTTGAATTTATTTGTTTACTTATGAATATTTATGTGAGCTTGTTTCTATTTTATTTACTTATTTTTGTTCTATATTTAGGTAATTTATTTTTTGTTGTCACAATATCTGTTAAATACATTCTACACTCGTGTTTAGTGAAACTAATTTCAAGGAATAGAAAAGACACCTACATATAGTATTTTGATGTATGAACATAGACTTTGCATTAAGGAATGAACAACTTGCACCTCTCACCGCGGTAAGCACCCATTAAAGGTATTTTGAGAGGTGAGATCGTTCGAATCGCATGAGTCTAATGATCATAAAACACAACATTCTAGATGTCTTTAGGAGCACAAATCTAAAGATATTATTCATACTAAGGGTTTCCTTGACGAAATTAAGAAATGTTTTACCCAAAACATTAAGGTTAAGATGACATCACTTATGTTTTCTTTGATGTATATGAAGTATAAGGGTCAAGGAAATGTGAGAGAGTAAATTATAAAAATTCTTTATATTGCTTCAAAATTTAAGGCACGTAAGATCAAACTCTCTAACAATTGTTTGTTCTTATGATTTTGGTACCGCTTCCTATGCAGTTTAACCAATTCAGATGTAGTTACAACTGCCAAAAGGAGAAATATACTCTATTTAGGTTCATTTCTCATCGTGTTCAAGAGGAAGAAAGATTGAAGCATTATAAGTGCAAAAATAATTATTTGGTTAATGCTCATTTAGTTAGTGTCTTTAAGAATAAGGGAAATAAAGAAAATATTTAAATAAAGTTGCTAAGGGTTCTAGCCAAAAGAAACGACAATAAATTTTTAAGTGTTGATTCTTTTGTATAAATTAGGACACATGTAAAGAAATTAAACTTTAAAAGCGAGCAACTACTTCGGTTATTTTGAGTGATCCATAGACTGTAAATTTTATGATCCCACAATTAAGATTATTTTATGGAGAGATTTATAATTTTTTTTAAGGATGTTGAGTTTGGAGGGAGAAATAAGGTTAGATGCATTGTTATTGAGGAGGAATTGAATTATAATTTAATTCATACTATCACTTTTGATGATGTTTAGGTTTTCACACCTATCATTAATCAAGAAGCGAATCAAGTATCTCAAAAAAACAATGTTGAACAACTCCCATTCAAGATAAGGTAATTGTTTTAAAAGAACAAACTCAACAACCTTAAAAAAAACAAGTGTCATTAAAGAGGTCCACGAGAGGAAGATGAAATACTATTCCAGATTATTATATTATATTTCTTCAAGAAAATAAGGTAACAATAGAATGATAGAAAATGTTCAATCATTTTTTTATCAGACCATAAAAGTTCTAACTCTCAAAAGTGGATTGATGTCATTCAAGAAGAGTATAATTTTATGCAAGACAATAAAGTTTAGGAACTTGTCTCATTACCTTAAGGTGCAAACCAATTGGTTGTAAATGGATATTTAAAATCAAGAGGGATGCAAATGATAATGTGGATAAGTATAAAGCACGTCTTGTATCTAAAGGATATACTCTAAAAGAACTCATTGATTTTGCAGAGACTTTCTCTCAAGTTTTATTGAAAGACTCTTTCAGGATAATCACGACGCTTGTTGCTTATTTTAATCTTGAGCTACATAAGATGAATGTTAAGCTTGTGTTTTTTCAATGGCAACATTGAAGAAATTATTTATATGGTACAATCATAGAGTTGTGTCTTATGATACAATATCAATGATATGTAAATTAAAGAAATTCATCTATGATCTTAAGTAAAACTCTCATTAATGAAAATATAAATTTCATTTTGATTATCTCATTTGGTTTTGAGATAAATTTGGTTGGCAATTGTATATACTACAAGTTCAGTGGGAGTAAAACCAAGTGATACTCATATTACTAAAGAAGACAAATTTAGTCTTACTCAATGCCCTAAAAGTAACCTTAAAATTTAGAAAATCCAAAAGATTCTCTATGCATAAGCTATAGAGAATTTAATTTATGCTTAAGTATGTACGCGTTCGGAAATTGTGTACATTGTTGGAATGTTAAACAGATATTTGAGGAATCATATTATGGACCATTAGATAGCAGCCAATGGGGTTATGAGATATCTTCAGAGAACAAAAAATTACTTGCTCACATGTCGGAGTTCTGGTAAGTTAGAGATCATCAGGTTTACAGATTTCGGTTCTAATAGAATATTGATGCAAAAGAATTTTGTCACTTGAGCTGCTAATTGTAGATTGAATAGAAAGACCACTTCAGTTATTTTGTGACAATAAATATGCATTCATTTATTCTATAAACAATTGGAACACTTCAAATTTGAAGCACATAAATATTAAGTTCCTAGTTGTTAAAGAAAATTCAGAGTGGTTGTGTGTCTATAGAGCATGTTGGTACAAACTCCATAATTGCGCGCATATTAAGAAACTGTCACCCTAGGTCTTTCATGAGCACACTACTCATGTGGGTGTAATGTTATTTAAGGATATTCGGTTTTAGTGAGAGTTTGTAATTTTGAAAATGCTCATTCGGTTTAGACACAATTTCAGTTACTTCAGTTTAAAGTTATTTAAGATTGTTTTCTACAGAAATAAAGTTCTTTTGATTTATGCACACTCTGAATTCAGTAAAGTTGATCTCACTAAGGTTTAGGAGGACCAGTTGGAAATAGACATCTATGGTTCACATTTCATGTAATTTTCCATGCTACACATCCATGATTGATCTATGTCATTTGACTATATTTGTATACGTGACCATTGATGGGTCCAGTCATGATTGATATGGCAAAGACCGCTTTAATCCTATGCGGATATAGTTGATGGACGAGATTGTTATAGAATACCTATTATATAATAGCAAAATTTTGAGCTCATAAGGTTGTACATTTATCAGGAAACATATGTTGCCCAAGTGGGAGATTGTTGGATTAAAATCCGCAATTGTGGGCACATATGTAAAATGTATGTTGCTATTATAAAGTATGACACAAATCTAATTGACCAATTATGTTAGGCGTGTCATAGGTATTAAAATGTCATGGAAATAAAAGTGTAGATACGATAAGATATATTTATAATTCAATGAGGGGCAGAGTTATAAATATTTAATAGTTGGTTAAATCAACTATATAAAGAGGTAGTGGTCCCCAAGAAATAGGTTAACTTGTTTTTCTCTCCTTCCCCGTTAGAGAGTTTTACTTCAAGAGATAACCTATCTTCTTGGAAGATCAATACCAAAGTTTTGGGGATTTTCACATCAAGATTCAAGATTTTCAATCTATCAATGAATTCAGGTACGCTTCCGCATTTAGATTATTTCGGTTTATTGTTCTTGATGATTTGACATGATAGATCCTGGGTTTAGATTTTATATCAATTATGTTTCGGTTCTAACATCTCCAACACAAAATGCACAACACATTGTGAATGATTTCATATTTTTTAAGATGCAGACATTTCGGACCTTAAAAAATGCAGTATCTGTAAAAGAACTTGCACAAAATTTACTTCGTTTACTCAAGCACATCGAATTCTCAGTTCAACACACGGAAGTATATCAGCAAGAGAAAAGTACGACATTTGATAGGCAAAAAAGAGCTGACATATAGACAATAGAAATCACTCACATTTTCCATGCTCATTCTGTTTAGCTATTTGGTTTAGCAGCCGAAATCTGAAATTGATAAACAAATGCATTTGTACTTATATTTGCTCCAACATGTAATTGTTTATAAAGGAATACATCTTGCAACTTCAAATAATAACTATAAACCAGTGTCCCCACAGTAAGCAATCCTTTTGACTAAAAAAGTACATGAAACGAAATTAGATACTAGTTTGAGTAACGTTTGAAAGGTCAATAAAAACCATGAGCAATGGTACTTCAAATAATAAAGTATTGGTTTTTAAAGTAGAAAAAAAAAGTACTTCTCAAACAGAATCTAAAAGCGAACAAAGCATGAGAGAATAGAAATGGCCAAAAATAAAATTGGGGAATTTTCAATTCTTGAAACATAAAATAATGTAAATGCTCAGATTTTTGCTGTTGTGATGGGAAAAAATATCTGGGGAAGGAACAAAATAGGCGGAGAAGGAGAAGAGGGAATATGATAAGAATGGAAGAAGTAAAAGCATAGTCGTATACCTGAAGAGTAAGAAGTGGAAGTGAGTGCCAATGCGACTTCTTCTGGAAAGCTCAGAACTCGTAAAATTAAAGCCGCGAAACGCCAATGGGAGAATAGGTGTCGGCGGTGCAACTGAGCGCGTGTACCCTTTTACACACAATTTTTTTTCTTCTAATTTTACACGCAGTTTATACGAGAGAAAATAACCTCTCCGGTCTTGACGGGCTTGAGCCTGGTAAAAGTATTCTCAAGTGGGTTGGGTTAAACAGTAGAAGACAGAGTTATAATTTAAGTATTTAACCCAAAAAAAACTGCTCTGTTATCCATATTTCTTTTTTTTTCTTTCCTTTATAGTTTTCATTTCTATTTTATTGTCCATATCCAATATTTATAATTATTTCTGAAATACAAATCTCATTCTCTCTTTAATATTATAATTTACTTCACTGTGAATGATGTTCATTTAAGAGACTCAGATTTAATCGCAATGTTTGCAAAGCATACGTGGATTGTTAAGAAGTTTTAAATGGTATTAAAAATGGATAAATATTCTATACACATGCGGTAAAAACTGAAAGTTTCCACAAACGCCTTAATTTTAGGGTATGTGGAGTTAATTTAGGGTATATGGTTTTGGAGTTTAGGTGTATGTGGTTAGAATTTGGGGATAGTTGTTTCAATTTAAAGCTTAGGGTTATAATTTAGGGTTTATAGGTTAAAATCTAAATCCTCACCATATTACCCTAAACCTTAACCTATAAATCCTAAATTATAACTCTAAACCTTAAATTGAAACAACTATCCCTAAATTCTAAACCCCTACACATAAACCCTAAACCATATACCCTAAATTAACTCTCTATACCCTAAAACTAAGGCGCTTATAAAAACTTGTTTCTACCGCCAGTGTATAGGATATTAATCTTTAAATGATCAAAAGGTTTTAAATGGTATTAAGCCCATGTCTCAAATGACCATTCATTTCCTCCTTCCCAAGTTTCAACTATCTATCGACAAAAAAGTCATAACACGACGACCTCTTCAATCACGACTCTGCTGTTCGCCTCCAAAAGTCCAATCATATCTACATTATGGTGTATATATACGTCTTGCACTCATAAACATGATAAGTGATAACTTGGAAAAGAAACATCCAAAGCTAAGCACGGGAATCCATCTGATTTTAGATAGAGTGTTCTGTTATTGTTCGACCAAGATACTAAAGAAAACGGTCGATACGGTTGAAAGTAGAGAAACCCATTGAAAAGCTGCATCAAGAGCCTGGTTTAGGGTGACCGGCCGGCCACGGGACACCCATTTTAGTTAGGTCAACACATTTAAGTATGATGTTCATTCAGTCGATGTTTTTGAGAGGGTTTGCTTGTTAGATATGGTACTGATGTACGGTCGTTTTCAGCTTTGATATTGTCAAAAACACCCAAACCTAACTTGTAGAGAAAAGTATACAGTCTTCAAATAAGAGATCATCCATGCATGCATTACCATTTTTTCAGACATTTTGACTTTTTTGTTTCCAAATCTTCACGACCAAAAGCCAGAAATTTCTGCCTTTATAGTAATCCAAACGTTGATTCATATCGTCTTCATTTTGATAGCTGTCTTTGGCTGTCTCTCTTTCTCTTTCTCTGTCTTTGGCTGTTTTGAGTTTTTTTTTCTGTCCAAACATTGATTCATATCGTATTCATTTTGCTGCTGGCTATATATGGTAATCCAAACCAAAAAAGGAAAAAAATATGGGAAATTTCAGCACAACTCAAGTTTCAGGTAAAGGGTACGTGAATTTAAATCTTCTTTTAATTAGATTATCAATATATATATATTCTCCTAATTACAAACAATGGAGATTACTGATAAACGATTATGCCTTTACTTAACAGACGAAGATCAAAGCTTAAGAAAAAATCAGTTGTGGGTTCTTTCAGCAACCCCGTTGGAACTCATGAAGGAATAAAAACAGTGGAGGCGGATAATCTTTGCAACTTCTCAAGAAATTCCGGCCTTTGCATTTGCATAGTTACATGGAACATGAATGGACAGGTTTAAATCAATTACACCTTGTAATCTTATTAGCCAATGAAACCAAAGCAAAGCAAAACATATGGTGTGAATTCAAATAAACTAATCATCATCTTTCAACAGTACTGCTGTTATTTCGATTTGATCACTTTCTCATTACTCATTAGTATATGTATATGTATATTGTATATTGTATATCCTCCTGTTATAGGTCTTGTCTGAAGATCTGGTCGAGCTGATTGGGAGGAACCGGCGGTTCGATCTACTTGTCATTGGTTTGCAAGAGGTGGCTCGAGACAATGTTGCACGATTCTTGCAAGATGCTGTAGTTGAGACACACGAGTAAGCATGCAAAAAGCAAAACCTTTTTGTTTTTATTTTCTTTGGCGCTTCAGTCAACTCGCCTTTTAATCTGGCATATATATCAGGTTGGTAGGAAAGGCAGTCATGCAGTCTCTGCAACTGTATGTGTTCGGACCAAAGAATTCAGACTTGTTCATCAAAGGCAAGAGATCCTGTCAGTTTTTTGTGTGGAATTCATAATTAATTCTCTACTTTAAATTCTTAGTCCTTAGATGAGAGTAATTGATTTGTGTGTTTAATTAGATCTTAAGGTGGATAAACATTCTGTTGGAGGCTTTGGAGGAATGATGAGGAGAAAGAAAGGGGCCGTAGCAATCCGTATCTGTTACAAAGAATTCAGAATAGTGTTCATCACTTGCCATCTCTCCGGTAGCCCCTCTTTCATTCCATCATGTAAATCATTAGAAGAATAACCGGTGAATATGATTTTAAGACGTATCATGTCTGTTATTATTATAGATGCGATAAATAACAATATCACGATTAATTGTGATAAATATTTGTAAAGATATCTTTTAAATTCTAAATTATGTAAGCTTATCCCTCTAAAAACAATTTAGTTTATGTCAACTTAAAGATAGCAATTTCAGATCAAATTGACTACGACATTAACAAAAATATGTATGATTTTAATTGATATGACAATAATCTAGCCCTCAATTGTTTAATTACTTACTTTAAAATAGATAAAGAGCTAAATTATTACTCTCTCTGTCCCACAAAGATAGTCTCTTATTGATTTTATAAAGCTGATATTTTTAAATCGTGACTATAATTATATTAAGTATTTTAAATAATTAAATTTTATAAGATATCTATTTAAAAACTATTTGACCAGAGGTTTTTAAAATATATTTTGGGCCAGTAATGATCTGATTCGATATTCTCCCGGAAGCAGCTCATGCTGGAAATGTAGAAGAGAGAAATGCACAGTGCAGGCACATATCTCAGTCTCTGTTCTCAAAGTATTGGAACCCTTACGCCAGGCCACCACAAATCACCATATGGTTAGGAGATCTCAATTACAGGCTACAAGGCATCGATACACATCCAGCCAGAAACTTAATACAAAGAAACCTTCACGGAGTCAGTTCTATCTTTTTCTCAATTTATCTTCCATGCTTGCATCATACTTTTAGTCTTTTACCTAAACATTGCTGTTTTTTTCCTTCTTGCAGCTCCTTAGAAGCAAAGATCAACTCCACCAGGAGGCCGAAAGAAGGCAGATTTTCAATGGATATTGTGAGGGAACACTCACATTCAAACCAACGTATAAGTATAATGTAGGAAGTAGCAACTACGATACAAGTTACAAGGTGAGCTGATAAACTAATAATGTTCTGTGTTAGATTCAATCTTTCCAAACCACATATTATTATCTGTACGTAATATTAATTTTTGACAGGTTCGAGTTCCATCGTGGACCGATCGAATCTTGTTCAAGATCAGAGATCCTGATAAAATCACTGCAAGCTTACATTGTTACGAATCAATTGATGACATTCATAGTTCTGACCATAAGCCCGTGAGAGCTCACATTTGCTTCAGAGTTAACAAATAATCAATGAATTCCCCCGGTGGATATGTAATTTCTCTGCAGATATGTTTTCCAAAGCAAGCTTCCATGTCAGCACTCAATTTCTTGGCTAAACCAGGTGACTCACCGCCCATAATCCACAATCCAAGAACGGTCAATGAAGATGATGAAGACTTCAAGTTTTTTATGCAACGCGTTTACAAGAAGCACAAAAGCAATTCACATTGGGAAAATTAACGTCAGCAAATCAAATATTTGATTCACATTTGAGAAATGGTCAACTGCTGATATAGATTTATACAAAGGCAGCTTAAACTTAATCACATTCCATTTCAGTATATTAAAAGTAGGGGTGTTAAAAAAAATACTCAACCCGGTTGACTCGACCCAACGACCCGAACCTAAAAAAATGGGTAATTCTTTTAAAAAAATTATCCGATTCGTTAATTTTTTCGGGACACGGGCCGGAAGTTTTCCCATACCGGGTACCCGACCCGACCCGAGAATTTTTAATATATATTTTTTATATTTCAAATTATATTTTTATTTTAAGTTTCTTAATATTTTTACTCCAAAACTAAATTTAAATCTATAAATTCTTTCTATGTTTGTATTATATACTTTTTAAATTTTAAGTTTAATTTTTTTTTAAAAAAATATATTTGTGTTTAATATGTATTTTTTTTTTTAAATTTTAGAATTAAAAAAAACATGAATCGGTTACTCGGTACCTGATTATCCAGGTACCCGAGTTTTACAGGTACCCGAGTAGCGGGTACCCGGAAGTAATGGGTCGGGACACAGGCCGAGCAACGAGGTACCCGGATGAATCGAGTACCCGATTTTTCGGGTACCCAAAAACCAGGTACCTTCAATGAAGACCCCTAATTAAAAGGATAAGACTTAATAGTCAAATAAGTACTCAAATTATACCTTTTTCTGTTATCCATTTAAAAAAATTTCGTGACAAACGTTATTTTTTCTGTTATCCAATGAAATTCTAACACGTGGCATGGTTTATCATTTTTTGAAATTAAAATCCAAAAAAGTAGAAAAATAAAATATATTAATTAACCCAACTATCTTTAATTTCTCTAAAAAACCCTAACCCAACCATAAATCCTTAAATTCCTTAACTCTAACCACCGATCAGACACTCTCTACCGAAATCTCCATCATCGAAAATTAACGAATGAACCGCCGATTTTATTGTCGAGGAACACCCAACAATGAAGAAAAAAGAGGTCGATTAGGTTCCGATCAACAGCTAGATTGTGGTTAGAGGTGGCAAACGGGTCATTCGGTTTGGGTTCAGTTCGGGTCATTCGGTTTCAGTTATTTTAGGTCTGGTCATTCAGTTCAGATTCAGTTTCGGTTCGGTTGTAATTCGGGTCGATTGATTTTTGATTTGGTTATTTTCGGTTCAGTTGATCTCGGTTCGGGTCAACGGGAGATCGGTCGATTTTAATCAAGTCTTTATTTCTATTAATATCTTTTATTTATTTTGGGTTGTATTCGGTTCGAGTTGCTTTCAGTTCGGGTCCATTTCGGTTCAACTAAGATTTAGTTCGGTTTATTTTGGGTTTCAGATCAAATTTCGGGTCATGTTCGGGTCGATTTCAGGTCTCGATTTTGGGTCTCAGTTCTGGTTGATCGGTTTGGGTCTCGGGCCAACTTTGCTAGGTCTAATGGTGGGGAATGTCGAACGATGAGGTACCCGACACTTGGACGATGAACCACCGACATGTGAGGATGCCAAACGATGAGGGAGATGTGATTTTGGGTTTGATTGAAAAGAAATTAAAACTTAGGGACTTTTAAAGAAATTCACATTTCTAAAGAATTAAGGAATTAAAAAATAAAAAAGGCCACGTGTCATGTTTTGATTGGATGACGAATATTTTTTAACAATTGTTGACGAAAAACTTTAAATGGATCACAGAATAAATTATTAGATGCTTAGTTGGCCCAAAATATAGTTCAAGCACCTAGAAAAAGGATATAGTTTAGACTAGGGGTGTTCTATATTACCCAACCCGAACTATCCGACCTGACTACCGGAACATAAATAACCGAGTATTTACCCAGAATTTTTTTTACCCGGGTCGGGTACCCGGCCCGCCATTTCCTAGGTCGGGCCTATGTCACAAAATATGAAATTTTCAGGTACCGGGTACCCAGTTCCTATTTTTTATTAGATTACTTAATATTTTTACCTTAGAACTATATTTAAATCCCTAAGTTCATTCTATATTTGTATTATATGCTTTTATATTTTAAATTTTTCAAAAAAACATATTAATTTGTGAATATGTAAGATTCGAAAAAATGAGCTTTTAATATTTTTTCTTTAAAAAATATGAGATTTGAAGAAAAAAACACGACCGAGATTATTATTTTTAATGTCTTTCTTATGGTTATAAACTTCAAATCATTAAAAAAATTGTTTGGATCATGTGTTATGAACTTTTATTTTTTTTAATTTTAAAATAAAAAAATATAAACCGAGTACCCGATAATTGATTTTACGAGTACCTGAATTTAGCGGGTACCTGGTACTCACAGGATGAGACACGGGCCGAGAAATATAATACCCAAAAATTCAAGAACCCGATTTTTCGGGTACCCAAAAACTTGGGTACCCGAATTTGAATACCCCTCGTTTTTGTTTTTATTTTATCCAAGAACACCCTTTTTTTATTTGGACATTTGATGGTAAATTATATCATGGAAATAGTTCAAGTTAAACTTTTTTTTTTGTTCAAAAGTGATTTTCATGGATTAAAATAAAGAGGCCAAAGGCCCTAAGAAAACAACCGAAAAGGAAACAACCGTCAACCTAAAAAGAAAAGGAAACTGCTGAAACATCTATTAGCGTTTTCCTTCCTTCTACGCCCATATGGGGAAACAGATGGCATGCAAGCCCCACACAAAAGACAAAGAGCAACCGTCCGAAAAAAAGGCAAAAAGGCCATGAAACCGGCGACCAACAACCACGGTGATCGGGGAAGACATCCCAGCGATAGACCGTCATAAACAAAACAACCCACTTAGAACCATCGAGAAGCTTTTTGAAAACCCACTATGCAAGGCTCCTCCAGCAGGGACCAAAACCAGATCGCCGCCACCAACTGTTGATCACAGTCCACCGTCGAAACCGGAGAGCTCTGTCCAGAGGCATGCTTCCTTCCCGGAATGGATGGTCCTTATCACGGTAAGCAGCAGCGGACAACATCAGCGGAAAAAACAGACGATTAGAGGATCCGTGCTCCGTCTTTCTAGGGTTAACCTGAAACAGTTGAGAAAAACCTAAAACCTGGTAAAACCACGTAAATAGCCTTGGATCACAAGCCCTAACTGGTAACCTTAAGATCTAAGGGGAAGGTGGTAGAGCCTTGAGGAATCTGTAACCCTTCCCATCACAGACCAGGTGCTTAAGGGGATTCATTGATTTTCTGGATAACCCTCCGTGGGGTCATCCGATTCCTGGACCGTCTCCAAATGACGAGGATCCGACGTGTAAGCCTTGGTTTTACCCTCATCATCGCTAACCTATATTTCTTCGTTTAAGAAGAAGTTGTCAACAATGCACATCGAAGGTGTTTTAGTGATTTGCTTTCCGAAAGGGTCGATGCCCAGCTCGATCAACCCTGCCTCGTCAATCATTACTCTCGAGCGTTTCATGGAATATTTGTGTCGAGCTGCATTTCGAATAAGAGTTAGTCTTTGTGATCTGAAAGTCTTTCCCTTCTTTTTACTTTCGATGTCCCTGATGATGGTGGATGTGTTTAGAAACGAAGTAGGAAAGAGAGCAGCTTTCATCAGATCGTCATTTGCAGCCCAACCCCTTTCGGAAATACACCAGTTATTAGGTGCCACCTGAACAATTTCTTTTGAAATTTGGTTCCAAATTTCTCTTTTCTTGACTTGGCTAAAAGACAAAACATCATCTTCATTTCTTTTCCTCTTTCTGCAAACAAACACCTACATATTGTCAAGGCCCATGACGAGAAGGTTGCCTCAGTTTGCCATGTGTCTTGTGTCGCTATTATCCGACGTTTGGACAAGACCATTCGAAGGATGGATAGTGGCAGAGATTTCATTTGATTTGATTTCTAAGACTTTGCTAAGATTGGAAGGACCTATCCTCGAGTCACTAGCCTTACTTATTGTCGAAGTTTCCAAAAGTGGTAGAAAGGAGTTGACTTCCCTTGTCTGTGAGTTGACAAAAGGAGCTTCATTGTCCGATGTGATCTTTTGTTTAGGATTTTCCTCTAATTGGTTCAATGTCGGGCAGCACATCCTTTTATCTTTTGTGCAAGGGGCAGAGTTGGAAGCTTCAGCAAGATGTGGGCTTCTAGGGCAATGTGGCATGTGCTTACCGACGGTGAACGCTCTCAACCAAGGGCCGAAATTGCCCTTGAGGTTGAACCTTGTGATATCGCTTGCACAACTTCCCTCTGTGTGACCTATTATGCCACAACGAAAACAAAACTTTGGTAGGTTTTCATACTTGAAGGAGATCTCGAGGGGCTTGTCTTTCTTGCGATTAAGGATAAATCCTGTTTCAAGGGATCTTCGACTCTTAACCCCACTCTGATGCTCACTAAACCATGCCATTTTGAGATTGTGCTATCGTCGAGTGTTGAACCGTAGTACAGTGGGAACAGATTCTCTATTCATTGCACATTCTCTGGTGTCTTCAGTCCAATAGGTAGATTGTCAACATGGACTCAAAACTCTTCGATGGAGAAATTCAACTTCTCAAGGGCTTTGTCTGGTTGCCACTCTTTGAGTACCATCAAGAAGTATTGGACGGACCACGACTTGACACCTAACACCTTGTGACGCTCCTCGACATACTTGAAGAGAAATAAGGATAAGTTACGCTCTAACTCATAACACTCCAAGCTGTCCAGTTTCCAAGCTTTTCGAAGGACTGCAACCATGGTGAGACCCTTGAAAGGGTTGGGGGCCAGGAGCTTCCCGATGAGGGCATGGTTCTTAAGAGTGAAATTGACCTTGCTATCTTTATTTAAACATAACTCATCAATAAACTCTTGGTTATAGAAGTTTGGGTTTGTCGAGTGGTTAGGATACCCATTATTGACCACTCCAACACTCAATAAGGAGTTAATGATCGCAGGATCCATGAGAAAAAGAAAGTAGTAAATGCACACAAAGCTCGGTCGAAAAGAAAAGAAAACATAAACAGTGGGTTAAGGGAAGAAACAAAACAAAAGGGAGGTTAACAATACAACATCACATTCTTCAGAAGCTTGAACCACCATCAAGAATCAATGATCTCACACACACTCTAACTAGACTCAACCCTAGAGGGAAAGATGGGAAAGAGAAGGAGAAAGGAAAACCTAAACTCGGAGAGAAGCTTGAAGAACCTCTCTAATCTGGAGAGAAATTATTGTTTAGTTCAAGTTAAACTCAGAAACAAATGTATAGATACAGTAAATTCTAATCCGTGTATATTTGTTGAAGAATATCAATCATTCGATATCAGACTTTCCATTTTAATAAACATATAGCCGAACCCAAAAGCCCATTTACTTTACCTGTCAAGCGGCCCAACCGGACCCAATCAACTTCAAGTTTTCTACTCCCTTGGTACAAAATTGAAAATTTTCATGTTTCTTCACCGGCGGCCGAAAATGCTAATAGTACTGCATTTCTGATAGAATCTCTAAACCAATGTTCAGGTACTTCCACCTCTACCCTCCTTCCCTACTCTCCCATCTCCACCTCTCACTCAAATCCTTCCACGCGTCCTCTCCGCTCTACTGGAAGCTCCGGGACGAATACAAACTCAACCGACCTGAACTCCTCTCACGGATCACCCGGATCCTCGTCCTAGGCCGTTACAACGCCCTCAACGACCTCTCTTTCGACTTCTCCGATGAACTACTCGATTCCGTTCTCCAAAACCTCAAATTGAACCCGAAAGCTTCTTTGTGTTTCTTCAAATTAGCCTCCAAGCAACAAAAGTTCCGACCGAACATCACGTCGTACTGCAAAATCGTCCACATCTTGTCCCGAGCTCGCATGTACGATGAAACCAGAGCTTATTTATCCGAACTCGTCGTTTTATGTAAGAACAATGGCTCTTCCTCTTTAATTTGGAATGAGATCGTCAGGGTTTATAAGGAATTTAATTTTTCGCCCTTGGTTTTCGATATGTTATTGAAAATTTTTGCTGAAAAGGGGTTGATTAAGAATGCTTTGAATGTGTTTGATAATATGGGGAAGTACGGTCGTGTCCCTAGTTTAAAGTCATGTAATTGTTTGCTGAGTAATTTGGTGAAGAATGGGGAAAGTTATACAGCTTTGCTCGTTTATGAGCAGATGCTTAGGATTGGGATGGTGCCAGATGTTTTTACGTGTTCCATTATTGCTAATGCGTATTGTAAGGAAGGGAGATTGAACAGAGCGGTGGAGTTTGTGAAAGAAATGGAGAATTCGGGTTTTGAGTTGAATGTGGTTAGTTATAATAGTTTGATTGATGGATTTGTTAGCTTGGGAGATATGGAGGGAGCTAAAAGGGTGATGAAGTTGATGTCTGAAAAAGGGATTTCGAGAAATGTTGTTACATATACGATGCTGGTCAAAGGTCATTGTAAAAACCATGAGATGGAGGAAGCAGAGAAGGTGATTAAAGAGATGGAAGCAACATTGATGGTTGTGGATGATTATGCTTATGGTGTGCTGTTAGATGGTTATTGTAAAGTTGGTAAAATCGATGATGCTATCCGGATTCAAGAAGAGATGTTGAAAAGGGGACTGAAGATGAATTTGCATGTTTGCAATTCGTTGATCAATGGGTACTGTAAGGTTGGTAAAATTCATGAAGCAGAGAGGGTTTTGATAAGTATGGATGATTGGAGCATAAAGCCAGATTCATATAGTTATAATACTCTTGTGGATGGCTATTGTAGGGTGGGCCGTATGAGTGAGGCTTTCAAGCTTTGTGATGAAATGCTTCGGGAAGGAATTGAACCAAGTGTTCTGACTTACAATACGCTTCTCAAGGGTTTATGTCATGCAGGTGCTTTTAATGATGCTTTGAACCTTTGGCGTATGATGCTGAAAAAAGGCTTGATCCCCGATGAGGTTGGTTGTTGTACTCTGCTTCAGGTGTTTTTCAAGATGGGAGATGTTGAAAGTGCTTTAGGATTTTGGAAAAGAATTTTGGCGAGGGGATTTTCCAAAAATAGGATTATTTTTAATACAATGATTATTGGACTGTCTAAGATTGGGAGAATGGATGAAGCAAAAGAGATATTTGGCAAAATGAAGGAACTAGGGTGCTTACCAGATGGAATAACATATAGAGTCATGAGTGATGGATATTGTAAAATTGGAGAAATTGAAGAAGCTTTTAAACTTAAAGATAAGATGGAAAGGGAAGCATTTATTCCTACAATTGGAATGTATAACTCTCTTATTAGTGGTGTTTTCAAATCCAGAAAACTGAGAAAATTAGAGGATCTTCTTTCTGAAATGCATACCAGGGGCCTAGCCCCTAACCTTGTTACGTATGGGGCTCTGGTTTCCGGTTGGTGTGATGTAGGAAACTTGAGTAAAGCTTTTAGCATGTACTTTGAGATGACAGAGAGAGGTTTTGCACCGAACCTAAAGATTTGCAGCAAAGTAGTAAGTTGCCTATACAGGCTTGGCAGGATCGATGACGCAAATATACTCTTGCAGAAGATGGTAGGTACTGATCCTCTTTTAACTCACATGGGTTTGGATAGCCAGAACACTGATGCTAGTTGCTTAAACATTCAGAAAATTGCAAATACTCTTGATCAAAATGCCAAAAGCTTTTGTCTGCCCAACAATGTTGTGTATAATATTGCTATTACTGGATTGTGCAAATCTGGGAAGGTTGATGTTGCTAGGAGATTTTTCTTAGCTTTGCTGCAGCGAGGATTCAATCCCGACAATTTCACATATACCACGCTGATTCATGGATATTCAGCCTCTGGTGATGTCAATGAAGCATTCAGGTTACGGGATGAGATGCTGGAAGTGGGTCTTAAACCGAACATTGTTACTTACAATGCTCTAATAAGTGGACTGTGTAAATCAGGAAATCTAGATCGAGCACAGAGGCTTTTCAATAAGCTTCCATTGAAGGGGTTAGCTCCTAATGCTGTTACCTATTATACACTGATGGATGGATATCTTAAAGTAGGTAAAACATATGAAGCCTCCATTTTGACAGAGAAAATGATGGAAGAAGGGATTTCCCCGTCTCTACCCACCACCACCTCTGCTCTGGTTAGTGGCCTTTGTGAGCAAGAAGAAAAAGAAAAGGCTACGGAACTTTTGGCTGCTTAGGGTGATGTTAAAGGTGGAGATATGGAGATAACCGACTCTTCATGATACGATGCATTGAGCTGGAAAGAATCCGTGTTTCTCTTCCTCCTTTTTCTTGCTGTCTGTCCTTATATTCAATTGATCTAGCGAGAAACTTGATGCTTTTCACTTGTTTTTAGCTTAAACATTCTGGGGTTTGCACAATGCCAGGTTGGTGATTTTGATTGCAACCATTTATACTCGGTTGACTTGCTTGCATTGAAGACAAATGTAGCTGAACTGCTATAATTGGTTGTAGGCAATTGTACAATATGCATGACTCCCCCCCCCCCCCCCCCCCTCCCCCCCACACACATCAAACATAAAATAGTTTGTCTTCCTGGCTTATGTAGTTATTTTAGCATTCTTCTCCTCTGGGCTGCTTTAAATCTAATTTGATTTCATTCTTTAGTAATTGTTTTAGCTCAAAAGTGATACTTACTAGCATTTTCTCTGTTTTGTTTTTTGCTGCTTTTTTATAACCTTCGATATTGGAATGGTGAATCTTTTGCCAAGCTCTGTTTATTGATGTTCTTCAGTTAGAAGTGTACATTTTCTTTTCTCATTTATCTTGGCATGAATTGAGTAACTTCATTTTTGGCTTATATTCTAAATTTACTGTATACTTTTGGACTTTTTATATAGATTTCGTGGTACCTATCTTTATTTGCTTGAATGTATGTTCTATATGCAGGCGGAAATCTCATTGATCATGAACAGATACCATTCTGCATTATGAATTGGATTAAAAAAGCTTTTAAGGGGCGTACCCATAAATCTTCGGAGAGACATTATCATGACATTATGCTGAGGATTGTCCCTTTTATCCACCTTCTGGCTCAGGGGTATTTACATCTGTTTCTGCTTTCCTTTTCTCTTGATTACTATTTATATTTTCTCAACGTTTTTTGACGATTTGGTCCCATCTGCTTTTCAATAAGCTTCCATTGAAAGGGTTAGCTCCTAATGCTGTTACCTATCTTAAACTTAAAGTAGGTAAAACGTGTGAAGCCTCCAGTTTGACAGAGAAAATGATGGAAGAAGGGATTTCCCCATCTCTAGCCACCAACTCTGCTTTGGTGAGTGGCCTCTGTAAGAAAGCTATGGAACTTTTGGCTGCTTATGATGATGTTAAATGTGGAGATCTGGAGATAACCGACTTCATGATACGATGCATATCGTTTGTACGTCCCTCAAATTTAAGCCTTTATCAAACAGAATGGACTTGATAGCATCCTCAGATTCTAAAGCATCGGAGAAAGCATGTTTCACATCCGATACCGTGATGGGAGCTCGCAAGTCACAACTACGGGGTTAACTGGGATGGTCTTATCCTGCGAATAAATTTAAAGATTGGCCATCCTTGTTTTCTTCTTTTATCATTGAAACTCAAGGTTTGGTCTCATATCCTGCATTCCCTGAAGATTATACATGCATGAGATGCTTTAGAGCTTCAAGCAGAACTTCTGTCATGATGGTATCAAACACAAGGGACGTCCTTTTCCAACATGTTCTATGGAGGAAAGTTGAGAGCATATAAACACATTTTTTATTTATTTATTTGTCAGTCCAACATATAAACCCATGTTTTACACATGTCTTCACTCCTCAACTGATTTTAGCTGCCATTTATCAGAAACTTAAAGCTTAGACACATGTAGTTATTTTCAGGTTTCAAAATTGAATACAGAAATATTTGTATCAGAATCCAAGTCAACACTTGGCTTAAACAAGACTTAAAATTGATCTAAACAAAAGGTGAAGACAAATGTAGCAAACACTCCACACAGACTAAAAATTGTGGATCTTAAATTCTTGTGAAATGATGTTGCTATAGAAATAAACGAGCAGAACAGCACCAGTGCATTATAGAGAAAGGGATATTCGTGGATACATACATCACCATAATTGATGTTAAGCAATTCATCTTGTTCTCTACTTTTGACAATGATTGTGATTGATCCTATATACTTTTTTTGAAAATTAACCAAACTTTAATTCATTTTTTATTGTGTCAAAAAATCTACTAAGGATTAAACACCAATTTCCAACATCATACTTCAAAAAATATTTCAGAAGAAAGTAGTCAAGCTTCCCATTATTGGTTTACCGGGTAAAACAAAGATATCAAATTCAAAACCCATAATACAAGATCCATTTACAGGGCAAAATAAATTACTAATTTTATTTTGTGTAATAGTAAGAGAATTTGACGAACCGTATATTTTTAAATATTATTTTTATATAAATTTTGATACAACTGTTTTTTAAAACTATCACTAAAATTTCAGGGAGTTTGATTCCTCTAGAACGCGTTTAAATCAAGGAATTGATGCAATGACTCACGATTCGAATTCTGAAAATAAAGAAAAATAGGACGAAAAAAGAAATAAAAATCCAGTCTAACACTACAGTTCCCAGAATTGTTCGCTAATGGCTTACATATCAAATCAGCCGTACACAGCCGGCTTGAGAAAAAGTAGGACCTACGCGCTTTGAAAATTTCCTCATCACAGCCGTACAGTTTTAACATCCGTTCAGATTTCCGCCACGAGGCAACCAAGGAAAGTTGAAATGAGCTTCACGTACTGTCAAAATGCTTAATCTACCGACACCCCCTTTTCCATTTATTTATTTATTTAATTATTTATTTATTTAATTATTTATTATTATTATTATTATTATTACAAGAAAGAATGCTGGCAATATGAAGAATGCTTCTAATTCACATAAATAATTAAATTGAAGCATAGAGTAATGGTGATGACCTTTGGTTTTGAAAATATACATAAATATCTTTACATTATTATTTTGATGTTGACACTAAATGTTTTCAACACCATCAGTAATTTATTTTAAATACTAATTAAAAGTGTATAACTTAACCAGCCCGAAAAGAATTAAAAGCGAATGATAGTTTTTAATCAACTTACAAAATTAAAAAATATACATTATCACTATAAAAAATATATTCATCATTCTAAATTTTTTATTTAAACTAATAAACAAATATTATCTTTTAATCACATTTAAACTATTCAAAAATAAATCACATTTTAACTATCCATTCAATTCCAATGCATGCTCTAGAATTAGCAGTTCCTTATCTAATTAATTAACAAAACAAAAGATTTTGTTGAAATAAATGAAATTCAAGGTTGACTAATTAAATTTATAAATAAATGGGGAAATTGTCTTGTTTCTTCTCGTTATCAATTCGAAATCGTTTTTGTATTAACAGAAAAATAAAACCACTTTTAATGAATTATAAATTTGAAAGTATTAGCTATGCAGTTGTCAAGTGTCAACCCCTTTTTCATTTTATTCATATGCGTTAAAGAATCTCATCATCTGGCATAGCCATGTCTTTCCAGCCATTTCCACGTAAAAGACAAATTCCGCCCAATAAATATGAATCATCACCGCCGATTTCAAAATTAGGCATCATAATTCATAGGGAAAACTATACCGGTGGTCCCCAAACTATTATTATTTTCCTATTTTGGTCATCAAACTATGTTTTTTGGCAAAATCATCCCTTCTGTTACATAATTCTCCTGTTTTGGTCCCCGGCGTTAAATAGCTAACGGTTTTGCTGACATGGCATTTTTTTAAGAGGAGAGAGAAATGATTAAAAATATTTAAAAAATGTCACGTCAGCAAAACCGTTAGTTATTTAACGTCGGGGACCAAAACAGGAGGACTATGTAACAGAAGGGATGATTTTGTCAAAAAACATAATTTGGGAGCCAAAATAGGAGAATGTTAATAGTTTGGGGACCGCCGGTGTAATTTTCCCTAATTCATATATCTTTACGAATTACGAATGTTATTGGTAATTTCTCATTTCATGTATTATGCTTTGTATCAAAGGAAAACTAAAATTTAATCATGAAAGCAAGATTATGTGCAGATTAAGGCATGTTTTATTGTTATTAAACAAAATAAAATCATGAACATTCTTAAGCCACCCTAAAACAGCTCTTTTGCTATACAGATTTTGATTCAAGTAATAATCTACAAGAAAACAATTGAGATCTTCTCCCCGTTGTTTTCTCTTCATCCCGCACCATCATCACCTGAAAATCTTTACAGTTCCTCCATTTCTTGATGATTACGTCACTTTCTCAGCAAACAAACACTTGCCCAGAAAAGTTGGTATAGTTAAACCGATTGAAACCCAGCAGCAAATTAACAAGCGCTTCCCATTTGTTTAAAATTCAATCAAGAATCCAAAGCAAATGGAGTTTGCAGGAGATCATAAGGTGCCCATAAAGCGTCCAAAGGGCATGGCCTATTAGCGTCAAGCCTCGCCCACGGTTTCCCTTTCCCACTCCAATGTAAAAGACTAACCGGACCTGGATGCAAATCTCTGCACAAACCTCTAAAATTATCGCCACCGAGGCCATGCTGATTCCATCTGTGATCAACCGGCACTATGTTTCCAGCGAATACTAATAAAAATGGTGGCAAAGAACCCAATTCGTAAATTCTCATTCTTTTCTGAAGCTCCATCCATTCTTCAATCTTCGTCGTGTAATCTCCGTCTCTCCATCGATCAAGGTCGATTACCATAACTCCAGTGTTGAAGTAACAGGGTTTACGGTTCGCAAAAGTCAAGGATAAAGAAGGGTTTGACCAAAACGTCGGAGTGAAGTAGGCCGTGAAGTTTGCATTGCAATGCTCCGGTGCAGCCAAGACTGAGTCGTCTCCGAGTGGGGTTGCGGCGAGTTTAGCTATGTCATCGACGAGAACCAGATCGGAGTCAAGGTAGACGACTCGGCGGACGCATAAAGGAAGTAGATTGGCTAAGTAGCTTCGAGCGTAGTTCAAAGGGCAATCCAAAGCAGAGCGGATGGAGGTCGAAATGAGACGCGAAACAGAGGCGTCGTCGAAAGAGTAGACTTTGAAGTTGAGGTAAGGGAAGGAGGAAGAGATGGTGGCGCGTAAAATCGACGCGTTCGAGGCAGCGGAAGCTACGAAATGAAAGGCAATGTTCTGAGGACAAGAGGAGTGTTGAAGTACCGAAAGAATAGCCGCCATGGATCCCCGGATGTAAGCTGTGTCAAGGGTCATCGCCACATGAACCGCTTGATCCGAGCACAAAATGGAGGAATCCTGACCACCATCCGATTCATCTCCATCGACAATCACCGGACAATCTGGAGAGTTATAGAACTGTGGGGCTTCCTTGAATCGTTGGGGTATCGCTGTAGCGACGGTGGCATTAGAAGCAAAGGCAATGGCAATAAAGAGTAAGAGAAGGAGAAACTCAAAGACCGGTGATTTACTCATTAGTGAAAAAGGAAGGGAAGGTAAAGGGTGTTGGCCTGTTGACCAATTGGCCTTCCGGAGAGGATTTTAAAAGAGGGGAAACAGTTGGCTGAAGAATAAGCTTACGGAAGAGGGTCCCTTTTAAGGGGGGGCTTAGCCAAGAATTTTCTTCGACGGAAGTTGTTGAGTTCACATTCATTCTAGATTGTTTTGTCATGTCTTCAGTTTAGAAATTTAAAATTTTATAGTTTATAGTTTAAAATTTAAATGTTTAATTATATTGGGTATGCGAGGACGGTTGATGGATAGAGCACGCTCGCCTGCTCCACTCCTTTCACCTTAAGTATTAGATTTAAGATTTTTTAAGAGCGTTTTCTTTATCTAGATTTTTCTCCTTCCACTCTAGGTAGAAATAGAATAGGATTGTAATAATAAAATGTCTAATTATATTATTATTCTAAACTCTGAATCATAATATCTAAACAGTGGCAGATCTACATATAGTTTAAGATTTTAGAAAGTTAATTGACTCCATTTAATTTGTTATGATATGAGATTCTTAAAGAATTAAATGAGGTTTTCAAGGTCTAATTATATTTTTTTTCATGAAAATATTAGAATTGACATTACTTGATTTGTTTAGGTATGAGGTCAACAATATTTATATTATAGTGGTATAGAAATTCTTGTACCTTAAAGTCTACTCTGACCCCATTATATGAAAATCTTAACTCTGCCACTACACCAAAACCCTAAATTCTAACTCTAAACTAAATTTATAAACCCTAAAGCTAAGACACTCGTAGAAACGTATTTGTTTCAGCCACTAATATATATAGAGAGAGGTTACGGTCCACTTACACTATGTAAAATTCAAATAGTTTTACACTGATTCATAGCCATTAGATGGGTGAAATTGATGAATAAGATTAACTCCTTACTTTTTTTTCCAAGTGATAATCTTCACATATCGTACTTCTAATCTCATTCATTCATTTTACTAATCCAATGGTCATGAATTAGTGTAAAACTAGTTGAGTTTTACATATTGTAACTAGATCTCATTTATCTATCTATTTATCCATTCAAAAGGGTCCACACTCTGGTCCTGCATCTTTTTCATCAGCTATCAAATGCTATTCTCCATTTCACTCAATAAGGAAAGCCTCAATTTTGATAAACAATAGAGTTTCATAAGCTTAGATTTGTATTTATTGTTAATTTTCGACATTTTAGGTGGAATCTCCAATGTTTGTTGAAGAACATGAGATCACAATTACATCATCTTTCTTGTGTATTAGAATAATAAACCAGGGGACATCGACATATATTTTGATTGAAGTTTAAGAAAAAATAAATAGAATTTTATTAAAGTAATATGGTGTGGTTGTTGATGCTTCTTCATTGTAAGAAATTTAAGTCCCCAGATATGGTGGAGAATCGCAGTCCAAGAAAAGTATAGTTCAGCAACCTGCAAAAGAATCATGCTTTGTAACCAAGTATGCTTTCTTCTATATGTATTATCAAAACCAACAAAATATTACATTGAATCCTTTAATGAAATGGATTTAACATTTTAAAATCGTGGCAATGTGAATATAGTTTTATATCAAATATTGTTTTTTTATCAATTTAAATTTTAATATTATATTTTTATGTTTATTTGAAGAAGGTTGTTTTAGATTGATAACATGATATCATGGGGAATGTTTGGTTGGAAATAAAAATATCATAATAGGAAAATTTTACAGCGCCTGTCGAGCACCGATGAACACTACTAACGACGAGCATCATTAATCTAATTTATAAAGATTTAAAATCTAAAAGACTTACCATATAATTTTAATATTTTGAAAAATCAAAAGGTAATTTTTATTAAATTTATTTTCATATTATTTTAAAAATTATTAACTCAAATTTTCTATCCCAAAACCCTAGTTTCATTTACCCCGCCGTCGGTTACTTCCTCACCGTCCTGCAGTCTACTGTCCGTGGTCGCCGTTGAACTCTGTCGTCGTTCCCCTCCTTCGTTGCAATTATGTAATTTGTCCCTAATTCCCCATTCCAACCCTATTTTTTTTAAAAAAATCATACCAATTTAGAGACCTAATTCTCAAATTGAGTATTGTAATTCTCATATTAGAACCCCAATTATTTTACTAGTATCCTAATTTATTTGTTAGAATACTAAATCTCATGCCCAATTCAAAATCCTCAAATTCGAGTTCATCGGTCGTACCTGTACTATGGTTTTAGCGTATCGGTATGCGGGTTTATGCGTATCGGTGCGGGTTGCTTATCGATACTAGAAGACATTACTATTTTTTATTACAGCATAGTGTACCAGTACGATATGCTCGATCCTTCAAAATTGTTGGTTTAAGTTCGATTTTCTTTCTGTAATTATATTTTTAAAATTTTGAGTTAAATTCAATTCTCTTACCATGTATCTTTATAATCATGTTTCTTTTCTTTAATTATGTTAAATTATAGATTTTGTCGATATGGTTGATAACGAAGATACCAAAGTTTAAACTAGAGAGTTGGTGCTTAATAATGAGGATGAAGATGAGCATAATCAGGGTAAGGATCGTTACAATGGTGAACCAGATTGTGAAATTGATACTGAAGAAGAACAAATTGATTATCATGTTGATGATGACAAACATATAGATGATGAGAAGACTCTTGATTACTTCATTGACGAAAGCATATGAGATAAGATTGAAAAACAATTGAAAGATTACGATGTGAATGATTTAAGTATGCTGAAGTGGAAGACTTTAGACGATTGCATTGAATTTTATCATACATATGCTAAAATAAAAGGTTTTAGCGTTCGAGTCGACCAAATAGTAAAAAGTCGAACTGATGATCACATAATTGCAAAAAAACTAGTGTGTCATAAGGGGGATATGAGTATAAAAGCGGAGTAATTTTTCAAACAGAAAATGTGAAGAAAGATCATTCATAAGAATTGGATGTGGAGCATTTATTAGATTTAAATTGGACGAACGATATCAATATTGAAAGGTTGTCAATTTCGAAGCAGAACATAACCATGACATGGTTCATGCAACACAAGTTGCTTATATCATGTATATAGTTCATCGATAAGTAAATTGTTACATACTAACTTTTAGCTTATATGTATATTTAATATTTTTAATGATTTATTTTGTAGGTCATTCCGAAAAATTAGACAGTTAGACGAAATTAAAATTAAGAGCATGCACCACTCAAGAATTACTCCAAGTAAGATGATGCGTAATTTCGTGAACGAAGCTGGTTCTATTGAGAATGTTAGTTTTCTACGGAAGGATTTGTACAATTATCTGTACAAAATTAAACGAAAAGAAGTGGAAGATGGTAATGTTGAAACAGTGATGACGTAATTATATGAAAAGCAAAAATCTGATCCTTTCTTTTTGTGAGGCACACGAGGGATGAATTTGGACACTTGAAGAAGTTGTTCTGGTGCGATGATATGTCACGCGCCAACTATAAAAAAATTCGATCATGTACTCACATTTGATACGACTTACAAGTGCAATGCATACAACAAGCTGTTCATTATTTTGGTTGGTGTCAATAATCATCGAAACACTGTGTCATTTGGATTTGCATTGGTAGTAAAAGAGAAAGAGGATATCTATGCATGGGTATTACAACAATTGATTAAAGCAGGAGATGGCTACAAACCACTTACTGTTATTACTGATAGATAAGGCAATAACAAACACCATTTTTCAAATACTACCCGGGGTAAAACATAGACTGTGTTTATGACATATCACGAGGAACATGCATTTTCATGCTGAACACACTTTTCTTGATACATTTATGAGATATGCTGATATGTGTAAAACACCATCAGATTTTGAAAAGACTTGAAAAGAATTAGTGAACAAGCACAAAATTGAAGGAAAAAGATGAGTAGAAAAATTGTACGAAGATAAAGAAAAATGGGCAGAAGCAAATTTACAAGGATATTTTTATGCAGGTAATAATATATAAACTTTATTTGTATACAATATTATATATGTTTATTGTATTGAATTGAATTAAATTATTTGTTACTAAATTTTTAAGTTGGATATTTAATTTCTTAAATCGACCATTAAATTTTTTAAATTGACCATTCATTTTAATAAATTTCTTTTCAATATTTTGACCATTCATTTCAAATCACTCTAATAAGGAGTTATTATGTTTTCCTCATCTACAACTTCAGCTTTTTCCTATGTGTATATAAAATAAAACTCTTAGCAAAAAAAAATAACACTATTATTGAATTTTCAGGTAATTATAATGAATGTACCTCGTTGTTTGTCTTATCCGAACACATGTTGATATGACGCTTCCACTCCATCATCGTAACTTGTTTTGAAGGCGTTAGGTTTAGATCCATCATCTACGATAAAGAGTTAAAAATTAAGCATGTTGCATTGAACTTAAACCAACAATTTTAAAGGATCGAACATATCGTACCGGTACGGTGGTTTTTCGTACCGATACACTATGCAGGAATAAAAAAACAGTAACGCCTTCTAGTATCGATATGCAACTCGCACCATACGCATAAACTCGTGTACATGTACTCTAAAATCACCGTACTGGTACGACTGATGAACTCTAATTTGGGGATTTTGAATTGGGCATTGGATTTAGTGTTCTAACAAACAAATTAGGATACTAGTAAACTAATTGGGGTTCTAATATGAGAATTACAATACTTAATTTGGGAATTATGTCTCTAAAGTGGCATAATTATAAAAAATGTAGGGTTCGAATGGGGAATTGGGGAAAATTACCTAATTGCAACGAAGGAGAGGAACAACGGCAACCACAGACAGGAGACGGTGGGACTGTGAGAAAGTGACCGGCGGCGGCTGCTATCGGCGACAGCGGCGAGTGGTAGATGAATCTAGGGTTTTGGAGATTTGGGGTTAGAAAATTTGAGTTAGTAATTTTTAAAATAATATGAAAAATAAAAAATAAATTTAATAAAATTACGTTTTGATTTTTTTTAAATATTAAAATTATATGAAAAGTCTTTTGAATTTTAAATCTTTATAAATTAGATTAATAGTGTTTATCGGTGTTCGTCGTTAGTAGTGCTCATCAATACTTGAATAACAAATTTATAAAATAAATTTAATATAAGTGTGTTTGATTGTGAAATTCTATTGACTGGTTACTTGAATAACAAATCAAATAATTATAGAATTAGATAATATTATATTTATTTTAGATAATCTTCTATTTATTTGTTAAAATTAAAGGATACATTATAATAATGATAACTAATTCTCATTGTCGCAATTGTTTTTCGGAAAAAAATAAATGGTTAACTATGATATGTGTTTCGTTTTCATGGGTGGATATCAAAACACATAATCTCATAATTACATATATATTTTTTTATATAAAAAGATTGAGTTAACTAGGTGACTCATTAAAATCCTCCCTACATCTAAATGAAGAAAAAGAGTACACCTAGCAACTTAGACAACAAAGAATAGCATAAAGAATAAAAAATAAATGAGAGCAATCCAACTGAAACGCCTGACATACAATAACCGACAGTGACGCAAACTATATCTCACCACCATCGAGGCCTAAGCCAAATTTTGCCAAAGCATCGGCTACCAAGTTCGCCCCCTACCAATATGAGTCAAGCGAATCTCCCAATCCAAGCGTAATAACCATCCAATATGATGCACAATCGACCAATACCGGTCCGCCTACCATTGTCCTTCAAAATCCTAACCACATCGGCATTATCAACCTCAATCCACACTTGTCGCAAACCTAAAAACCATGCTCGTTGCAGCCCCTCCAATAGTCCCCACAATTTTGCTTTAAGAACCGAACAAATACTCACAAATTTAAATAAACCTAGAAGCCACTCACCCAATCAACTAATCAACAAAACTTTAACCAAAAGAATATAAAATAACAAATAATATACTATATTTTTGTATCAAGGGAGAAATTCCATTCAAGCATAATAGTCTAACATACAAAAAGCTCATAAAAACACGAGCACAATAAGACCCAAAACAGAAAAGAAAGAAAAACATCAAGGCTCAATGCCCGACAATCCAAGTGACAGAAAGAAAGAAATCAACAGCAAACCCTAAACGGGCAAACATAGGGCATCAAATGTGGAGAATCGTCGCCGTCCGTATGGACCATTGATGGACCCTAACATTGGCGAGTATTTCAATGAGTCGGGTTGACATGTACTACTGGAAAGAGGCCAGGATGGTCGTTTGAGACCAAACGGTTTTCTTTCTCGTCGAAAAAACCAGTGAAGCAACATGGATCCGTTGAGAAAAACGATGGAAAGAAAGCGAGACCTTTGAAACCATCCACCACAAGACTTTCGAAAGGTAGGAATGAACGTATTTCTTCTTTTTGAAAAAGTTAAAGCCTGTAAAAAGAAAAGACAGAAGAAAAAGCAAAAGCATACGACAAAGAAGAAGAGAAGAAAGGCACATAGAGGGAAAAACAACCCTCCGCCAAGTCCTTCTGTACTCAACCCAACGGGTAGAGCCACACTTCCTTCACTCAAAACACTACTCAAGCTTGAACATTGGTCATTTGAAAAGTGAGATTCCATTGAGTCAGTCATATGAGAACAATGAAACGACCAAAAAGGAATTTCTGAAGGAAAAAGAAAATGAAAAAAGAGGGGAGGGAGGCCAACCGCCATCAAAGAAAACTCTTTTCGTAAGAGTTTTAGATGGCAGTTGGCCGCCGTATAGAGAGAAGGTTAAGGAATTACCCCTTCTAAGAGATTTTGTTTTTTCCTGTTGAATAATATACTCAAATAATATACTAATTTATCTTATATTCAATAATATTATTAGAAACTTTAATTTTTAACCGTTACTTACAAATATTTGCGTAGCATATGTATCGGACCACCATGCGAAGTAGTGGCAGAAATAGTAAATAGATCTGTTATTTGACTTCAAAAGCTATATATAAGCTATCAATTATCATGCACTAACTGAATAAATAAATAAATAAATAAATAAATAAATAACCATTTAAGATTTTATTACTAGGTTAAGGTTTTACAACTTTATTGCTGGATGAATATCGTATGTAGAAACGAAGTTACAGTTATGTTTCGGGATGTGACTCCTAAATTTTTATACCGAAAATTATAATGAAAATTTTATTTATTTGAACATTGTTTTTGTATAAAAATTTTATTTCATAATCAATTATAATTTATCCCTTAGCTTTAATTTTTTGACTTAGTCATTATTATACAACATCACCAACATTTTGCATAAATGCATGCATGCATGTATACAAATTTAATGTAGGAATTGGTTGAGTTGGGAGTAATTCCCCCATATCAGAAGCCACCATCATTTGATCATACCATCGACCCATCCTGTAACATGCCGCTGCACCACGATGCATGTAGCATGCAGTGCAAGGCAATGATCTATGATATTGTTGTGGATAAAACACAAAATAAAGAATCTGAATTATAAATTTATTAACTACTATTATTTAAAATTTACTGTGCAAATTAATTAAATTAAACACTTAACTTAATAATGTTCTTTTAGGTTTAAAAGGTTAAAATTCATAATTTTTTTATTATTTAGTCGTCTTAGTGAAAAAGAAAATATTATTATTTTTAAAAGATTTTGGATTCAAACAACTTATTTGTAATGTATGTGGGTTATCAAAAAGTTAAGAAAAACAAATAGATATTACAATGTGATTACATTGAGTCTTAAAAAATTCCTCAATTTTAACAAAAGAATTGATTAGTCTCTAATTTTGAACACTCAATTAAGTCATTGACTCCTTGTATCTCAATATTTCATCAGTTCATCTCTTTGATCAACATTAACTGTTAAATATAATGTTTATTTCTTTTGGGATTAGTTGGTGTCACGTGATGCATCATGTGACGAAACTATATTGTGATATGTAATTATATTTAGAGGTGGCAATCGGGTCGTTCGGTTCGAGTTCGGTTTGGGTCGTTTCGGGTTGTTTCGGTTTATCTAGATTCGGTTTGGGTCGGCTCGGTTTGGGTCCGGGTCTAATTCAGGTCTGTGATAAGTCAAATCCGGTTCGGATATTGGATCGGGTCAAAATCATATTAATTGTTTTTAGGTCGGGTCAATATCGAATCGGTCGCTTTCGGTTCGGGTCAAAATCAGGTCGTTCGGGTCGATTTCGGATCATGTCAACATTTGAATTTCATGTCAATTCGATTTCAGTTGGGTTTAGGGTTTCAGGTTTAGTATTTATGGTTTAGTTTAGAGTTATTGGTGTATGAGATTAATTCTGATTCAACTTGTTAATCTATGCATTTGAATTTGATTAAATGTTTAAATCAAAGCTTCATGTATCCATATCAAAATTTTGTGTATAATTATATTAAATCAAAGTTTATGTAATAATAATAATAATAATAATAATAATAATAATAATAATAATAATAATAATAATAATAATAATGTCTGAAATGAATTAATTTATTAAACTTAGGATCTAATTGAGCTAACTAAAATCTTGAAGCATAAATCACGGACATAATTAAAATAATTCTAAAACTAAATGTAAAATTTCAATTGAAACTCAATTAAATTAAGAGAACAAAAAGAGAAAGACAATTGGTAAAAATAGAGAGGGAAAAGACAAAATTTTGGAGGGAAATAAGCCATCAATTATTTAAGCTAGAGATTAATTACTTGTTAGGTCATGTTGCATTTAAAATGTTACATTTTAGTACTAATATTCAACTTTAAATTTTAATTTATTTTAATTTAGTCACAAGTATCCCACAGTTTAGATTTCGGATATAGAAATCCCCTCCCCGTAGTGATATTTAGTCTCTAAAAATTTACTTTTAGTCAAAATTAACTAATCTTTTTAATTTAGTCCATTAATTTAATATAATGATATTTTTGTTCATTTTAATCTCTAATATTTATTTTTAGTTAAAATTAACTAAACTTTGACAAGAGCAACAATCTCTTTTATGGTATACTACAAAAAGATAATAAAACATACTTCATTTTATTATTCATTATATTCTTAAAAATAGATAATATTAAAAATAAATTATTCATTTATTTTACCTTAATTTTCGGGTTAAAATCGGGTCGATATTCGGTTCAGTTTTCGATTCGGGTCCATTCGGTTCAACAAAAAATTTCGGTTCGATTCGATTTATTTCAGATTTCGGGTCAAGTTCGGATCATTATGTTCGGGTCTCGGTTCAAGTTTCGGGTCTCGGGTCAAGTTTGTCAGGTCTAGTTATATTATCAAAAAAAAATATTGTTAAGACTTAACGGTCAAAATTGGTTGAAAAATATAATTAATTTGATTTCTCGATTGAATGATTTAATTAATTTATTTTCTCAATTGAAGGATTTAATTAATTATATTTCTAGATTCGAGGGTTGTTGGTTAAAAGAATTTAAAATCTGGGCTCTTGATTGATATTTTTCAAAAATTCAAGGCTTCTAACACCATTAAAATTTTATTTTTATTTTAACGCTGAAAGCAGATTCCAAGGGTCACCGACAATGTCTCAAAGCACTGAAGCAGAGTGGTCATAAAAGTCGGCCTAAATGAGCTGAATTTTTCTACCATGCGGCAGCCTAATATGCGGCTAATATACGGCGTTACCGAAAACATGATTAAGAAACACCGGAAACATCATAAGATATAATGGAAACATGATAAGATATACCGGAAACATGGATTTCGAAAGTATCTATACTTTTGGATATGTTGATTTCGAAAGTATCCATACTTTCGAAAGTATCCATACTTTTGGATATGTTGATTTCGAAAGTATCCATACTTTCGAAATCTATGTTTCCGGTATATCTTATCATATTTCCGGTATATCTTATGATGTTTCCGGTATTTCATAATCATGTTTCCGGTAACGCCGTATATTAGCCGCATATTAGGCTGCCGTACCGCAGAACTACCCAAATGAGCTGCCATGCACATGCTCCGATCATATCTGTCTTTTTTTCTTTCTTTTTTTTTTTTTGCATCCAAAGTCATTCCAAGGTAATAATAAATGTACGGTCTTCTTCCGTGTTTCAGTTCAGTACGGTTATCGAACAAGACGAACAATGGGTCAAAACTTCAAACCCTTTTGAATTAATGAAATTTCTCAAGAGTTGAAAATTTGCGTGTTCCTCGTTTTGGATTTAATCTGTTCAAAGAAATAATTTCCTTGATCTGCAAGATCAAACAATTTGACATTTATTATTATATATATTCATACAGTTACAGAGAAGCTTCTTCAATCATGAAAGTGAGGCATTGAAGTTTCCAGCACACCAATGTTTACATAAGCGTCGACAATGGAGAAAGTATTCTATTAACTATTAACTATTCATGTCAAAGGCTACTTGAAATAAGTACCCTAAATCATTTTTAAAATAATTTATAACCTCACTAATGTCAAGCATTGCTATTCTTAGGCCAAGCTTATCCATTTCAGCCGCGACAACCAGCACAGAACCTGCTCGATAATATGCTACACAACGACAATGATGGTCACTTGATGTTCTGATTTAGGCTTCCTTCATTTCTTAATTCTTACGCGTCCTATTTTATGACTGTGAAATTCGTGACTTTATAAGCTTTCATGGATTTTTTAACGGATAAAGTAAAAAGAATTTACGGATTAAATGAGCTTCAGATAAATAGATAATGTGGAATTTTATAAAATAAAATAAAAAATAACAAGGATTGACCCCACAATTCAGATCTGTACGTTCACCGGGTCCAAAACTCTAGGCCGAGCAACTATTTTTGGTACTTGAAATAAAAATCTTGAAACTGGTGGATCAGATCAGTCCATGAGGCTGCTCAAATGGAGCCGTTTTAGAACCACATGTTAAACATGAAACTGATATAACACATAAGTATCTTGAATTCAATTAATACTTGAAGCAGAATCACCGTAAATGAAGTACAGCCAAATCACGTGATAGCTACCTGAATGTAGTTTATGGATATAATAATTTTTATCATAATATATCCTTTATAGGCCCAATAAAACTAAAACCTACTCATATGGAGGTCTAAATGGGCCAGATTCATAGTTAAAAACTTATTTGGTCCAACCCAAACTTATTCGGAAACGAATGAATGGATCCAGTTTTTGCTTTATGAAGTGTAAATTCGTTTCTCACATATTTTATATCCTCAAAAATTAGTAGTTGTATGTCAATTTTGTCACCAAAGTAGCCTAAATATAATTAAAAATTGATTACTTGGTTAAGGTGCTCATCTTTGTTCCTCATATTCCCTTGTCTTTGAGTAAGTTCTCGTGATCGAGTTTGCCTGCCTAAATGAAACACTTCTACGGTTATTGGCAGCAACCTTGTTTTGCATGTGTTAGGTTTCCATCTGTTCCAATCCGACGCCATTATTACGTGTCACTTGTTGTGTATCAGCAAAATGTGTGGTCAGGGTTAGAATTATGATGTCAAAAGAGGTTATGGATAAGGGAGGTACCTTCTGCTGTCTCCTTGTCAAAAACAAACATGGCATTGTCTGCAAGAGTTTGGATTCTGATTGGGTATGTTAACTATCATTTCACCCCATATCAGACAAGCTTTGTTCAGCTGTAAAAATATGCCAAACATCAAACCTGCCGAGAAGTTTCTCATGTTTGGTTTGAAGGAAAGTGGTAAGAAAACAAAGTTGTTTTCCCAAGAAACATCATCGAAAATGGAAAATGATTAAATTTTACATGCTTAATGGTAATGATTAAGTCCGGATATGAAGTACAAACAAAACAACTCAAGACCATGCCCCGAAAACATGGAAAGAAAAAAAAAAATCTAAAAGTAGGATTAGTGGAGTTAAATAGAGTGTAGAGAGGGTGATTATGGTTATGGATTAATTAAGAAAGATTATGGGGAAAGAGTGGTGGAAATGGGTGAAGGTGGTTAAGTGGGCTTGTTCAGAAGCGGAGGTTGCGCTGATGTTGGCCACGTGCGCGGGAATATGTTGCTTCACGACACCATGATCAGCAATCAGCAATCATTTCTCTGCATCTTATGTATGCCTAAAACCGTCTATCTCACGTGACTTGATGTTATTCTTCAGCTTCAGCATGCCCCATACGAGTTAATATGACCAGGAATTGACTAACGTCTTCTTTTATATGAATTAAACATTCCAATCTGATTCAATTTGATAATTAAATCAATAACAAAATAGTATTCAAGGACGGAGTTAAAAGGAATAGACACTAGCTTTGACCTCATAGCATGAAAAGTTATTTTATAATCCCTTAAAAAATTATGTAATTACAAATTAACCTACTAGAAAAGTTTCACTTTGACCCCCAAGTATTTATAAATTCATCCTAATCTCCTTAATAAAAATCCTAACTTCGCCCCGAAAAGTATTTTAAAGGGATTTTACTTAAATATGAATTTAGGACAAAATAAAGATAATATAGCGTTAAAGTATTTATATAAATTATTATGTATCCATTTGAATTAATATAAATTTTCCATATGTCATGACATGTTATATGAGATATCATCCACACATAATATAAAATTGTGTTCAAGACAACCTTCGAAGACCCAACCTGGGCCGGCTCTCTTAGTTTAACAAAACCTAATGCAAGAAATTGAGATTCGAAGTATCATAAGTTCATAATCTTTTGGTGTGTTCAGACAGGTTTTGTGGATCTAAAATGTAAGAGTACTGACATGAGTATTCTTTTTTCTCCATCTAAGTTTAAAGAGATTTTTTAACGAAATTTATGTCGGTATTTTTCATATGATTGGCATTAATAAAATCATGCATTTATTTTTCAAAAAAAAATCATAAGTTGATAACCCACCATGAAAAAGATAGGGGAGCAAACTTTTAATAAGCAATGAAGAGGTAAAAGAAAACGTAAACCGTTTTGTACCTCTTTTATTATCATCAAATGAAAGTATAACGTTTTAACCCAAAAAAAAGGAAATGCAAAGTTTTTATTGATAATTCTCCCAAATCGGAAATATATATTATTGGTAATTTGTTTCTTTTTTTTTTCAAAATTGTTCACGAAAAGATAGGACAAATTTTATATATCTTTGTTACCAAATTTTATGGGGTAGTGGAACCGAGCCGGGCTAATTATAAATACGATAACGTACTTGTATGTATATTCCCACATCATCTCAATTCCCCTACAATCACTACTCCAATTCTTCTCATTTTGCTCAACCTTTCCTTCCTCACAAAGCAACTATGGCGAATTCCTCTGGGGTTTATTCTCTTTTTATGCTGAATCTCTTCTTATTTGGTAAATGTATTCCCTTTATTTTCATTTCTTATCTCTCTTTTCGTTGTTTGTTTTGATGGTTTGTTTGTATAATAAAAAAGTTTCTATCTTTTCAATTGAAAATCTAGGATTTAAAAATAACATTTACTCGGCTTTGCTTATAACAACGATTTCAGGGACGATGTTTTCTTCGGCCACCCTTTTTACACTCGAAAATCGTTGTAGTTTCACTGTATGGCCGGGTTCTCTGGCCGGGACAGGCCCTGCTCTTGGTGATGGTGGTTTTGCATTGGCACCTGGTTCATCATCCCAACTCCAGGCTCCACCCGGTTGGTCGGGTCGCTTTTGGGGTCGAACAGGCTGCAATTTTGACAACTCTGGCGCTGGCAAATGTGTAACCGGCAACTGCGGTGGCGGGTTAAAGTGTACCGGTGGTGGTGAGCCGCCGGTTTCCCTGGTAGAGTTCACCCTTAATGGAAGTGATAATAAGGACTTTTATGACGTTAGTCTGGTGGATGGTTACAACCTTGGCATAGCAGTCAAGGCAATTGGTGGCACCGGGAGCTGTCAATACGCAGGTTGTGTCAAGGATCTCAACATAGATTGCCCTGCCGAGTTACAGATGTCGGATTCGGGTTCTGTTGTCGCCTGCAAAAGCGCCTGTGCCGCCTTCAACACGCCAGAATATTGCTGCACCGCCGACCATGGTACACCCCAGACATGCTCGCCGACCAAGTACTCGCAGTTGTTCAAGAACGCATGCCCTACGGCTTACAGTTATGCTTACGATGATGCCACCAGTACCATGACCTGTATCGGGTCGGATTATGTGATCACATTTTGTCCGACCGAATCATGAACATGACCAAGGGTTTGCATGATGTTTAATTTGGTATTTGCTTGTTTAAACTTGATTGGATTGTGTTTTAAAGTTATAAATATTGAAATCAACAGTTTGGTTCGTCTGGGAAGAATAGATGCTAAGTTTGGTCCTTTAGTTAAGGATTTGTGGGAGATATAAAGATTGTGGTTGGTGTTTGGTGGGAAAGCCATTAATGTGTATAAATATGAAAGCAATTTTCACCAGCCTGATGTTCAAGAACCAAGAAATCAGTGATGCCATAGGCTTTGCGTGACCCACAGTTTGTATACTGCATGGATTGCGAGCAATCCATCGTATTACCAACGACGGTGTTATTTTTAAAATATTTATTTATTTACTTCGGTTTGTGTAGAGTATTTATCATCGGCGGAATATATTTTGTTCATATATTACATATCCAAATACTTGTATTTATCGAACAAGTACATTTAACCAATTGGTCAAACTGTCCATTTTTATTTTTCTTATGTACACTTAAGTCATGGCTTTTAGACCCACTAGAAGCATCTTTTCATTCACATCCTCTAGGTAGTTTAAGATTAGATTTAATATTTGTCAAAAAATAATAATTATATTTATTAAACTAAACATTTAGTTATTGTTGGTTTTTAAAATATATTATTAGGGTAATTGTTCTATACAAAGCGCTTATGGAAATTTTTTTACACAAGCGTCTTAATTTTAGGGGTTAGGGACTATGTTTAAGGTTTAAAATTTAGGGGTATAAGTGTAGTAGTTTTGAATTTAGGGATTGTTGATAGAATTTTGGGTTTAGGGTTAAAATTTAGAGTTTATAGGTTAAAACCTAAATCCCTACCCATATTACCCTAAAACTAAACCCTAACCCTAAACCCTAAATTCTAACCCTAAATTCTAAATTCTAAACATGAACCCTAAATTCTAAACCTTTACACTAAAACCCCTAAACTCTAAGCCCTAAGCCCTAACCCTAAACCCTATAATTGAGGCGCTTGTGGAAACAAAAAATTTTCACCGCCAGTGTATAGGATATTAATCCATATTATTAAATCAAAGTTTTATGTATAAATTTGAACTAAAATAAATGTTATACATTATAAATTAAAATATCTCGCTCATAAATATTATAAAATAAAATGTTTCAAGATTAATGTAATCAATATTGTGAACAAAATATATGTATAAATTATTTAATAACTATTAACCTATAAATTGATCATTACTATCATTTTTAACAGTTCTATTAATCTAGACCATTTAATCTTAACAGTTTGATTAATAAATCTATAAAATGTAGTAACAGTTATATAGGTTAAAAGTTACAGATGCACATCCCTAGCACCAACTAATAATAAAAATTGTTAGATTTTACCACAAATATTGGTCAAGAGTTTAATTAATTAACTTATTGTTTGAAAAACTTAATTGGGTGTAAAAATAAATCAAGGATTTAATTGATTTTTTCTTAAAAGTTTAAGATTTTTTACGCCCTTAAACATATTATTAAATCAGATTTTTATGTATAAATTTGAAATAGATAAATGTTATATACATGTATAAATCAACTATAATCAAAATTTATGTATCAAATTGTATATTACATCAAATTCATGTTTAAATTTGATACTTTATCACTAAAAAAATCTAAAATTTGGGGATAATCTATTCCCAAATTTTATTTTAGAATATAGAGTATCTTTGCCCATATTTTAGAATCTAGGCCAATATTTAAAGTATCTATAGGAAGCCCCTTAAATATGCATTTTTTGGATAAAGCTAACTCATTCAGTACACAGCACAACATTATGTGCAAATGGCGAGATCCCCACGTTCACTATAGATTTTGGCCTAGTTTTTAAAATATGAAGGGTGGATTCCTATATTCCAAATTATAGATGGTAGATCCCTATATTCCAAATTTTTATTTGGGGATGGATTATCCCAAAATTTGCCCCTAAAAACAACTTAAAAGTGTTTGCTTATGTCTATAAAAAAGGTGTTTGTTTAAGGGTTACTACCGAATTTTCTATTTCCATTTTTGGTTAAATTACCAAACAATTACAGCCTAATCATTACCCAAAGGAGAAATATTACCTAAATTTCTTAGACTAATGCATCATTAACCATTTAATAAGAGAAAGTGTAGCACAAAATAAGTAGAAAACTATGAGAAATTTCCTTTCCTTTCAAGGCCTTCGGCCAGACATCAAAAGAGCTTTCTCCTCTCTTTTTTTCTTTTCTTTTTGAGCAATTCATTTCCAGTTATCTCTACATGTGGCTTTCATTTTCAAAAGCCTAATCATGCCCGAATTTTCTAATTGATTTTGGGCCCAATCAAAAGCAAACTCTACACTTAGGACACAGAATTATGTGCCGCCTTTCCTATACTAGAATCCTAGGAAAATTACAAGCAGAAATTAGAAGAACAAGGGGAGAAGAGGGGAATGGGGTTAAAGTAAAAACGAAGGCTTATGACAGCCTATGTCCTATAGATATACCCTTCAAAGATGTATTGCTTGAAAATAAACTAGTCCGCAAGCGATTAAACCACGAAAGCTTCAACTCACCGGAGCCGGTGCATTGCCCCTCCCCTTCCTCCTCACTACTAAATAGAGTTTGGTCTGAGCAGTCTAATGATGCTCCACAAGCTAAATTATATGACTGGCATGCTGAATGGCATACCCGTAGTCTGTTGTCCCCATCATTATCACATTTTTGGATCGAAATCTGGTATCACACGGAGAAAGCATTTTCGAGTCAAGCTAATGCGATTGGCTATCAAGTACTAAGACAATAAAAAATGCTTGGAAATAGACGAGCAAGGATGAGTGAATATACCCAGCAGGCTAGTTGCTTCGCAGCTGCATCACAGTAGCTGCTCCCAAAGAGAGTATTAAATAACTTCCGAGCACCGCCAGGGAACAGATGGCGATAATTGGGCATGACAACCACTTCTTCTAGCTGTTGTAAGATACTTGTCTCGCTGGGTGCACAATGTTGCCCGGACAACTCCCTCTCCAACACGTTTTTGCATACTGAAAGACTTGAGAGGAGAGAGGAGCTATTCTGGCATGTGTAGCCCGCATAGTCAGAGCAGCGGAACTCGCAAACTCCATTGTCACAGACCCCACCATGAAGGCTGCATTGTTCATCGCAGACAGCTGCATATAATTCCAAGCAAATCAGTAAGAGAAAAATAAAGGGAATGAATCGACTGTATTTGTCCCCTTGAGTATGCACGAAATAATCTCCATTACTAAAAACTTATGCCGGTAATGCATTAGAATATTGAAGCAGCACTCAACAAGAAGAGCAGTTCCTTTATATGTATGCTTAATTTTGCAGGTAAAGGCACTTTACACGGGGTCCATGCAAAGATTCAACAAGCTCAAAGTTTCCGACACCAATACAGAAACTTACATAAAACCATCAAAGGGATAGAATAATACTATCCGGCAACAGTAAGAATATTTGCCAACTATAATAAATAACTACTATACCTGTTGAGCAGTCAATACCGGTATGACCATTTTCACATTCACAAGCCCCATTTGATAGGCACTTTCCACGCCCATTGCAATCGTTAGGGCAAGATCCTTGAATTTATAAATTGAGAGGACAAAGGAAAATAACATCAGTGACATTTTGTCTTGCAAAAAGCTAAATAATGGGAAAAAGAAGTATCCTTGAGCTCACTTTTACTACAATCATGACCATGAAATCCAAGAAAGCAGTGACATTTTCCATTGACGCAGTCACCATTAAGATTACAAGAATTGACACACTGCCCTGACACAGAAACAGGCTGAGTGCTACAAAGTTCATGGTAAGCAGGACAAATCAGTTCTCCTGCAGATTAAAACATCAAAGAAATTACTAACACGGATAGATTGGATCATATTGAATAAAAAAGTCAGCAGATGAAAATTACCATTAAATCCAGGGAACTGTACTGGTCCACCAGCTTCTGGACACACTTTCCAAATACCATCCACCGCAACCTAGAAAGATCAAATTATTAAGAAAATTAATGATAAGCTGCAGGGTGGAAAGAGTTTAAACTTCAACGTGACAGTGCTTTGTTTGCCAGATTGAATAAACTTCAATCAGCCAGGCCCATGATTGAAAAAGATTTATTGTAATTTGGACATTGCAGCTAATCAACATTTGGAAAAAAACTAAATTCTGAAAAGATATGAAATCCCACAATGATCATAACTCTCAAGCTGCAAGGCTGCTTTTATCAAAACTTGGCTTTACAAAAACCATTCCATACCTCTAAAGAGTTATTTACACATCTGTGCTGATAACAACCATTTCCTTGGGTAATAGAACCCCGTACAAAACCAGTACGTACTAATGAAGAAGCCATGCACCTATGCATCACAAAAGAAAATTCATCAGGCGTCGCCTCACAAGGTCAAACTGTCTCGGGTAAGAAGAGAAGTTTAAACTGCGTTCCACTGAAATTTTTAAGGTCAACACTCACCTGGAGTTATTCCCTCTCACTTCACCTAACATTCTGTCTGGGGCTCTTGCGCTGTTAGTGTCTGTACAAGATCCATCAGAGTAAGCCACAAAGTATGTGCAATAATCAGCCAGCAAAGACTGACCACCTGCAAGGGTCAATAATAGAAGTTCATTTCATTTCATTCTCTACCATACTCAAAAGTTGCATGAAGTACATGAGTATCACTTTTAAGAAGTACAATTAGATGTAAACCAAAAGTGAAAAGAACTCTGCTTTATGTGCAACTTATTAGAAATTTCATATGTCAATGCATTGATTCTTCAATCTTCACAAATAATTACTAGGGTGTGTGTGGTTCATAAAAATTGATCAGATGGTCTCTAAACATAAAATAGTCAGATAAAAAGAACCAGATAAGAAAAATACCCTTGTTAGCCTGAGGAAAATACCGAGCCCATTTAGGTAGGTCGCCACTATAAGTTACAATAGGGCAGTAA
Source organism: Hibiscus tridactylites (assembly GCA_958450335.1). Classification (NCBI taxonomy): domain Eukaryota; kingdom Viridiplantae; phylum Streptophyta; class Magnoliopsida; order Malvales; family Malvaceae; genus Hibiscus; species Hibiscus tridactylites. Next base: position 77,497,806 of record OY288282.1, read on the forward strand.
CCCTCTGCTTCCCTGTTATGTGTACAGCCAGAAAAATTGGTTGTGTTGCAACGATAAGCCCCCTTCCAGAGATTGCAAGGAGAAGTAACAAAATCGGTTCCTTGGTTGCGACCCCAATCAAGACGATCTGCCATGCTATAGTTAGCTTGATACCATCCACTATCCTCCAACAAAGCCAAAGTCATTTTCGAAACTACTGATCTTGTATCCACAGATCCCGTCATTATCTCATTCATCAAAAGCCTCTTTTCCCAATGAGATCCTGCAGACAAGTCATCACTCAAACATTAAGGACAAAACTCCTATACTGCTGCATCTTCTATTGAGAAACATAATAGAAACATATTATGTTTCGCAGCTTCGCACACTAGCTTTTAGATAGTTTTCATGAATTAATAATCTACAACCAAAACCTCAATAGACAGGACAGAGACAAAAATAACAGGAACAGAAGTCAATACCCGATGTGCCGCGTCCTCCCCCATCTTCTAGCTCTAAGCCCGTAAAATTTTCTGAGAATGCCTGTCAATAGAACTATCAATTATTTGTTTGATTTTCTTATTTTGTTTTTCAGTAATCTAAAGCCACAGAACACTGCAGAAAAGAGAAATTAACAATACCCCATAATGATGTCGTGAGTGCATGACAACACGTGGAAGCACCACACGAGTTACCATCCTCCCAAGCTTTTCATCCATGATCTGTTCAGTAACCTGAAAAGTGCATACAGAGATGACTATGCTATAGTGAGGTTCTAAATTGTGTCCATGAAATACAGATAGTTAAAAATATGTTTTTTCATATTGGAAGCAAGACATAAGCAACAAAGTACCAGAAGTTCAACTGAACTCCAATTTCACAGGCAACACACAAGTTTTGAGGGTTTGAGCTTTGACTTCAGAAAGTTTATCACAATAGTGCATCAAGGGCATAGTAATTGTAAATGTCGTGCAATTACCTTGCTACGCCTCCGTTTTCTCTCGTCTCTAAAGTGGGAAAAAGCATGAGGGTCAAAGCCAAGGACATGCATAACCTGAATTAAAATAAAGAGGGTGTATAGGACATGACATTTTCTTCTATATGTACGAAATTAACATGAAAATAATATCAGCAAACCTCGTGAATAAGAGTAGCTGAAAGTAAAGTCTCTGCTTCAGCTGTTAAATGCCGAGGAGAAACGTTCACGTGTCCTGCACAACACAAGTTCACCGTTGCTTCAGATTTTAGATTTCTACTGCACACAGTAGCCACATATTCCACACTGACAAAATGGAAAAACAAGAAATTACCAGCAATTGCACGGCCCCATTGGTCACGTTCACATGCTACCGCCCATGCCAAAGTGTTGCCAGTGGTAGGTCTTGTGGTCACAAGCAGAACCAAGTCTGCATCAACAACACCCTCTGCAGAAAAAGATAAAGATTAACATATACAAAAGAATGAGCCTAACAGGAAAAAAAAACTCATAGTTCAAATACAAAAAAATGAGCCTAACAGGAAAAAAAACTCATAGTTCAAATACAAAAGAACGAACCTAACAGCTATTTAGGGATCACACTCAAGATGAAAGTAGGGTCTAAACAAAGTAATGGAACTGCAATGAGATACCTTCAATATATTCGCGTGGAAGTTGCACACCTCCATCTTGTCCACATGCAGAATATCCACTCAATCTCAAATTCCCTTTCACAGGCTCTACAGCCAAGGCTCTATTGAACCAGTCAGCCGTCTGCCCTAGAGCCTTCATTAAATTTCTTTCAAAAGTTAGCATTTGATTAATCATAACTCAAAGAAAAGAAAATATATTTGTAAATTATATAAAGTAAAACCTTGCGAAGGCGATGACGTTTGTCCTCCCCAGATATATCATCCAAGGTGCAATTATACCAACAGTCACCATAAATTGGAGGACCACCAGGAGGATTGCAGGAGGGTGATCCAGGAGGAGAACTCACAGGAGGCTCCCCAAGCTGGTAAAATAAAAACCAAAGCAACAGAAAACACAAAAATAAAACACCAAGTACCCAACATTAGATTCACAATCATGACCAGACGAACAATGCTACAGGGTTTACAAGGAAACAAAACCACCCACCTTCACAATGTCACCAACTTTTCGACAATCCCTGTCCTGTGAGTGGCCAACAGCATCATAATTCAAATATATTCTTATAGGTTTCCTAGCATCATTTGTATGCCCAATCAATTCAGTAATACCAAGCAGCGACCTTCCTCTGTGATGAACATGTAAATCGGAATGCTCATAAACTTGAGGGGTAACCGAATAAATGTTACGACCTGGCCGCGTCCTCTGCTCAATTATCTGGTCATGAATGCATGAATGTGAGACAATATTCTCACTACTTCCTCCTTCTGGGACTTCCCATTGTGGATGCTGCTCCCTATATTTTGCAGTAGAAGCTCCAAACCATAAGAATATAAATAAAATCTGCAGTAGAAACCAGAAAAGCTTGAGTTTTAAAGAGAAGAGCAGAAATAAGAAACCCAAAATCAGAAAACAAAGAACTCTATGCGACAACGGATCTAATAAAACAAAGCTAAAAATGGCTAATACCAGCACAAAGATTAAACTTTTGCAAATCATGAGCTCCAATTCATTTACTTGATGCGTGTTAACCCCAAGAATGTATTCAAAACTAAGAAACCGGGGGAATGACAAGCAGTAAATGTATGAATCCCAGCTGCTTTTCGAAATTCCAATAGTCCATTGAACTAAAAAAGCTCACATATTTGTCAAATAAGTGACCCTTACTGAACAGCTTCCAGAAAAGGAAAGAACCACGAAAAAAGTAAAGTAATTACTAAGTAGAGTTAACTACGTATGCATAAAACTATAACTATGAAGTACCAAAAAGAAGCATCTATAAACAAACAAGCAATTTTTTCCTTTTATATACAGAATACCAATTTTGCAACATTTTTTTTTTAATTTAAAGTGAAATCGAAGCTTTACCTTGAATATAATGGCGGAAAAGCGAAGCTTGAAACCAAATCTGCTAATAGTTCTCGAACCAAAACGGATGATGAGCTCCATTATTGTCCAAAAAATAAATTATAACTCTTTGGATTCCATACAATCTTTTTCAATTCTCCGATAGACTTAACAATCAATAAAACTAAATTTTTGACCCACATTTCAATGCCAAAATGCAATCCATAAAAAATCCAAATTTTACACGGCTTTTTCCGATATGAAGGAACCCATACAAACAAAAGAATAAAAAAGTAAATGTAATGGATTAAAAAAAATCAATTTGTTTCTAGATCGAAAATGGGTTGTTCTCAACAGTGAATTAACACTGCTAAAAACACAATTTTTTTTTCTGTTCTATTCTGATATGCAGAGAGATGATAAACAGTGGTGGTGAACTCAAACAAGAGAAGAAATGAAGAGAGTAAACAGAGGAAATGAAATATACATAAAAAAATCAACAGATGGGTGGGGTGGTTAAACCGGATAATTCTTTTATTAGATTTATTATTTTATTATTTATTGGCTTTTATTTTGAAGGTGGAGTAGAGATAAATTTTATTAATAATTAAATCAAAATTAGAGTTTGAAACTCGTAAAATTAATTGTTTTTGTTAACTCGAGACAAATTGATAGATTTATAAGAAACTTCATTGAATTAGCTATATGTTAGGGTAAAAATTGGGACACCAAAAGAATTAACTATAACGTAGTTAGTGCTATATTAGTGGACGCACTATCTTTTAATAGAATTGTTTTTCCTCTGGGTGAATAATAATAGAATTGTTTTTTTTCAATGTTATTATTTAAGTTTGTATTCATCCGAATATCATTTTTGATCCAATTCTTTTTAAATTGTGATAAGTTATTTTAATACTAATAATTTAATTTTTATTATATGGAATAATACTTGTGTAATTAAAAGAAATTTATTCAAATAGATATCAAACCTAGATTAACAATAGAATTGTATATATTTTTTTTAAATAAAACAAGGGATGGACTGAGATAGAGTTGGAGAGAGCGGTTGTCAACCCTAAAATTTTATAATTTCTATATAATTGAAACTTTTTTTACATATTTCTTATTGAAAATATATTTTTGCCCTCTAAAATTTTATAAGTTTGCCTCGAACATAAAATTATGTGTATGTTCCTGAATACAAGGTACAAATTTTTTAAATTAACATACTTGTTTCTAAAGGTACGAAAATTAAAATGTCTCTTTTTATTTCGGAGAAATTTAAATATAGTCTTAAGTATACTATACAAAAATAATTTATAAGGTTAATTACTAGGATGATCACTTATGTTCTCCCCAGTATAGAGTCGGTCACCGATTCTGGAAAACGACCACTATGGTCACTTACGTTTTCGGGACATATACATTTGGTCACTCATTTGTTTGTTGTTGTTAAATGTCAACGAGAGGCTGATATGAGATAATAAAAAAATAAATTGCCTACACACCCTAAACTATTACTTCACTCTTATTTTGACCACCGAAATAAAAATATTATTTTGTATAATCACACATTTATATTTTTTTATTTCTTCTCTCCTCCACCATCTTTCATATTCTTCTTTAGCTAACTCAATCTTTAAGTTTCTATTATATTAATCCTCAATTCACATCGTGTATTATAATTCATCACCGTATATATTCATGTTCCAAATAATGTTTGTAATTCTTAATATGATTCAATAAAAAATAATGCCCAATTTACGTGCAACAATGTTTACATAGCATATTCGAAATGTGGTACTATTTTGAACTTTAGGTCCCTAAAGTATTTTTTTGTAAAAATAGGTGTCCAAAGTTTCAACCGTTATAATTTTAGGTGTCAGACCGTTAAAGGAGTGTTAAAAAATTATCAACCAATCAATGCTCGACATGTGTTACTATTTTTATTTTTTAAAATCAATTTAATGGAAAAAAAAAACTCAGAATTTTTAATCCTTAATCCGAAAATTTTAAAATTTTTACAAAACAGTCCTCAAATCCTTAAAATTACCCAAATTCAAACCCCCAAATCGTCGCCGCTTCCGTCGCCAATAAACTCCCCTGACCACATCCTTTTGGTCGTCGGAGCATGGCGGCCATTTCCCCCAACACGACATCACCGAAAACGATGAATAGTGTGTTAGTCGCACGTCGATTTCGCGTTCAACGTTCGGTTGCACGTCGTTCACCGTTTCTAGTGATGCCGTGTTGGGGGAAAAATCGTCATGTTTCGGTGACCAAAGAGGTGTAGTCAAAGGCGGTGATCGACGACGGAAGCGGCGACGATTTGGGGGTTTGAGTTTGGGTAATTTTAGGGATTGAGATTTTTTTAAAGTTTAAAAATTCTAAGTTGATGATTACAAACATTATTTGAAACATAGATACATACAGTGATGGATCATAATATACGGTGTGAATTGAGGATTAATATAGTAGAAAATTAGAGATTGAGTTAGATGAAGAAGAAATAAAAAAAATATAAATGTGGAGGATTAAATGTGTAACTATACAAATTATTTTTATTTTGGTGGTCAAAATAGGAGTGAAGTAATAGTTTAGGGACTGTCTAGGTAATTTATCATTTTTTATTGTTTCACATCCACCTCCGGTCAAAGGTTAACAACAATAAATGGCTAGATGACCAAAAGTTTACACCTCGAAAACATAAGTAATTTTACTGGTCGTTTTGTAGAATCGGTAACCAATTCTATACTGGAGAAACATAAGTGATCATCGAGTAGTTAACTTTTTTTTTTATAAGACATAAAAAACCATAATTTTTGGTTTTGGGGTGTGGAGCTCTTATTTATTGCTGTTCCAAAAAACTATAAAAACAAGAGGCCCTTTAATCTAAGAATTCAATGCTGCTGCTGTTGTTATCGGCCACTAGTGTCATAAAAATGGCCGTTGCCCGTTGCAGTTTTGCAATTACAAGAAATCCAAAAACCTTGGTTGAAGAAAGGTAATTCAAATCCAGGGAAGTGTGGGATTTTTTCTCGTTACCGGGGATGGAAGAATGCTTTCAATTCACTCCATGTTCGACCATGGTGTGGGCCTTTATCTTTCTTACAAAACACATTATATTCGTATACATATACAAACAGCATTAAAGTTTAGTTTCCCTCTTTGCCGACATTATCACAGTTAGAGCTCCTTACAAGTTGGTGTTATTATATATACACAGAGAGAGAGGGAGAAGTTGGATTCCAGCTCCCATAATAAACTATGAGAAAATATGCTGATCAGATTATGCAGTGGAGAGCTCTCACATGACAAGAGAACATTGGAAGCCATCTAGCAGCCATTAGATTACAATTCTTCGATCATCCAACGGTTGAGATCGACATATTTTATTTGCATTAGGGGTCCCTGTAGACTTCGTTATTTATCAGTGATTCAGAAGATTAGAAAATAATATGGTGGAAAAGCTGAGCTGAGCAGAGCAGCTTCTTTCGGTTTTTAATATTAATGGTGCCATTGAGGAGTATAAATGTATGTTTGTTAAGATTGATGTTCTTACAGAGGAGATTATTCTCCAGTACCCAACATGCTTTATATATTAATTGTTCTAAAAAAATGAAAATTGTTGATTAGGACCTTTTATCAGCTCATCATACTTGTAGGTCCTACATAAAAAATCAAAATAATATTGCTTCTATAATTGAGATTTTTTAAAAGATAAGTTTGTTGGAGATAAGAAGAAGAAAAACTGAAAACATACAAATGGAGAAATCAATTTGTTGCTTGGTCTAATGCCCACTACCAAATATTTCTAGATTTTTTTTAAAAGATACGTTATATAAAAGATAATACTTGTAAATATTGATATTCAAATTTAAACTATTAAAATTTTCTCATTTAAACATGATTATATAAATTAATTAAATAGAGTCCGTATTATATTTAAGAACAAAAATTTTCTCCTCCCTAATCATGCCCCATTCTATGCTCTACCCTAAAAAATAATTAAAATTAAATTTTAAACTATAACCTTAATTTCTACGTCATAAACTCTAAAAAATACACTTTACCCATAATTTCTTAAGCCCTAACCACTACCTTTAACCTTAAACTCTAAAACTTAAACCCTAAACCCATTATTTAAGGAGATATAGTTTGAGAGCAAATGATTTCCATCCTACATTTAGCTGGTAGAGTTGTTGAGTTGATTAGTTGGATAACATTTCCATAAAAAAAATTAGTTGACCATTTGTATAGATAGATAAAATACAAAGTGGTTAGATTTCAATAACAAAAATGTCACTTTGAGTGTTGACCCAATTGTTGCCTCATGCGGGGATAGCCAATTGCAGAGGAAGCAAGTTTGTTATTCGTAATCATTAATCAAAGAAATTAATTACATTTTTTATAAATATATAGTAAAATCTCTATAAATTAGTATTGTATGAATCACATAATTTTATTAATTTAAAGATGTATTATTTAATCAATAAATTAATAATTTATTAATTCAAAGAATTTTTTTTTCGATTCAACGAACTTATATTATTCTTCATGAACTTGATACGAAGATTAATGCTCTTGGGTACTACAACAAAATGGATGTCAATCACCTATTGGATTACCTGGTGAAAATTATACATGTTCCAAGGTCCAAAGTTTAAAAGAAATTGTGGCTAGTATTATTGAAAATCCTATTAAGGATGAAACTGAAGATGATACAATGCCTATAAAACCAATTATGCGGAAGGAAGTACTCATAGCGACAACAACTCTTCATGGTTTTTTGTTGCAGTATGAGAACGCAACACCGAAACTTTTGAATGCAAGTAAAGTTAGAGATGAAATACAGATAGATTTAAATTTTAAGAAGAAACAAACAAAAATATAATCATATTTTACTAAGTTGCCCTAATTATATATGTAATTTTGTAGAATTATTAATTTATAATATTAAAGGACCATAAATTTATATAAGAGTCTTTCGAAGAATTATTATCTTATTAATTTATCAAAATTATTAATTTAGAACTTAGGCCAAAATTGAGACTAAATATTATTTTAAAAAAATTATTAATTTATTAATTTATAAAAGTTCTACTATATATATTGAAATCCGATACCATACGTTGATTTTGTGGATTTGTATGAGGCCGGTGAAGAACCAATGAGCCGCCGATCATCATCTTGGGTTTCGATTTGATTCTTTAAGCCCGTCTTCTTTTGTCTGCTTGAAAGCCTGTTTTACTTTAAGCCTGTCTAATGGTTCTTGTATCATATAAACAATCTTTTGTCAAATTATACTAGCATATATTTCTCCAAATTTAGTTGGACATAAGATAATTTAAGACCACTCACGGTCTCCTATATTTTTCTTTTAAATTTTAATCTTTAATAATATAATAAGTTTATTTTGCAGTTTTACTATTAAATTTTTAAAAATAGATATCAATGAGAGTTCAACACAGTTAATAAAGGTTTAGACCATAAATAGTATTATAATTTTTTTTGGTTTAAGCCAAGGCATCCACCGCTGATAACAGTGATTAACCTCTCACCGCGAGTGCTCTCACTAAGAGGTAATAAATAGTATTATGGTTTAAATCCTACATTTTATTTATTTCTGATTTTTTATTATTAAGTGGAGATATAATTACAAAACAAACATCGCGCCTCAAATTTATACAAGATGAAATAACATGAATATCTTTACCCACTCGACCAATGAATAAATCTTTAATTTTTAAGTTTTAATTGTTAAACTAGTTATACAAGTCTTGAGCTTAAATGAATAGGTCCATTAATATACACTTAAATTTCAAGTCATAATCAATTTGAATTTTAAATAAAGATCACAATAATGGTCTAGTTTAATAATATGATCAACTTACAATTCGTTAATTAAATTGAATAACAAGAGGTGAAAAAAGAAATACTAACTGTAACTATAAGAAGGGGCGGAGAATTCAGTTAGGGTGAATATTTGATTGGGTGAGGTCGAGTTAAAAAATTGTAATTGACTTATGTTGATAAGTTCTGTTTTATCATTCAAATTTGATTTGAATTTTTCGATTTAAGTTGAGTCGAGTTTTTGTTTAAATTTAGTTGTAAATATTCTTGATTTCACGATATTTATTGATTCTAATTTAAACGGTTTTCTATAACTATATATTTCATACATATATATTTCTTCATGTTTTTTCACAATTGTGGACGAAATTTATAATGTTATTTAATAAATCAAATATCATCTAAAATTATATAATATATTTATAATCTTATTGTTAAATAAGGTATTTTGAGAGAAATATTGATGGATAGAAAAAATTTGTAAAAAATTGCAGTTAGGAGATTAAATTGAATAAAATATAAAGTTGAGAGATTAAATTATAAAAAAATGTTCATTTATATTTTATAATTCAAATTCTATTTAAAAAAATTTTAAGTTGATTCAAATCAATTTGAGATTATAAAATTTGAGTAGAGTAAAAAAAAAAATTAATTGTTTCAGGTCAAATCAAATTTTGTTCATTCCTAATTACTATATGTGCAAACCCATTTTTAGGAAAGGAAAATTCAAAGTTAGTTGTTTAGAGAGAAATTTAAATTGGACTGAGAAAACGAGATAAAATTCTTATCATGAAATTCAACCGAATAAATTTCTCCATATATTTGGGGATTAAAAAGGTAGAAAACGAGATATAATCTCTTATTATAAAACTCTTTGAAAAATTAATTGATGAGATTAACAGTAGGTAATAAGAAGATATTCATAAAAAATAAATAAATTATCTTTAATTTAACGGTTTTAATTTCAACCATCAAAATAAATAAGCACAACAACCTAACAAAGCATGTAATTTTTTATGGATAAATATTATATACACAGTCGGTGAAAACTAAAAGTTTTAACAAGCGTCTTAGTTTTAGGGTATAGGAAGTTAATTTAGGGTATAGCGTTTAGGGGTTTAGATGTAGGGGTTAGAATTTAGGGATAGTTGTTTCAATTGAAGGTTTATGTTTATAATTTAGGGTTTATAGGTTAAAACCTAAATCCTCACCATATTACCCTAAAAACTAAACCCTAAATTATAACCATAAACCTTAAATTGAAACAACTATCCCTACATTCTAAACCCCTAACCCCTAAACCCCTAAAAACTATACCTTAAACTAACTCCATATACCCTAAAAGTAAGGCACTTGTGTATAGGATATTAATTTTTTTATTTAAATTTACAGTGTGAGTGAATCCTTCATAACTTTCTCCATATATAACAATATTGTACAGACGTGAAGAAAGAGATTGAAACTTGTAAAGAGGCCAACAAAAAACATTACCCTGGAAAACTGTACAAAGTTCTCTTTTACACGATAATATATTCGAACAATTTTTACAATATCGTTTGAAAAGGAACAAAGCACGCCGGAAAAAAGAAAAGAGGACTTGAGGCCTTAAATACACCTACTCATGGTCAACACAAAGCCAGTTAGTTCTTCTATAATACATCTGTGGGTTGTGGCCCAGACCCAAATATGGTCATTGCTCTACATCTAAACGCGACCCTGCATGTGGATCTTGCTTTGGTCGCATCCTATAAATTTTGGTTTCTTTTTTATAACACCCAACTCAACAGTACTCACTAATAAGGAAAATTATCATTCAAATATCAAAATCACCCGCGATCCACATCATACAAACTTTCTTTTATATTTTAGCATAATATGCTTCCTTTGCACGAGCGTCAAAAAAATGCTGCCTCTTTATGTTTTAAGGTCATCGAGCAAAGCTCCGAGCTCGGCAAGCCTTTGGAGAAGTTGGGATAAAAGGCTCGGCGAAGTGTATTGTATTTTTCAATATCGAAGTTGTGGGCCTTCATGAGTTTATTTTGTTTGGTTTTGAAACGGCGTTGGAAGTAGCCTTCGAAGGAGGGTTCAGTGGAAGTGGATAGGAAAAAACCATAGGCCGAGGCAAAGTGAAGGGAGGTGACGAAGAAGCATATGGGTTCCATCACGTCCCAACTCAGTTCCCAAAACGTTAGCCTCATGAACCCGAGTGTTTGAACCACTAGGAACCCCAACCCACAGTAAAGCTCACCACGAACTTGAGCCTTGGCCTTCTTGTCTATTTCAGACTTTAGTTTCTCCATTTCTTCCAGCTCTTTTCTTCTTGGGTCATTCGGGAGGACCATCGATTCAGAAATTATTGTTTCCATTGATTTAACCAACTGCGGAAATAAAAGCCGGTCAATATTCAATTCATTATTTCATTCACATGCTTTAATCATTCATATTTCACCTAAAAACTATTTTCAAATCCGTACGACTCTCAGTTCTCGATATTATATAAAAACAATTTAGACTTGTAGTTGATGGTCATTTTAGTTTAGCATTCTACGATAGGGACCGTAGGGTCCACCGCCGGATACCATTTGGCTGAAACCAAGATGAATTTCGCAACTTGCAGCACGTGGGAGAACATGGTATAAGTAATTACGTCTTCATCAGCGCGTGCATTGCACTTTTCATACGGCACGTATAGAGCTTTTAACAAAGAAAAAAGATGGGCGGTGAGAAATTTGATACCTGTTCGGGGCGGAGAAAGACGACGTTCCCTAAAACGACAACGTTTCCCGAAAGATCCAGCACTTTGGCGAGTTCTAAACCTTGAGTTTCATCTGCGCATCCTTCAAGGCAGATCTGAACAAACTCGTGATAAGAAATCAAACTTTTTGGAACCTCTCTCAGCTTCGCTTTAAGCTTCTCGACTAGAGAAACTCTCAATAGCTTCCTCGCATCTTCGACGGAAACCTTGGCCAACGTTTCAGAGGCCGTGGCATCCATTGGTAGAGGTTGAGGTTGAGTGATTCCTTCCAACCGTAGACGATCTCCGGTAATGTTAATGCCTCGGAGCTTTTCTCTCAGCTTCTCGCCGACAGGCACCGGGAAAATCTTCGGGAATCCCGACGACGACTGCTCGGAAGCTCTCTGATGGGATAAGCGCCGGAAGAATCCTCTCTCGCCGCAATCCGGCAAACCAGCGTACTCCCGGCGAGGTACGGTATGGAGTGAGATCGGAGAGTTTTCTAAAGTGAGAAGCGATGGGCTACTTTTATAACAGTGCAACGGACGCTTCCCAAGGGTTTTCAGAAGCGCCATTGATGAGGGAATTGAAAAGAGAGTTTGAAATAAGAGAGAAGGGAGCACTGTCATGGGTTGGTTGTGGGAGTATCTTTATTTATAGTCTCCAAAGTTTGAGGGAATCTTACGAGAATCTCGGCTAATTTTGTACCATAATAAATTATAATCAATTTATGCAAATTGGAATCTTTTCCAACTATAAATATTTTTGAAATAAAAAAATGAAGGTGAGTTTAACTCGATTTTACTCGAAAATATTTAAAGAATTAATTTCTTTTGATCACATTTAGCCATTGTTCGTGTCGGTTCGAAACATCAGCAAGTTCTTGACATTGCAATGCACGTTAGGGATGGGCACGGGTCGGGTCGAGTTTTTTGCCCATCCGAAATCGACCTGAAACTAATTATCTTAAAATCGACCCCGATCGACCCAATTCAATTCTTTAAAAAATCCGACCCGACCCGAAAATAAATATTCTAAACCCTATCCGACCCGACTTATCGGAAAAAAAAAGTAATTTTAGGGACGTAATTGAAAAAAAATAATTGTAAGAGGCATAATTATAAAAAATAAGTTTAAGGACTAAAATGTAAATAAAAAATTAAATTTAAGGACCTAATTATAAAAATATATAAAGAGGGGGTATTATTACAAATATTTCTAAAAAATTTAAGAAAAATTATACTATTAGTCCCAGGTCGGGTCGGATTTTTTCACCCTAAAACCCAAACCCGATTTTTTTTCATAAAAATAGCCAACCCGATCGAGCAGGGTCAGGTCAAAACCCGTCGGGTCCGGGTGCCGTGCCCATCCCTAATGCACGTATTTGAATTGTGTGGTCGTAATTGGTCGGTTTCCTTTCAACACATTCGTCGGGAGGGACGGTGCCGTCCCTTGGGCATGAGGTTCCGCCGAGGGCTCATTTTTTATAATATTCAATATTAAAAATTTAATTTTTAATATTTTTTATTATGGGTATATTTTGAAAATTTATTTATTTAAATATTATTATAATTTATACGGACTTATTTTTTTTCTCAACATTTGTTATTAGATGTCTACTTTTAAAATTTATTTTTTCTCAATATTTATTATAAGGGGTCTAATTTTTTCAATAATTATTATTAAGGGCCTATTTTTTCTCAATATTTATTATTTGTGACATACTCTTAATTTTTTTCCTAATACTTTTTATTAGACTCGATTTTTTCTTATCTTATAATTAGGGGCCTAATTCCCACATGTTTGTTATTAGGGACATTCTCTTAAAATTTAATTTTTTAATATTTTTTATTAAGGATACAATAGGGTAGGGGTGTTCATTGTCGGATATCGGATCGGATCCGATCCGGTTTTTTCGGATATCCGGGTTTTCGGATCGGCAATATAGTGATCCGTATCCGATCCGGAAAAAATCGGATATCCGGTTTTTCGGATACCGGATAACCGGATCGGATATTCGGATATCCGATTATCCGAACATATAATTTGATTCAACTATTTTTTCGAATTTGAAGGTCGTATTTATGAAAATTTCGGAATTTCGAATATAACAAACAACAAATTGCTAAATATAACAAGATTCACATATATGAAATATTCGATTTTTTAAATTTTCGGACATAACAAGCATCAAATTGTTAAATATAACAAGATTAATATTTAAAAAATATTAGATTTTCGGATTTTCGGGTTTTCGGATAATCCGAAACTTGTAATATTGCGATCCGTATCCGATCCGGAAAATCTATAATCGGATCGGATATCCGATCCGAAAATAAAAATCGGATCGGATATCCAAATTTTCGGATCGGATCAACAGATAATCGGATCGGATCGGTCGGATCGGATATTTTTGAACACCCCTACAATAGGGACATGATTTTTTCTCAATATTTATTATTAGGAACATACTCTTAAAATTTATTTATTTTTTCTAATGTTTGTTATTAGAAACTCAAATTTTTTTTTAATACTTGTTATTAGGGGCCTAATTTTAAAAATCATTTTTAAGGAACTAATTTTTTAATACATGTTACTGAAAATTTACTTTTAAAATTTACTTTTTAATATTTAATATTTAATATTAGAGACCTAATTTTTTTATTCGTCCTTAAGTCACTAAAATCTCAAAAATAATTCTGCGTCCGATGACAAGTGACAACAAAGTCACAAACCACATGGCGAAGTTGGTTAGGTTGGACGATCTTGACATCAGTTATTACCAAGTACCATCGCTGGTGGTTGTAAGTCTGTTAAATGCCGATGTTGGTGGTTAGTGCATATTCATCACATTAAGGGGTCGTTTGGTTCACGGAATGTAAGATTACCTCTGGGAATAAGATTACTAGAATGTAACATTACCTGACACATTATTGGGAATTTTACATTACCTTGTTTGGTTTATTTGGTAGGAATATAGAATTGTAGTGTTTGGTTGGAGGAATATAAGATTAATTGGAAGCAAAATTTACTAATTTGTCCTTATAATATATTTTCTTGTTAACAAGTTTAATTTTTAATTATTAAATTAAAAATATTTACATAAAAATTTATAGAACTATTTTCGTTACATTACTTAAATTTTGCAAAAAAATAAATATGTATAATATTTATAATATTATTAAATTATGTTTAAAAATGTTTTATATTTATATACATTTATTTCTTTTTAATTTTTTTTAACATCAAAATATTACACGTTTAATATGCTTAGATTTTTAATTTTTTATTACTTTCGATCATTTATCAAACAAATTAAAGTAAATAATAAATCAAATCTAAAAGTAGTAAAAATAATAAAAATAAATTAACTTACTGATTTTTTTAAGATAAAAAATATCTTATAAATCAAATAATAAAATTAATAACATCAAGTCTTAACACATTCAGTCTCAAACAACATACAATCTCATCCTGTAACCCTAAAAACATCGTAAATACAATATTAATAAAATATACTAATAAATATTACAACATTATCTAAATATATACAACACCATTTATATATTAAACTAATATTAAATATAAATATTTAATAAATTTACACCATAAATAATTAGTTACCTAATTAAAAATGCAATAAAGGATCAACATGAACATAATTCATAATCACAAGGGTAATATTGTCCAAAGGGGAAGGAATTGTGTAATACCTAAGGAAATGAGGGGAATAGCATTCCCACCATTTAGGGGGAAAAGAGTTACTCTTGGGAAAAGAATAATACCTCATAGTGGGAATCCTCTTAAACCAAACATGGGAATGTAAGTCTAGAAAAGATAATTACTCCTGGTAATCATCTTTTCCGCAAACCAAACACACCCTAAGGGTTTCAGTTTGTAGGTTTGTTTAGTATGTGTTAGTTGAGTTTTTCTCGTACGTTTTCTTGTAATATTTTTTGTATTTTTTTCTGATTAAATTTAAGAATTGTTAACGAGAGACATTATGATGACCCCTTATTCATAAAAAATATTTAAATATGATATTATGTTCATGTGTATAATTTTTTTGTTAATAAAATCATATTCTTTCACCAAAAAATTGAATTAATAGAACTGATATACTTAAATTATTTTTATTTCTAGAAATTACTTATTTAATTTTGCAAGTTTGAATTAAGTTGACTTTTATAATTAGAACAATCGATCAATAATTTGGGTAAACTTTTAGATGTCAAACAATGTTTGAAAATGCGTAAATTGGTCACTTTAAAAAATTTGTTAAAATTAAAAGGCGTAACCGTCAAATAGGTGTCCAAATTATGCTCTCTCTTTTTCAGTTAGGTGCCCAAACTATTTTTCGGGCCAAATTAGGACCTAAAATTTTATTCCGTGACACATTTAAGGTTTGCCATTAAAATTTTTCATTAAAAACACGTGTCACCTCCAGAAAAATCTAAAATTATATTAAAAATAAATAAAATTAATAAAAAATAAAAATGTATCACGAAAGTTTTAAACATTCTCAAAGAGTTTTATTATTTTTTATAAAAAAATAAAAGACTAAGCTTGTTTTAGGATATTTGAGGGCTTAGAAAAAAAATATTAGAATTATAAAAAAATAAATAAAACAAAAAACAATTATGAAATTTAAAATGTTAAAAAATAAAAACATTTAAAAAGTATTTAAAATGCCGAGAATGCGCAGAAAGTTAGAAATAGGTAAATTGCAAAGAGCTTTTGGTAAAGGGCGAGCCGGCGAGAGTTGATGGCGACATATGCAAGCCAATTAAACTTGTTTGCAGCTGTCAGTAGATACAAAAAAATATGTTTAACGTAGGACAATTACAATGCGATTATAGTGCAGCACCAATTGAAAATATTATAAATTTTAAAATATAAAATTAAAAATATTATAATATTTTATAATATTTTCAGTTGGTGATAAGTTTTAGAAATTTATTCTAAATTTCGAAATTCTCATTGCTTCTGATAACATTTTCAATTCTATATTTTAATTTTTATAATATTTTCAGTTGATATTACACCATACCCTATCATACCGCAAACCTACCCGATACAAAACATCAACCTCACATTATAACATGCCCCAACCCCAATTATAGAGCCTTTTGTTTTTCTCACTCCAATTTGCATCTTAAAATGACACGTGAAACTTGGCCAAAGTCTTTAGCCACGCTACGCTACACAAGCCAACGCGTCCTTGGAAATTTTGATCATATATTTCTCATCTATTCGGTGTTCATATTTATTCAACACCATAAAAATAATTAAGTTTAAGGTTTATGGTTTAAGTTTATAATTTAAAATTAGAGTCTAGAATATTAGGTGTAGGAAGTATTTTTAGGGTATATAGTTTAGAGTTTATGATTTATAATTTAAAGTTAAAAGCTTAAAATTTGTTTTTTTTTAGTGTTGGACACAAAAGAACAAAAAAATCTTCTCCACTATATTATAATATATGGGTAATTATTCAATACACATGTAGTAGAAATAAAAAGTTTCTAGCCTTAGTTTTAGGGTTTAAAAGTTAGGTGTTTATGTTTAGTGGTTTAGAATTGATGGGCTGAGGTTAGAATTTATGAATTGGAGGTTAGAATTTAGGTTTATAGGTTAAAACCTAAATCCACAACCATATTACACTAAACTCTAAACCCTAAATTCTAACCAAAACCTCTAAATTCTAAACCCTTAAACCTAACCCCTAACGTTTAAACCCTAAAATCTAACTATAAACCTTAAAACTAAGATGTTCATGAAAATTTTTGTTTTCACCGCTTGTTTATCGAATATAAATCCTTAGTATATTAATAGTTAATTTAAAAACTTTCATGTATTTCTTTATTTAAAAAATAAATAAATGGGACACATGATTATCGGATGCCGGGGATCATCTCTCGATCAAACATGTAATATTGAGGTTGCGTTAAAACTACATGAATCTTCTTTGAATAAAACTCCTTCTATTAAAAACGCACGCGTTTTCTTTTTCATTTCTTTCTTGTATCAATGTACCAAGAATTCTTTCACGAAACTCTCTACTTAGAGTTGCCTAAACTAACCACTTTTGCACGTTCAGTTTACCTACAAAAATGTCATCATTGTTGAACATATAAAGTAGAGTATAGAAGAAGAAGATGTTTATTGATTCAGAAAACGTTGCATTACACAGAGGATAAGCCATCCTTTTATACACAAATAGAGACTAAACCCTAATCAGTTAAGCTGTTGCTAACCGTATAACAAACAATAACAGCTTAACCGTTTTACATTTTAGCTTAGCACAGCTCAGCACAAATCAGTTTCTTAATATTCACTGTGCTTTCTAAGCTCAGGAAAAACATCTTCAATATCAAAAATGAACAATTGACTGCGAAACCTTTCAAACCAAGAAGCAGCAAGGGGCTTGGTTAACACATCAGCAACCTGGCTATCAGCTGGAATATGGTTCACCTGTAATTCGTGCATGGCAACCTTCTCACGCACGAAATGCAGATCCAATTCAATGTGCTTGGTTTTGGCATGCAAAATTGGATTAGCAGCCATTGCCACAACACTGGTGTTGTCGCACCAAACCTTCGAGACACCAGTGAATCCAACTTCCAGCTCAACAAGAACAGCTTTAAGCCAAGTCATCTCTGCTGCAGCATCAGCCAAGCATCTGTATTCAGCTTCAGCTGTTGAACGAGCAATGGCACGTTGTTTTTTAGAGCTCCAGGTGAGTAAGTGACTTCCATTAAAGACGCAATAACCAGAGACTGAGCGACGATCATCGACATCTCCACCCCAATCGGCGTCTGAAAAGGCGGTCAGTTGAACACCATCCTGAACCTGCGCAGGAAACCAAAGACCAAAGCCTGTCGTACCCTTCAAGTAACGTAAAACCCTCTTAATCGCTAACCAATGCAGATCAGTTGGACTTTGAAGAAACTGAGCACACTTGTTAACAGCAAAAGAGATGTCTGGACGAGTGTGAGTAGCATACTGAAGAGCCCCCACCACACTTCGATATAATTGAACATCAAGCAATGGAGCACCATCATGTTTACTAAGCTTGGTTGAAGTTGCCATAGGAGTGCTGGCAAAGTTAGAATCCTGAAGTTGCACCTTATGCAGAAGTTCAAGGATAAACTTCTTCTGGCTAAGAAACAGTCCTTTATCCGTGCGATGTGCCTCAATCCCTAAGAAAAACTTGAGAGTACCAAGATCCTTCAAAGAGAAACGCTCATGTAATTGAAGAATAACATGTTCAACCACAGCCGAGTCACTGCCAGTGATGATTATATCATCCACATACACTGCTAAGTATGTAATTGATGCTTCAGACTTCAATATAAAAAGAGAGTGATCAGCTTTAGAAGACATAAAGCCTAAACCGCAAAGAAACTCTTGAAGCTTGAGAAACCAATTTCTTGGTGCCTGTCGAAGACCATAAAGAGCCTTTTTGAGCTTGCATACTAACCGCCTGCCATCACCAGCATCCTCTTCAAAACCAGGTACAAGCTGCATATAAACATCCTCTTGTAAATCTCCTTTTAAGAACGCGTTATTAACGTCCACCTGTCTGATATCTCAGTTGTGAGTAACAGCTAGCGAGAGAAGAATATTGATGGTTGCAAACCGCACAACTGGACTAAACGTGTCCATGAAATCGAAGCCAGGCACTTGGGCAAAACCTTTGGCAACCAATCTTGCCTTGTACCTGTCCACCGTGCCATCTGCCTTGAGTTTCACTCTGAAGAGCCATTTACACCCCACTGGTTTCCTTCCAGGCGGCAATTCCACTATTTCCCACGTTCCATTGCTCAACAAAGCTTCATACTCTGCTAGCACAACAGCCTTCCACTTAGGATCAGCCAAAGCATGCTGAACATCCACTGGAGTGTCATGAAGTTGCACATTGTAAACTTTGGGCTTGCTAATTCCATTTTTTCTTCGAGTGATCATATGGTGAGTATTGCTGGGACCAACTGGAGCCAAAGCAGTGACCTGTGGGATTGAAGCACAAGGTTGAGATTGCAAAGCAAGACTCCCATTATCCTGAACAAGTGAAGATTGTGACACAGGTTCCATAGCACCTGAGTTGGGACGCATCGTGCCACTCATAGGACCATCAGATATAGGTTCCATGGACAAGTCGTGATTGCCAAGATTCAGAGAAGGAGAGTCTTGCCTCATAGGCATTTCATCATACACATCGCCACTTGAAGGAAACAAGACATTATCACATGGATCAACAGTCTCATTAGGGTTGATAGAAGATGTAGACACATGATCCTGAGTTGGAGAAGCAGCTGAATCACTTCGAGCATCCACATGAACTTCAGGATTAACACTCATCGAGGCCACACCCCGAGAATCAGCAGTAGAGGTAGTACACATATGATCATCTGCATGGGCTGCATGGATAGTGTTTGTATCATCACGTGCATGGTCAGGAACTTTAACTGCATGATCATTCAGAACATCTCGTGCCACATTGTCATGAGAAGCATTGCTGGGTGCAACAATAGGCACAGGACATGAGAGAGCACGATCATCAGGTATATTACCAGCATCACCTGCATTCACAAAAGGGAAGACACTCTCATCAAACACGACATTTCGAGAAATATAAACCTTCCCATCCTGAGCCAAGCAAACATAGCCATGATGGAAGGGAGAATAGCCAAGAAATGTGCAAGGAGTAGAACGGTAATCCATCTTATGTCTGTTGAAGGGTCGAGTATGTGGATAGCACAAGCAGCCAAACACTTTGAGAAATTTGTAATCAGGCTGTATACCATGAAGCCTCTGATAAGGTGAAACATGCCCCAGTACACGTGTAGGCATTCTATTGATAAGATACACCGAGCTAAGAGCAGCATGAGACCAAAATTTCAATGGCAAACCAGCCTGAGCCATGAGGGTGAGTATAGTTTCCACCACATGTCGATGCTTCCTCTCAACAATTCCATTCTGTTGAGAGGAATGAGGGCACGTCCTACGCAAATTAATCCCCAACTTAGGTGCAACAGTCTCAAGAAAACGAAATTCTCCTCCCTCATCCGTTTGCAACGCAAGAATTTTGGAGTCAAACTGAGTATCAACCAAGCTAACAAAGAGATCAAAGGCAGTGGAAACATCACTTTTATTCTTTAAAAGATACAACCATGTATTTCTAGAAAACAGATCAACAAAGATAACAAAGTATCTGAAACCATTCGAGCTTAAGGGTGCTGGACCCCATACATCAATTTCAACCAATTCGAATGGTTTATGGTACACAGACTGTGAATGATCAAAAGGTAAAACATGACTCTTGCCTAGCTGACATGCCATGCACACACTTGAGCTAGAACTTGAAAGATCTTTATTGGAGACTTTCTTGACAATTTCTGCAGAGGGATGCCCCAAACGCCTATGCCATAACCAGAATTCTTCATCACACTTCACACGAGTATGCAAACATAAAGCAGAAGCACCTTGTCCACCAAGGCAGTTGAAGCTGTACAAGCCACCATCCAAATGACCTCGAAGCAGTTCAACACGCGTTCTTGAATCCTTAATACAACAAAAATCTTCATGAAACTCAAAGAACACCTTATTATCCTTAGAAAACTTTGCAACAGACATAAGGTTCTTTGTAATTTGTGGAACGTACAAAACATTATCAAGACACAACCTTTTATCATTAGTATCCAAATAAGATTGACCAACATGCTGTATACTTAAGGAACTACCATCACCTAACTGAACTTTACCATTTCCAGTATATACTCGACTAGAAACAAGTAATTCAGATTCTCCTGCAACATGATGTGTTTCACCTGAATTCGGAAACCATTTAGGGAAATGAGACTTACCTGCAACAGTCAAGGAATGCACCTGAGCACCATCTTCCACACCCTCAGTGGCATTATCCCCAGAGCAAGCAACATAAGGACTGTAAGAAGCCTCTTTGATAGTCGAACAACACGTACACATATTGGCCTGAGGTTTTGAAGAAGTCGAATCATCCTTGGACTGAGCAAAAACCCCTCTAAAATTCTTGTCAAATATGTGCCAACATCGGTCAACCAAGTGCCCAACCTTTCCACAAAGTTGACACTGTGGTCTGACTTTACCCTTGTACGAGGTGGTAGTGGGAGGATGATTCTTGCGTTCTTCATCACTACTCCCAGAAGAAACATGAGAATTTGACTGTTTGCTTGCAAATTTAGTGTAATTGATGCCTACAGGAAACCTGGATGTGTCCTCGAGCCTGGTTTCTGCATCAATTAAGATCGACACCACATTATCAACAGTATAAACCATCTTGCTGGCTGTGATGGCAGCAACTGTTGGTTCATACTCAATTGGCAACCCATTTAAGATCGTAGCTATCTGTTCAATATCAGAAACAGAATTGCCACAAGATCCTAACAGATCACAGATTTCTTTGATGGCCATTGTATATTCACGCATCATTTGAGATCCTTTCTTCAAAGATCGAAGACGGCAGTGCAGATTCATAATCTTTGTCGTAGATAGGGTTGAATAAGCTCATGTGACAGCACTCCAGACAGCTGCAGTTGTTTCCGATCCTACCAGCTGAGGTAACACGGAGGAACTCACCGTCGACAATAACCACGAGGCAAGGGAACTATCTTGTTTGACATATTGAAGGTACGCTGGATTAAGCACAGTATCCCCAGCTCTGTTGCGAGCAATCTTGGAAGGAATTGTTACTGAACCATCCAAATAATCCTCCAGACCTCTGATCGTGAGCACGACTTGTTGCTTCCACAAAAGATAATTAGTCTCATTCAAACAGACATTGACCCTCTTGTTGGAGAACAATTGAGCTTCAAGAACATGATCATCATCAATCGTAATGAGTGGAACTTCAGGCGCCATAGGAGAAGAAGAAACTCGACAGAAAGATTAAGAAACACAGAGAAAAGAAGGAAGAAGGACTCGCAAGCGGAAAAAAAATGAGAACACCAGGAAAGCTTAACACAAAGCTACTGATACCATGTTGAACATATAAAGTAGAGTATAGAAGAAGAAGATGTTTATTGATTCAGAAAACGTTGCATTACACAGAGGATAAGCCATCCTTTTATACACAAATAGAGACTAAACCCTAATCAGTTAAGCTGTTGCTAACCATATAACAAACAATAACAGCTTAACCGTTTTACATTTTAGCTTAGCACAGCTCAGCACAAATCAGTTTCTTAACAGCTCAGCACAAATCAGTTTCTTAACAATCATCATTCAGGTGGCAAACTCTCGGTCCCTCATTTTCTTCACTCTGTTCATAAAATTAGTTTCACCATTTTTGTTATTTCTGTAAAAAAAACCCTCTTTTTGAAGTTTTATTTTTAAAAAAGGTTATCAAACTTTGTAGTCTTAAAAAAAACAAAATCTTATTGTTAAAAAATATTACTAGACAATAAAAACAGTACTAAACAAGGCCACATCAAGGCTATATATTGGTTTGATGGTTTCAACATGCTTAGGATTTTTCTACCATGCGGCAGCCTAATATGCGGCTAATATACGCCGTTACCAGAAACATCATTAAGAAATACCGGAAACATCATAAGATATACCGAAAACATGATAAGATATACCGGAAACATGGATTTCGAAAGTATCGATACTTTTGGATATGTTGATTTCGAAAGTATCCATACTTTCGAAAGTATCCATACTTTTGGATATGTTGATTTCGAAAGTATCCATACTTTCGAAATCCATGTTTCCGGTATATCTTATCATGTTTCCGGTATATCTTATGATGTTTCCGGTATTTCTTAATGATGTTTCCGATAACGCCGTATATTAGCCGCATATTAGGCTGCCGTACCGCAGAACTACCCGCATGCTTAAGGGGCACAACAGTTGACAAGAGGGGTAGAAATCGTTTGTCCATTTTGGTACCCCTATTTATTTCCATCAATAAAAAAATTAGGTTTAAAGTTAGGATTTAGAGTATTAGGTGCATGGTGTATTTTTAGGATGTTGAATTTAGAGTTTATGATTTAGAAATTATGGTTATAGCTTAGAATTTGATTTTCTAGTGTTTGGACAGAAAAAGAAATATTAAAAAGGGACAAATGATTTTCGTTCCGACAAATCTTGACCATATCATTTTGAAATATACATACTTTTCAATCTATTTGTTGGTACATTATAATTAGAGAGAAAAATATCATAGCAATTTGAATTCTGAATTTTAAAATTGTAACATAAAACTTCAACTAGTTATTTAAATTGTTGGCACTTTTCAAATTGCTTAATACCACAATTATGAAATAATTATGAATATAAGAAGAGGAAACGTGGAAGGAATTAGCATTGCAGTACATATTTTGTTTCTTTTTTAACTTCAAAAAATTGACAGTGGGGGCGGGGGAGGATGTGGAGATTCTTAATTCAAGTGGTTAAGATATTCATAGTTAGCATTGAGAAAGTTATGAAAAATCAATAAAATATCACAAGGGATCTATGAATGGTTGGAATCTTTTGATAGTAAGTGAATAAGAATTTAAGAATCCCAGCAATTTGGGGTTGGAACTTGGAATCATTTTGGATTTGATGGGATCAAATTAGTTGCTAATACATTATTCTCGGACAACGGTACTAGTGGCACTGGCAAGTCAACTACTCTTTTCTCAAATGTGCATGCCGCCCAGTCATAAGATAATTATAATATAATATTTATTTATACATATTTTTAATCCTTCAACAATACATATATTTTAAAGATAAAATATTTTAAATCCAGATCTTCTTAGATGAACATCATCTTCTTTATAAATTCTATTAGGACCACTTGTTGAATTCTCCTTCACAAAGTTTAACGTGTGTAAACAAATCTCTTGATTTTCTAAAAAATAAGGTTTAAAATTAAATTATAATATTTTTTATAAAATTAAAAGTTAATTTTATCAACCAACAATCAGTTGGTTTAATGATATAAAACACTAGATCCCTTAAACAATGTCATAGATTTAAATCTTGATGTTATGAATGAAACAAATGGGTTAGAAGAGTTGTTCATGCCTCTACAATACCAATCTAAATTTATAGCTTATGAGTTGGATACATGTGTTGGTTTAAGAAATTTGTTTACCATTGTATTAGATTGTAACATTATGAATTTTAAAGGAATAAATCAAAATTTATCTTTTAAAAATATATATATAATTACATCCCTATTAATGTCGCTGTAAGAAAATAATCAATATTCCATACTTCTAATCGTATTAATACAATGAAAGAAAAAAGGGTTCAACTTTGAAAAACAAGAAGATAGTGTTCACGTATCCTGGTTCCTTTTTTGCCCTACATCAAAGTTTGAAACCGACAACACTGGATGTTAAAAATTAAAATTTTAGCTTGCAATCAGCACAAACTTGGTGGCAACATCCCCAAAATTATGGGACTGTTTTGGTTTAATCACCGCGCGAATACGCCACGGCACTGCACCATTTTAATGTGCCACCCATGCTTCAATGAATTGTCCAGATAACTTCGAACTTCAAATAATAAGTGCGCCGACATTTCTACGCTATAATGAAATAAGTTTGTGATTGTAATAAAAATGAATTGCAAGTGAGATGCTGTTCATGAGGAAGGAAGGCAGACACGATTCTCGGTGGCAAAAGAGAGTATTAGGTCGGAATAATTAGGATTGATGTTTTCATATGATTCTTCCAGCAATAGATTCGTAAGAGGGGCTGGCGTATCTGTGCACTTTACCTCACCCCTGCCCCATAATTATCGGATATTAGATAAATTTAAATTATATTTAAGTAATTATTTCATGCATCGACCATGAATTTTTTTCCGACGAGCACAACAAATTTCACTCTAAACCATAAATCTTAATTCTTATAATCTAATATTAAATTTAAAATTTTAAACTTTTAAACTTTAAAATAAAATCGTTTGTAGAAATTTTTTTTCTTACTACTAATACATGGAATACTTTTTCAAATATTTATAGCAGTTGTTTTTGGAGTATCGTTTATATGGATAACGGAAAATGACGTGGAGTGAGCTCACATATTCCTGCTGCTTATAGCTTTGTCATTGGGTTGTGGGAATGGGATGGCAGCAGAAAAGCAAGAATATGCGTCCATGCAATGTTAGGCTGGAATCCTTTTCGCACCCAACTCCCAGCTTACATACGACGCTCCATTTTATCCACCAAATTAAATCTCTCTCCTTTCCCCCTGATTCTTTCAACACTAGCATGTTCATACTTAATACCATCTTAAAAAATGACGAATGATTTGTAATGTGTTTTCCCTTACTAATACATGGATTTAAATAACTGTTTGTAATCACAATAACAATTGTGATATAACGATTTAAACACCGTCATTAATCGCGATATTCACAATCGTTAACGATATTTTCAGTGACCGCAATAACATAAGTTATATCCACAACCACAATAAATACAACACGACAAAAAAAAACGCGATCGCAACCATAATTTAAATATTTGCTTACCATCATCGATTTAAATATATATCAAAAGACAAATATTAAAAAAATAAAGAAATTAATATAAATCTTAGCAAACAGAGGGAATGCTAATACAAGGTTCATGTCAATGGAATGTTGATAATTCTTTGGTGTCAACTGTGGGGGATGCGTGCAACTTTAGGATCCGATACAAGCATGGATCGTGCTTATCAGCTTATGGTTGTGGTGGTGTATGAGGAAGTCCCATTTGAGTGATTATGTCATGTTTGGTTTTGTATTTGGGGTCTAAAAATCTTGATTGAACGGGAAAATATGCTACGATTATCGTGTCAACATGTTTGAATCTAAAAATTCAAACGTGATTTTGAACCCTAAACGTGATTTTGGAGAAACCAAGGTAGAAGTAACTTTTGCGTTTCGTCGTAATTTTTACACTATATTTTTACACAATCGTGATTTTTAAGAAAAAAACTCTCAAACATAAATCATGTCACTTTAAAATCAATTATACACAAAATCAATTCTATAAAATCACGATGATCCAAAATCAATTCTACCACCGCAAAACCAAACACGCACCCATCTTTTTATATATATATTTAAAGTAAAATTCCTTATCAACCGTTTTATCCGAATACAGTTCTTGTTACATATGCATCACCATTCGCCATTAGAATCATATCTTCTGAAACAGGAGATTTGTATGAACTACATATATGTATATATATTCGAATCGCCGAATCACTTGCAAAATAAAGAACCCGTTCATGAGTCTTGTTTCTTTGTTGTTTGGGACTTCGCTTCCTTCAAGCCCGGGACTTCGCTGCACCATTCTGCTCTTCTCGATTCATAACTTTCTTCGTTGCTCGTTCTAGATCTTTCGAAATTAGATATCTTGACTGTTCAAGAAAAATGATCGTTGTCACATTGCCTTGAAAGATACACTCTATAAATTAATTACTTATTAGAATTTAAAAAAGATCCTCTTTAAAAAAAGAATTTAAGAAAGATCCCATTATTATTTTAATATATTAATTAACTTTTGATTCCCTTTATCCCCAGCATGAGAAAAGCTCGTTTAAAAAGATAAATAAACTTTTTTTAAAGCTAAGGTGAACACAAGTAATATCTGTTCTGAATATACTCTCACTCATTTAAAAATGTATGCTCAATCACTCTGTTGCAGCTGCTAGTGCTCAAACTCGTGACTTTTAAGAACAACAATTGTTCCTTTAACTAGTGAGACAAGTTAGTTCATCCAAAAAGATAAACAAACTTGAATATAATGCTCACGCAATTTCCAAATCCCCCCCTATCACAACCAGATATTGAGTTCTTTTGTCTTATTATCCCTGCCATTATTAACATGTAAATGCTTAATTTCGGTTATTAATATATTTTTATGTAAAATTTTAATAGTGGTTAGTCAAATGAAAGAAAAAAAATGAAGAGAATAAAAATGATCCAAAGATAAAATTCTAATCGTATATGAATACAAGTAATTGAGAGGGTAAAGGGTTTTCATATTAGGATAAAATCTGATATAATTACATTGAAATTCGCCAATTATCAACAATTTGAAAATTATTATTTTGAGAATACTTGTTACCAAACAAACTTATTAAATGGAGTAGTTGATGGGTGTGATTTGAATTGATTAAATTACAAACTGCGAGCAAATGACAACAAAAACTTTTTGTTGATTATAGTTGGGAGGCAATTAGCTAATGCTCCATTATCGAATAAAAAAGCAGTTTTTTGTGTTGAATAAATGAAAGACTGTTGTGATCTTTTGACCAACTACGTCCCACCCATTAAGAATAGAAATCCTTAGGGGTCGTTTGGTTCACGGAATGTAAGATTACCTTTGGGAATGAGATTACCAGAATGTTACATTACTTAACATATTACCCGGAATGTTGTATTACCTTGTTTGATTTGTTTGGCAGGAATGTAAGATTACATTGTTTGGTTGAAGGAATATAAGATAGGAAAAATGCATGTTTTACCAAATTGTCCTTGAAATATATTTTCTTTTTTAACCAACTGAAATTTTAAGATTAAAGTCAAAATATTTACATAAAAGTTCATAGAAAATATAAAAAAAATATAATATGAAAACTTTTTATGAAAATTGATCTAAATAATAAATGTAATAAAACACATACCAATAATAAAATTTGAATCAAACACATATATAAAAAAATTGAAATAAAATAAAAATATGATATATTTTTATTTTATATGCATCATATTATTTTATAATAAGTATTAAAACCCTAAACCACTAAAAAATAAAATAAATTTATACTTGTGTAATTATATACAAAAAGGAAAGATCATTTTAAAATAACTATATTTTTAGGGGTATTCTTGTCCAAAGGAGAGAGAATTCTCTAATACCTAAGAAAAGGGAGGGAATGACATTCCCAGGAAAATACTCAAAAATAGCTATTGTTGGGAATATTTCATTACCCTTGGGAGGGAATGCTCTTGAACCAAACGTGGGTATGTGATTCCGGAAAAGAT
Source organism: Hibiscus tridactylites (assembly GCA_958450335.1). NCBI lineage: Eukaryota > Viridiplantae > Streptophyta > Magnoliopsida > Malvales > Malvaceae > Hibiscus > Hibiscus tridactylites. The sequence goes on from OY288282.1 coordinate 77,526,362, forward strand.
TATTCCCCATGGTAATGATCTTTTTCGCGAACTAAACGCCCCTTAGTGGAATATTTATGTTCCCACATTAAAAATTAGGTTTAGAATTTTTGGTTAGGGTTTAAAAAATTTAGAGCAAAGTATCTTTGTAAGGTATAGTGTTTAAGATTTAAAATTTAAAATTAAAATTTAGAATTTAAATTTTTTATATTGTGACATAAAAAAGCACCGAAAAGGGCTGGAAATATTTATCCACCCATTAATCTGAAAACAACACTTTTTAATTTAAAAAATTAATTTGAAAGAAAAAGTATAAATAATAAATACCAGGGACATGAAAGAAAAGTCCATGATTGTGGGATCTGAGAATGAATCTTTGACTAAAACAGGCTGAATCTTCTTCAACCATATCACATCACAATAATTCAATGCTCTAATTTCAAATTTCAGCCCATTGTTACAGGGAAAAAAACCCAAAGATAGTCGACTACTTAATTTATTTAAATTTGTTTTTTACATTTCTTAAAATTTATGTATGATAAATTAATTAGTGATTGAATGTTAGTTCAATTGATATTATTGTTATTATAACATTTAAAACAATGTAAATTCAAATACACTTAAATATATATTAAGTTTGATTGAGGGTTCTGATCAGTTTTAATTTAATATAAATAAGCCACTTTCCCAGTGCTAGCTGATTGTCCGCAATTTGGAGATGCTTTTTGGACACAAAAGCGATGATGTGGTTCTGGAATTTTTGTCGATCTGAGAAGTGTAGAAGTAGAACAACTATTAAAAACGGCAGCAATTAGAAAACAATTGAAACAAAAGACAAAGTGGCGCACATTTTCCACTTAAATAATTTATTTCTAACGCTTTATTGGAAAAGTAAGTAATTAAAATTCTAGATAATAAAATATATTTTAAAAGTTAAAGATGTTAAAATTGAGATTCAAACGTGTCACAATCTATTAACTAGCAAGTTACTCTTCAATATTCCTAGGTCACGTTGTTATGTTTGATTATTATATCTAAAACATTTATGCTTATTGTATTGTTTAATATAATTATTAAAATTTATATTAGATTATTAGATTGAAAAATAAATAAAATACGACGTTGGGCTGCACATCGATTACTATAAAATAAACTACGGCGGCGGGTGGACTGCACATCCTTTATAATTTTAAGTTGGGCCAAGTTATTCCATAGTGTCATTTTTAATTTTTGCAAACCAACTTTTTGGGCCATTTACCACTAAACCAATAAAATAAAAAAGATTAAATAGAATTTTAAATAATAAAAATGGTAGACAAAAGAAGAAACAAGAACATATACATTTATTTCAAGAAATCCACATACCCAAGGTTAGCAGACTAGCAGTACATAAAAGATTCAACCAAGGAAGCCCACCATTACTTGTTAAAGAGGTCTTGTATTACAGCCAAGTTCTGGATTTAATATCTACACAAATTAATCTACCAAAACGGAACCACCTCTACAACATAGTAAAATCACTAAGCCTACTGGACAGAGACACCATAAATGATTAACAAGTCACAGATACATATATGTTACAGATACCCTACTTTCTGTTAGCGCCTTCGTGTTGACAGCCAAACTTAGAGGCGTCTGAATCCGATCATTCTCCTCCACGTCATTCGCAAACAGTCTTCAATCTCTTGGCTGCGTGAACAAATCCCACGATTACCTGCAGCTCATCTATTTTCTGCACCAACAGATGACATTTTTATTCAGTAATCAGAAAATGTCAAGCTCCGGGAGATAATACAATCAGGGACATGGTCGAACGAAAGAATTAACAAAATCAAATGGGGAGAGGCTGTGAGAGCAGTTGAATAAGTTACCTGCGACATGAAATGTCTCTGAACGACATCAACTAGTTGCTCTTTTGACGGGTTGGGAATGTCATCTACCTGGGAATAGCAAGCAATCACAATTAAACTATCTGTTCTGTTTACTGTAGAAGTGCTACAGGCAGGGTTGAGAATTCTAATTACATCTTTCTCCATGAAAAACTTACAAGATTGAAGTGTCGCCAATATCGCCATAAAGCAGCCATCTCTAGTTTGCTGAGGTCAACTCTCTACAGGGTAAATATAATTAATGTAAATACACACTCCAATTGAATAAAAAGACGATACAAGTTCTTTAAATTATTTACCATGGACCCGCGGGGTGCAGAAACAGATACTTTAGACTGCGAGTCGTAAGAGAGGGACCTGCTCACTGTCTTGTGACAAGACCCGGATAATTTATGCGTTCTATGCCTTGATCTGTGGGACTTTTGAGTGTCATCAGAAGCTGGAAATCGAAAGTTGAAACAAGCATTATAAAGATAAATAAGTGTAGCGGGACCAATAAAAAGATAAGGAAAATGAGACAATGGAGCTATTCAAAATACTGAAAGTTAAAGGTTAAGACACAATGGATCCTATGCACCAATCTTTACTCTACTTCTCCATGGATAAAATTTTCCAAAATCACAATTTCGAATGTATTAGGTAAAGGAATAGTTAATCACAGCATTACGCCTTACTGTGTTTCCAAGATAACAAAGGTTTTACACAAGACCCTAGAAGCTCAATATTAATTGTACCCAAAGTTGGCAGTTGGCACAAGAAGTAATATCTTTCGTAGTAGGAAAAAATCGAAAAACTAAACATATAAACAAAAAGAACAGTAAATAGGAGAGTTTAGACTCAAATTACTGACCCCATGTTGAAGACTGTTCTTGGTTTGAGTTTAGACTCTCACGGGAAACTAAAATTTGGAGGCAGGTGCAAATTTTGAAATAATGAGATACTCACCCATATCTAATCCATTCCACTGCATGTTTTCGAATTCAATGTCATCGTCTTCTTCGTTACCAGTAGGGGCTTCAATCACGCTGAGTGCATTTCTCTGTAGTTTTACTTCTATGCCATTGGTAAGAACCTGTAGTTTTATAAAGTAGAGGAACAAATATCACTATCAGCTAAAAGGTAAATGCCTAATCTACCAATATCCCCAATAAGTGGACGCACATGGAGACAAGTTTCGAGATTTTTTGAATCAAAAGAATAGGGGGGAGGGAGATGGAAACCCTATTCAAATTTTAACAGATTAATTAAACCATAGCATTGGGAAAATGACATTATCAACTTGACCCACTAGGCACTAGCTCGTCTTCAGCTCAGAAAATATTAAAAATCAAGATAAAAGTTTGATCATTTCCAGGAATCAAACTCATGCAATCCACTGATGAATGTAACAAAAATCGGAAGAACGAAGCACAGAAAAGGGGGGCGGGGGGGTTTTCTTATAAACCAAGGAAGCGAAGTCAAGTGTGAAAAAGATTGCTAGTTCTTGATAGCGGAAGAGCAGCTAAAAATCTCAGGAAAATGAGATCAAGCAGAACACGATATTCAAAATTCTTCAGAAAAAACTAAACCAATACATCAAGAATACATGAAAAACACAATCATGCAATCAAAAATTAACCTCAATAAAATAATATTTCATGATTTGTCTCTTTTCGGAACAAATTACTATAATCCCAAGGAAATCAAAATCCATTGCAAAAATTCCAGAATAACATCAGACAATTGCAAAAACGAATAAAAATACCAGATCCATTAACAGGCACTTGCATGCAATAGAAACCCGCAACCCAAAACCCGAATTTAGACAAGCATCAAAATTATTTAGATAGCAGAATAAGTATCAAAACTGAAATAAATTTAGACAAGAAACGTCTAAATTTGCATTTTTCATTAGACAATTAAACTTTAAAGAATTGTAATACAGTGAAAAAGGTTTAATGAGCAAAATTACTAAAGCAAGAGGGAAAACAAAAGACTATGAATCATTGAATTAGGGAAGCCTAAAGGTTTATTTTATCCCAACACACTTAAACTTCAAATTTCCTCAAATAGAATCCACATTACATCGAAAAGGAAATCAATTTTAGTTCTCTTAAAACTTAAAAAAATCTTACAAGAAAAAAAGTAAAAGCAATTCCAAGATTAAACGCTAAACCGGTAAACCCCCTCCCATTTCGAGCAAAACTGAAAATAAAATCCAAAGAATTACCAGCCAATGCCACCCGCCAAGTCCAACGGCCTTCTTAACAACGCCTTGAAGACCAACGAGCACCGATTTAGTACGGTTGTTTCCAGTGACGACCACCTTAGTGTGACGAGGCAACACCGATAGCTCTTCTTCACTACTATCTCCATAGCTTTGAAACTGCGAGAAACCGTCGCCATTGACTGAACTCTCCATTGTCTCCAACATGTTTCTTCTAAAAGATTGCCCAACTCGGTTAATCAAACAGGGGTCAAACTCGGTTGAAAAATCGAAGCATTAAGGATCAAAATTGCAATGGATCGGGAGATCATGCATCGCTTGATTCGTACATGAGATTTTCGTAACCAAAGAGAAAATTGGGAATTTTCTGGGGAGAAAAAACACAGCTTTGAGAGAGAAACAAAAAAGCAGTCTTTTTTATTGATAGAAATATGAGGTTGACTGGTGAGCCAGACACCTCTAATAATATTTAGCTGCAGACAGGAAAGAGAAGGAAATACTCATAGCTTGGTTTGCGGGAAAAGTTAAATGACCGTCATACCCTGGTGTTCACATTTCAAATTTGAACATAAAAAATAAAGTTTTGGAGCCAAGGTTATAATTTAATATATGTATCTTTTTGGGTGTTGGGAATTTGGACAGGACGGGACAGGTTTATCCAATGGAAATTCTTATATTTAATCACACTTTTCTATAATTTAACTAATTTTGATATGACTTGCCAAACAAAAGTTTAAAGAATAGTACTAGGAAATAGGAATTATGATTTAGTTATGAAAGCACATGACTATGTTACAAATTCTTCCTCTGTAATCCTTGTTTATTGTGCAATGTCAAAGAAGTACAACTTTAGTTTTAAGTAACCAATGTTTCTAAATTTAGGGTTCATAAACATTGATATAATAATATAGTATTGTTTTCAAATTGAATCGTAGCTCAATTAGCCGCCATATAAAGTAGTATGAGAGAAGTAAAAATAAATAAATTGCAACTATTAGGTTTTAAGTGAGTTAAATTTTCAAGGGGTTGTCGCCTTGTCGGTGTTATTCATGTTTTATCGACCTACGGGCTAGGCCTACTCAATAAATGATCCCGCTCATGTAAAATGTATTCTTTAATTAAATGTACAAAAAAATTACATTTGATCGAAAGGGAAAAGAATCCGAAAATAAGAGGGAAAAGAATAATTTGAACAGATAATTGAAGAAGAAAAATTACCAACGAATTGAATGCTCTTTAATTAAAATTGAACTAAACATGAAATTTTGAGAGTTTATTCTTTGATTTGAGGTGAAAATCAAATTAGTTACAAAACTGAAGGAAAAAAAAAAACAAGACAATAACAGCTGAGAAACGTAACGCATGCTAAACGAGTAAGCGTAGAACCCGGGACTAATAGACATAAAGAGGGACCCATTTGGCGGGATGGGCGTACTTGCCGTTGGTGTTGTCTTATCCTACACTAGTATGCACCGCCTCCTGAATTTCCCGCAATAATCGATCCATCTCATCCGTTGATTTCAAGTGACTCATGGCACTGCTGTTGGATCATTTCTGAATGAATCTAACCGTCCATTTAAAGCACTATAACAGTGATGACAAAGTTTTTTTTGACATTAATGACAGTTGAAAGAAGACGACGCAAAACAAATAAGGACAAATTTATCATATAAAAAAAGTACGCAGTTAAATATGAAAAAAGGTTGACCGATTGGATTTATTTAATTAGATAACAAAATGAAACCATGGGTAGATTTTATGAAAACTAACCACGTGATATAAATAATTAAAGAAAGTATAGCATGTATTTTTATATTTATATTGCATTTCACAATATGTATGATGGGATGAAATGGAAATATTATATATATATATAATATCTATTAAATATAATAAATAAAATGATCATGATAAAGCGATAAAAAATTATAAACAAATTCATTAATTGTGTGTCTCAGTTTTAATTATCATTTGAAATTAAAGTATTTCAATAAATTCTCAATGCAGTTGAGATATATTAACTTAATGGAAAATAAAAAGACAACCGAAAAAGACAGGAACGTGTTTTGTAGTTTGTACAATACAATGCGTGTATGCCGTATGGGAGGGGAAAACAACCAAGCCCGGAATAAATGAAAGTGTGAAAGGAAACGAAGAAAGGGAAAGGAGAAGAAAAGACAAAGGAAAGGAAAGGGGTGAAATGGGAGATGGAGAATGAGTAAAGGGCGTGCCCATAAGAGACATGATAGCAAAAAGCAGACAAGACAAAGGGGCTCCACCCCAATATTATAGCTGCTTCATTTCATGCACACTTTCCTTTACAACAAACAAAGTTTTGCCCACACTCATTGCCAAAGTGAAAACTGAATTTACCCGTATAATGAGACCAGACATTAAATATTTTAAATAATGTTATATTTTTGAGATTTTAACTATGTAAATAAAGTAATAAAGTTGGAAAGATTGTCACTATTGATATTTGTAGTATATGATCTGATTAGTCAGCTAATGAATTGAATATTAATGATTATAAGAATATAAAAACTGAATTTACTGATCAATTGTCTTTCATTACTTTTTTTTTTACTGAAATTGTTGTAACTAATATTTTCATTTGTTATTTTATTATATTTATAACAAATTTACCACTCAACATGAATGGATCCATGGGAGCCCCCCTAAAAATTTTAATTAACCATGCCAGTGTTTTTAACCACAACTAGCAAAAGTGATTATGATGAAAGCGATATAAAAATTAAGTGACTGTAATGAAAGTGTTAAAAGTTTGGTGACAGTAATGAAAACGCCCTAAAAGTTTGACGACTATTAGTACAATTTTTCATAAAACAAATACATTTCATTAAATACTATAATATAACAATAATTTTGCTTAAATTTCATATACATTGAAAAATAAATTACTCATTAATACAACGATTTATTAATTACGTATAAGTAAAACCGTAACACGTTCATAGAAGCAAAGTGGACTTTATGCAGACAAGTCGGAGGAGGGATAAATTGGGTGAAAGCGACGTCTAACTTTTGTAATTGTTGGTTAGGATGTGTTGGTTCGTTTTATTTATTAAGTTTTGGTTGTACTCATAAAAAGAATTTAATGGGCTTTTGGATTTGTACTCAACCAAGCTCGGCCCATTAATTTTGGAAGTACGCTAAACCCATCTTATGTAGCAACACATAGGAAATTTTATCATATAAAAACCGTAACACATTCCTAGAAGTAAGGTGGACTTTATGCAGACAAGTCGAATGAGGGATAAATTGGGTGAAAATGGCGTCTAATTTTTGTAATTGTGTTGGTTCGTTTTATTTATTATAAGTTATGGTGGTAACTATTAAAATATTTTAATGGGTTTTTGGGTTTGTATTTAAGCAAGCTCGGCCCATTAGTTTGGGAAGTACGCTAAACCCATTTTATGTAGCAATACATAGGAAATTTCAGTTTATTTTATAAGAAAATTCGCTGATTTGTTTAAACTTAAAGACCTTAACTTGCACTTATAGGTGTTGATATACAAGGGCAGTTCAAAGAATTTAGGAGCCAGCACAATATATTAAAATGAGACACTTAATTTATAATAGTTGTTCGTAAATAACATTTCTCACGCCCGTAGAATATACAATGCAACGCCTGAGTAAGCTTAAAACCGATCAAAACTAACAAGCTAAGATATTTGCGAAAACAAAGATGCAAATACTGACATATCTTATGGGTTCTTGCACTACTGTTAGAATCTAGATCAAGAGGTGGTGTTAAATGATTCTTTGTTCCATTGTCAACTATCTCGTGGCTGGGAACAATATAACGACACAAATAGCTACTTTTCTACAGATAATCCAACCAAACCGGTTAAGAACTGGCAGATTTAATTAGTTGGAATTGAAATACAACAAACATGTTCACAGCATAGACTACAAGTTTTGAATGAATACCTTTTTCTCATTCTCATCGCACATCCTCTTCATAGTTATGTTAAACATTTCCATCACCCAGTCAATTTTATGCTGACGAGGGACTTGACTGTCGAAATCACTCTAACCAATAAAATTTGAGTTTGAAAACACTTCACAAGCCTCCTCTCTAGTTTTCCAGGCACCATGTTACATATGAATTTTTTCCTTTAAGTCAATCAAGAACCAAACAACCTCTGCATGTAGCAAACAAGTAGCATAAGCTTGATCATCATCATGTAATATGACAAATCAGGTTTATCTTCAGATAAGTTAATGGCTCTTACCAGGTAAAATTTGTGTGTCATATTCCTAAGAATTTACATAATCAATAACATTGATTGGTAGAGGAGATCCACTAGTTAATTTATCTAAAGAGATAAAGAGCTCGTCCATGTCGGTGCAGTTGAAACTATTACTCGCGGGTGGAGAAGCTACCGGTGTGGCCATGGTGATATGTTTTGTTGAGTGGATCGAAAGATCGATATGAACCAAGAGGGGGGTAAATTGAAAATTTAAAGTTTGTGTGGTGGAAATTGCAAATTAAAAAGATTAACAAGGGATGTTAGAGTGGTTCAAGTTTCAAATGAACTCTACATCCACTACATTAGCTTCACTAAAGATTTACAACAATTCCACTAATTGCTCTTCCCCTTTTCTAGGCTAAGGAGGCAACCCTTACAATTTCGGTTAAATTTTCTACCCAAAATTTAACCCAATCCTCACAACAAGGTAACAAAGAATTTAATGGCTAATAGAGTATCTCTCAATACAAATTGTAGCCCAATTACAAGCACTCAACCCAATTGAACAAGATAAGAATGAAAATTACAATTGGGGTTTTTAGACAATATGTGATTTTTGCACAATTGCTTAGATTTGATGTATAGATGTTTTCTTGATGATCAATAGTTGTTGCTGATGCTTTTGGATGTCTCTTTTATACCTCCACATTGATTTCTAGCCGTTTGGGTGGTTGGGAACATAAATGGAGCCGTTGGAACCCTCTCTTACCACCATAAATGCACTTCTGCAGCTATGCGTATCGGTACGCGGGGAGGTGTATCAATACCTGTCTCAGAAAAGAAAGAGTCGTTGTGTGCAATAAATAATGGGTATCGATATGCGCGTAAGCGTATCGGTACGGGGTATCGAAACGGTAAAGGCTGTATCGATACCTTTTTCTCAACTAAACTCACTGTCGATTTCCGTATCGGTACGGTGGTTAGGCGTATCGATACGGGTCAACGACCATTTAAAATTTGGTTACCAACCAACTGACACCAACGATCACAAAATTTAAACCGACTTATATTTAAAAATTATTAAGGTCGTATCGATACGAGGGTTTGCCGTATCGGTACGTCATTCAAACTCTTTGGACTTTAACACAGGGGCGTATCGATACGAGGGTTTGCCGTATCGATCCGTATTCCTCCAGTAGCCAACTTTGGTAAAAAAGTATCGATACGCTTGGGAGTGTATCGATACACCTGAACGTTTTTCAATAGTTTGGCCTTGGAGCACTTAGAAAATATTTTGAGTTTGAGTTTTTCAAATCAGTTTTAAAGAGTTGGTGATTTAAAACTTATTAAGGGGCTTACAAAAATAATTTTAAGTTTTTCAAATTGATCCTTAAAGATCTAATTATATCAAAATCAAACATAGGTTTTACATGTTTAAGTTCAACAAAAAAACAACCTGATCACAAAATTCTTTTTCTATTTGGCCTGTATAGAAAAAGAAATAGAGACAACAAGAACAATGAACTTTGTAATAAACTAAAGAAATAGAGTGGTATAAAAAGGTGAAAAATCCTAACGGGGAATAATGTGAGAAGCCGCCATTGGAGAGAGCGCGCACAATCTTCGTTTCATTGATAACCACTATATTTTTTTAGAATCAATTTCATAGCGTTAGGAGGTCCGAGGTAGTATATAAAGAGATGAGAATAACTCGAGAATTAACCCTGGTTAAGTAATTCAAATTTCGAATTAGTCTAACGGGTGGAACAACATATGGACCCCTTTTATTGGATGCGATTCTAATGTAAGTGTCGAGTAGCTTCGTCTTTAGTTTAGTTTTGCTTTGTAAGAATTTTTCTTGTAATAAATAAAAATTTAATTTCTCTCAAAATTTAGGGGAGAAAATCAAGTTGTACTCGTACATGAGTTGTATTAAATATTCCTAATGTTGATTTTATAATTATTAATTTTATATTATACGTGTTATCAAAAAATTATTGAATACAATGATGTCATTTGATAGTTAAGGACATTGTAACTGGCACGTGGCTAAAGTTTCGACTAGCCCAACGTGCGGTCTTAGTCGATGTTCTTAGACGAACGACTAAGTAAGCCTGAAAACCTTATCCAGAAGATCGAAACTTTCAAAACTCACAAACACTAGATCGTTTTTAGAGAAAGCGATCAAAAGAGAAAGGCAACAAGAACAGTAGAAAAACTCTCAAGAACGCGAAGAACACCACAGAGTGTTTAGAGTAAATGCCAAGTGTATTACTCAAATGATGGATGATTACAAATGAGAGAATGACTTTCTATTTATAGTTGAACACCATCCAAATCAATGGTCTAGATCGAATTACATGGATGACCGGATTAGCCCAAATCCTTACAAAATCATCTATCCATGGAAAGAGAATCAAAATCCTGTATAATTACATCCATTAGTAGGAAACTTTCCTCATATAGGTCTCCACACCGAATATGACAAGATTCTTCCACAATCCTCTCTGATATGTTGTCTCCTACCATGTTTACCGAATCGATGTGGACGGACTCGCTAGCATTCTCCAAGTGTCGGGCCAAGTCTGGTGGTCTTGTCAAGCCTGATGGTCCATCTTGAACCTCTAGGGCGGATCTCTACGCCACTGTCTTAGACCAAGAACTTTGGGCCATGACATTCTCCTCCACCGAACTTAGCGACGCCCTCGTTGCTGCACTAGAACGATCCTGGGTAGGATCACTTTGGATACTACTATTTGTTGCCTCGGCGTGGTGCGGTTCTCTCATACAACTGCTTGCCTCAGCTCTTTTCGCCATGTAACTCTTCGATCCTCTGCACCATTTCTCACATCAACTTGGTGGCTACTCAATGTCTCCGCTTGCATCACACCAACGTATTAAAAAAGTATTCAAACTTATAGCTTATTAATTTTATAGATTTTATTTTATAATTTTATTAAGATAATATTTTATATAAATCTTAATAATAGTGGCATAGTACTTAAAAGTGTATTTTTAATCTATATTGAAATATTTATTAAGTAACATTTAATATAAAATTATCAAAACTCTATTACTATATAAAAAAGCTATCCCAATATTGGGGGTAACTTGATTTTAACATTGTTTTTTATTGTATTCAGAAAAATCAATATATATTTTTTCGACCGTTTTTTTTCCAGCCAAACTAACTTCAACCTACAAAATAAAGCCAACTGAATTTCATATCTTAAACCGACATAATTGATTCAGCTTAACCTATAAAAACTCAGTGTAATGAAAAAAATGTCGTGATATAGATGGACACAGTATCACAAAGAGAGTTGGTCAATAATGTGTTTAGTGCTCTAAATGGATATTTAATGCAACTAGTCGGATTGATTTTGAATGATAGGGTGAATTAAAAACAAAACAAAACAGGGGTATGAGTTAGAGAAGAGCAAATTATAAAATTTTGGAATTAAAACCCATTGTAATGAAAAAAAATTATAGTGATCACACAATAGCACAAAAAGATTTGGTCAATAATGAGTTTAATGCACAAAAGAAACGACTTTAAATATATGTACACGTGGACCAATCAAATTAGTAGGACACCAGCATGTGCAAAAAAAGAAAGAAGAGCAGATGATATTTGTCCATACACTTATGGGTTATGGCCCTATCTTCCTGAAATAAGATGAAAATGTTAATCCTTTTGAAACAAATTGAAAAGATGACTGAAAACAAAAACAAACATGTCGAAAATCCCGTCATAACAAAAAATGTCTAAAAGCCCAAGAAAAGACCCCTCTAAATCAAAGCCCACAACTCAAAAAATCTAAACTCAAGAATCAGCATGTTTTGCCTTCAAAAAGGACGAATCGGTATGTTTGTTGGATTGTTAGATTCTTTAGCCCATGAGCTGTTACTGTTATGATTCAGCTAAAATTACATCTTTATGTGCGAAAAATCTGAAGTGTTTCAGATTCATTTTTGCATGTTCTTATATGTTAGATCCTTGAATCTTGATCGGTTTAAGGCAGATTATCAACGTTTCTCCTCGTGTTTACGCTGCAAACTAAAGTGTATATATTCTGTTACAAATTCATGTCCGGGAACATGTTGGAAAATCATGTCAGCTGCGACTGATTCCCACTTGTTTTCTGAATATTTGTTCATTTAGTTATTTACTTACATTTCTTAAAATATTCATTAGCTGCTCCAAGGACCAGTGTTTTTTTATCAGTTGAGTACTTAATTCAAATGGTTGTTGACACATGATATACGGTTGGATTGAAGATCTTCTACACCAGAATATGATCTATTTTTCATGATTTTTTTTCAATATTAAAATACTAATAAAACGGAAACCTTCAAATCAAGATCAAACCTATTTTGTTAATAGGCTTCAACAATCCTATTTCTACTTGGCTACTACTCGTAATGTTGGATTTTGCACCTCATTTGTGGAATTGTTTCAGCATCGTCTTAAAATTAGATAACATATAAGAAATTGTGGAGTCATGGAGAATTTATAAATAAATTTTATTAAATACGCTTTTTTTGAATATAATACGAATTGATTCTTATACAAGTGATCTTTAGTAATTTTGTTTTAATTTTTTTACTAAAGTATAAAATATCATTATAATAATATTAATTATCAATGTATAGAATATTTTTCTATCTGTATTATACATTAAATTTTTAATTGAGTTAGTGTTACGAATCATCCAAAATTAATTTGATTGTGAAAATATAAAAATATTTTTAAATGGTAATAATTTTTTAACAAAAAATGGTAATAAAATTTACCACAATAATACTTTTACCTTTTCATAAGTTTATATAATTTTCTTAAATAAAATTAATATTAAAAAAAGGATAAAATCCCTAATGTTAGAAACTGATCAGATGAGCTGTCTGATACTCTCGTATCCGGTGGGTCCTTTTCCCTCCAACGAGTTGGTCCCACCCCACTTCCCGTCTTTACTTCTTTATACATACCACTGCTATTATTTGGCCATCACTCGAAACAGTGCTTTCAACCTTCACGCGCCACCTTTTCCCCCACGTTTCCTCTATACTTCCACGTGTCCTCATATCTCCCAATCACACGCCTGATCTGACGCCCTAAATTCCTCTCTATTATATTCCTTTTGATTAAATCAAACTTTGATGCACTCGCCTGCACTATATAATTTCTAGAAAAAAGAAAAGCAGAGTGTGTCTCCTGCTTTTCTTCTTTATTTATATTTTTCAATATTATTTGTTTTCCAGCGAAGAAAAAGCGTAGTCCTCGTGAGCCTCTCCTCCATTCTTCCCTTCCGGTCTTTTTATTTTCCCTTTAACAATATTAATAATCCTCTACAAGACTACAACGCACCCCAACGCCACCCATCCCCACGTCTTCACCGCTGTTTGCACAAACAGGGAAATGACGTCAGACGGGGCAACGTCGACGCTGGCGCCGCTGCCGAGGAGGAAGCCGTCGTGGAGGGAGAGAGAGAACAACAGGAGGAGGGAGAGGAGGAGACGGGCTATTGCTGCGAAGATATATACTGGGCTTAGAGCTCAAGGAAGTTACAATTTGCCCAAGCACTGTGATAACAATGAGGTTCTCAAAGCTCTTTGTGCCGAGGCTGGTTGGGTCGTTGAAGAAGATGGCACCACTTATCGAAAGGTATCTAATTTACCCTTCTCTTACTTTTCACTTTTTTACACAATGGTAGATCTGTTCAAACAAGATGCAACTTTTCTTTGCTTCTCTGCTCTCTTTACTTTGTTCTAATTTAGTTGGATCTTGTTCCCATCTAGATTTTAGTTTTGGTTATAGTTTCTTTCTCTCTCTCTTTTTAATTTGATCTGATCATTTTGATTTTGCTTCTGTATGCTTGCTTGGAACATTGAAAAAATTATGGGAAAAAGCAGTTGCTAGTTAAGCAAAAATCTATTGATCTGTGTTGGAACTGGAACTTTATTAACTGGACTTTGAAGTTTGAACAACTTTTCTTGATTAGCTGCTGCTATTTATTGCCATTTCTTTTTGCTGTATAATGATCCTGAGCCTTTGATTATGAAACATTCCATGTTGATTTTTTTAATTGGATTTGTTGTTCAGGGATGTAAGCCACCTCCAATTGATATACCAGGCAGTTCAGCTAAAATTACCCCATATTCTTCCCAAAATCCGAGTCCATTATCTTCTGCTTTTCCAAGTCCAATTCCTTCCTGTCAAGTCAGTCCTTCCTCCTCTTCCTTCCCTAGTCCCACTAGGACGGATGCAAATAACCCGTCTAGTCTCCTTCCGTTCCTCCGAAGCGCCATTCCTTCGTCTCTGCCTCCTCTCAGAATCTCGAACAGTGCCCCTGTGACACCGCCACTTTCGTCTCCAACCTCAAGAAATCCTAAGCCAATTCCCAACTGGGAGGCCATTGCGAAACAGTCCATGGCTTCTTTTAGCTACCCTTTTTATGCTGTATCTGCCCCAGCTAGTCCAACCCATCGTCAGTTTCATGCCCCTGCCACTATACCCGAATGTGATGAATCCGATACGTCCACAGTTGAATCTGGTCAATGGATAAGCTTTCAAAAGTTTGCACCTTCTACATCACAAGTGCCTACTTCACCAACATTTAATCTCGTCCAACCTTTGGCTCCACAAAGTTTGCCCGTCAATTTGATTGGAGAGAAAGGGCGAGTTTCGGAGTTTCAGTTTGAGAGCGGACAGGTAAAGCCATGGGAAGGAGAGATGATTCATGAAGTAGGATTGGATGATCTGGAGCTCACACTCGGAAGTGGGAAGGCTCGGTGTTAAAATGAGGCTGACAGTCGAATGATGCCATGAAAGTATGTTACAATAGAGGGAAAAGCTGGTTTGCCTTCCTCATTCTCCGTTCTCAGTCAAATACTGGAGCACTCTCAGTACTGTTGTTTCATCCACTCAGTGAAAGTTGGAAATCATAGAACCAAGGTGGGATAAGAGTTGCATTGTCATCTGCATTGTTTTGTTTCTGGGTCTATTTCAGTAAGTTGATACTCGTATTCCCTGGTTGAATTCTCAGGGAATCGGGTTGTTTTTACAAGCATTACTTGTAGATACTGTGGGATATTTCTGGTTGTGATAGAGTTGCTTAATCTTTCCTTTTAGGCCTTTGTAGTCTTGGGTAAAACCGCCGAGCATGATATTGTTTTAGTGGTTTTGTACTGTTAATGCCTAGTGGTTGTATTGAATCATTTGATCTTGTTGGTAAGCAATTTTCGATATACAGTGCTAAGATTTTATTCTCTTTACGTGGCTATCACCTAACCAAGAAGCAAAGGAGTGGTACTATATCTACTTTATTTAGCTGACTCTGGTGTGGGGATGTCCCCCCGACAAATCCCATGTTCACAACAATGGTAGACGCCAAATAATAATGAGAGAACATGTTTTAGTTATTGCAAGACCAGTCTCCACTTTCTGTTTGGAGTACTGTCTGGTGTGGTCTTATCTACATCTCCTCGGTTGATTGAGCGTCGGACCTTCCATTTTGTTTCTATTCGAAACTTGGCCCATCGGCCATGTAGCTTTCCGTCATCCTCGTATCATTGATCTAATTATCAATGTTTACATAACCAGATATCCTACAATTCAATTGTTCAATTGATACGGACAGAAGGCAAGCAAATAACTCAAAACAAACAATGAACATCTATAAAGATTGGATTTTATTACAACCAAACAATGAGAACAGCAGGTTTAAACCACTAAAAAAATTAATGTTACTGAAAGTTCTACAAAGACTAATTCAAGGAACACACAGAAGAGGATGAAGAAAGAAAGAAAGATGATACAGTACAATACAATACAATACAGTGCGGGAAATACTAACAGAATATAGCGGAACATCTGGTCATCGTCAGTCTCTTGCTACAATCTTCTCATTACTAAGATCAGTGTGATTAGTCAAGGAAAGGGTATGTGTGGCTCAGGCATTCACTAGTGAGATAAGCATATGTTCTCCACATCTTTAGTTAGCCGCTCTGTTTCCTCGGTCTTTGGTTTTATCTCCTTTTTGGCATCTGCATTGCATTCTTGGTATCTGAAGCAAGTTACAAGATGATCATTAACAATCCCAGTCACTTGCATGAACGAATAAACAACAGTAGGTCCCACACAGCGAAAGCCTCTCCGCATCATATCCTTGCTCATGAGTTCAGCTTTTGGGGTCTTGACTGGTACTTGGCGTGCATAACGGAACCCATTTCTAAAGGATTTGTGGTTTACAAATCCCCAACAATAGCTACTGAAAGAGCCAAATTCTTGCTGAACCTGCAATATTTCAAAAAACCATGGGGCTTTAACATACAAAGATATCTCTGTTTCCTTCAAACTTGATTAAGCTGCAATAGGCAACTCGATGCCCTTTCTAGTTTGTTTCATGTCTGATATAATAGTAAGCGCCATGAAGTTTAACCGGTGAATGACTCACCAACTGTAGGCATTGAAAATAAAAGGATGAAAGACTTGATGCTATGACATATAACCAAATAATTACCTTAAGCATAACTTTAGCATTCTCCACTATTGCACGGAGCTTTGGTTCAGAAAGCAACAGGCAACCATCAACTTTCAATGATAGCATCTTCTTCTCGGTAAAATGTGCAATTGATAATGGATCAAAATCGTCAAAAAGCTTCCTACAGAAAGAATCCAACAATTTCTTATCTCCTTTTACTTTGACATCTTACAAAATAAAGAAAAGAAAAATACAGACAGGAAAATAAGAGAATCAAGGAAGTATCACGTTCATGTCCTTGTTGGGTTCTTAGAGAGACTAACGGCAAATATACCTGAATATGTCTCTCTTGTTGAGAATTGTCGGCCAGCTGAGTTCAGCTAAGGCTTGTGAAAAGACTAGTAGCTCAAACAGCTTCTTGTCATCATGAACCGGAACACCCCACTCTTGGTCATGAAAAGAAGTATACAGAGGGTCTGCACAAATAATGGATTTGTAAATTTCAATGTTATTACAAGAGAATATCAGAACATGCCAGTGAAGAACTGAAGTGAGACTGATAGAAGCAAGCATGCACCTAGTTTTAATTGTTAAAAGCTTCAAAATCATTAGAAAGGTCAATAAAACCATAAACTGTTCTATTAAATAACACAAGAGGTTAATAGAAAAAGGCCGGCATCTTGTTTCCGGCAGATTCATACTTCGTCAATCATCAATGAACAGATCCGAGCTTTCACAGGTAAAAAGGGGCTAACCCTTTCGATAACTGTCTAATTCAATGCCAGAAAACTCAATGTGAGGAAAATTTTCCAAACAGAGAATGCAGAGGTGGTTAACATTCCTCAATTTCACAAGCTTGTTGGCATGGCCAGCTTGGAACGACAAGGTTAATTGCCTGTGATTTAATGAGTTACATGTACCTAACTATCATAAAAAAGGATGGTACATTATAATCCTGACAGCAACACGGACAACAAAATTAAAGAGATGAAGAAAGAGGAAATCACTGAAATCTGAACTTCCAGACATTCACTTCAACTTGGTGTCATTTTCAAAGCACTATGTCATGTAATAAAAGCTTTCAACTTCTCCACCAGAGAAGGCTTGAATAAACATTAAATGGTTAAAGCCTCAACGCTATCACCATTTATTAGGCACCGCCAAGCTCCTATGTCTATCAAACCCGCAACCATGTTAAAGAAAATAAATTAACTACCTCAGTAAAACCGCATTTTTTTACCTCAAAAGAAGAAGAAAAATCCAGTAATTTATATAGGATTTTCTTTTTAACTAACTTACCAGAAAATGGAGTGATCCAATCGCATCGTTTTAACGGTCCCGATATTGCCGGAGAAATTTCTGTGACAGCCGCGTCAGCTGTTGAAGCAACCTTGGGTTTGACCTGCTTCACTCCGTTTCGCTTAACGGTTTTCCTAGAACTTTCCGTTTTGAGGGAGGAATTGCTTGAAGAAGAGTCGGAGGAATTGGAGCTGTCGACGGAGACATTGCTTTGTACAACGGACGGTGGGCTCTGGGAGACTGGAACTTTGGGTCTTTGGGGCTTTTTTAGAGCTTCGGTTCTTCTCTTTGACTCGACCGAAACCCTAACTCTGTTCCCGGCCGGACCAAGAATCGCTCGCGGTTCCATTACCGGTTTCGTCGACAACTTAGGCTTCGTAGCTACGGA
Source organism: Hibiscus tridactylites (assembly GCA_958450335.1). Taxonomy (NCBI): domain Eukaryota; kingdom Viridiplantae; phylum Streptophyta; class Magnoliopsida; order Malvales; family Malvaceae; genus Hibiscus; species Hibiscus tridactylites. Next base: position 77,544,823 of record OY288282.1, read on the forward strand.
CATTGCTTCGAAAAGTGAGTGAAACCTTCAAATGTGAGCTGTTTTATGGCCTGATTTGAGCTTAAAAAACATTAAATCGAAGCCACTGGCTTTTCTTCTTACTTTTTGAAGTGATGGGAAAAGGAATAACGGCTGCAGGAGGGTAGAACGGTCAGGAGGTTGTGGATAAATTTTGAGAGCAAAGGAGGTGTCGGAGAAGAGCAGAGTAAAGTACTAAACGACGAAAAGAAACAGAGGAATCGTCGAAGGTTTTTAAAAACGGATAACTGTAGAGGACCTAAAGGGTAAGATACCGGTTTTAACCGGTGTCACGGCCGCGTGTCCATTTTGGTTTTGAAAGCATTTCAATTTCTTTATTCTAAAGTACCAATTTTGCCCTGCTTTGCCTTGCCTAAGCTATTTGCCAAATGCCAAATGCCTTAAGCTATTTGCCAAATTCCAAAGCATTTTATAAACTTAATTGGCAAAAAAACGTTTAAATACCAAATTAAACATTAAAACTTTTCTAGACAAATAAAAGTAGAATAATAGTAGTAATATTTCACAAAGGATTAAAAAAAGGGGTTATCTTCAATTCTAAACTTTGGTCACATAATTTATCACAAGAAATCAACAAAAACAAAACTTCAAAGATTGTATAAATATAATTAATGATTGCACTATTGCTAAGTCTTAATTTAATTACATTTATTTTGAAAATGATATTAAAGTAAGGATGTGTTTACATGGTATTTGAACAAAAAGGTAAATCATCTTTCTTTTGAAACAATTAATCATGGAAATTGTTTTGTGATCATCGCTATTGATTATATCATCATATTTGTAATCTTAAAGAAAACCAAAGTTTTATTAAGTGGGTGAAAGCCAAGGAAAGGATTAAATCATGAAAATTATCTTGTTATCATTATATTAGTGAATCATTGTTATAGGGTATAATTGTAAAAACCCAAACTTTCCAAAGTGGAAAACAAAATTTGAGGAAAAAGGCACCTCCTAACTAGGCTAAGGGTCGTCTTCAGTTGGTAATGTAAAACGGTTGGTGAAGTTGCCAAAGTAATAGCTTTGCATTGCAAGGAACGTTCTTTCTTTTCCTTACCGTTGAGATGAAGATTCCAAACCAAATCCACCACCAGCAGCAGCAACCAAAACTAAAAAGACAACACTTTGGTGGCTAACCAACGGCTATTTCACCTTTTACCTGGTCCTCTAATTCGTTACTGCTTTAATGGGTTGCCTCTTTAAGCCCCACAACCCAGACCCATTCTACAAATGGGTCGTGACCCAGATTAAAATATGGACTCTGGAATTGTTTACGAGTCCAAATCATCTTCCGGATTTTGGCACACAACCCAATATTAACTGTCACCTTGCCCGCTTTGCTGAAGTTGACAGCTCCGAAAGCCCCCGCACGTCGTCGTTTAACAATATAAAATCAGAACTCTTCTTTCTCCCTTTGACGGGTTCTCGCTTTCCACATCCTCCTCCCTCTCTGAACCGTCATGGATTCGAAAGCTTCCACCGCTGCTCCGTCGCAACCCCAATCGAAGCCCAAGGAAAAGGACTTCCTGAACCATCTCGAAACTTACCTCGCGAAGCGAGACGGCGTCGACAAGCTCCTCAAAATCTCTCGTTACGCTACCAAGATCATATTGGCCTCCTCCGTCCTCCCGGAAACGCTGCCACTAACTCGCCAGCTCAAGAGTTTCGAGTCAAGCGTTGGGCTGAGTCGGAAAGCATTTCGGCTCGGGAAATTCGTTCAAGATGTCAACGCTTTGAGGAACTCCCATTTGGATTCAAAGGAAGATATTTTGCTCTCGATTATCGCCTACGGCGGCGAGGGTTTATACTATTTCTTTGAACAGTTTATTTGGTTGGCAAAATCGGGATTAATCGACGCTAGGCATTCCCGCAATCTACAAAAGATCAGCGCTTGGGCGGAGTCTATTGGGTACATCGGAAGTATTACCCTTAAGCTTAGGGAATTAAAGAGGATGAACGAGGACGAGGCGTGCTTGAACTCGAGTATCGAGATCGCGCTTTTGGGAGGAGTTGGGTGTAAGGAAGAAGAAGAAAGGAGGAAGAAATTGAGAGCGAAGAAACTGATGAAGCAACTCTCAGTTGTTCAGGATTTCGCCGACGGGTTAATGGCCTTGGCTGATATTCGAGACGGCAAAGGAAGCTTTACGGATCCTCTATTGCTGTCTTGCGCCGGGCTTTTTTCCGCTCTGATTAGTACACACAAAAACTGGGTTTCATGCTAGGTATGATCACAAGCAAACCCGGTTCATCAATAACTGTTATTTATCTTACTGAATCATGGGAAGAAATTGGGGTTCTATTGATTTGCATTTCTGTTGTTTAATAAATGTGTACACAGGCAGTGATTGCATATGAATTTGTGCTAAATTTATTGTTGAATTAATACAGGTGTTCACTGAAACTTGATGTTTGATAATGAAATTTATTGTGCTAAATTTATCTTAGTGCAAGTTCTTAAGTACAGATTCCTGGAGCTTCTTAGAATTCTCTGGTTTGCTATGTTGTGAAGGATCTTAATCCTTTACTAACTTTGTTGTACCTGTTAGAAGATGTTCTGGACTCCTGAACTTGGTTAGATTTTGAAACTCTTGGTTGAATTACTAATACATGATCTACGTCATCGTCATTTAAAAAAAAAAGGTTGGATTAATACGGGGAGACTCTTTTTGGGCAGTACTGCATCAGCCACCATAGAACAGATCTTAACAACACAATTCTGTTGTAGACAATACAACATACACCACAAAGGCACAAACTATAGACGTCTACACTAAAAAGCAATCTTCAATTGTTAAGCTTATAGAGCCTTCCCATCCCCAAATTACTGTCTCACCTTTCCTTTAATAAAACATTGCTTGATTTCTTCGATTCCCATGGCCGTAGACAGCCTCTTAACGGCGACCGTAAAAGTAATGAAGACTTCTGCCCCATTGAAACGGAAGAAAGGCAACTCAAGGCGCACCTCAACCTCCTCTTCTCACTATCATACGGTTGATAATTCGGATCATGTTTAACAACTGAAGTCTTGAGTGCCTCGGGTAGAATGCAGTTGCACATCGAACCTAAACACAAGCAAAAGATTTGATCAGTTTTTGACTATCACTAGGAATATCCATGTTATCCGAATTGTTCATTTTTTTCTTCTTAAAAACACAACACATTGGGGATACAAGTACAATCTTGCAAGTGGTGGGATGCCATAAGAATTACCTATTCTTGCCAGTCGGTTTACCCATTTAGGAATGTGTTTCCCAGTGAGCTTGTAACAAATATCCTTGCAGAAATGGTTACAGTTCTTGACAATGAGATGATAAGTATCCCCATTGAACCTAGCTGAATGGCACTCCATGAACTCCCTTATTTGGATAGGGTCCAATGATGTGGTCCCAATGAATATTGATTTCCTGAACTTGAAGCCCGGACACTGTCGTGGTTCGACCTCAAAAACACCACTGGTCGGGTAGTCATGAGCTCCAAATGCATATTCCACACCATGAACTAAACAGTGTGCATAGATTAAGTTATCAGAAAATACTCAACGAATGGATAGAAATATGAGATTGTCAACTCCGTGTTTTGCATATCCAATTCAAATGCATTCTATATATGAAAAAATGAGAAGCAAATCCAAGTGAACAAGAAAAGGGCAAAGATTATACTGTTAAAAGTAAAAAAAAATTACCTTCCACACCAGAATGATAGATGCCAAGGCCTGCCCAGTAAAAATAGCCGTTCGCGGGTGTTAAGTCGTATACATTCAGATACACTGGCGCGTAGCCGGGTTCAAAACAAGCTGGCTTCACTTTTGGTAAAAAACAACAAGAGGCATCTTTGCTTTTCAAAATACATGGCACCAGAGACCTAGATTTCCATCTTTTCCTCGACTCCAAATCCATAGTGAGACCAGACCAGTTAATGGCCTATACAACAACCTGGGGTACAATAGTAGACATTAGCTATTTATTTGAAACCATTTCGTAATCATAATAGAGGTTAACGAAAGAGAAGAATGGAATCTGAAAAGAAAATGGATAGAGGTAGAATTCATTGCTCAAATTGTCTAACTACAGCACACAAACTTGTAAAGGTACCATAACAATATATTGAAGGCTTCTCAGCTTGTAAAATGCAGCAATTCCAGTTTCATGAATTTCAAATATTTTCATTTTTTCTTACAACATCCATATCAACAAGAGGGTATGTTTTCAAATCTATGAAAGAAGTTTTTGAAAAAATTGAACTTGATTTGCATCAGACACATATCAAGGCCAATGAATGAAACAATTCAAACACAAGAACACGTAAAAATATCAAAAAGAAAAAGCAATTCCAGTACAAGAAGCATACAGCATATAAAACTCCAGTCTTAGCTACCTAACCAGCGTTTTACATGAAACCATACAAATTCCAGTGTTTCCTCCAAAACTATTTCCTCTTTTATGTGGAAATCCAGTACAGCATGACCCAATCTTAATATGGAAATAAAATTAAAGTGGATTTTAATAGACATAAATAGTAGCCTTGTTTAGCAGTAAATTTAACCATTAAGTCCTGCAATTTCCATATTTATCTCCTGGTGGACATAGATTTTCAGCAGTACTCAAACACCATTTAAATTTTTTATATTACGGAAAAAGGAGCAAATCTTTGTTGGTACTTCAGAATTCAGATCTACTAGAGACCGTTCATACCCAGAAGAAAACGGAGTAAACCAAACACAAAAACAGCAGTGCAAATAGATCAGAGAGATTTATAACCTTAGTTTAAACCAATGAATCCTACCCAAAAGAAAGAGATTTATAACCTACAGATTCAGAGAAGAAGGCCATTAAGCGTCAGTTGAAAAGCAACCTCCAATTGCATTAAATCTCACGAAAGAAACGCTTCGTTTACTTTGTGGTGGCGAAACGGAGGAAGACGAGACGACTGTACTTTGCTTATGAACAATGTTGAGAACTGGAAGCTCTGAGAATTGAAATCAAAAGAATAATAAGCAAAAGCCTTTGCGTATTCTTTCTTTTTCTTCCTCTATTTATTTTTGTCTCACTTCGCAGCTCAATCACTGCCAAGCTTTCTTTCGGATATATTATTACTGTTTTTTTTCACTTATTTCCTTGCTTTTTTTTTTTAAAAATAAAATATCATTACCCCTTTTGTGACCATAATCATATTATTTTATAACTTATCTTAAAATGCTCTTTCGAATAATAAAAAATGTTTTCAACTTGTAATTAAAGGACAAATTACTTAAATATTGTTGTGAGAAAATTTTTTTCCCAAAGTATTGTACTGTGTAGATTAATTCCAGAACTATGGCAGTTTGAACAGTGCATTGAAGTCGGATTCATCTGGTACCGACTTTGAGTGTTTTTTTATGAAATTGGCGTCGACTTTGAGGGTTTTTCTCTAAAGTCGAATTCACTTGGTGCCGACTTTGAGGTTTTTTCCTAAAGTCGGACTCACCTGGTGCCGACTTTGAAGTTTTTTTTTCTAAAGTCGGATTCACCTGGTGCCGACTTTGAGATTTTTTTATGAAATTATTCTAAAGTCGGATTTAGCTGGTGCCGACTTTGAGTTTTTTATTCGATTCCTGTTTAAAGTCGGATTCAGCTGGGGTGGTCTTTTGGTGATGTGCAATATTTTGGGAAATAATATTGAACCTACAATATTTTGGGGAAAAAAAAACCCACAACAATATCTATGTAAATTATCCGTAATTAAATGTAGTATTTGCCAAAAACACTAAAGTTGTATTAATTGGACATGTGATGGGACTTAATGGAAAGTACTACATCGGTGTCTTTGGTTGTACAAAAACATTTACTAATATATTTTTTTCGACATCTATATTGTTTTGGTATATGAAAACGACAAGTTGGAGAAGAGACAGCAAACTAGGCAGAACACTGGCTGTTAGTACTATTAAGTTCAATTGGACTTGGTTCATTTTTTTATTATTTTCAATTGGTTGGCTCAATTTTTCAAGCTGGATTATTTTTAAAGGTTTTTTATACATACATTACATTATTTTATTACATTTGCATTTAATTTTATAAAAGAATATAATTAAAATATTAATCAATATATCATTGAGTCTTAATTAACCTTTTGGTTACTTTACTTAGGTTTGTTATATTAATTATTTTAAATAATTCAGCTTGAAAAATCATTTACAAATATCAATTAAACTCATTTAAGTGAAGGAATAAGTAAGATTAAGAACCTCGCTTCGTTTCTCAAATGGGTTTTTTTTTTTTTTTTTTGGGGGGGGGGGGTTGACACCACACGTGTTTGTCATAGATGCTGACGCACGTGTGCTACAGCAAATTGTGGCCCATTGCTTGGCATTTTGTAATTCCATAGTAATTTTTTAAATAAAATGTAATTCCGTTGTAACACGTGAGGGAGAGATGAAAAATGCAGCAGTTGGAAGTTGCAGTTTCGTGTTTTTAATTAGCTTAGCTGTTTTCATACTTCATTTTCTCACCCAATTTCCTTTTGATGATAATGAGTAGTTGTGCCCTCATACCCGTTTCTGAGATTTTGGTGGCTTATAAGCAAACTTAAAAAATAGGCACCTAATTAAGGGTGAGCGTTCGATCGAGTTAAATTGAGTAAAAAAAAGTTCAACTTATACGAGTTTACGAGTATTGGAAAAAAATAAATTTTAAAATTAGACCCTTAGTAACAAGTGATATATAAAAAAATGGGTCCCTGTTAACAAATTTTGAAAAAATGAATTTTAAGAGTATTCTTGTAATAAAAAATATAAGAAAAAATGGAACCCTAATAACAAGTATTGAAAAATTAAAATTTAAGAGTATGCATGTAATAACAAATATTAGGGAAAATAGACCATAAATAAAAGTATTGAAAAAACTTGGACTCATAATAACAAGTATCGAAAAAAATAAAATTTAAGAGTATGATCCTAATAACAAATATTAGAAAAGATAGGCCCCTAGTAACAAGTATTGAAAAATTGGTCTCATAATAACAAGTATTGAAAAATTTGTACCCTAATAACAAGTATTGAAATAACAATAAATAATAAAAAATGGGCCCCTAATTACAAGTATTCAAAAAAATAGCCAATAATAACAAATATTGAAAAAAATATTATACCCCTAATAAAAAATATATAAAAAAATAAATTTTAAAAATAAAACTCTAATAACAATTATTAAAAAAATTAAATTTTAAATAATAAATATTAAAAAATATTAAACATTAACTATAAATATTCGAAAAAAATGGGCATTGAACAGGGTAGGGGCCCTGGGCGGGCGCCCCTGTTGCCCATGCCCCAGGGACGGCTCTGTGTGCCCTGATCCTACTTATCAGATTTTTAGTCTTGAATTTCGGGATCGGGCGAGCTGATTATTTATAGTGTTAAGTCGGGCGGATAAAAGCTAAAAATTCTCCGCCCGCCCTAATATATATTTAAATAAATAAATAAATAAATATTTATAAAAATACCACTATATATAAATATTTTTATGTTGTTAAGCTATTTTTTTTATTTGTGCTTATCAGAAAAATAAATTTAGATGTTGTTCAAATTTTAACATATCTGATTCTGACGGTAATGGTTTAAGTTTATTTTTTAAATATGTAATTTTTCATGTGGGTAATTTAAAATTGGTTTTTATTTTATTTTTATATAAGTTTAATTGTCTTTTGAAACTAAATTTTGTGGTCGTAACAGTTGATTGATCGGATCTAACTTTTATCGTCCTTGGAGATTAAGATTTTTTCCTTCAATTTTTCAGGTCGGGTCGATTTAGAATCAGGTTTAAGAGTTGGTATATCAAGGCAAGGCGGGACGGGTAAACTAATATTTTAATCCGAGGCAGAGTCGGGTCAGATTTAGGAGCTTATAGATTAAGGTAGAGTCGGGGCGGCCAAAATACCGGCCGGCCCTACGTGATATCCACGGCTTCTTTTACCCACATATTAAAAAAAATTAATTCTCAAAATAGTTTTAACTCAATCATAGACAAATTGACAGAGGAATTCAATTCACATACAATGTTCAAACAGCATAGGTAAAAACAACCAACAGGTACAAAGAAGGTAAGAAAAAAACTGTTAAAAAGCTCGGTTCTTGAATCATATAGGAGTAGTTTTGTGTTTGAGTGTGTAACACCAAAAACTACATATGCATATGATATATCACACAAACTACTGTTTATCTCTCTCTTTGAGTGTGTAACATCAAAAACATATGGAAAACATGGCTTTCTGTTAAAATTTAATCTTCCCGGTATTCGAATACGGCCATGATGAAAAGCACGGAAAACATTTGCAAAATGTTCCCTACTCACACAACCTATGAAGAATCAAAATGATGTCTAGAAGCAAAAGAAACTAATCCTATGCATCTAATTTTGCAAATGCCACGATCGAGCCAACAATAAATCACATCGAACCAAGTGAGTTGAAATGAGTCCATGCATCCTGAAATTACAAGCGCTATTCAGACGTTAAGAACCTAAAGGTTGACAAATTCAAATGCTGTTGTCTTAATAAGAAGAAATGTTGGCCCACTAAACAAAGTGTGGCCAAACAACCGGTCATCCCATGTGTATGAAATTTCAACTTGTGGTAGTCCATACGGATGTTCCCTCAGTTGTCTAAACTTGGAGATTGTTTGAAGTGCAATAATTGGTAAGCCAGCACCAGCAAGAATGGACATATTGCTAACATTTTAGCTTCTTCTTTTTTACTTCTTTTGTCACATATGATAAAAGTTTTCATTTAGAATACACATATGAAAGACACTATTCAGTAAGAGAATCTATTCGGATCAAATTGACACCACCGGAAGAAAAGAACTAGTAATACATATAAACGTGAACACGACTCGAGTTTATACATTACCTGCAGAATATCGAAGACTTGTTGTGCAATGTATTTACGATCTGAGGCAACACCCTTCTGCTGTAGCTTATCTGGATGTAGACACAGTAGAGCCTTTTGGTATGATTTTTTCACAGCTGGTCCTTCAATTATGTCAACAAGAGGCACTGACTTCCAACCACTACCGGGCCAAAGAACCTGTGTATAGTGTATACAACCGATGTTAGTGTTTTAAGAGACGAAAAGATATTTTACATTAGCCTCCGGATTGCAAAGCCGGAAATGGATCCCTTGAAACACTTTATATCCATGGTGAGATCTGGTTTCACTTTTAAGATTGGGGTAACATCCGCAATCTAATACTGGACTGATAAATTCAAAATGAACTGTTTAGTTTTCGACCAATGGTGCCTGAAAGAGTTTGGAGTAATTCGGTGAACACATGCGAGACAGCTCCACTTGAGAGAAAAATGGATCCATTACTACTTACATATTGTAAGGTTGACAAAAGTGAACGGATATTTCCTTGTTTTCCATCTGACCATTGTCGTATTTTATCATCAAGGTCCTGCATCAATGAGTAGCAGTAGCCAGTTGAACAATGAGAAACAACACGAATGTATGTGCATGTGGTTATAAGTTATAACACTATTTAGTATGATCTCTATTACCTTGGTTTCTTCAGGATCAATGCCTAACTGCGGCAAAATTTTCTCTTCAGGCGTCAGGTCTTCTACCTGTTCATAAGCCAAAGACCAGCTTATTAGGGTTCTGCCAAAATTATCTCTTCCCTACTCAACAAGTAACCAAGTAATATATCGTTAAAAGGGTATATAGCTAATAGCTCAGGACTTTGTGTCAACTTAGTTATTAACCATTATATTAACAGAGACAGAAATTTCAGTTTAGAATGTCAGATTCTTAATATCATTGCAAGTGTCTTTGGACTCATTGTACGGGTAGAGGAATTAACTTTGCATATCAGACATCAGGAAATGTACAAATAGACATAAAGGGAAAGCACGCGACTTCATTTCAGCTGTCTAAATGGATGAGCCGCATACCAAAAAGTTGTCCTCAAATAACTCTGCCGGATCCTCAACAATAGTCTTGGAGCCATCAGAAACTGATGCCAATAGAGTAAGTGGATAATCAGAATTGAACATCTGAAAACTCATGTATTAACTGAAACATAAAATGATGTAAAAACTAGAAAAGATTTTATCTGTAGCAGTTCATATGAGTAATGAACTTCCCTCCATATACTTGGTTCGAAAGTGACAGAAGCAGATTATGCAGAATTCCATCAGAATAACAAAAATAAAAGCTCATTTAGAGTGCACAAAGCAAACAGATAAACTAACCGGTATCTTTTACTGAGCTATTGAGATTCTTCTTGGATGCACTGTCACACATATGATTGGCAACAGGAATATCTGAAGATGATTTCTTCTTTGTCACGTTGTTCGGGTGAATTTGCTCTACCCTTTTATTCATGCTAATTTTTGGTTCAATCTCGGGCTTGAATTTATCTCTTTCCTTCCGACTAGAGCCATGATTCTCAGATAGTGCAGCAACCGTTCTAGGTTTTGATGAAGCATCCAGGTTGAAAATTTTGATAAATTCTTTGACCTTTCCTCTGACTCTGGCTTTTCCATTATCCCATGAATTCCCAGGGGAATGTTTTACGCTTGTTGCACTAGTTTCCATATTGTTGGAAGCAACCCTTTTCTTGACATCTTGTTTCTTGGTGTTTTTACCATCTAGAATTTCAGATAACTTCTTGGCACTCGTATCAGAAACGTCTATGTTTTCAGAATTTCTAGTTAGCTCATCATTGCCTACATATATAATAGAAGAAAACAGTCTAAGGAACAACACCATCAGCACCAAAACATATCATGTGGAAGTGGAATATGAGACTAACCTTGTTCATCACTGTTTTCATTATCAAAAAGTAAATTCAGATGTTTAGGCCGAGGTTTGTGAGTTGCTTTTCCAACTGTAGAAGCTTCTCTCTTAGAAACATTCTTATCAGTACTTTCAAGCCTGTTTATGATTTCTGACTCGGACTTGGTAAAGTTGTCTTCCTCGATAATTTGACCTAGTTCTTCATTGTTTCTTGAACCGATTAGAGAGCCTGCATTTTCATTCTTGTCATGCTCTACACTAAAGGATTTACAACTTGATGACCTTCCATCAAAAGAGAAAAATCTATTATGCAGTTTATCTTTCGGTTCCTTTGCAATGTTTCCACATGCCATCCATCCATTAGCACTTGAGCTCCTCTTCAGTTTATCCTTTTCTTTGCGTCTATCGCTTCCCCTTACCGAATTGGCCACTGGTACACCTCCCTTGTTTGCCCATTTGTATATCGAGAAGTGAAACCAGCTGCCATTTTTCGAAATCTCCGATCTATTTGAATCTTCATTCGAATTGCCTTTTCTCTCTGTTTCCACATGCTTAGTCAAGTTTGTTGACTTCTCATTACCTTCACTAAAGCAATATGATGATTGAAAACCATTTCTTGGTTCCTCTTTATCTTGGTTTGCTTGGCCTGAAAATTTAGACATAGAAGAACAGGCATAATAACTTAAGCCATTTGAGGACCCATTGTTGCTTTTCGATGTGGTTCGAGTGGAGGAGCCAAACGTGGGGAGGTCCATTTCTTTGCTCAATTTAGAAGGAAGGCTTGGATGTCTGTTAAAGGAAGCCAAAGTAAGCCCTGTTAAACTAAATTCGTGTCTGAATGTATAAATGCAACGGGAAACATGAAGGGCACAAATGCATCAGAAACTAGAAGATTAAACATAACTACGAAACAAGAAAAAGAAAATAACTGCAAAACCTGACAAAAATTATAATATGGATTTGTTGTGATCTCTAACTGGTATGACGTGGGTGAGGAGTGAATTATGGCAACATTCTAAGCTCGTCTTATTGTCCTGTAATATTTAAAAAACAAAGGCAAGCAGAACCTGAAATGTGCGGTAGATGAACTGCTAAAAGGTTCAGGCTTTGGCGGCAGAGGTCTAGCGGCCGGACTCATTAACTGTGAACCAGGTGCAAAAGGGTCCTTCATTTCATACTTCCTTGAAGCACTCAATAACTCTTTCCCTCGAAAAATGTCATGGAAGAAATCACTTTTCGACCGTCTTCTCCAGGCCATCTCTTCTTCACCGAAGGCCGGCTTTTCGCTCAAACCAGGCCATGGATTCCGTGATGATGAAGCAACATCCGGTTCATCACTTCTGTTTTCGCCAAAACCATATATTTTCTCTTGAATTGATGGCCTCCTCGGCAGACCACCGAAGACATCGTTAAAATCTATATGGATCTCCAGACTTGGATCCATGAATGTGAGGACTATAGCCTAAATGAAAACTTTCTTTCTGTGAAAAATCTCTGCATTTTCAATATCAAAAACGAAAATGGAAAGAAGTTCTTTAAAGTGTCAACATGATACGATAGTTGAATCAAACTGCGGTGAACTGAACATGTTACAAGTTGGGTGAAGCAAAGGAGGTTTGGTAAGAAGAAAATAAAAATGTTTTAAGGAGGTTTGGTAAGAAGAAAATAAAAATGTTTTGGTAGAGAAACTTCAAAGGAGGGAAAAGACAGACAGTGTGGGGTTGAAGGCTTGAAAGTTTAAGAGGTTTACAAGGATTTGAAGCCACAAATTAATCAATGCAATTTAGAGTTGAAAAATTGCAAAGAAAAAACAAAGGGTAGGGTGTTGAGTCAAATATGTCATTCAGCAAACAAATTTTGAAGAATTGTAATGGCGACCGTTCATGATTTTTTGTGTGTTACAAGGTTGTGTCCGAGTTCGTTTTCGGCAACCCAAGGCGGAAATGATCAACGGTGATCGAGTAGAAAAGTTTATCCAACTTCCAATCCAAAAATCACGAGGACCCATCTGGAGTAATTGATGATTGGATGTTAAAGATAAATCCATATCAAAGAACAACGACCAGACAAGCTCTGTTCGCCGCCGCTACTATGGGGTTGCTTCCAAATTCAGATTCAACCGGCGAAGATTAATGTAAGTTGCGAGTGGGTCGCACGCAACATACAATCATAATTATAATTTATAATCATGACAGCAACCTCCTATAGTTCACCTGTCTTCACTCCCTGGTGTTCATGTTAGGACAATGGAGCTTTTTGTAAGAGGAAACAGAGAACGGGAATGACATTTACGAGACCTGACCGAGTAAAACAATCAGGATTTCATATACTAATAAAATAATATTGGTGTATATTTTTATTTACAATAACGATAAGAGGTGTTGAACATGGAGACCATATCACCACACTTAACTCCACCATGAAGGAATCGGCATGGCAAACAACAAACACAAAAAAGACAAAATTGGATATCCCCCAACCACACATCAAAGCAAAACCAGGTCCAAATCCTCATCAAGTCTTTCATCTCCTGCGTAACTAAGAAGAAGAAGAAGAAATATATTATTTGCACCTTTCGAGTAACAAAGAAGGATGAAATGAAAACGAATATAAACGTCAAAGAGTATTTATCATGTAAATGCTTATGTACCAATACGAGGCATTTTTATATGGAAACCAGAAAGCTTTGCAGTACTAATATAAAAACAAACTTTTATGAATACCTGAGCAAATGGAGTCACTCCCAGTGTTCATTTAGATGTAGGCCAACTGGAAGACGACTGCCCAGAATTCAGCTACTTTTGCTTGGAGCCTAGATAAATATATTCAGGAAGTGAGGCTGATTAGGTAAATAATAATAAAAATAAAACTCCGTTAATGAAGATATTAAATGAAATTCAGAAATTTGGTAGGAACATTCAAATCATGTTTTGGAAAGTTTTTTTTTTACCAAGAACTCTCAAGAGCAACAAAAGTTAATCTTATTTTTAGCACCCTAAAAAGGATAAAAGAAATAAGGTTCAAGCGTAAGAGAGAGAAACGTACTTCCTCAGAGCTAGTAATATATGACACAACAACAGTTATGTCATCAAGTTTTCCTCCATAATAACGGAACCCAGCATCTTGAGCGGCAGTTGAGAAGGGAGTTTGTCGATCTCTAGCCTGTGCTCGTTCCCGTGCCAATGCTGCTATCTTCTGAGCAGTCACTTGAGGACCAAAACCAGCTCTCACCGCATGAACCACCACTGCCGTAATTTCATTATTGTACAAGTTATCAAACAGTCCATCCGTGCCAGCAATGATAACATCTCCAGGAGCAACGGCAACTGCAAAGATCTGATTTGGGCAGAAGATTTAGATCGTTTAGATATTTCATAATCAATCAAATAAACAAAAGCCTCACATAGGACATATAAGCGGGGTATTTTTAAAGCAGCAAGAGGGAAAAATAAAAGGTGCGAAAGATAAAACAGGAATCAAAATTTGTAAACCAAAGCTTGATAAATATTTGGTTGACATATCAGTTTTTGAGAATAATAAGGTATTACTCTACGATTTAGATACTTAAGATATTAGCTGCAGCAAACATTCAGCGAACACCATCTAACATGACAGGGTCACTAAAGCAAATATCCATCAAACAATAGACATTTTTCTCATAAGACTGCACAACAAAATTTTATTACTTAAAATTCAAAATAAGAGACCTTTTCCAAGAATACAAAAACAGCAGGAACTTGTGTAACTACCTGACCAGTGTTAGGTAAATCACCATTACTTCCACTCTCAAGTTGATATGTGAAGTTGAAATCATGCTGCTGAACCGGGGATCTAAATATAGTACATCCATCTCGAATCACCATAAAACCACTGTCTCCCAAGTTTATGGCATGAAGTCCCTGTCGGGGGGATCCAAAAAATGAATATAAAATAAATATCTACTATCCAGCAAGTAATTTCATCCAGTTATTCCAGGGGGTAAAAAGGGGCAACTTGTGCAATTTGCTTGAGGAATGTAAGAGTAACAACAAAGCCTCAATTCTGAGGTCCGACACTATATCATTTCAAGTTTTAAGTCCATGACAAAGATATTTACCCCCTTTTAAGGTCATATGCTATGGTCCTGCAGAGAACTTCTATGCATTGCAATTATGTGGATGGAGTCCTTTACAGATACATTCATACAAAGATGTGAATTGTAAGTCATTAGTTCTAAGGTTTATGCTAACTGCATAAAGCAGTCTATTGGTTTAGAAGAGAGAGCTTGCATTCAAAGTAACCATTTCATGAAAAAGTTACTCTTGTTGGAATAACAACGCCTTACATGATAAGGCAAGCAAAGAATAGAAATGACTTACCTGGTTGGTGAGTGCTATGACACATGCTGTTGAGGAGCCTTTAGCCTTTGTGCTGGAGTGAGCTTTCTCTAAGACTCTTGCAGGGTTGATTGAACCCTTAGGCTCCTCCTTGATAGCAGATACAGTGTTAGACATGAGCTCCCTAGAATATTGCCCTGAATCAACACCCATATCAGCCCAGCCACCAACTCCATCTGCTATGCCTATTGCCTGTTCATCCACGCATATGAAATGAGCATCCTCTCCTCCAGTATCTTCTTTATCAGGATGAGGAAGATAGCATGAACCTGAAAGAAGCTTCAGAGTTTTGCCAGAAGAAATCTTCCTGTCATGATGTCAAACACAGAGAAAATATAAATGGCATAAAATATCGAAATGATTTAGTAGAAGGAAATTCAAAACTGCACAGAGAACATACTCTTCTGATGATACAGAACTGGAAACCAGTTCTTCACATCCAGAACCATCAAAGGAAACATCAGTGGCAGTCCCAGCTAATAAACTAGAAGGTAGTGAACTGTGGAAAGCCCTTGAACCTGACCCTGAGGACGGACTAAAGTTGAACCATCTTTTTCCAGAACCGTACATGAAATGCCTATAAATTGGACGACTGTTAGGTTTCTCATGGTTTTTCAAGCTCGTTCTAGGTTTTATGCAGCTATTCAAACTTCTATTTCCATAAAAGATATCACCACTACTCGTGGGCGATGAAAGGTGTCCATGCTTTAACTTCAAAGTATCAATAAGATATCCACCAATTACAACTCTAGAACAAGAAGCAGCCATAAGATTACTCTGAAATTTGCTCACAGGTGGTGGTATTTGACTGGAGTCAACAAGCACAGAATCAATATGATAACCACAAATCTGGAAGGCGGGGCCTGAAACAGAAGGAACAGAAACCGCTTGAGAAAATGCTCCAACAACAGATATGTTCCTTCGATGATTAACTAATAGAGAATCCGAGCTCGCGGCCAAAACTGTCCCTGTTCGCGGAAGTCCTTGCAAATCAGCAAGTCCCGAAAACCTTGAAAAATGAAAAGACCTATAATTTCTGAACCCTAGCTTCCCTTTTCCAATCAGAACTTCAAGTGAACCTTGTAGCTCGCATTCTGTTCTCTGGATTCCATTTCGAACCGCACTTGTCAGCCTCAGAAAATAAGCAGATGGCATCCTATCTTCTTAAACAAAGTAAAATTGCTTCAAACCGTCTATTACAGAGAAAACGAAAAGTCAATACAATTGCAGAATAAATCGCATAACTTTTTAACACATCTAAACCTTGGATTACTAAAGCCATATCAGAGGACTGAAAAGAAGACAAAAGTTCGCCGATAACAAGATAACGATCGAACTAAATAAACAAAGAAACAAAATAGTCAAGGAACAAGATATTGAACGGTAATACTGCTAATATCAAGAATATTAATTGAACGAAACATAGGAAAAACACATATAGCCAAAGCTTAATTCAAATTCAAAGTTGATACGTAACCTAAATCAGCCAAAGAAATGAATCAAAATTTACCCAAATTGGTTAACATAATTATCTAACAGAAAAAAGTGAAAGGAATCCAAAAATCCTTTCGAACCAAACATTTCAGAAGTCAACACTCTAAAAATGAAAGGCAAATTAACAGGGCGCGAAACCCACCTTTAAAAAGCCATCAAATTCAAAACCCCCAAAATCCCAAAGTTCTGGGAAAGTAGAATGAACCGATTGTCTGGATGGAAAAGCCGGAAACCGGTTCAGAGTTGGCGGGGAGCAACGTCAATGGAGCCCTAAAGATATTTTCAGGGAGGTGATATGGGAATAAAAAGGCACCAAAGCGTTTCCCTTTTTACTTGAAAAAAATGTTTTTAGGATAAGGTTTAGATTCTAATGTCGACCAACTAATAGCTGTTGTGTTCATAAATCATAATGAAGGATAGAATTGCCTTTTTGGCATGTTTATTTTATTTTAAGTTTTAACCATCCAAATGAGCTATATAAATGGAAGAGCAAATGACACGTTTTTTCCATGTTTGTCATTGGATATGAATTTGGATCAAACCTATCCAAATACATGAATATTTATTCAACACGACGTAGTTTTTTTTCTTGGACAGCTTTGACATAAACTAACATCGGCAAACTTTGTTTTTTCATTGTGATATTTCCAAAGGGAACATACATTGGCTGAAACCCATTCTTCAATTCATAATCCTTGATAACAGTAGCTGGACACCATATTGAGGCTGCACGGTGATGAACGTCATTGGGGCATGAACATACGTTGGCGACACTGCAAATGAGTATTGCCGGATAATCATGGCTAAAACTATTTTCATCTCCGCCGTGGCTAAATTCTGGCCGACACAAGTTCTAGGCCCCAATGCGAATGGAGCAAACGAGGCTAAATGCTTTCGAGGTTCATTAAATCTCGAGGGATTGAACATGTTAGCATCTTCTCCCCAGATATCAGGGTCACGGTGAACAGCAACCAGTGCCAAATAAAACTGTGTACCTGCAGGAATGTTGAGGTTTCCTAGCTTAACATCCTTCAATGCTTCCTTCAGCAATGACACCGCCGGCGAGTACAGTCGAAGTGTTTCATTGATTACCATGCTCACCTGTACGTTCATAGAATCGTTTATGCAATCACATCTCAGTTTGATGAAAGCTGGAGGTTAAAAAAAAAACTTACAATCTTCAAGTCACTCAAATGCTCTGCAACCGGAAGCTTATCGGATCCACAGACGCGAACCACTTCTTCTCTTGTTTTGTGTTGCCATTCTGGATTCAGAGCCAAAAGCAAAAGTGCCCATGATAAAACATTAGCAGACGTTTCTTTCCCCGCAAAGTAAAAGGTTTTGCACTCGTTTATTATCTCTTCCTCATCTAACTTCTCTTCTTTACCATCCTGATTCTTATATGAAGACATCAAAAGGGTGAGTAGACTAGCAGAGTTTTCTGCTTTCTTGCTGTTGGACCGGATGAGTGATCTTACAGATTCACGAGTTTCTTTTTCTAGTCTCCACCTCTCTCTGTTACTCTTAGTAGGCAGAAACCTGACACGACAATTACTTGGGCATTGAGTTTTAGTTATCACGTGTAAATGGCTCAAACTTTTTTGAGAAGATTGAAAGAAGAAAGGTTACCTGAACCCTGGGATATAGATGCTTGTTGCAGCCGCTAAAAACAACCCCATCTGTTGTTCTTGTAGCATAAAGATGCGTTTTCCTTCTTCAAAATTGCTTCCGAATGCTGTTCTGGATATAACATCAGCTGAGAGGTCATGAAGTTCTTTGTTCACTTCCAATTCCAATTCCTCTCTCCCATCTCTTTTTTCTTCCCATTTCTCAAGCAGGTTCGTAGTGGCAGCTACAATTTCAGGAATCCAACCCTGCAGTAAATAAATGATTTACTCAAACATGGTGTTTTTTTTATATATATAATTAACGGTATCTAAGGTTCTCGAACTTTTAAAAAACAATTAATGTGACATATGAATTTATTTTACACCGACGAAAATTGTGTTGATCACTTTGATGTCGGGGAAGCTGTTAATAGTGTTGACAACTTGACATATTGGTTGATAGTACTTCTATGTCACGTCGTCTACTACGGAAACAAGCCTTAAGGATAATTTTGATTTCTAAATCAACAATTTTATCGCTTTTTTTTACTTCCATCAATTTAGCCTTCATTGTTTATATTCATATTTAATTCCATTAATCTAACACTCAAACTTATGAATTGAGTTAATTTCACCTTTAACTGTTATTGATCAATGAAAATGTTAAATTATGTGCATGTGGTCACTAATTGATTCCACATTAACCGTTATCGTCAATTATCTTACCATATCAATGATAATGGATCAATTTTGATAATGTGGTGGTATGAATGAAGGGTTTCAAATTAATTTATTATTTTAAAATTACATTTAAAAAAATCCACACTATTTTGTCATTAAAACTAACATGTTACCATCTTATTGGAGGACATAATTTTTTTGGGGTAAACTACCTATTTAGTATCCACCTATTATTGTGTTTTTGTTTTGGCCACTCAACTAATTCTGTTGGCAAAACGGTACCTAATATTATGATTTATTTCTATTTTGGTACTCATCTTTGAAAATTAACGACAAACCATATGTGATATTTTATTATTTATTATTTTCTCTTCTAACGGCTAAGTGTCAAAATAAAAACAAAATGTAACACTAGGTATCATTTTGCCAAAAACTGATAGGTGACCAAAACAAAAACACGAAAATAGGTGGAGTACTGAATAGATAGTTTACTCTTATTTATTTTATAAAATGATATGCGAACATTCTAACTCATAATTTGACAATTATTTAACAATGAAATTATTAATATAATAAAAAACGACCGATGATAATGACTCTGTTTATCTACAACAATTCAAAAGTGATATTTATGCAATTCATAAATTTTGAAGAGTAAATTGATGAAGTTAAAAAAAGAGAGTCAATATTATTGATTTTAAACAACTACAATAACTAAACTGATAAAATAAAAAAGAACGAGCAAAATCAATGATTTTAGATTACTGTATGGGAACCATTATCCCTTCAACTATGTTTTGTCTGTTAACTATGTTTTTATTTTTTATTATTTTTTAAAATTTAAATTTTCTAATATTTTAATGATTTTTAATATTTAAATATTAAATATTTTAAATATAAAAAAAACAACCAAATCTTTCTACAACGTCATCACTTAGGTCACCATAGGGTAGCATTCTGTTCACATTTTTCTTAACCTTTTGATAAGACACACATGTTAAAGATAAAATTAATTAAACTTAAGTCTCCTAAGATGAACATCATCTTCTTTTTTACTAGAATCACTTGTTGAGTGTAGACCACCCCTAATTAATGAGTTACATTGATTTTTTTTATTAATTTAAAAATCATATTAGAACAAAATAAATTTAAAAGTCAGATTAATTTCTTTAAAAAATCAAATACCTCAAAATTGTTAAATAAAATAATTATTAATCACGATTTTCAACCATTATTAGGGAAGTTCGAGATCAACTACACTTGATTTTACATCCACGACTTATATCATGTTATGTAACTCATATATATCATGGAAGCCTTTGGGTTTGACTTATTCATATTACTATAAGCTTTGGAAATTAAACATCAATCTAAAATCCAGTAGTGTCTCGTTGTGATTGATTTAAAAAATTAAATTAAAATCCAACAATTAGTATTAGTGAAAAAATATTATATTTATTTTAAGAGATATAGTACAAGTAATCTTATTTATAAGATGCATAATTATATCAAAAGATTAAAAAACATAAACAAATACTATATTATAATTAAAATCAATAAATAAATTACGATGTCTATTATTTCACAATAATATTAATATTTTTTAAAATGATGTAGTTTATTTATATAGATAATTTTATAAAATAAAATAAAAATTTTAATTGTCAACTGACACTCATTTCAATATGATGACTCCAACCATGACGTCTAGTGCTCATGGTTCATCTTCTGTCGAATTTGATACCTTATATTTATTATAATAATGGCAATGATGATAACAATAAAAAATTAAGAATCTCCCCATCAACCTAGGAGTGTTTTCATGTTAAAAAAAACTAGGAGCGTTGACAATTTGGTTGAAATTAAATTAATCGACCTAATTGAATTAGTTCAATCAAATGATCGGCCACCGAAGATTAATCAAATTATTTAATATTATATATTTATTTATTTAAACTTAAGCCCATTAAAATTTAAGACACAACAACTATAACTTAAGACAAAAACTCGCCTTATGTTGAGAGATGCTCTGCGGCAGTTACTAAAACTCTAGCTCTTGAAGTTCATCGTTTCAAGTCTGCATTATTTGCACGCTGTTTAGTCTGCATTGTTGCACGCTGATTAGTACCAGTTTTTTGGAGCTTTCGAGATGGAGGCTGACTTGGCTTCTTTGACAATTGCGGAAGGGGAGGAAGAAGCAATTGAAGTACCCTCTGAACTAGTTGAGGAGGAGGAGGAGTATGCTTTGTGTCTGGTGGGAAAATTTGTAACATCCAGTGTGATTCATTTCCTAGCAATGAGGAACACGTTAGCGGACCTCTGGCACCCCCTTGGGGGCATATCCATTACTGATTTAGGAGAAAAGAGAGTGTGCTTCCGGTTCTATGCTAAAGTTGATATCGACCGTGTCTTGGAAGGCTCTCCTTGGTTCTTTAATGGACATCTACTTCTATTACATAGATTGCAGAAAGGGGAGGATCCGTTACAAATCCCTTTACAAGTCTCAAACTTCTGGGTTCAAGTTCATAATTTACCAACTGGGTTAATGTCTGAAGGTATGGCACAGCAATTTGGAAATTTTATTGGAACCTTCATGGAATATGACTCTAAACTGGTTGTTTCTGGGCGAAAACAATATATGAGGATGAAGGTGGCTGTTAATGTTACCTTACCTCTTAAGAGGAAAAAGAAAATCATGCTTGGAGGGGATCGAAGTGTATATGTCTCATTCCAATACGAGAAATTGCCTCTCTTTTGCTTCATTTGTGGAAAAATAGGCCATGGGGAAAGCTACTGTCCACTGAGGCTTACGACTGAGGAGAAAGACATCGTCTTTGGATGGGATCTTTCGTTGCGTGCGCCGTCGAGGAATGGACCGCCGGCACCAAGCAGGTGGCTTCGCGAGGAGGTTACGGGACTGTCGTTGAGGGACATCCATGCAGTTAATAACGTGCATGGTTCGTTACATGGTCGTGGGAAGCTACTAGATTCCCCACAACTCCAATCTCCCGCACGTGATCCTTGGTATCTGGGCCGTTTTAATTTGGCACGTGGGAATACTGAAACTGGCCAAATGGAGCTGGGCTCAGACGCGGAAGACAACCCTATGTCTGTTGCTGAGGGGAAAAAAAGACAGAGGATACGTGGAGATGCTACCTATGTATCAGAGGGTGGTGATGCTGCTTCTTCAAAGGAGGGTACCAATGTTTCGGCTAGCTCTGTGGTACAGAGCAGCCGGCAACCATGAAGTTGCTTACATGGAATGTTCGTGGTTTGGGGAGCCCACGAGCATTACGTCGTCTCAGAAACAAAATACGAGACTGTAATCCCCAGATTTTGTTTCTCATTGAAACAAAATTAAACAAACGAAGAATGGAGATTGTACGCAGAAAGTGTGGTTTCAGTTTTGGAATTGATGTGGAAGCATTAGGTTCTCTGGGTGGACTCTCATTGGGATGGAAGCCAGGCATTGATATTACTTTGAAGAATTTCTCGAATTCACACATTGATGTAATAGTGAAAGAAGAGGAAAATATCATCTGGAGATTCACAGGGTTCTATGGTAACCCAATTGAACATCGAAGAAATGAATCATGGGACCTCCTCCGTCAGTTAGCTACGCAAGATTCTTTACCATGGCTTGTAGCTGGAGACTTCAACGAGATAACTTACTCGTTTGAAAAGAGGGGAGGCAGAATTCGATCTGAACGTAACATGGCTGCCTTCCGGTCTGCTTTGGAAGACTGTGATCTCAGTGATCTGGGTTTTCAGGGTACCTGGTATACATGAGAGAGGGGTAGAATGCAATCGAATAATGTTAAAGAACGCCTGGACAGAGCTGTAGCCTCTCCTAGCTGGTGGAGTCTTTTCCCAGGCCATCTGGTACAACACCAAATGCATTCCATATCGGATCATTGTCCACTTTTAATAAACCCTGATGGCCATGATATTAATAACCAGGACTATCGACCACAACCATTTCGATTCGAAGCTAGCTGGTCCTTAGATGAAGCCTTGACTAATGTGATTCAAAGTAGCTGGGAAGACTCGAATGGTAATGTCCCATGCAAGCTAAACAATCTAGGAAAGGTGTTAGCAACCTGGGATAGGGATCAAAAGAGAAGAAGCCGATCTGCCAAGGTAACCCTGCTGAATCGTCTCAAAGAGCTAACCGAAATGGAACATGATGATGACACACTGCAGGAACTCATTGAAGTCAAGTTGGGCCTCAACCTGGAAGCTGACAAAGAAGAAATTCAATGGGAACAACGTTCTCGTTCTAATTGGCTCAAACACGGGGACAAAAACACCCATTTCTTCCACAGCCATGCCACATATCGAAATAAGAAGAATGCAGTGAAGGGTCTCTATAACCTCAATGGTGATTGGGTATCAACAAATGAAGAAATGATTGAAGCAACTACAGGTTTTTACCAAGATCTTTTCTCTTCTTCAAATCCAAGTGATGCCTCTGAGGTTTATAACCAGATTACTCCTAGGATAACGAGTGCTATGAACTCAACCCTTCTAGCCCCATTCACGCATGATCACGTGTTCCATGCAATCAAAAGTATGGCTCCACTTAATGCTTCTGGACCAGATGGATTTCCTGCTTTATTTTTCCAGAAATACTGGGGTATAGTGGGGCACGATGTATCAAACTATTGCCTGAACGTTTTGAATGGTCACTCATCCATGGAAGCTATTAATAACACACATCTCGTGCTGATCCCTAAAGTGCAGAACCCCGAGTCGGTTTCACAATTCAGACCTATCAGCCTATGCAATGTAATCTATAAGATAGTGGCAAAGATGCTAGCCATTCGAATGGCTTCTGTTCTTGACAGCTGCATAGACAAAGTTCAGGGAGCTTTCATACCTGGTCGCCATATAGCAGATAACATTGTGGTTGCCTATGAACTGCTTAATGTCATGCACAAGAAACGTGGAGGCAATCGGGGTCACTTTGCTCTCAAGGCCGACCTTAGTAAGGCCTATGATAGGGTCGAATGGCCATTCTTGGAAGGGATGATGTTAAAGCTTGGCTTTGCCGGTAGTTGGGTGAACATGATCATGACGTGTGTAAGAACAGTATCCTACTCTATCTCTTTAAATGAGAAGATTGGTCGAACCTTCAAACCTTCTCGTGGGATCAGGCAAGGGGATCCCCTCAGCCCGTACTTGTTCCTCATATGTGCTGAAGGTCTCTCAACCCTCTTGAATGCAGCGTATGGTAGAGGGGACATTAAGGGTGCCTCAATAGGAAGGGAACGTCTTCATGTTGGACATCTATTGTTTGCGGACGATAGTGTACTGTTTGGGGAAGCAACGATTATAACAGCAAGCAGATTGAAGGCCATTTTAACAAGATTTGGAGAAGTCTCGGGTCAGAGGGTAAACTTTGAAAAATCACTGGTGTACTTCAGCTCAAATGTAGATGACGCGATAAAGAACGACATTGGCCATCTCCTAGGAGTTCGCATTTCTCAGAATCCTGAATCGTATCTTGGATTGCCTACTATGGTGGGTCGAAACAAGAAAGAAGCTTTCCAATATTATCTCGATCGCTTCAACAAGAAGACTGGGGCATGGGGATTAAAATTTCTGTCGTTGGGAGGTAAAGAAGTGCTCATTAAAAGTGTTCTTCAAGCCCTACCTATATATGCCATGCAGGTTTTTCTCCTACCTTCAACACTATGCCATGCAATGGAACAAATCATGGCCCGTTTCTGGTGGAGAAATCAAGGTACAGGGAAAGGGATTCACTGGTGCTCTTGGTCACGTCTCTCAAGTCCCAAAATTTGTGGAGGTATGGGATTTAGGGACTTATGCTCTTTTAATATAGCATTACTTGCCAAACAATGCTGGAGAATCATAACAAACCCGGATTGCTTAATGGCCAAGGTTCTCAAGGCTCGTTACTTCCCTAACTCAACATTCCTTGAAGCCAATCTAGGCTCGAACCCCTCCTATATATGGATGAGTATCTACAGTGCAAGAGGAGTGATACAACAAGGATATGGTTGGAGGATAGGGACAGGGGAAAAGATTAACATATGGGGAGAGCCATGGCTTCCCGGACAAGAAGAAGGGAGGATTCAGAACTGTGATATTAACATCAGATTTACATATGTAGCTGACCTTATTGAGCATGATAGGCGCTGGAAAGTGGAGGATATAAGGAGCATGTTTGATGAAAACACAACCAACAGAATATGTGCTATTCCTATACCTCGATCTGGTTTTCAGGACACTCTAATATGGAGATTCGATGGATCAGGGAAATATACCGTTAAAAGTGGCTACATGTTTTTGAGGAAGGACCTTGAAGCTAACTCTGGACTTAACTCCAATGCTCAACTCTCATCCATGAAACAATTCTTTAAGAGCCTCTGGGACACGCTACTGCCGCAAAAGGTTAAAATCCATATGTGGAAGGTGATGAATAATTTTTTACCTACCTACTCTAATCTGAGATCTAGAAGCTTGAATGTTCTCAATAGATGTCCCTTCTGCCTCTTTCCTGATGAAACAATAGAACACCTGATGAGGGATTGTACCTATGCAACACAACTGCTAGCTCAACTAGGTGTTCACAATCAAAGCATATATGGGGACCTTGATTAGAAACAATGGCTGTCAGATTTCTTCCTCTCCTTAAACTCTACGCAGCAACGACTCCTGATGGTGTCCTACTGGGCTATATGATTCTCAAGGAATAGAAGGGTGCATGAAGGAACTATTACTACAATTCAAGAGTCGGTAGCTTTCATCAATTCCTTCATCCTAGAACAAGACTCAGTAATGTCTACATCAACCCCTCCAGAACCCTCATCCCACTATCACCGGACTCCACCCCAGGGTTTAACAATTAAATGTAACTTCGACTCTGCCTATGATGCAACCTCTAAGAAGGCAATCTCGAGAATTATTTGCAGGAACTCTGAAGGACAGATCATGGCTTCATGTATTATTCCACACTCCAATGTTTCAGATGCATGCACCGCGGAAGCAATTGCATGCTTACAGGCAGTTTCTTTTGCCAAAGACATAGAGTTCACTCGAATCATGGTTGAAGGCGATTCTCTGATGGTTATTAGAAGAGCTAACTCCTTGGAGACGGACCTATCAGCTATTGGTCCCATAATACATGATATTAAAGATGAAGCACGAAGCTTTGATAGTATCAGTTTCAACTTCATAAAACGTGATGCTAATAATGCAGCTCATGTTCTAGCCAAAGAAGGGAGAACCATCAGCTTTCCGAGGTACTGGATGGAGGAGGCGCCACAGGGTGCAACGCTGGCGGTCGCGCAAGACTGGGAGATATCAGGCGTTGAAGCACTGTGCTAGCT
This sequence comes from Hibiscus tridactylites, assembly GCA_958450335.1. Classification (NCBI taxonomy): domain Eukaryota; kingdom Viridiplantae; phylum Streptophyta; class Magnoliopsida; order Malvales; family Malvaceae; genus Hibiscus; species Hibiscus tridactylites. The sequence goes on from OY288282.1 coordinate 77,571,148, forward strand.
ACTATATAGTAATATTTCAGTGGAGAATTTAAGCATTTGTATTTTGATACACTCCACCTTAGGTTGAGTTTGATGGCTCGGTGAGGATCTTAAACCTCATCCTTAATCCTTATGAGTGTCATTTTAACTCTTGTAATTATTTGCTTATGAATGAAAGCCATCTAGTTCAAAAAAAAAAAAATAAGACACAAATAATTTCTAAGTCGATTTGAAAAAAATATCAAAAATTACTTAACAAAAATAAAAAGCAAAGCAAACAGAGTAGAAAATACCTAATCCTTTTTTTTACTTTTATTTGTAACAAATTATAGTTAATTTGAGATTTAGTAATTGACCTAATGGTTAAGAATGCTCATATCATCACATCATAAGTTCGGAAATTGGTCTATAGTCTTTAGTAATTGACCTAATCCTTTTTTTTACTTTTATTTGTAACAAATTATAGTTAATTTGAGATTTGTAACAAACTATATTCTGACTTTGTTATTTAATATTTTTATTGATAGTTGAATTTTTTCCATGTTGCTCAAATTTTATTAATAATAGACTAATTGATCGAATATTCGGTATTGATACCGATTCTTACTAGTATTGAGATCGATTTTTAAAATCTTGGACCCGATCTAGTCGGGACTGACTTTAATTTTTAGAAACTGATGGTTATCAAGACTGAAATCAATTCTAAACAAATTAGCCGGTAGTCAATCTTGCCCACCCCTAATAATAAGTAGATTTGGATTGGATTTATAGTTCAATGCATTTTTTTTCTTTTCTAAAGAAACGAACAGTTTGATAAATCGTTGGGTTTTAGAGGCGGGCACCCCCCAAAAAAACAAAGTACAAAGGAAGAAGGAAGAGGGTTTGACCTGACCTTAACTGTTTCCATTTTGAAGGCCTGGCTTGTAATCCTCCTGTGAATGGCCCATTCTTCACCTTTCAATCCAAGAAGTCCCTGTCCGAACAGCATCTTGGACATTGGGTTAAACCCGAGCTTATCAAAGCTCCCGCTCATAGCAACCTCTTTGATCAGATCAGGATCCGAAACCCCCAACCTGGGTTTTGACCCGAACCAAAACAAGAAGGGCGTCCCGTACATGCCGGACCACCTGTAGTAGAACGGAGCCAGTCGGTGGAGGATATCGTGGTGGTCAATCGAAGCTGGCTTCAACATAGCTTCTTCAAACATACGCTGGATCTCAGCTGAGTTCCCAATGATCGGACGGTAGGGAGGGCCTGTTACTCCTTGCTTTTTGAAATGGTTTTGGATCCTCCAGGGGATCCATATGATGGAGTAGACAAATTTCAAGAAATAGATGCATAAAAACGATACAAAAACAAGAGTCAAATGATTCATCTCCGTTTCACCAGAGAGTTTCTGTTCTGAGCTGGGAGGAAGCAGTTTCGAGGAATATAATATACTCCTATATATATGCATATTTTACTTTTTAAAATAATGCCTTGATGTGTGCATGTTAAGTAATGTTGAACTTTCATATAGTCTACTTGCAGTATAAACAATCAAAATAAAACCCTTTCTTTTATATTGAAAATGATTGTTGCATTCAACGACGGCAATGCTGAAGCTAATACGACAAAAGGTACTAGAGCTATATCACAGCCCTTGTTAAGAGCATCTGAATACCATATTGAGGCTGCGTGGTGATGAACTGCATAGGGGCATGAACATATGTTGGCGACACTGCCAGTGAGTATTGCCGGAGAATCATAGCTATAGCTATTTTCATCTCCACCATGGCTAAATTCTGGCCGGCACAAATTCTAGGCCCTAAACCGAATGGAATAAATGAAGCTAGATGCTTTCGAGGTTCTTTAAATCTCGAGGGGTTGAATCTGTTAGCATCTTCTCCCCACATATCAGTGTCGTGATGAATGGCGGTCAGGGTCAGACAAAACTGTGTTCCTGCAGGAACATTGAGCTTTCCCAGCTTAACATCCTTGCATGCTTCCCTCATCATCACCACTGCCGGCGAGTATAGTCGAAGTGTTTCATATATTACCATACTCACCTGTTCATAAAAACCATTTATTCAACCATATCTTTCTTAGCTTAAATATGAAAGCTGAAGGTTATCACTTATTAGAGGGATAAAAACTTACAATCTTCAAATCACTCAAATGCTCTGCAACTGGAAGCTTATTGGCTCCACAGATGCGAACCACTTCTTCTCTTGCTTTGTCTTGCCATTCGGGATTCAATGCCAAAAGCAAAAGTGCCCATGATAAAGCATTAGCGGTCGTTTCTTTTCCCGCAAAGTAAAAGGTCTTGCACTCATTGATTATCTCTTCCTCATCTAACTTCTCTTCTTTATCATCCTGATTCTTATATGAAGACATCAAAAGACCAAGTAGACTTGAAGAATTTTCTCCTCTCTTGCTGTTGGACTGGATCACCGTCCTTACAGATTCACGAGTTTCCCTTTCAAGTCTCCAACTCTCTCTGTTATTCCTAGTAGGCAGAAACCTGACACAGCAATTACTTATCATGTATGGATGGAAGATCATCCCTTGCTATTATTTTTCCAGCATATGTTGTACTCATATCTGACACTCATCTCGAGTCCAGGTAATATAGGTTTCGAGTACCATTGACATAAACAGACTTAATTTCTTAAGTGAAGTGAAAGGAAAAAGTAAAGGTTACCTGAACCCTGGGATATAAATGTTTCTTATAGCCACCAAGAACAACTCCATCTGCTGTTCTTGTAGCATAAAGATACGTTTACCTTCTTCAAAACTGCTCCCGAATGCTGTTCTGGATATAACATCAGCTGAGAGGTAATGAAGTTCTCTGTTGACTTCCAATTCGAATTCGTCTCTCCCGCCTCTTTCTTCCTCCCATTTCTCTAGCAGTTTCGTAGTAGCCGCTACAATTTCAGGTATCCAACCCTGCAGTTAAAAGAGAAAACAGTGTTTGTTGTTGAGTTACATAATTGATAATTGAGTTTACTTGTATTTTTTTCTCTAAAAAATAAGTCATAGTTAAGGGGTAAACGATTCCAAAATAAGTCGGTTTAGACTGTGACCTTAACAATTTCCATATTGAAGGCCTGGTTTGCAATCCTCCTATGAACGGCCCATTCTTCACCTGCCAATCCAACAAGTCCCTGTCCAAAGAGCATCTTGGACACGGGATTATACCGGAGCTTACCAAATGACCCGTTCGTGTTCGTAGCAACCTCTTTGATCATATCAGGATCCGAAATTCCCAGTCTCGGTTTCGTCCCGAACCAATACAAGAACGGCGTCCCATACATGCCGGACCACCTGTGGTGGAACGGGGCCACTCGGTGGAGGATATCGTGGTGGCCAACTGGAGGTGGCTTCAACATAGCTTCCTTGAACAAACGCTGGATCTCAGCTGTGTTACCGAAGATGGGACGGTAGCCAGGGCCTCTTACTCCTTGCCTTTTGAAATGGGTTTGGATCCTCCAGGGAAGCCATAGGACGGAGTATACAAATTTCAAGAAACAGAGGCAAAGAAATGAAATGAAAGCCAGAGTTAAATGATTCATGGTGTGTCCGAGTTTGGGAGAGATCTGGGAGAGTTAAAATGGTGGATTGGGGATCATCATACGTCACAATGAGCGGTTGGATATATATCTCTCTTAAAGGTAATGCTTTTGCAACCACATTTGGATTCATACGTTGTTTTCTTGTAGTATATAAAATCAAAATCTAGCCCCTTTTCTAACGTATAGAATTGACACAGGAGATTATTATTAAATAGCACTTGGTTATTGGCTTAACGCGTCATAGATGATGATCCTGCTGCGTACGAAAAAAAAGCCATTAATCTCAAATTGATATATTTACTTATCTAGACTGTTAATTTTAATTCATTTAAATTTTGTCTTCCATTTTTTTATTTCTAGTTATATAATTTGCGTTCAAATTGTATTTTTCTTAATTTAGTATTGAAATTGTTGATGTTATGGGCATTAAAGAGTTAATTAAAATTCAAAAACAAACAACATGAATTCTATAGCCAAATTATTACAAACATTTATTATGGGTATATTTATTAAAGCTCATAATAGTATGTTTTCTAATTTTTTTTCCTTTCTTGAAGTTGCATCAGCATTCAACAACAATGGTGGTTTCCTCGTTGAAAGGCAAAATTTGATGGTTTTTGGCACCCGGAAATCCCATTTAAGGAAAAGCTAACATCAATCACACGTAGCAGCAGCCAAGCATGAAGCCACGAAACATTTGTCTCATTTACCATAACATTCGGTCGAATTTCCCATATTTTTTTTGAAAGCGTAATCGTTTGAAACAGCCCCAGCAACCATAAAAGCTCAAGGGACCAGCTACCAGGATACACATGCACTTATAGCTTTGCCAACTCACCTCATTAAATGCAGTTCTGAAATCTGAACTCCAAAGAGTCCTGCAGGCTGCATCTTCTGTTTACAAATTGACTACCCGATCCCCTTTGTTTGACCAACGGCTTCGGCCCCATCATGGTTTCATAACTTAAATGGGCTTATTTCTTTAAAGTGTGTTGTGTTGAGTTCATTTTTGGGAAACCCAACCCCGAGTTGACAGTCGAATCGGAACTTGGAAGTGAGAAGTGAGAACAATAGTCGAGAAATAAATAAACCAAAAAGACTGTACATAGTAGCATCATATTTCGTGCTACATGTGCTACCTGCTAACTAGAGGAGTTCCTGTACAACCTTTTCCCCCGACCCATGTCTTCCAGGTTTTACCTCCAAAGGAAATTAAACTTTAAATGCTAACGTCCAACTCTAAGCTGCAACTTTTGTTTTTCAATTCCTTTACTTAGGAACTCAAATCTCTAAAGCATGGCTGGGCCATTGGGTTTGCTTTCAGGTGCACCGTCCCATGTTTCTCTAGGCGAATTACTCCCTCCTGCTCCGAATGATGCTGCGGTTGCTGCTCCCACATTGAAGCCGCCTCCAAAGGAAGTGAGCAGCGCAGACAGTCCACTCGAGGGAGCTCCGCCGTTAGCCATGCCAAGGCCGAGAAGATCGAGCGTTGTAGGCTTGTTTCCGAACAGTGAGGATGAGCCTATCATGGGATTAGTCAAGCCAGAACTTCCATTCGAGGGAACGCCAAGGGCAAGACTAGCGGTGGCTATATTGCTCTCGGACTTAACGTTTGCATCTTGGCCAGCAGAGGGAGCCGAGGATACAGCCAAGCCTAAACCACGAAGCAACAAAGGGTTCGATGCCGCGGCACCCATTTGGGCAGCTTTTTGCAGCAATGCAGTAGCCGACATGGCAGGCTGTGGAGTTGGAGCATAGTGGCAATGGTCGTTTTCATGTCCATTGAAGATGGAGGAGCCATTGTTGGAGAGGTAAAGAGGAGACGAAAGAGAGAGGGATGTGCGCTCCAATGGTGTCGTTGCCTGAAGGAACGAAGATGGTGCAGATATTTTGGATGGTTGAGAACTTGGTGCAAACATGCTAGCGAAAACATTAGTGTTCGAAGTAGAGGAACTAGCTGCTGCAGGAGTTGCTGGGGAAAGTCCCATTGGATTTTCAGGAATTTCTGTAAGCCATTGAGAAAGAAAACAATGATGAATATTAAAGTAGCAGAAAAGAACAAAAAGAAGCAAGAAAAATCAAATCAAAAGGAGAGAGCTTTTCTCTATGGCTTTTTTTAAAAGCCCTAAGGAACTTGAAAAGCTTAGAGAAGTAAAACCAAAAGGCAATCTTGCTCGTGAACCCAAAACTAAACTACTCAACATCGTTCTCTCTTATTCTTATTATATTCTGCTGCTTCTCTCTCACCTACCACATTTGTTAGGTTCCCTAAGACTAAATATCCAAACGAGAACGACAACAATAAGAGACAAAACAGAGCCATAAACAAACCAGAAACTTCATTTGAATGGACTCTCATTAACAAACACGATTTAAAAAGGCAACACCCCTACGATTATCTTAACTTTGACCTATCTAAATAAACCAAAAACGAAACATATATAAAAAGACCCGCACTGAATATTTTTTTACCTGAACTCTGAATTGATAAACCCGGTGAAACTACACTAGTGGTAGACGGTGTTAAAGGCTGAGGGGGTGGTGATGTTGCAGCGGCGGTGGCTCCTCCTCCAACCATAGTTCCACCGTTTCCATTCGTATTAACGTTCCCTTCAGCTGTATCAACAACTGCTAGCGTCTGGGCCCTTGCGCTTTCCTCAGCTAACGCATCGCAGAAAGCTCTATGCGTTATAAAACTGTCCCTCCTTCAAAAACCATCATCGTCACCAACCACGGTCAAAACCCAGAACAATCCATTTTTTTTTCAAAAAACGCACCGTGAAGATAAAAGAAAGAGTTGAATTATGAATGGGAAACGGATATGAGTTTGTTTTTTGTATTATACCTAGAAAAGATGGTGCCACAATCGCATTTATATTCTCGGGTGCCGCAAGTCTTCATGTGGGCCTTCCAATCGGACTGAACGGCGTATTTTTTAGAACACCGCTCGCATTTCCATTTCTTTTCCCCGTGTTTCCTGCAAAAGTGTTTCTTGATACCGGTAAGATCACCGAGGGCTCGAGCCGGGTTGTGGTGGACGCAACTCGGTTCTGGGCACACGTAGACTCGCTTTCGAATCTCTTTGCTGGTTCTCTGCCTTAGCTTCCATGGCAAGTTATGGCCCCGTCGGTGGAGTTGCAGGTTTTGATCGCGTTGAAAGCCTTTGTTACAGATCTCACAAACGAACCGGTTGGTCGCTAGTAGGGTTTTCGGAGATAAAGCTATCACCTCAGCATCTGGATCTGAAATGAATCCAAAAAGAAAGGAAAAAAGATTATCAAAATAAGAAAACTTGGAAATTCAAATTTATTATTAAAAAGAAGTGGACTTTGAATGTTAGTATATAATTCACCAGGCATCCCAGGAAGATTTCTTTTCTTCTTCAGTGGTCCTCCTCCTGCTAGTTGAGTGTCTTGAATCTGATGACCTAAAGAAGAAGTAGTGGCTTCTCCAGAAGCTGTAGAAACTGTCATCGGCGACGAATTTTCAAGCTCCACCATGCTTTTTTATCAGCTTAAAATCCCAATACAATACAACCCAAAAGTTCTTTTGCTTTCAGCTATAAAATTAAACAAAAACACAGTTTTTGATACAACAATTCACCGCAAATGATGGTTTGAGTTTCAAAGATTGAATTGTTTTCACTTTTCGAAAAATGATATAAAAAAAACACTTGAAAGAAGAAGACAAAAAAGGTTTTAGTCTAAGTATACGGCTTGCCTTTGAGTAAAAACAAAAACGAAACTAAATAAAAGCCCCCTCGATTCAACTGAGTCGTCGTCGAGTCAAGACCGGAAGAGCACGGGGAGGCCCCATAAGGCGGCTTCATGCTCATAATATATACATACAGATAGAGATAGAGAAAGGAGAGAAAACAGCAAACAAGCAAAGACTAGAGAGCGAGAGATATTTTGAATGCAAGTGAAATAAAATAAAAAAATATAGTTAAAGCGGCGCCAGATTTAACCATGGTTGAGTTAAGGTATCAGCTGTCCTTCAACTCTAGGTTCTGGCTGCGTTTTAAATCTGGCCGTACACGTATCACGTTTCTCATCTTGCTGACATTTGTCGGAGTAGTCGGGACTACGCGGTGCTTTGTCGTTTAGCGAAAACCCAAAAAAAGATTATTCTTTTTTACTTTTATTAAACTCATTCCTCACGATACTGTTATTTTTGTGCGAACCTTTTTGAGACAGAGAAAAAGTCGAAGATAACCCTACATAAAACCAATCCAACGTGTGTTTCGCACAACTGAGCAATAAACTAATACCCCTACTAATTACTATATTAGAGTAAGATTATATATAATATAATATATCTTTCTCAGATTTGGAGGAAAGGAAAAAACTGTTTCTTAAAGTATCATTTTATTGATATCTGAGTAACAGCAATGGCATGCCAATTGAAGAATAATACACAATGGGACAAACCTGAAAGGTTTTGGTCCGAAAGTTAGTGGCTTTCTCGTGATTATACTCAAAATTCTTGTCCTATCTTGCTAATGCTGAGACAGCTGGTTTTCTTTTATTTTTTTGTGTAGTACTTACTATTATGGGTATGTATTTCGGATTTCGAATTCATAAATTAGCGAACCGTATTTGATTTAAATATATATATATATATATATATATATATATATATATATGATTTTTTTGTGTAGTAACAACAATTGCGATTTTACGGCTTTTTTCTTCTTGAATCTTTGGTAGTATATATATGTATGGGGTGGGCCTGTGTCCACCCTGAACTTTTTAAAGTTCACATATTTAGCTTCAATTTTTTTAATTTTTATGAATCAGTCCTTAAATTTTATGACTTGTGCCCACCCTGAAATTTTAAGATTTTTATGGCTTGTGCTCATCCTCAAAAATATTTTAACTTGTGCCCACCCTCAAAAAAATTTCTGGATCCGCCACATTCACAGTGGTAACTTTGGTAAATAAGATGATATTTCTGAGCTGTTTTCAAATTAAAAAGAAGAAGTTCTGGCTTTTCACTCAGCCCTTTGTCCATTATTCTGTTTTTTTTTAATAATCCACGATTATTCAAATAAAGATTTCAAATATAAAAGAAACAAAGAGCAGCACACGTTTTCCATATTGGTTGGAGTTCCGACCCTTTGCCTGAAGCCTCTCCATATGTACTTTGATTTCCATCCGCTTTAAGTCGGATTTTGTATGATATATTATCCAAAGTCCAGCTTTGTTTTCAGAATTATATAAAATAAAATAATGTTCGAGTAACCTTTTCAAAACAATATATATATACATATGTGAAAATAATTTTCCTTTACAAGTCTAACTTTTAACATTAAATTAAAAGATGTAATGTGAAAATTTATAGAGTTCTGTCTATTACACTCTAATAATTTAATGAATATAAACAATGTATAAAAATAACTGCGCGCACTACTCAAATAATTAATACATACATATATTTTTATGTGAATATATATTTCAAATTCATGATCCAAATCTGATATTTGTTATTTAGTACTTTTATAATTAGTTTAAAGGATTAAACTAACATAAATTATAAAATCGAGGACAAAACTATTCAAAAATGAACATTAATTATTGAAAATCTTACAGTACTTCACTTCTGTCAAATACTATTTATTTAAATAAATAATATATCATTTTGAAACCATATAATATAAAATATAATCTTAAATTACTCGAAACATATACATTTTTTAATTGGGATTTGTAAGTAGAGTGCCAAACGTAGAAACTTTGTCTGATTTAGCTACGTATATAAAGCCAAAGTAAAGTTTGTTTTTTAGTGAGAAAAACTAAAAGGCACCTGCCTGCCCTTGCTAAAAAAGAGCTTAAGGCTTGTTTCAGTATGATTGCCATTGGGATTTGGGAACGTCAACGTGTGTTTAAGCTGTGATTATATTGTGAACGGCCTAGATGAGTTTGATTAAACTTTAATTATTAAACGTCTAATGTTTAAAGTAGTAGGGTCATGTATTAATTAATCGTAATTCACAAAATTATTCAACTTAGGCTAATTATTTCATTTTTGCTTTCTTACCAGTTTCAAAGGCGTTACTCGTTAGTATGAACGCACGCAGAAAGCCGGAAAAAAAATCAATTTTTACTCCTTGAAATCATTACTGCGTTAATTTTTATTTGAAATTTATAAAAAAAAACTAAAAAATAGGAGTATATAGTTTTTATTTTGAAAGCCAAAATCAGTTGATATTCATAGAGGTGGCAATCGGGTCATTCGGTTCGGGTTCGGTTCCGGTTATTTCGGTTCGGGTCATTTCGGGTCTATCTAGAATCGGTTTAGATTCGGGTCGGTTCGGTTCGGGTTTGGGTCTAATTCGGGTCTGTGATGAGTCGGATTCGATTCGGGTATTGGATCGGGTCAAAATCGGATCGGTTGTTTTCGGGTCGGGTCAATATCGGATCGGTCGCTTTCGGTTCGGGTTAAAATCGGGTCGTTCGAGTCGCTTTCGGTTCGGGTCAATTTCGGGTCAATTTCGGGTCGGGTCAACATTTAAATTTTCGGGTCAATTTGATTTGAGTTGGGTTAAAGGTTTGAGGTTTAGTATTTATGGTTTAGTTTAGAGTTATTGGTGTATGAGATTAATTTTGATTCAACTTGTCAATCTATGCATTTGAATTTGATTAAATATTTAAATCAAAGCTTCATGTATCCATATAATTTTTTTTGTATAATTATATTGAATCAAAGTTTATAATAATAATAATAATAATAATAATAATAATAATAATAATAATAATAATGTCTAAAATGAATTAATTTATTAAACTTAAGATCTAATTGAAATAACTAAAATCTAAAAGCACAAATCACGGACATAACTAAAATAATTTTAAAACTAAATGTGAAATTTCAATTAAATTAATCTAAATTGAAACTCAATTAAATCAAGAAAAATAGAAAGACAATTGGTAAAAATAAAGAGGAAAAACAAAATTTTGGAGGGAAATAAGCCACCAATTTTTTAAGCTAGATTGAAAAAAAAGAAAAAGACAATTGGAAAAAATAGAGAGAGAAAAGACAAAATTTTGGAGGGAAATAAGCCACCAATTTTTTAAGCTAGAGATTAATTACTTTTTAGGTCATGTTGTATTTAAAATGTTACATTTTAGTCAACTTTAAGTTTTAGTTTAATTTAATTTAGTCACAAGTATTCCCACAGTTTAGACTTCGGATATAGAAATCCCCTCCCCGTAGTGATATTTAGTCTCTAAAAATTTACTTTTAGTTGAAATTGACTAATCTTTGTAATTTAGTCTATTAATTTAGTATATTGATATTTTCGTTCATTTTAATTTCAAAGATTTAATTTTTAGCCAAAATTGACCCTTATTTATTTATATGGTATAATTACAAAATTGATCATTGGACTCTCAAATTTCTCCACTTCCAAATTGTCAATTTAGTCTACAATTTCAATTTTATGCTATATTTTATGATGAAATTATAAAATTGGTCACCGAGATCTCAAATTTCTATACTTCATTTTATTATTTATTATATTGTTAACAATAGATATTCGGGTTAAAATCGGGTCAAAATCGGGTTAAAATCGGGTCGATATTCGGTTCAGCTTTCGGTTCGGGTAGCATTCGGTTCGGGTCCATTCGGTTCGGGTCTATTTCGGTTCGGGTCTATTTCGGTTCGGGTCCATTTCGGTTCAACAAAAAATTTCGGTTCGGTTCGGTTCGAATTTCGGATCAACTTCGAATCATCATGTTCGGGTCAAAATCGGGTTTTCATTCGGGTAATTCGGTTCGGGTTTCGGGTCAAGTTTGCCAGGTCTAGATATTCCATTATTAATTTTATATAAAACATAAAAATTGAGTTTATATAAACTCAGAATTTTATTACTCCTATTATTAATTTTGGGTAACTAATGCTCTATTTGGCAATTAGCAGATAATTGATAGCGGATAGCGGATTGCATTAGCTGATAGCTAATTGTATAAAAATGTTTGGTAAAATTAATTGATAGCTGATAGTTGTTAGATTATTTAAACATGTAAAATGACATATAAGAACACGTTTATATTCAATACTTGTTTGAATAGTTTATTAGTTATCAATATTTTGTATCTAATTATTATTAATTAGATCTATAAATTTATTTTTAATATAACTTTTCTAAACATATTCAAATAATTTATATATTAATTTATTATTTATAAAATTATTTTAATATAGTTTAATTATTTAATAAATTTAAATACACATATAAATATGTGATAATAAAAAGAAAAAAAAAGTAAATAGGATTAGATTATAAATAGGGTGATAAAATATTTAATTTGAGTTATTTTGAGATTTTTGGTAACTGGTAAGGGTAAAAGAGTTTTTACAACTCTAATATCAAACCTCTAATCTCAAAAAGCTCTTATTATGAGCTTTTTCAAAATTAGCAGTTTCACTCCAATCTGTTCTTTCAATCTGTTATTTACCAAACAACAATATTAATGTATTTGACTGGTCAAACTTCCAATTATAGCTCAAACTTCTAATTTTTGTCTAAACTTCTCTTTACTAAATAGGGCCTAAGTCAAAGATTAAAAAAAGGGGCTAAAATTAGTAAACGCAGTTGGTTTACGTATTATTCGGAGCCATCGCCATGCTTTGCATTAATGGATAACATTTTCCCTCTCCTTTTCTTCTTATTCTCTTGCCTTTTCTTTAACTTCAATTAATTATATAGCCTGTCTTAGATTACCTAATTTAAAGACTAGGCCAAATCACCCATCAACATTTAAAGATTCACATTTAAAATTATATTTTTATATAAGCGTTAATAGTGTTTGATACATTTTAATATTGTTTATAATTTTTCACTAATAATATGCGAAATAACTATTCAAATTTATTATATTCAATTATTCACAACCAAACATGATTGACAAATTAAAAGTGAATAAATATTGAACCATATCAATTAGGTTAAAACGACGTGAATAATCAGTCATTCCATTGACATCGAAACATGTAAGCTTAATTAACAAAGAAAACCGAATGTAATAAAATTACACCAGAGAAGCTCACCGTACTCCTTATCGTATAAAGTATAAACCATTCGTACCAACATATCTTTACTGCTTAATCACTAGTATTTTACCTTAAACACGTTTTAATTAGAGATTAATCTTTCTAAAACATCTCATGCAACATATACGAGCACTGAAATGGGAATCTAAGTTCGTTCATAGGTACGACTTTTGCGCTCAACTTGTGCAATAAATAAAAGGCGGATGTGATATCATTGATGTTTATGTATCAACATTCAATACCATATAATACCAGATTAATCCTATTATTAGTGTTCTTAATTTGATGAAAATAATGATAAAAAAAACAAAACGACCCCCCCCCCCCCCCCCCCCCCCGGTTGGCCGTTTGGGTGTTCCTCTTTTAGCAGAATACATTTGTTGTTTTCCTCTCTCCTTTGTCTGCCATTGTAGGGTGTAAGTAAATATTGCAGATAGGGGGAAATATTAATTTGAGAGTAAATAGATAAGGTAAAACAACAGGTTAAATTAAATTATGAAGCAATCTAGTTTTAACAGGTTTTGGGTCCAAGAAAACCCGAAGCTTTTGGATTTTTTCATGATTATGTTCATCTTCAACAGAAAAAAAAAGTAGTCATTTTCAAAATATTTTTGAAGATAAATGCAGTGCTAATATGGAAAATGTAAGGTGATGAGCAGCTCTCAGAAAGGAGAAAAGAAAGGTATTGAAGTTGAAAGACAGGCCGTGGAGTAATCATCACCAGTTTGATTAACTTTTTGCTTCCTTTTGTTTTCAGATTCCAATGGCAATAAGTAAGAAAAGGTCCACCTTGAATATCCAGACAGACAGCCACAGGCACATTCGTCTTACTTTTTATTTATTTATTCAACTTTGGAAAAAGGCTTTTGCATATATACATACATACAATAACAAGAGCCAATTTTGTTGTTGTTAAATGTACAGAAGGTGGGGGATAGATTTCAGGTATTGTTAGACTGTTAGCTTGGGGGTAGTGGCTGAGTCAATAGGTTCTTGCCCATATCCTATTGCTTACCGGTTGCCACCACCCTACAATATCTATAGCAGCACGAAGTTTAGGGTAACCATGGCTGAATATAGCTTTGCCTGCCACTACACAACACTCACTACAGCAAAACAGGCTTTTCGCGGCGTTTTTATAATCCTATAGCGGCGTTTTTTAGCGCCGCTAAAAACACTCCCGGCGTTAAGAAAAACGCCGCCAAAAACGCCGCAAGAAGTAGCGTCGCAATAGGTAGCGGCGTTTATATCGCATAAACGCCGCTAAAGGTTTTGATCTATCGCGGCGTTTGTATATACAAACGCCGCAACAGTCAATGTTCTTTAGTGGCGTTTGTATTTAAAAACGCCGGCATTAGTTAAATATTAGCGGCGTTTGTTCAGAAAACGCCACGAGAAGCGCCGCTGTAGAACGAATCTGGTGTAGTGACTATTATCCCAACTTTACAAGTAAATATTGTCATGAGTCATCTCTCCTCCAAAAAGACATGTCTGATAGCATGTTTAGTAATATCATATTTATATCTAAAATATTTTCTTTTTTAATGTGAAATTAATGTCTCTCGTCTTTTTAGTACGTGATAATATACATTGGTTTAAGTCTAGCAGAAATCATTCATTTAGTACAAAGTAGACAACGGCCGATAAAGACTGGTTCGAAGGAGTAATGACTGGCTTTTAGTGAACTCTAAAGGCTCTCATTTCAATTAGGTGCAAGAAAAATACGTGAATCATTTTCTTTTTCCAAAATTCTTACAGTTGGAATTCACAAGCCGGACAACGAGATGCAACAAGAGATAACATATGTGCATCCAAATTCCAAGCCGTAACTTTAATTTTTGGATTCGGATTCAAAATTCTTCACAAAGTTAGGTTTGGGACCGTTTTTTTTTTCTTTTCATTTTGGATATGCGAAAGGAATCAATTGGGAGGAAAAGGTTTGTAGTTGTGATTTTGCAATAATCCTGCACCCAACATTTGTGAGACCCATCACATGACATGAGTATCAGTGTATGAGGATGGCAAGAAAAATTAATTATTTGAAAGCATTGCAAAAAGTAACGCTTCCAACCACTTACTAGTATTGTTTAATGAGTTTGACCATCCTTCATTATTTCGTGTTCATTAACATCTAAATTTAGTTATCATTCACAAATAAAACATTTTTAGTTCATGAAGATACGTAAATAGTGACGATTAGTATATTAAAAAGTAATGAATAAAAAATAATAGAAAGGCTTTCAACCTTTATTCTGCTGTAATGTCTGAATTTAAATACATTTAAATGTAAAATTATGGATGTAAACCTTTTATAAAAAACTCCAGTACAATAAAGGCTCTTCAAAAAAAAAAAACGTATCTGAAACTTCCAAAATACAAAGGAGTGATCTAGATAATTAATGAAAGCTTTAACCATTCATAAATACATAAGATATTCAATGTTTTTATCTATGTATAGCAATTAGCAAGTTTATGATGTCGTAATGATATAAAGCTAATCGTAATCTAATGTTCCATTATTTGTATCTCTCTCAAGTTATATATTAATAAACATAATAAGTAAAACCTCTATATCTCTTAAGTTATATATTAATGGAAAGGCTTCACCTTATGGCTCTTTCTTGGGCAATCATGGGAAAGCAGGAGCAGGGGAGATCATACGAAACCATGTGGGCGATAGGGTTGTTGGATCTTACCAGCACATCCCTGTGGCAACCAATGTTGAAGCTGAGCTCCGGGCACTGCACGATTGGCTTGAGGTGGCATCGATAGAAACATTCGGAACCTTGAGATTGAAGTTGATGCAACTTGTGTCACAAGTTTTCAGACTCGAGTTTCCTTGGATATTTGCCACGTTAATTTTAATGATTTTTTATAAATCCCAACTGTCGAAATTATCAGGTGGAAGTGGTTACACATGTTGCAGATAACCCTGAAGAACTACAACAATGGAATCAACAAGTAATGCATATGCTAATTATAGGCATATAGAACATGTTAATGGAATCGCCAAATTTATCAACAATTTGGAACCACTGCTCGTAGAAATGATAGTCAGATGATTCTCTTCATCTTTCTGTAACATTTATTCTCATTTAATTTTACCTACTCTACTTGCCATGGAAGTCCATAATAAATTACAATCTTTTGAACCTTCTTTCTTCTCTTTCATCGACCATTTTGATTAAAAAAGAAGAAAAAACCTTCAAAGACGTGGATTTATGAAAGATACCTTTTGTACTTGAATCAAACAATGAATTGAAATTATGCCCCTAGACTTCTGGATGGGGAGCACTTGGCTGAATCCCTCCCAGATTGTACGAGTACATCATGATTTATTGATGCCAGTTGTGACAAATTCTGCAATAGAAATATTAAACCTGAAAAACCGACTTGGGCAATACAGATTACTATAAATGTATGAACGCATATACCGCTGTATGTTTCAAGAAAATCAAGTGCCATACCTTAAAAGAGAAATTTATAAGAGAGAGATTAAGAGGAGAGGGATCAAACTCCGCCAAATCACCGCATTCATCCATCTGAATCAGAGGAAACAAGAGGAGATTTCCCCATAATAAGATGAATATTGCAAATTTGAAATGGGTGAATATTGCCACATAATAAGAGAACAAAATTCATCCAAAATGAAAATTATTTTTTCTTCTAGAAAATCTCCTATCACAGGATGAATATTGCAGGCACATTCCAGATACACTATATACTACTAGGAAATTTATTTGGGTACACTGCCGGTGGAAGTTTTTAGACTCCTCATGGAGAGTCAAAAGGATGAAATATATCCTTGGGGTGTGGTAAAAATAAATAAATATATCCATAGGGAGTAGTTATGTATAAGGATCCGTTGACACAATGTAAAATTTTTTGGATTGTTGGATAAACGAAAATGGATGAGTGAGATTAACAGTAGAAAATGAGGAGATTCTTGTGGAAAAAGTGGATTCTCCTTAATTTAGAAGTTCAAAACTCAGCCATTAAACTTAGTTAATCCAACAATCCCAAAAATGTGTAGAACTTTTAAGCTTTACATTGTGTAAGTGGATCCTAGTCCTAGAGCCCTATATATACATATATGTATATATGGGAGTTTTTTTAACTCTGCCTGTGGATTTGAAGAACTCCAATGCCAGTATACTGTGTACCAAAAATGAAACCATATTGCTATACTGTAACATTAAGATAATTCTGTAAAAAAGACCATTCAGATGCAAAGCCAAGAATAATAAAACCGCAGCCCTAATCACTAAATGGGTTCGGCTCCAAAGATCAAATTCCTGTCAAAAGTATTACTTTTCAGTCAGATTAATTGACAGTGACGGATAGTGCAGTCTACGAGTTAGTTAATTACCTCGGGTCCAGATTCTGATCCTGATTCATAAGTCTCATTATCAGAACTACTACATTCATTCTCATCCGGGATTCCACTCGAAATTCGACTAAAACGTGATGTAAAATAGCTTGTGTCATCTGCACTGTCAGGGTGTGGTACAAAGGCAGCCTGCAAGAAGTTAATGCTAACATGTTCATATTGGATTTCCATTAAAGATGAATCATCTTTTTCTACCATTCTCCTAATCATGTCCCCTTTTCTTCTCAAAAAAAGAGAGATTACTCTTGTTCTTATATATATGCACTAAAACAGTAAAAAGTAAGGAAACATCTATAAAAGTTCACAACTTAAGCAAAAAATAGAAGAAATCACTATAGCAATACTAAAAGTGCTTAAGCATATACAGTGATATTAATAGGCAATGGTTATGAATCCCCAAAGAATAGCGATAGAAACCTCACTTAAACTGATACTAATGAGTAATAGAAAGCCATCTTCAAATAAATAATATGCATCGCAGTCAATAAACCTCAACATATTGGATTAGCATAAAACTAACTGTCAGACATTCTGATTGAGGCAGGAAAAGAATGGCATATGTGGATTCATACCTTTTGCAATGCAAGACTATCCCAGTTAACTCCATTGAAAAAAGCATGCGCTTTAACCTGTAAGATGGTCCCACTTAATTAAAAAGACTGATATTTGAAGTAACATAATACTCTTTCAAGTTTTAGTAGGGAACACAAGGTATATTTTGCTTTTCCATAAAATAAAGAAGTTAGAAAGTGAAGTACAACCTCAGTTGCTCCGTTTGCTCCTAACCGCTGATTGGAATCATGTATAAGAAACCTGCAAGAAAATGAATTACTACCGATTAAGTTGTTCTGAATGAGCTTTTCCCTTTTAACATGAATAAGTCGATAAAATACAAGCAAAACCATATCTTAAGGCTCAAAACCAAAAAACCTGTTAATTAGATCTTGAGCCTCATAGGACATCTCACTAGGCACAGATGGCCATGGAATTTTTCTGTTCAGAATTTTGTCAAAAATTCTCTGCAAAGCCATGACAAAATGAGAAAAGCATCAAATAAAGCTGTTCCTAGTCCTCAACATCTTTTGGACAGAGTATAGATAATAAGTAATCTAACACGAAATGAGTTCGAGAGACGGAAAAAGCAATCGGTTAATACTTTTCAGAGAACAAATTCAAAGAACATAATAATGCTTAAAAGATGCATGGTAGTTGGAGATCATATATTATGGCAATTAATATTTGCAAGATGAAATAATATCCAAAAAACTAAAGTTTAATCGAAAAGTTTCATCACTTATAAAAATGTTTCCAAGAGATTATTTGATAAACTGAGTAACTATCTAGTTCAAAAAGAACAATGGATGACAGAGACAGCTATTTGCAGTTACAAAATAAAACCTTAGCCATGGCTTCACTGCAAAAAAATGAAAAAGAAAAAGCAAGGTTGTTGTATGTGCTCATTTTTCAAGACTAATCTAAATATCAGAATTTTTTGTCTTGGCAATAAAAACATGTCACCAAAACTTGACAGGCAGCTCAATGAATTAAAAGAGAATCCCCACTAACATAAAGATTCAATGAAGCAAGATTCTGCTTGACCACAAAATGGACATAATAATTGAACACGTAGATCAGAGTTACATACTACTTCATTAAGGATGAGGATAGAGTGAAAGAAGAGACTACTTAAAGAAGATATTACCTCAGGGCGTTCAGCAGTGAAAGGTGGAATTCCTGTAATCAACTCAAACAAGATTATCCCCACTGACCACCAGTCCGCAGCATAACCTGCATGAATGTCATTGTAATAATATCAAATTCTATTAAAGACTTAGAATAAACATTACATCAGCTTGAACCCAAACCGTGCTCGGTGCCGAGAAGAATTTCAGGGGCTAGGTAGTCAGGTGTCCCAACAGCTGAGTGTCGACTTCTATCCTCCATTTGTTGCTTATGTAGATTACAAGCATCTAATGAAGTGGTTCCATTTGTCTCAGGACCAGATAAATCAATTGTGTTGTTTATGAGGCCAATTTTTGATAATCCAAAGTCTGTAAGCTGGTAACATAAGCAATGATTAGCAAGTTATCGATACGATGATATGAGTTAATGAATATAAAAGAACAATTCACTTTTCATACATCAGACCTTAATGTGACCATCGTGTGCAATTAGTATGTTGTCTGGTTTCAAGTCACGATGCACAATTCCAAGGGAATGGAGATACTCTAAAGCAAGAACCTGAAATATGGATGCACCTTAAGAAAAGCTCAGACAATAATTAGATTGGTTTCCGTAATACAGAATGAGTTGGTACAAACCAGCTCCGCAATATATGTACGAGCTACTTCTTCATCAAGGCATCCAACTTTTCTGAGTAAAGAGTATAGATCACCACCGTTGAGATATTCCATAACCAAATAGAGGTTATCACTACAGGTGAATGAATAAAAGAATCGAACCTGAAATTATGAATTCACTTCTTATATTCAACTAGCAACATTGTTAGACAATAAGAAAATTTAAATTAGTTACAACATTAGCCATCTTTGACAAATGATAACAATCAAAACAAAAGGGAAATTGCATAATTCAAAGCTGAGCAACAAGATAAACTTGAAACACGTGGTAAATGTAAATCAAGTAAAGAATGTAAAAGCTCAAAGCATGCTTGAATTGGCAATTACCACAAAAGGGTTTCGAACTGCTATTAGTATATTCCGTTCAGCTAATATACGCTCAATATCATTTTTACGTATCATATCCAATTTCTTGAGAACCTGCATAAGCAGCAAAATTGCATTGAGTTAAAAACGAAAACCAGATCGCATTTGTCTTTCCAAAAAAAAAGAGGTCAAGATAATGGCTCATCTATCTAACGCTTTACAAGGAAATTAAAATCTTGTAACTTATTGCTAGTATGTTCCAGCACTGAAAGCATAATGTTGAGTGCAACTTCCAAATAACTAACTCAAGAGATGTGTTGGCTGCACAAAGCTCCAAATTTATTCTTAGAAGTCAATCAAGCAATCACTTGATTCTGTCAACTTCAGTTTTTAGAAACTGAAACAAGATTCTTTAGCATTTTCCTTGTCATAGAAATGCATATTATAATAGACATTATAGATCCGTGTACAAAAGAGGACAGTACTGACTACTGAATGTTCACTTTGTTTTCTGTTGGTAGAAAAACATAAAGGATTTTTTAGTTTTTTACCTTTATTGCAAATAGGTCACCTGTTGTCCTTTTACGTGCAAGAAAAACTTTGCCAAAGGCACCTCTGCTAATTGGCTTGATGATCTCAAAATCATCTATTGTCGTTCTCTCTTTGTGGGACATATTTAAAGGAGTTGACACTGTACAACTTTGAGATGCATTATCCGAGAGAAGTCTAGAGTTTTCTCTTTGTTCACAGCACTTCGCTGGACTTTTTATATCTGATGCTTCACATGCAAGTATATATTTCTCCCTGCATGAGTAGTTAAGAAACACAATGAACGATTCATAAGTTGAGATAAGTGTTTAGCCTCACAAATATTATTCTTTAACATTGTACTACCTCAGAAGTGTCTCTATCCGGCCTCCAAAAGTATCTATTACAAGAGCTTTAAGCTTACTATGCCTTAAAATATCTTGCAAGTCTTGCATGCATGCAAGCAAGAACTCATGAGACCCTTCTTTGGACAAGTCTGTGCCTGCTACACAACGGGCTATATCTGAAAGGTCAACCATCTGCCAGATACAACAATAAAAAGGGATGATTAACCTATACATAATATCACACTTTGACATTACAACATGAGATGCAAAATAGAAGCTCATTGCGAGCATACTATCAGAAAAATGATTCAAAGAATGTATATATTTAGACATGTGCATCAACAAATGCATATGCATACATAGCTTTGTCAACATATATGAGCAGAATATAGTAATCCAATTAATTGGGTTTCTGAGGGTTTCTGCTTGACAGAACTTATTAGTTCTATAAGATTCATGAGGAATTCATTTAGCATTTTGGCAAAACGTTATGAATATGATTTGCACCAAGAAGACAGGGATGATAACGTCAAAGTACAATATCCGAAATCCTCTAGATCAACAAACCTGTTGCACATCTTCTAGCTCAGACGGATTGTTACGCTCCAACCAGAAAGAATCGAAGTGACTTCCTCTTGGAGTATTGTTAGATGATAGTGATGTCATGCTCCCAGTTGAGGATGATGCACCATAGTTGCCAAGCCTCATGCCCAGATGACCCTTAAAGTCAATAGAGGCCAGATGAGAATCCTCTATACTGGCAGTGTCCATCTCATGTATGTCCTCAAACATTCCTTCAACACCCTTGTTTCGCCACTCACTTATCTTGGGAGAATAACCTTCAGATGTAACTGCAGAGCTCAAATTTTGCATTCTTGAATTCTCAGGGCTCCCAATGGAATTCAAATTACGTGACTCTATAATTAGTTCCAATATTTCTGCAAGCTTTACAAGGCGTTCATCTACATCTATGCAATTCAGTGCACATTTATCTGCATATGCACATATATAAGAATGAGATTCTAAATGAGAAATAGGAACAGCTTCCTCACATATCCTACAGATCACTGAGTCATATCCATCTAGTGTCTGTTCAGGCTCCATAAGCGAACCGTCAAAATTATGGTTGTGCTCATGAAGTGAACTAGAACAGGACTTTTTCACTGAATCTCCTACAAAATTGCCATCAGATTGACAAAATGGTTGCTCATGTGAAGTGAAATCAGGTAGAGATCCCCGTGTAGCTGAAATTTTCTCAGGAATAGTGGAATCTTCTCCAGAAGTTATATCCTTCTGTCCAGCTGGCTTAGGAAAAAGAGACACCTGACTTTGTCCCTGCAATTTTTGTTCACCATCAACCCTCTGATACATAGCATTAGCTGAATAAGAATCCGCAATATCAGAAGCGAGAGCACAACTCAATTCAACAGCAGGAATACTCTCTAAACATTTCTTAAACTTGTTAATAGAATTCTCATCAATCGGTACTTTTTCTTTCTGAAACTGCAGAAGCCTTGTACAGCGTGTCAAAATGAAGAGCATACGTGTGCACAGCCACTTCACCAATGCTGTTTGACACAGTTGTCTTTTTTCTGTCAAATCCTGAACTATTGTTTCACATTTAGCACGAAATTCGTAAGGGGTCATTTCAACACATTGTTGAGCAAGATAGAGAAGATCCTCTGCCATTTTGCAACCCTCTGGAGATGAGGAATCTATGGTCTGAAGAACATCCTTCACATCCACCTCAAAAGTAGCCAGTTCCGTGTCTACCACCTCTTTAGCAACATCAAATCTTGAATGTAATGAACCAAATAGTTCCTGATGATCAATTAATAAAAAGGGAAGGAAAAGGAAAAGAAACAAGTCTCTAATTAATCAGAAATGAAAGAGTCCAATAGAACCACTAATTTCATAATGGAACTACTAATTTTTCATGCAGAATTGCAATAATAGTGATCCACATAAACTGATACGATTTTTTTTCTGCTGCAAATTGGTAAACTATCCAAAATCTGATTAATGACCTTAAGAAACAAATATGAGAATCGGGCTGATACGTCAACATGCAATTTAGGTGAAGCCTCTCAAGGAAAGAGAAAACTACATGTACTAAATAAATACCATGAATGCTTCATGTAATGTCTAGAATGTTAGTAATTTTGAAAATAAATTGCCAAATCCTTTAGATTTTATTTTATCTAGAGGAGGAATTGAAAAACATGTTATTAACCAAGTTCTTTCTTGAATAATATCAACACTGTACCTTTAAATCATTGTAACTGTGAGCTCGAGGATAAGCAGATGGAATACCACCCTTAGGTCCTAATTCATGTGAAAAACTCTTTAGACCTTTTGACACTATGCTATAGCCTGCACTCTCTGCTGAAGATTTCTTTCCATTGAACTTATTTTCCGTTCCAGGTTTAGTTCCCGCAGGTTTTCCTTTGCCGCGTGTCTTAATTTCTGACACAGCATCCTGTCAATCATGGTTTCAATCCAAGACAAATATAGCATGAAACTAATATGTAAGCCAATGATAGGGAAAAAATTATAATTTAATGTCACCTCAGTATTTGTATTGTTATTGAAGCCTTGAGTGGAATTCCTTGAAATATAAGATGAAAACCACCGTGCCATCTTCTTTCCTTTTTGTCACGATAGAGATATGAAACCAAAAATAGCAATAAATACACATTAATTTTTTCTTTCCAACAATCAATTCTTCATTAGAAAACAAGGAAAGGTAAATCAGAGACTTAATACAAGGATAAGAAAAGAAATGACAATGAACTCAGAAGAAATGGAGCAAGAATGTAAAGCAAAACAAAGGGGGAAAAAGCTTGGGTACACAGATTATAGCCTAAGAAAGCAGCTTTAGCAGAAGTATTCTCCATAAGAAAACTTTGGTAAAGAAAAGGTCTTAAGTCACCAGAAAGTTAAGCCTAAGAGCTAATGGCACGGTGCACTAACCAAAGTTGAAAGAACCCGAATCAGATTTGAGCAAACGGGGCAAAATTGATGAAATAAATGGATAACTCTTTTTATGTGGCATCATTTCATAGTCCTACCGAACAACAATACTATAATCACTTCAATTTGCTTCCATAGTTTCATGCAGTAATTGATTGTCTATGGTCGACAATCTTCTTTTTTATCAAATGGTAAATTCTTAGCACCGGCATGTTGAACGACTCTTTCTATGACGGGGCAATACCATATTGATTCAAAAGGTAACAAAATGAGACTCATATTTGTTTTTTATGCTTAATCGTCCTTAAGCTTTAGAACGATTCTATCATGTTTCATATACATCACTAACATTCAAGAATTCGAATTTAATTTATTTTTCTTTATAATTTTTTTCAGGAAATGAACAGAACCTTAGCACAGACGCGTGAGCTTAAATTGAGAAAACAATAAAAAAAATAAAAAGGAATTCAAAACTTCATTATAGAAACCTGATTTTTTGCCTTGTGCATGAGCGGCTGACTTCTGTTTGAGCTTTAAAAAAGGCTTCGAAGTCCTCGACTCGTTCAACTCGCCCGGTTTCGAACTCGGTTGTTCCTTCAGAAGAGCTCGCGGGGTCTTGATCCGATTCAATCCGGAAGGAATCCCCACTTCCGACGAGAAAACGCTGTCGCTTCGTCTCGCATCAGCCATCGATAACAAATATAGAAAACTAAAACCCTTACACTCGAGCTTCGTTCAGATTATAGAAGCAGTTCGTAAATAAAAATAAAACAATTCGAAAAAAAAACGCTTTGGAAAATAACAGAGGGGGAATTTGAAAATCAGAAACATAAAGGGAAAAGGGAAATTTTTGAAAGAAAAAAAAATATATGGGGACTGGTGAGAGTGTTTAGTTGGCGAATCAAAGGAGTCGTTGTAGCCGGCGCGGTTGTTTGTTTTAGTTGCACTTGCAAACCGGAAAACATAAAGCGACATTACGGCACTCTATATATAACATTTTTATTTATTTTATCCAACAAGAAAATTGAGTATTTTTATTTTATAATTATAGAAAAATGAAAAATCCTTCAAAATATGTATGTAATTAAAGTTTACTTTGATATTTCAAAAACATTAATTAGTCAAGCTTTTGATTAGTCGTATCCTCCTCATATAGATGGGTAAATTTAAGTGCATTGATTAGCTTAATTAAATATCTATATATAAGAGTTTGAGTTTACTGTAATTGGTCTATACCAACCCTTTCAAATATCTTTTTAAAAAATAAAATATGATTTTTTGAACTGTAAATTAAAGGTTTCAATTGTTCTTAGCGTAAATAGATCTGTCAAATTTGACTCGAGACCCAAAAACTGAATTGATTTATTTGAACCGAACTCGAAATCGAACCGAATATACTTACCCAAAATTTTACCTGAAAATCGAAACCGAACCGAAAATAAACTGATTTTTAGTTGAACTAAAATGGACCCGAACCGAATAGACCTGAACCGAAGACAACCCGAAATAAATAAAAGATATTAATAAAAATAAAAAAGATTATATATGAAAAATCGCACAACTCACCGAAAAGCCAAATATATTGACTTTATAAAGCCATATAAAGGGTGTAAAAAAACTGACCAAACTAAAAACTTGATTAAAACTGACCGATCTCCCATCAACTAGAAATTGACCCGAACCGAACAGAACAGAACCGAAAATCAACCGAACAATATAATCAAACTGAAACCAAACCGAACTTGAACTGAACCGAATCTAAACTGATAATATCATACCCGAAATAACCGAAACCGAAATGACCCGAACCGATTGACCCATTTGCCACCTCTAAGTGTAAACTATATTTGTGGTCACTTTATTTTTTATTTTAATCACCCAATTTTTAAAAATTATATTTTGATCATCTAAATTATCAATTTATAAAATATGATCATTCAAACGTTAAATTTTAATAACATGGACGTTGAAAGAAATTAATTTCTAATTTAATCAACGATTTTTCATCAAATTAAAGTTACACAATTTTTTCAGTCTATTTAAATTTTAAACCCTAAATAAATAGAGTGCTTATTTTTTACAAATACAAAATCTGAATGATTATATTGGCATTTATCAAGTATTCAACTGGTAAGGATCAAATTTGTTCGTGGTATTCCTGACGATGGTTTACAAACAATCTGGTATAATAATAGGCTTGTAATCGCCCGAAGTTTAGATTCGAGTTCGGGTTTTTGGATCCGGGTTAAGTTATGCGATAGTTAGGAAATGCCCAATAAAAAATGCATAGAAAAGAATAACGGATTTGAAATTGAGAACTTAAGAGATGCTTATTAAAAAATCGTAAATAAAAAAGATACGAATTTTATTCTCACTCCTAGTTAAAAGAAAGTGCTTTGGAATTTGCATTTTTGAATTTTATACATATTTTAAAATATTCATAGTTTATTTGATTTTGTAAACAAAATAAAATTTTATACAATTTTTGAAATACTCTTTTATATTTTAAATTTTTTAGTATTATAGTTTAAAAATTATAAAAAATAATATTAAATTCGTATTTTGACTAATGTTCAGGATCAAATTAGACATTAATCATTTTATTAACGTGTCATATTATCAATAGAAACGACGGTTAATGTTCGAGTGATCGTTTTATTATAAATCGATAACGTAACATAAACGATCAAAATGTAATTGAGTGGTGAAAATCATAAAACAATTAAAACAAAAGCAACACACGCAAAATTTGCCCTTATTTTTATTTGGAAGTGAAAAATTATTTAAATTGAAAATTAAAAAATATATATTAATTACGCCAATTTAAAATTCAATAACTGTAGGATCAAAATACCATGCGCAAAATTTGACAAATTCTCAAAGTTTTAACATGAGCCGTAAAGTTTTGACCGACCCTTTCTTTTCTTTGTTCTGGAAGCAAATTTTGACTCACTCGAAGGCATTTCAATAATAAATGGATAATTCAAGCATGAAATAAGTCTCTTAGATGGCTCAGAGGACTCTTATTTAAACAAATGTTATTTAGTTGATTTTGAGTATAAAAGTTGGATATAATATTTTTTTTAAAAAGTTTTAAGCACATTTGAAAAAGTATTTACTTCCATATCCAAATCTGAATACGTGTTAGTAAAAAAATGAAACAAGGATCAATAATAAAAACTTGTGCATTTATTCTTTGTTTATGTAAATTAGAAATGCAACATTGCATGCTCAAATGGCTTCATAATATCTTATGGAAGGTCAAAGAACAATCTAAAAGCCCCCCTAAAATAGAAGTTAATGCAAACTGGTTTTAACAGTTAACTGTTGTCATCCACAGCTTGGCTGTTCACAAACATTCGTTTGGGAAAGCCAGCAGGTTCCAGGGTTGATCCCCTATACTTCAGCTCTTGACCTGCTCTATAATTGGGATCAATAGCAGCACCTCTAGAGCTTGGATCCACTCTATAATTGGGTTCGACCGACGCAGGCCTAGAGGTTGGATCCGCTCTATAATTGGGATCGATGGACGCAGGTCTAGAGGATGGATCTGCTCTATAATTGGGTTCAATGGAAGCAGGTCGAGAGCCTGGATCCACGGAACTCGGCCTGAAAGAACCAGTTGCTCCACCTTGATACCGAGAAGGGGATGCATACCTTCGACTTCGAAGACCACTACTTCTCAAGTCCGCCATATCAGAACCTCTCGAAGAAGAATCAATAAAAGACCTGTCTCCGGTGTTGGATCCTAGCGGAGCCCCGTCTGTAGCTGATGTAGAGCTAAAAGGATCATCTGGTCCCCATGATGTGAGGGCTTCTTTTTTCTTCGCAAAGAACTGCCATGCCCCAAATAGGAAAAGTATGAAAAGTAGCACGGGGCTGGTCCACAGCATCGTATTAGATTCCCCTTTCATAACCGGAAGGTTGGAGCGATACATTCCTACGTAATCACCTCCAAGGCCAATAACAACGAGCTTTTCACGATCGCTCGCTATTAAGGGCGTCTTTGGTCTTATCTCTTTGTTTGTAACCGTCGCTTGGTAAGTTAAAAATGATGACCTGATCTCATCCAGGCCGGCAGAGAAAAGAAACCGCGGTGCACCAGCCCTAACATAATGCAGTGTAGAAACATTATACACAAAAACCTTTTCTGGATCAACGATAAGTAAATATCCTTTAATAGCCAGAAAAGCAAGAGGCTCATTCATTTCCAACTTTTTCTTGGACCTAACCCTGCACTTGAAGTTCATACTATCGCCCAACAGCATAACATGAATCAAATCACCATCAGATGTAAAACCATAAGCTTTAGATCGCTCCGCTGCATCAAAGACATAATTCCGAGCAAGAGAATGATTCAACCCTTCGCATTCTGATTCCTTAATTTTCATGCTCCGCAAATCCAATGAACCAGCACCGGTCTCCGTCAAGAACAAAAGCCTTTGTTTCAAGAACACAAGCGGCCTACTTGTTGGCATGGCAGAACCATGAAGTGTTCCATCTTCTCTAAAAACCCTGATTTTTCCACTAAGATCTGTGGACAAAATATATCTCATTCTCCCAACATGATGAACTTCCAATGTAGTTACCGGCAACTCATCTTCCCCGCCTTCCGCGGCAACAAATTTACCCACAGTCTCCATTACAGGCGAACCCGATTCTTCTCCATTTAATCCTTCGTAAATCCTATTTACCAAAACCATGCCGTTATGATGTCCGGTGACGACGACACTCTCATTCTTAAAAACAGACATGTATGAAACCATTGCCATAATTGGCGACTCGCACTTGGTGTGAAACTCAGCCGCAACATCCCCATTCCTTAAAAACACATAAACCCTTCCTTTTTCATCTCCAACAGCAACATACTTGCTAAGTCCCTCGTAATCACGAAACGGCAAAACGTTTAAACACGTTGCATCAGAATCTAATTTCACAGCTGACATGAACTGAAACCTCTCGGACCAAAAGGGGTTGTATTTGGAAAGCGAAACGGCCTTCCCTCTTTCCCCATCTCTAACTCCAACTTCTTGAACGTCTGCTTTAACACTACGCCGGTGATCAACTTTTGAAGACTCTGATAATTTTGATTCTAATCTAGAAACTATTTCACTAAGGTTTCTAACTAGTTCTTCGAGTTTATGCAACAAAACTTGTTGAGGAATGAAATCATGCGGACTCTTAGGGTCAGGTTTATGGAGGGGAGTCTGATCACGCCCGTGCTCGACGGAGCTTGAGTCTACAAAAACTATAGAAAGCGGTGGACAAGTGAAAATGAAAAGAAGAAAGAAGAGAAAAAACCTGCCTTTGATGGGATTTGCCATTTTTGAAGCGGGGAAAGCTTGAAGACTTCGATGATTCAATGTCTTGCCATTACAAAATCAAACCCTGTCTGGATTAGAGATCTTAGTTTGAATGTGGGTTCGAAGAATTTCGGCTGGAATCTACGTTAGATTCGATGAATCCGATGTTTGGAGAGATGTTGAGCAGACACACAAATAGTTTTAACGTTTTTTACTTGGATTTGTACTCTCTAGTACGAGTTAGGGCAAGAAATTCGGATTTCCCAAGCACAAAAAAAAAAGTGGAAAATTTACTTTTGATAAAAACATATCTAAAGACAATGATTCAGTCAGGTTATCTCACTTGTAATAAAACTGAAACCCAAACTTTAGCACGACACGTTGGTTGTAAGAAAACCCCTTAGTACTAAGTTTGACTTTGACCCTATCCTAATTACAAATGTGGCTTTAGGCCTGGGTTTGGGCCTGTATAAGACGCAGCGTTTGAGTCAATGTTGAGTGCACTGTTGAGTGTTGAATGTTACCTGTTTCTATTTCATGTGGCCAGGTTAAGCACTTGCTTTTATTTTAGTACGGAGAAAGTTACAATCTAAAATTGAATGTTACCTTTCAAAAATAACTGTATAAACCGAGTTGCAAAACTTGGCTGATGCAATCTTGTTGGTCCATTTGTCCATTTTGGACCTGCAGTTAATTTTTAGAAAATAAAAGGGGAATTCAATGTTTGCAGGAGGGATGATAACACCAGATAAGACCGGATTGTAAATAT
This sequence comes from Hibiscus tridactylites, assembly GCA_958450335.1. Taxonomy (NCBI): domain Eukaryota; kingdom Viridiplantae; phylum Streptophyta; class Magnoliopsida; order Malvales; family Malvaceae; genus Hibiscus; species Hibiscus tridactylites. The sequence continues at coordinate 77,600,711 of OY288282.1, forward strand.
TTAGGTGAGTTGACAATGACAAACATAAAGCGTCACTCACTTTCCAATCTCCATCACTTTCTCATTGAATAGGCTAACAAAGCAAGGTTTCTTGTAAGAACAAAATCCAATTTGGAAATGGGAGTTTTTTTGCACGCAAGCTAAATATTTAACAAGCTTGTCAACTAACCCGCGTGCCTTCTAATTCAATCAACCTTCACATAGGCTTCTCCAAATAAAAAAGTTACATATTTCTGCATGTCTCCTTCGGATTTATAGGATTATGACCTGCATAATCTAATCATAAAAAGAGGAAAACAATGTCTCGAAAATACCAAGGCCTTGCAAGGATGGTGATCTGAAATTCAAATTGATCAAATGATAAGTACAAGTTTGGTGAAACAGACAACACTGTCACAAGTATGTTTTGAGCTTACAATAAGCTGTTTGTCTAAATGTATATGATTCAAACAAGCATATAAAAAATACTGACGAACATCACATTTCCAAATCCCAAGAACTCTCTGCAATTATCTTTGGGATCTTAGTTTCTTCAGCCAGATTGACGGATGCTGAAATCTGTGAAAGAGAGATCATGGTTAGAAATCAGACCAAACAAATTGTTAGATCACTAGCATGAAGTCATGATACCAACAAATAGTATTAATATATATAATCATAACTCAACATGACATGTTTACAAAAATCATAATTATTTTTCCTTCTCTTCACAACCAAACCAGGGTATCAAATCTGTTTCCTAACATTGCATAACCAAGGCTATACGATAAGGCAAGAAGACTACGAGTTGATTCCAAGCCTAGAACATTGTCTTGTTTTGGGTCGTCACCAATGGTAAGTTCCGTTTCTAGGTTGCATTCCAATCAAAGAAAGCAACCTTAGCTAAGATTTTGTCTCCCATCAAAGGAGAGCATCCTCATATAGCTCAATACGGGATGGTCCTCTCTATCTACTCCTAAAGACAGTGTGAGCATTCCTTAGGCCAAGAAAGGAAACTCTTCACTTGAATCAGTATAAAGATTGCAACGGCAAAAGTAACCTCCCAACAAACCACCACTTAACTGCTTCAAAAACCTGACTTAAGTTCATCTTGTATATCATTATCTAAACTACTGTGCCATTCAATAAAACTTTGCCTTTAATAAATAACATGTACATACAAGAAATAAAAGCAAACTACGCAAGCAATACAAAGTCTTGCTCTTGCTTGCTTCAAGCTCCTCATCGTTTGAGATTGAAAACCTGTTGATGTTTGCTTTGCAAACTAATCAGTCACTTTTTTAGGATCCGTAAATAAATTAACTAGTTCAATCAGATTGAAATTCAATTTCAGAAAACAAATTGCAGATTTTTGGACTATACTATGCAACTGAACACTCAAATTGAATAGGAACATAAAGAAAGAACAATCTAGTAAGTTTGAATTACCTTAAAACTACCATTAAACTTGGAATTTCTCGACCACTCCAAGGCCAGATCCTTGCTCAATGTCTGATACGTTGCCTTGAAAACATCGTCATTCATTCTCCTCGAAATCGCAAAATCCCACGCATTCTTCCCGAAATCATAACATGGCTCCAAAGTCGTAACTCCTCCGTGCACGTAACTGTACTTGAGCTTACAGTTCCTCGTACCAAACATGTAATTAGCCGACAGCTTATTAGCAGAATCGAACGCGAATGACCCGTCCACCACGGTCCGGTTGTCCCCTCTGCTGTGAATATAAGTAAGCTTCAACGGCTTCTCCGCAACCCTAACTGAGTTCATAAACTGGAACCGAAAATCCTATCCCAAATATGCAAAATTCAAGAAACAAAAATAAGTCGATGATTAATTAAAGGGGTAGTTATAGAAAAATGGGTATATTTCAAGTTAAGCGTGCCTTTTTGGGGACGTCATAGTCGATGATGAAGAAGCCGGGTTTTTCAACGGCCAGAGTCAGACCGTTCAGGCTGGGACCCTTGACGACAGTGGCGTCAGTCATGGAGGCACGTAGCTTGATATCGCCGGCGTTGGCAGAAAGGGTAACGGCGGCGGTCCCCTTGTCATTAGTGTATCTGCCTTTGAATGACGCCTTCATTTTTTTTTCTTCGGAAGAGGCAGGGAACCGAAACAAGAGGGAGAGTTTGGTGGAACTGGCAACTGGTGAGGGTTTGCGTATTCTCTTCGGATTTTGTATAAATTCTATATTCTTGGCGCATATTTTTCGGCTGGACGGCTCGAGTCTTCAATTGATCCTTGGGCTTTTTCAGTGGGCTTTCATAGCATATGATGAAATTTATGTAGTCTTGGAACAAGCTAATAGGTCATAAGCCGGTCATTGTGAGATTTTGGATTTTGCATTGTTCCAGACTTAAAATGTGATTGATGCCAATGCTGTATATAATAATATATAATTATAGTTTAATTATCCTATTGTATATTTTGTTAAAAAATTGTATAAATATCACATTAAGCATTCGAACACCAACGACTGCAGCAGGGTAAATAAATATATATTGTGTTGAGACTATATTCAGAACAGATAATATTTATAATCACCTAAATTTCATTTAAACAATTTTTAAGCATATGTTTTGTTTCTAAAAGACTTGCAATGGCAACAAAATTTAAGAAATCATAGGGAACATTAAATTAAAAAAAAAAACACGTTAATCTAATTTTTTTTCGTAATAGAGATGTTAAAATGAAATTTCTAAGTATAGAGACTTTAATTGGATTTTAATCTTATTATTAATTATATGAGAGGTATATAATATATTCTGCTCTGTCTTATCCCACTCTAATTATCTTTATTCAAAAAAAAAATCTCTATTTGTTTTTTACTATATTTTTTTAATATTTCTTAATTTAAAAGGTAAATAAATATACCCCATAAGCACAATTTTGGATGGATCCAGAAAACTTCCAACTATTCAAGTTTTATTATCCTTATTAGCCGGGGGCCAGGGTGATAGAAAAAGACAACTTAATCCTTTCTTTCATTAATCAATCGTATTTCTATATCAATGAAAATAATCTCACAAAGGCAGGAAACACGTTTATGAAAAAATCACATCTAATTTAAAAGAATAATTCAATGTTTTTATTTCAGTTTTCCGAACAATTCATGAATAAAGAATTACATCACATATTTAGTTACACTAATTGATTGCTTGCACGGTTGCACCCCAGCCTTCAAAAAATGAAAAAGAAAGAAGATATATTTTGCATTTCATCTTTTATCTTTGAACCCTGAGCGACTGAAGATTAACTTAGAGGACATTGATGGGGTAATCACAGAACAAGGCCTCCCAAATCTGGGTGAAAGCCTCCACAATGATTTCATGATACTCCCTTGAATTCAGAGAAAGAAAACACTGCAACAGTTGCTCTAAATCCTTCGCCTCAAACATCTGTTTCTCCAATACCATTTCCACCATCGACCTCTTGAAGTCCTCATAAGGATCCTCTGATTCCGTTACCACCGCAACGCTCTCCCTCACCTTCCCTTCCGCCGCCTGCGGCTGCTGCTCCTTCACTGAACCTCTCGCCGGTCTGTCCATGTTCTCTGATGATAAAGCTCCTCTCTTTGTCTTTGATCCAAAGCTTCTCAGTCTCTTCATTACTTTCTTCCCATTGTTTAGTCTTTTCTTGCTTCTTTTCGTTTCCGTCTCCTCGTTTTTCCTTTGAGGCTTGGAATTGTGGGCTTTCGCTACTACACGCAACCGACTTGTTTCTTTCTTTGACGAGTAATCAAGTGACTCAAAACTAACGTCTGGGGACAGATGTTGGGTGCATGATCTTGCTCGACCGCAGCCAACAGATGCTGTCTTTGGCGACAGATGGCGTTTGACAAATGAGTCATCCGGTGTCGATGGCGGCGGTGCAGGGAGGTTCGGATAGCAGATATCAAATACTTTAGGATTCGGCGGAGATAGCCTGTGAATTGCCAGGCCTGGAGTCTCAGCTAAATTGGAAGGTTTCTTTGATCGACAAAACCGGAAAGATGGTATAACACGAGAAAATCTGAGGTTAAAACGTTTAGCCATCTCTAGAAAGTTGGTGTTTGTTTTTGTTTACAAATTTCAGGGTGGACGAGGATTATATAAAAGTGAAATGGCCGGCTATATATATAAAATAACAAATTTGTACCCAAATATCCCATATAATTAACTGACCAAATCCAAGTGATGATATTCGAAAGCTACGTGAAATTCCTTAGTGAAACGTCGGGTTCGTAAACGTCTGTACATTAGGTGTCTGGTCAATGTAAAATTATATATATATATATATATATTTGTATTGTTGTTCTTGTTTTAATTGTAAGATCCCTCAAATTCCAAAGGGAAAAGGGTGGAGCAGTCAATTATTTCTCAACATCATGAAATATATTGTACTACCAGACTGAGACGGAATTATATGGGGTGGGTGGAAAAATCGCTCCCCAATTTTAAAAGAACTTTTTTTTGTTCTCATATTTAATTTTTTTTAAATAATTTATTTATGAATTTACTCCTACTTTCAAATATTTATAGTTTGTCCTCCCACTAAAATCATGGCTCCGTCTCTGCTACCAAATTTTTTGTTTTGTTTTGTATGTATGTTTCAATCGAATAGACATATTGTTGATATAATTGTATTGGAAATAGACTCAGGCAAACCTCAAAAGAAGATACCAAATTATGTTAAAAAAAGTATTTGAGAAATTTGAAGCATTCTACGGGACGGTATGCCTTGGGGTTTCAGTTTGATGTACGATCATTGCATTGGTACGACACTTGGACAAAACACTAAGCACTAGAGAACGAAAATGGAAATGGGAATTTTGGCGACAGTGCGCACGCACGCGTTTTGAATATTTGACTCAACTTTGAACTGTGATTTTAAATGTAAACGTAGGCCCTCTGCCTTACCTGAATGAATCATCCAGCAATGTGAAGCTATTGCTAATGGACTTCAATGGAAGCTAAGTCTCGCACTCGTCTTCTTCCTAATAAAATTAAATAAAAAATATTTCCTAGAATATAAAAACAATGAAAAAATCTGATAGTTTTTTTAGGTTTAATAATTAACCCCATAAAAATTCAAAGATTTAAGATGTTTTGTGCAATATATTAAAATGAAACCATCAATCTTTTTAAATATATATATATATATATATATATTTGTTGATTTGTTGTGCATGAGAGACATTTCTCATGTACTTTACCACTTGTTTAGAACTAATTTTTGTTTTCTGTCACAATCATTTAACTTAACTCATTCTGGGACGTTATTTTTTTTAGTACTGTGTGGTCGCTCATATTACGCATGTTCAGAACCACGACTGATTAACAATTATGATTCATTCATAGCGAAAAATAGAAGAGGATGAAATCCGGGTTAAAAATTAAATTGATAGAATATTGAAATGTTGAGATTTATTTTTTTAAGATTACAACCAAATTAAAATAAAGTTAAAAGTTGAGGGGATTAAGTTGGTAGTTTACCTATAATAAGGAGCACGTGCTACACTATGAGATACGGAGAGAATACATGCAAATAACCGATATCAATTAAATAGTACTCAATTTCACCCCTGAAGACCATGTTAGATAGGCATTTTTACAGTACTCAATGTATTTACTTTTATATGTTATATATAATAGATGTTCAGAACCGCGTTTTACAGTTTTTAACATTCGATTTTTAATACTCATGCGATTCAGAAGCACGCAAGGTTCAAAGTTCAGCTCAAGCGGAAATCATTCACCACAAGATCCGGGGATATTTCAGCCAAAGAACAGGGCTTCTCACCAAGTTCGAGGACAAAAAAGCTGGTAAGGATGAAGACCGCTGTTAGTAAGGACAGCGTGTTCTGGGAGACCAGAGTGGAGTCGGTGGTTCAAGATTACAGATACGTCGACGGGATTAACATAGCACACGGTGGGAAGACCGTCAAGAATCTTTCCAGATTCGGGTAGTTGAATAAAAACAAGAGGCAGATCGAAGAAACTTGGTGGATCGATGAGGCCGACTTTAACATTCGCGGCTTGTCCAATGAAACTTTTCTGCCTCCAGCTGATCTCAAGAGAGAGCAGGAAGAGCAGTGATGAGTTCAAAGATGAAAGAACAACGCCTGGGTAGTGGGTACATATAGGAAAAGAAATGAGAGTCACTTCATTCTTTCAAATGCTAATTAATTTGTTAAGCTGAATCGAAAGAAGGCACATTGTTGTGGTTTGGACCAAGGTCGCTGAAGATAATGATGTTTGCATTTTTTGGGAAATATATGAATGGTGCCATAGAGTCGGATGGAAGATTGCAGGCAAAACTTATGCATGGGAGGTGAAGACTGAAGGAGTTGGTTTTGATATCCATGGATTGTCGATGATGAACTTCCGACCTCTGCTACCGACCAATTATATAGATTAATTTGGTTTTGCCATTGTCTTTTATTGAAGACAATGCAACTAGGACAACCTTATAACTGGATTTTCAAATCCCAGTTGCCAATGCTCAAATGACAATTAGCTTCTAAGTCTTTCGTATGAAGTTTTGAACCATTAAATCTTGTATTGTAGGCTGTAAAAAACGGGGTGCTTTGACGGGAAATTTACTTCAGTTTGAACCTATTGAGGGTGCCTCCCATTTATAACAGGTTATTGTCGATGCAATCGAATCCTTCACATCTGAAACAAATTCTTGATGCATGTTCTGTTTGCTGAAAGAACTAATCCAAATACCAGTACTATTACCTTTTTCGATCAAAGTTAGACTTGATAGGGAAAAAAACTCTCATAAATAAAAAGGACTTAACCGCAGCTTTATTAAGTTACTTTCACAAAATATCTTGAGCAGATTCAAATTCTGCTGCTGCTGTTGCCATAAAGGAGATTAAAAAAAGTACTGCCTGAAACATTTACAAACAGTAAAGGCAAATGTATTTACACCAACTTCCCCAAAATAATTAACCATGAATCTCAGATCTTGTCTCAACTCAATTCTCAATCCTCTAATACCTGAATCTCACCCATCATGATACGGTTACTGACGACGTTAAATCCCAAAACAGCAGAGCTCACCTTCTTTCCTTTCTTCCCTTTCTTTTTGCCTCCCTCCCTTGAAGACACATCTGGGGAGACTGCAATTTCCTGCTGAAAATTATAAACACCTGTATTGTCAGAATTCACATTTTCAGCACCTGACTTCATGAGCTTTCCGCCGTTATGACTTTGAAACGCATGCTCAATAGGTCTCCTACCCATAGACTTCTGCCGGCTTAGTGACCCACTTGCAGTTCCTTTAGCAGGAGTGTTTTTTCTATCCCAGCCGCCTACATTTGCTAGAAGTGGGAAATCACCTCTGTTTACAACAAACCATTCATATTAGTGCAGTATTTAGCTACCCAGAATAACAAGGAGTTGCAGAACAGGAGAGCTTATAAGTCTATTATCTTTCTAGGCTAGAATACAGGTGCAAGACAATACTTAAAGAGTTAAACATTTAGTGTAGAAGGGTGTGCCATTTTTTTCTTTTTTTGCACAGGGGAGGGAGAGAGTAGGGGAAGAGAACTTACTGCTTTCCCTCTTGCTTTGTCTGATCAATTGGACCCCAGAATAGGTCATCATCTCCTTTAGATTTTGACGGAGAAGATACATGAGAATTTATCAGGACAGGAGATGCAACCTTCGATGGGGGAGATGCAGTAGACCATGATGAAACAGTACCATGAGTTGACTGACTTGGTTGGGGTTTCTGAGGAACTGGGATAGGAATTGGAAAATTAACAGACAAATTCCTCTTCTGCTCCTTTTGAATGTCCCTTAATGATGTACATTTTGGAAGTTTCATAGAATCAGTAGACCAAGCTGGAGGAGGGGAAGGGTTAACCATTTCCCCTATCCATGGAACAAAATCTCCCAAAGAAAGACTTGACTGAATTGAAGGCAATACTTCCTTTTCAGGCTGTGCTTGGTCAGAAACTTTGCCTTTGTCAACAGGACTTGCACTAACAACAGGTATATCAACAGGATTAAGAGGAGTTGTCACTTTTGCTCCCATGCCCTTTGCTTTGGCAGACTTTTTCCGACCCTTTTTAGTTTCTTTAGCCTCAATAAAGTTGTCATTATCAATAGTTTCCACAGTTGTAATGGTAACATGGGCATCGGATGTAGGAACAGTGCGAGGAACATCTAAACATCTTTCTCTGGATTTTGCCAAAACTTCTGCCGCCAACAGGTCATGTAATTGGCTCTTTTTACTCTTTGAAGTTGAAGAATTTTCAGGTTTCGCAATAGCTGTCTCAGAAATAGCTGCATCTTCTCGACTTTCTCTAGAAACTTTGGGCTCTAAACTAGCCACAACCCCAGCCCACGGAGTTGACAAATTCATAGAGTTGGCAGAAGGAACCTCTGATACTGCCATTTCAGTATGTGCTTTCTTCTGTTCTTCCTGTTGGATTTCAAGTAAAGACTTTGCCTTGAAACCCGGAGCAGGTTTCCAAGCATGTACCACAGGCTGTTTGGGTGTGTTATGTGCAGGTAAAGAACTGGAAAGTCTGGACTCACTCATGGGTTCTGTACTTTTAACCTCAACTACAACAGCATTAGCAGCTGAAGAGCTTTTAGCAGAGTGAGAATCCATGGGGGGCATTCGGGACTTGTTCTCTTCCCTATTTCCTGGAGATGACCCAGTAAGGTTATCTGCAATAGTCTTAGTGTCACCAGCAACAGACTCTTCAGTTTTAGATGGCTTCAATTGCACCGAAGAGGAATCCTTGGCAATTCCCTTAGCCTGATCAGAAAATTGTGATTTACTAAATTTTTGTTTTCTAGACTTCTTTTCTGAAGCTTTTCTTACATCACGAGCTTCAACATTCTTTTCTCTCACCGCAGAAGGCTGATCATTGCTTTTTTCTCTCTCAACTGGCAGTTTATCAACTTTGGCAGTGAGTTGAACACCATGATTACTAGGAAAATCAATTTTACATGTTCTAGCAGTAGCAATTCCAAATTGCTCCATGGTTCCACAATTCTCATCATTCACTGGGGTGATAGTAGGAACAATTTCATCAATCTTCTGTGTGTAGTCCAGTGACTGCTCCACTGTAAGAGTACGGCAGTCAGAAGAAGCTTCCTGAGAGGATAAGTTCGCTTCCAATGAGAGCGAGCTTTGAACAACTGTAGTCACTGGCAAAGACTGTTGAGTGTCATTAACCATTTCTGTGCAGTTAGTCCCCCAGCTCCTCTGACAATTAATTGTACCAAATATCTGGTGTGATAGATGCAAAAGAGGGGATTCAGGACTAACAACATAATTGATATCCTTGGAAATTTGTGGAGGTAGATTCATGTAGTTATTGGCTTGTTCAACTTGGGTGTCTGAAAGTTGTATCTGTGAACCAAGAGTCAGATCCACAGATGCATTACCGGTTGTCATTGTAGTAGTCTGACTCTGTATCTGCCCATAAGAGGGGTCACCCAAACACTGCTGGGGATGATGTTCTTGCAAAACCTGTGAAAGCAATTGATGATGTCGTAACAACTGTTGCTGTTCCTCCTGTTTCTGTTGCTGTATAAGTGACATGATCTTCTCAAGCAGTAACATTTGTTGTTTTGCTACTGGCGCCTGGGGTTGTAACTGCTGCAACATATTTAGCAGTCGGGAGTCTTGAGATAAAGTGGAGATTAACTTTTCAGGAGTTAAAGTACCAGAAGGATTATCCATATTTTGACTGAGCAAACTTATCAAATAAGGCAAGTTTGAAGCTTGCACACCCGGTTGCTGGCTCGCAAAGGGAGCTTGGGTGGGAAAATTTTGAGCATGATGTAACTCAATCTTATTTTGGAGAGGATCCAGTGCACCTCGTCCTGGAAAATTTGACCAAACTCCAACACCATTATTTACCCCAGGAATAGACCTTTCAGGTAATCCTGGAAGGATGGAAATTGAATCAGCACCTTGTGAATGAGACGGATCGCTCCCATTTTCTATTCCAGATAATGGAGAGCCACTAAGATTATTTGTAAGATGGCCTTGCAGACCTTAAAAAAGAAAAACAAACGAGACATGTTAGTTCAAATAAAACTGAAGAACTTCATAGATTAACCTTATGAACTCAACCTTCAAGTTCGGCATTCAAAAGCTATATACAGTACTATAATTAATAGATAAAAAATTGCATATCTACATAAAAACCCAACCTTGGGGTGGATTTCTCATGGAACCAGGCATACAAGACTCCAAAAACCTACTTTCAGCTTCCGTTTTCGGCCTTCGCTCATTTCTACTCATATCAATCTCACTTGCACCAGCAGGAACTTTCCGAAGGCTACTGAAATTTTGCCTGCCTGACAAATCGGGGAGTTCACCCTGTTTTGACACACCAAATCCAGGGGGTGGTTGTGCTTTAGCTCGCAAGTGGGGCATTACATCACCAAGTAAGGAAAAAGGTGAGTCCTTTGGTGCACTTGCAAGCCGAACTTCCAAATCTATCCCAAAAAACCCTGCCTCAAACCAACCTATGATGTCAACCCCTGAAAAAGGGCCTTGAATTTCACCTTGAGGATCTTTGTAGTAAAGGAGATGGTCCTCCGGAGCAGGCTTCTTAGATTCTGGTTCCCCCTCAAAAACTCCAGATGGTCGCCTCTTAATAATAGTATCAAGGAATCCTCTATGCTTTTCATGAAACGAACCCCCTGAATGATGTGAACAACCACTCTTTGGAATGTCAGACCTGTCCTCTTTAGAATCAACAGCAGGTTGCAAATCTTCTGTACCTCCTGCACACATACGCATCTTTAGTCTCGAATGAGTAAACTCTATAGTGTTCATGATTGCAAGCCCATCTTTAGTCATCTTAGTAGCACCACTACTTGTTATGTCCCCTTTGTCAATTCCCTTCAGAACAACCTACAAGAAAGCAATAAAATCAACAGATGACTCTAAATCAAACTTCACCGTCATAGCACATAAAAATGGAAATTACCATTTCATCAGAAGTTGGAGCACAAAGAGATAGAGGTTCCAATGGTTCATTCAGTGTAAGAGAAGGAACTACTACAAGCCCTTTTAAGAGTTTATGATAAATTGTCATGCCAGTCCTCATATACAAGTCGAGCAATTTTATCCTACTATATCTTAAAGGGAAGGTCTCTCCACGATCATTTCCACCCTTGAAAGATAAGTTTCCTAGAGATTGATGTATACTAGGCCCAGAGTTTCCACAAGAAATTCCCCTTCCCCGATCATTTCCACCCTTGAAAGAAAAGGTTGAAGGGTGGTTTTCTCCACGTCCGCGGCCATAGGAAAATGTCGGTGCCTGGTTCTTTGGAGATAGTATTTGGTGATGAAGAGGCTCTCCCCTTCCCCGGCTTTGAGAAGAGCTGGATCTCCATGGGCGATAGCGATCCCCCTCCATATCATCCTTCCCGTTAACGGAAAAATGAGATAACCCTTTCTCAAGAGGCTTATCACCCTCTCTTCCAGAGCCTGCCCACTTGTCACCCAAGCTTTCAGTCTTCTTATCATCAGGCCCCCACCGTGTGTTCCATTTGCTCTCACGCCGTTGATCATAACTTGAATCCTTGTTACCTGAATCAGTCCACCGCTCAGAGGGTGCACGGTGTGCTTCACCAAATTGTTTAGACGGCAAGTTCTCTGCCCTTCGATTCATCTTGGGAGTGTCACTGGACTCTTTATCTTCATCCCTCCAGTGATCTTTGCGCACAGATGAATGGGTCTCTCGTTCTTCATCGAGCCAGCGGTGCTGACTAGTTACCTTATCAAGTAAAGATGGCCTGAAAACATCCTTCTTACTTGGAATGTCATCAATCTCCTTGCCATTTCCCAATGGCTTCATGACAATGGACTGATTTCCGTTAACTGGATATGGGGGAGGATGACTTTCCTGTATAGATGATTGACAATTAAGGGGGTAAAAAGAAGCACCTCTAGTACATCAAGAATATTAAACAGAACATTAACTAATTCTTGATATGAGAACAGTGTGTTGATAGAGAGATGGACAAAACATTCACAAATCCAAGCCTAAGAATGAACAAGAACACCATTAGTAAAAACAATTAGCTCATACCATAGTTCCCATTCCAGGCTTGCTATCACCTGGCTTTGGCAGAAGCCACTGAGGTGAAAGTGGAATAGAATGGTCAGATCCTTGAACATCTGCATAAAACAACCAAAAGCATCAATTAGAGATCTGGCATATATTTATAGCAAATATTTGAAAAACTACAATGCTTAGAGTCAAGTTCAGTGAGAATTCAGAACATGTACACTAGCAATAATCTCAGTTTTGCAATGAAAAACACAGGTTTTATGAGAAAGACCGAACTAGCATCTTGAAAATGCTACATTGATTTAACAATGAATAAAACAAATAAAGAACGTAATTAGAAACAAAATTGTCAGAATGAAACGGCATCATTTGCACAGTCTCTCAACGACTTACGAATGCAGCATTGCGAACTAATCATAAACCAAATACATCACACAGTAAAAGCTACTTACAAAGAAGCTAAAAAGGAGAAAAAAATAATATATCAATGTCTTTAAGAATTTAAGATGCCGCTGATGAACAGAATAATCTCTCTTTTTTTCCTTCCAATTTCATATAAATTTTAGTATAAAAGTAGCAGTTGAATCAACAAAATTATGCTAGAAATAAAATAGAAAGTATGTCCAACAATTGATTTTTTCAAATCGAATTAGTCTTAAAATCATAATAATTAAATAATAGATTAGCATTGCACTTTTCAAACAGAATTTTTTTCTTCAAAAAAAGCATACAGTATTTCTTTTCAGATCGGTAAGCCTGCAAATAAAGCGCGCCACAACGGTGACCAGTTTTAATCTATCCTCGTTCATCTTAACATTTCAATAGCCAAATGTCGAGAAAATAAATAATATAATAGATAAAAACCAGGCATTTCAAAATGATAAAGCAAAGCAACAAAACAAATAGAAACTCCGGAAAACTGACAAAACCAATGAATCTACAACAATGCTTCATGAACTCAAAAATGATCTGCACCAGTGTTTTAAAGAGACGAACCAAAGAAACTGAGAAGTCGGTGATAAGGTAAAATACCTTTGGAGATGGGATTGACATTGAGATGGTGGCGGAAAGCGGAGGCAGAAGCCATTGATGAAAGTTGAAATAGCAAAAACCTTGTTTACAGTTTTCCTTTCATGTTTTGTGTTTGGTTGCGCTAAGCGACTCGCTTAAGTTAGTGAGTGAGAGAGGCTAATTTGTTGTCCAATTATAATACAGTTAGAATTGGACGGACGGATTCTTATGAGTATTATCAGGTTGATATTTTGAGAATATCTACGCGCGTGTGAAAACCCGATTTCTGAATGAGTCTATCGGTGGGGTGCACGCGAGGTTGTCAAGAGTGGAGATTAAGAGGGAAATGGTTCATTTGTTATGGATTCGATGGGTGCATCATACGACTGTCGATTCGTTTCAAAAAAAGTAAAGCAGTTGAATGTGAACTTGCTGGGAACTCGGAACTCGACCTTTTCAAAAGTTAAATAAATTATACATCCCTATTATTATTTAATAAATATTTTTTGAAATTAAAATCTAATTATAAATAGATAAAACAGTAGATTTTCTCTAGAAACTCCTTTATTATATATAAATTGCAGAACGGTTAAAACACTTGTTAAAATTCAAATTGAATCCTCGAAAACGTTAATCACACAAAAATAGAACTCTAGATGCGAGTTGTACATAGTTCCGAGAAACGTAATCATGCAAATGATTCAAGAGGATTTCCAAATCCAATGCCTCCTATTAAGTAATTCCTTGAAGGTGAGGTGTGATAATAGGAATGTTAATAGATTGGAAAATATTTTGATACATAAACTTGTGTACAAGCCTTTTAATTTTAGGGTTTAGAATTCTAGGTTAGGGTTTGTGGGTATAGTTTAGAATTTAGGGTTTAAGGTTTAGGTTTTAGAATGCTAGAGTTTAGGATTTATGTTTTAAATTTTATAGAAGGGTTATGAATTTTTTTATTCAATTTGTGTATCAAATTATAACTCTAATAAATAATGCAGATTCAGTTTATTTGCATATATTTATTTGTATTATATAAAATTTTAAAATTATATATTTGCATAATATTTATGATTGGATACATTTTTTAACTTCTTAACTTGCATTTAGGATTATATTAAATTTAGAGTTTGTTAAACATGTAATCTAAGATGCTAATATTAAGCGCACAATACAATCGAGTCCAAATTCTCTAAAATGGTGTAATATAATTACGTCAACGTATTATTTTAATTACTATTAGCAATGGATTTTGAAACATGGGTATATATTAACTTTCAAATATTCAGTATTAAAATAATCGATTTAAAAATAATAATGAATACATATTCAAAAAATAGTAATGAATGCTCAATTCTCTTTACTTTTTCAAATAATAAATTTATATTTGAATAAATATCTCATTATAATTACCTAAAAACTATTACAAGATCAACACTTACTCTATTTTAAAATTAAAATCCATGGAAAGAGTAGAAACACCTTTCGCCAAATTGACAAATGGGTGTGGGCTATTTCAAGTAGTTTTAAACGCTAACTCGATAAATAATTTTAAAAATATATTATATGTAAAAAGGCCTATTAGGTATTTCGAGAGTTTACTTAGAGAGAAAAAAAAAAGTGTAGAGTTTTGGACTTGAGAATGGCCCACATGCGATTACCAGCAGAGGCCAGAGAGCATTTAAGCAGGGCTGCAGGGGACGGGGAGTTTAGTTGGATAATGAGTGTTGGGCAAAGAAATGGCGGGAACACTTGGCGCCATAAGTTCATGGTCTCCTAAAATCCAGGGTTTATTTCTATATAACAATAACCGCTGTAGTGCATATTGTTAGCCTTCAAACCAATATTTCGGAACCGTTCGTCTGTTTCCTTCACGTTCTCAAGATATCTCGCGATGGCCCAAGCAGATCAAGTTAACAACAACCCTGAAATTAAAGAGCCATCCCCCAAAATCCCAAAACTCAGTCAAAATGGAGTACATGAAGTTGCCCAAGGTCCGGTCTCACTTTTGAAAGTCAAAAAACTTTCTGAGAAAGCTGTTTTGCCATCTAGAGGCTCCGCTCTTGCTGCTGGCTACGATCTGTCAAGGCAAGTCCTCAAACCATTATCGTTAATGGAAATCCCCCTTCGTTTTCCATAAATTTTGATGGTTTTTTTAAATTTATGGTATAGTGCAACGGATACCACAGTGCCTGCTAGAGGAAAGGCCTTGATTCCTACTGATCTTAGCATTTCAGTACCTGAAGGAACCTACGGTCGCGTTGGTACAAATCTCTTACTCTATTTGTTTATTTCTTTCATGAATCTAGAATGATTGGTTTCGCTGGCTGAATAAAAAATGGGTCTTTTTGTTTTTGGGTGTAGCGCCAAGGTCTGGCTTGGCTTGGAAACATTCCATTGACGTGGGTGCTGGAGTAATTGATGCTGATTACAGGGGACCCCTTGGGGTGATTCTGTTCAACCATTCGGATGTTGAGTTTGAAGTGAAAGTGGGTGACAGAATTGCCCAGCTGATTATTGAGAAGATCATGACACCTGATGTTTTGGAAGTAGAGGATTTGGATTCCACCACCAGAGGGGGTGGGGGGTTTGGCTCCACCGGCGTTTAAATCTCTGGGTTTACCTTTTCCTAATCTAGTGGGTTAGGATTTGGGGTCGTTTCAGAGGGCTAAGTTTGGTGGGCACAGGTGAAACAAAAGGCTTTTCTTTGTTTAGCTTATTGGGTATTTTGTCTTTGTAAAAACCCTGGATGGGTCAATGGTTTATTTTGTAAACAACAGTAGTTGAGCCCTCTTATTGATCTTTGCTCAAGTTATTTTATCCGCATGTGAATTTCTATGGACTATTGTCAATGCTTTTTTATTTGTAAGGGCAAAAAACAGACGGAAATTTTTATTCTTAATTGAAACCATACAGAATTACTACGTTGAGAAAAAACGTTGTGGATCTCGGTAAACTGAAGTTTCGTCACATGATTATAAATAGACACTTGCTACTTTGAAGCACATAATAATTTGCATAAAATCTTGAGTTCTCTTCATAGACATACTTATATATCGACATAGTTCCACAAGATCTGGCCTCCTAATTTCTAAATTAACATATTTTTCACACTTACCGCAATCTCTTCCAACCGGTGAAGGGGCAAAAGAAGTGACAATCACCTAATACCATTACTGAAAGATGATACTAATAAAGAAGCCACTAAATGACAATAAAGAAGAGCAAACAATATGCCCACTTCCTTTCATTCACCTGCCAGAATACTACTCTCCCTTTCAAGTACTCCCACCAGGGAAACTACAGCCATTAGTACCTGTAACGTGTCAAATATTCATATAAAATGAGATATCCTACCTGTACACCGAAAAACCAAAGGTCTACTTTAAGAATTTTGAAGTTACTTGGGTTGTGTGAAGAAACCATGGCTGCTTGTGAGAAATCGCAGCTCGATGGATTCTGACCAGAAGCTTGATAGTACAGATTCATTGCATATGCAGCGTGTGCTGCTAATGTATTTGGTTCAAAACAAGCCCCTCCCGGTTGAATTGGACTGCAATCTACGCCTTGTCCACATACGTAATCCAAACTTGCCTGCAGTTCCGCATCTGAAACACCCGTCTTTGGAACACACCATGGTCCTTTCTTCGGCTCCGTCGGTGGTTCCACCGGTGCCTTAACCGTTGATGGACTCACCGTCACCGTCACCGGGGCCGGGGCCTTGAGGAGAAAACAAAAACAAAAGCAAAGATAAGATTCACTGCCAATACTTAACAGTATGAAGTTGATTGCTGTTGAGTAATAGTTGCAGGTTGCTACCTGGCTGCCAGTGCTGTCATTGCCACTCTTTGAGAGGCCAACGTCATAGGTCATGGTGAGATCAACAGAATTGAAAATCCCGAAAGATCTTTCGGACGTTGGTCCGGGTTTCAAGTTCTCGTCGTAGAGGGCAAACAAATATGTGTCGACAGATTTCCCCGGCATCAATGGAGTTCCCGCCATCGATCGAAGGTGGGCAATCAAGTTCCCATTGTAAGCCTTGGCGTTCTCAATGCTTGCTCCTACTTCGTCGCTGTCTCCTTTGTACGGCCAACCTGTTTCGGCGACCACAATTTCAACGTTCTTAAACCCCATGGCATCCAACGCAGAACGAACAGCATCCACCTGTCGAAGTAATGAATCCATACTGTTATACGAAACAATCATTTTAACCGGGAATCATTACAGAACATGTTCGTGGGTGATGGGACTACCGACTACCTGAGCGTCGAACATGTTCATGTAATTGATTTTCGTGTTCGCATCTAATCGCCCAGGATTCTGTTGGAACAAGCAGAACGCCAGCGTTTCAGGCCTTGGATCGCTCCGGTAAGCGAAGAAAGGGTACGGGTTAACCTCAAAAGGCGAACCGGTAGCATTATTAAACGCTAAGAGTCCTTTCAACACGTCTCCATAACTCGGGTCGAAGATCCCAGAAGATGGCGGCTCCGATTGTTTCAACAGAGTCATTGAATGCACCGTCGAGACCTTCACTTCATCTCCCAACGAAGCCGCATCGAGGGCACTCTTGACATTTTGCATGGCCGGCAACAACTGAGATATCAAATTGCCATCACCCGACATGATAACCTCGTTGCCAACGTTTACAAGGATGATTTTGCTGGATGGGTAATAAGCAACTACGTTGGCATTCACCCAGTTCTTGGCAAAATTTGGGTCTGACGCTAAGGCGGGGATGTCACCGTTGGCCGTTGAGATGACGATGCCAATTCCGGTGTTGGCTAGCGCTTTGATGATTGCTGGATCGGACCCGAATAGTCGGACTTTTTGAATTGAAGTGGACTGGAGAAGCTTTGCTGTGGCTGCCTCTGATGGTAGATTGTTGGCAACTTGTCCATAATTTACACCGATAAATGATTGGGAATCTGCAAATAAAGACGTACGTACGTTGTGGGTTAAACTTCTACAATTTACCATACAATGAATCTCAGAAGCTTGACTTAAACTGTGTAAATAAAGGAATGAAGAAGCTTACTTGCTTTGTTTACTATCAGTAACAGAGCTAGAAGAAGAAAAGTTCTTGTAAAACGAAACGCAGCCATAAGTGAAGAAATGAACTCTCTGGTTTGCACGTTACAATGTTTGATCATATCATATCATTCATCTGAGAAAGTGTCGCAGCAATAAATAAAGAATGCTTGAAGGGTAGATTCGTAAGATTAAACTTTCGGTGGGGGAAGGATAGAAGAAAAGGATAAAAAATTTGAAACTAGTTTCACGTGTTTATGGGACCACGTGTAATTTTCTGGACTTTACTGTATGGAATTGTCTTTTCTTGGGGTTAAACTCCCTGTCATATCCGTTTTATTTAGTTGTGAATTGTGATGCTTCAAATTATTTACCGTTTGCAACAAAGATAAACACATTGATTATTTTATTTTATTTTATTTTTTTGATACATTAAAGTCGCGTTTATATATAATTCACATGTACGTTCAAAATAGAATATCATTTTAAAATTATATAGCCTGCTTATCCTAAAAACAATATCACTAAATTAGATAATTAATCCAATTATGTGGTTTTGAATGTTGTCTGAGACTCTATTCGAAAGATCGTATAATATTTCAAATGTCAAAACTGAAAAAGCTCTCAATTATTTTAAAATTGAAACTGGTTTGCCATTCAAAAAAAAGTCGCACAGGCCAGCATAAAAGAAAAGAGAAACCGCTAACAAGAACACAATATTCTGCTGTAAGTTAAAAGCCAAAACATGACAGAATCTATCGTTTCCCAACTGAATAATTAATAATTATGGCTTGTAGAAGATTGCATGGATTTTGACTTTCTGTTTATTGTTTAAAAAGAAAGATTCAAACCCATAAATGACCTATTATAATCGACTAGTACTTGATATATTGATATATTGGTAGTGAAAAAAGTTTCACAAATAAATTTATAAATGATTAACACGTTATAAAGTCTAAAAACTTGAAATTTTAAATTTGTTGTAACTCAAGTCAAAGCTTCATCGAGATTTAATAAAAATAAAGATGTCGTTTTGAGTATTTTCATGCACTTTCATTTTTCCTTACCCATTAAGAAACGAGAACGCCTTTGTTAGATTAATACAAGACATCCCCAACAAACTAAAAAAGAGGAGCTTTGAAAATAACTAAGTAAAGCATATTCAACCAAAGGCCACATTGTGTATGAAAAGAAGAGCTCCTCACATAATTGTAGAACATATTGTAATGTATTAATTTGATTGTCATGGACAAAAGCACAAAAGGTGATCCAGCTTTAAGAAAGTAAGAGTGGCATAATTGGGTCACAAGCAACTTTCAAATATTATATAAAAGTAAGTTTTCAAATCTTCGACATTAAGTTTTCCACTTATGCACCAAATAATTTGAGCACGTATTCCTGTTCAAGGTTACATCTATTAAAGTGATTTTAGGTACCCAGTTTATTAATCGACCAAATCCCTAATTTCTTTTCACCATAACACTTTACCCTTCAAATCCAATGAACCTAGTTCCAGTGACAGATATGTTTTACATATAGGGTATCGAACATAGTTTTCGAGGTTAAAAGTTTAATTTGGTATTTAAGATATAGGACTATAATAATATGATTAAAGTTTGATATTTAAGATTTAATGTTTAGGTCTCGTTTGACTATTAATATGTCATACGAAAAAAAAATATTAACATAAGAAACAAATAAACAAGTACAACATAAATGTTATTTTAAGAAACAATCTCTAGATCAAATGGTTAACAGCTCTCACTTTACAACTTAAGTAGTAAGTTCAATACCTATTAAGAGTAAATTTTTTCTTTTTAAATAGAGATTGTTCAAAAAAAAATTAACTTTAAAAATGTGTATAATTCTATTAACACCTTTTTAACTAGACAAATATTGAAGGTTGATCAAACATTTTCGGCCTTTTTGGTTCAGATTCCAAACCAGCTTTAAAATGGTCTTAAGGTTCATCATGGCTCGTATGCAGAAAGGAATTCATTCATTGTAAACAGAAAAGTTGTGTTGTGGGATGTGTTTTCTTTTATACTAGATATTGAACGATAATGCATTGTTGTTGTTGTTTTTGTAAGTTACCGATCAAGAGATTAATAAAAGATAATGTCAAAAAAAAACCTCTTATCTTAGAGATATGTTTAATCGAGATCAATTTTGAGAAGCAATTGTACGCTTGGAGAGAAAATCCTACGTGAGTAAAGATATGCGGGGAGAGTGGTTCGGCTCCGATGGAAATTCTCTTTTTTTCCTGTGTTTTTACTTATGTTTTCTACATTTAAAGTTATGTTTAGGGTTTAGAGTTTAATATTTATAGTTAGGGTTTAGGGAATTTAAGGTAGGATATATTTTTAGGGTATAAGATATATGATTTATAATTTAAAATTTAAAGTTAGAGCTTAAAATTTAATTTTTAAATTTTTTTTAGTATTGAGACATATATATAGGTATCAAAAAATACTAAAAAGAAATATTCGTTCGGCAAAAAATAAAAAAAGGAAGAAAACAAGAATTCCAACAAAATTGAAAGAAAAAATTGAGAAACATTAGTCATTGAAGCGTTACAAAAACGACAATAAGCAAAATGCACCGACTATCAAAATATATAAGGATTAATATCTTATACACAGGCGGTGGAAACTGAAAGTTTCTATAAGTGCCTTAGTTTTAAGGTATAGGGAGATAGTTTAGGGTATAGGATTTAGGGGTTTAGATGTAGGAGTTTAGAATTTAGGGATAGTTGTTTCAATTTAAGGTTTAGGGTTTACAAGATAGGGTTTAATTTTTAGGATAATATTATGAGGATTTATGTTTTAACCTACAAACCATAAATTATAACCCTAAACCTTAAATTGAAACAATTATCCATAAATTCTAACCCTAAACAAACTCTCTATACCCTAAAACTAAGGCGCTTGTTGAAACCTTCAGTTTCTACCGCCTGTGTATAGAATATTTATTCAATATATAATATAAGGTGTTATATACTTTTACATTAGGGAAAAATCTGTCACATAAAATTACGTGTAATTATCGACGGTCTACAATTAAGTTGAATAAAAAAATTATAAATGGCAGTTTTTCTTATGGTACAATAGAATTATAAAACTTAAATTGGTATAATGTCTCTAACATTTGATTAAATTGTCATTTTGGCTCATATTCTTTTGAAGTAATTTAGACCTTAACGTTTTATTTTAGATAAGAATAGCCCATTTGCGGATGAAAACTGTTAATTAACCAACAATAAGTTGCTTGAAACGACGTTGTAAACCTACATGTCAGTGCAGGCCGCGATAGCAGTGTCATATAGGCAAACATGTCTACTTTACAAAATGACACACTAGTCAAAAGTATTTTTAATAAAATGTATAAAATATAATTTTTTTTTTCTGACGTGTCATTCTTTCAAGTCATTTCAAGTTGTTTACCGTCAGTTAACTAACGATTTTCATTCACAAAGAGACTATTATAACCCTAAATAAAACGTTGATAGTTAATTTACTTCAAAAAATAATATGAGCTAAAATAATTATTTAATCAAACATTAAAAACATTCTTTTTGGGATTATGCCAACCTAAAATACATTGAAAAATTGAACTACAATACCGTATGTCAAGATTTTAGAGTTTCACCTTTTTGCACTAAAAAAATAGAAGAAAGCCTATCTATAGCCAAAAATTAAATATTTATTTAAAAAATTAACGAAAACCTAATGGTAGAAGTTTTCGAAGCAAAAATTAAACAAATTTAGATTGTAACTGTTGATAATAATTTTAAAACAATAATAATAAGGATTAATATCCTATACACTGGCGGTAGAAATTTTTTATTTCCACAAGCGCCTCAATTATAGGGTTTAGGGTTAGGGCTTAGGGTTTAGAGTTTAGGGGTTTTAGTGTAAATGTTTAGAATTTAGGATTCATGTTTAGAATTTAGAATTTAGGGTTAGAATTTAGAGTTTAGTTTTAGGGTAATATGTGTAGGGATTTAGGTTTTAACCTATAAACCCTAAATTTTAACCCTAAACTCAAAATTTTATCAACAATCCCTAAATTCAAAACTACTACACTTATACCTCTAAATTTTAAACCCTAAACGGAGTCTCTAACCCCTAAAATTAAGACGCTTGTGTAAAAAAGTTTCCACAAGCGCTTGTGTATAGAACAATTACTCTAATAATAATAACAATTTACTAACTGTAAACTTAATTTTGGGGAAAAATATAATTAGATGGATTTAGAAAAATGAAAATACCCTTATTTATACATTAGCTTTATTTAGGGGTGAGTAAATGTAACCCCATAGACCCGCCTATGCGTTTCACGGATCCCAGGAAGTCACATTAGGGTCACAAGAGCGACCCACAGAAAAATTTCAAATAAACATATGGTTAAACCTTTAAAACCATAAAATAAATATATGATTTAAAATACAATTTCAGAAATCGTTCAAAATGATAAAACAATCATAATACCAGTTGCGGAAAATAGTTTCAGACTCATTTGTATAATACAAACACGACACACATGCCCCCTAGTTACACAGATACTATACTCCTTGACGAGCCGAAGAAACTCCCATACCGACGTTGATAGGTGCAACTTGTCTGATCTTTTAAATCCTGAGATGGTAAAAACAACATGAGCTTGGGAAAGCTCAGTAATACAGAACTACCAAAAGATGCTATAAGCTCATGCAGACATATGGTAAGCATAACAATTTCATGATGATCCAAGAAGTGACAGTTCTCTTTTCCCTTTCCGTAATTTTAGGGTAACGTTGTTCTACTATTTCGGGGTTTCAACATACTCAAGAATAATGGTATTTGTTCTTTAATCAGACCTTGAGAATTAGACAGAAATTATATAGGCTGATAATATACGAGGTAGGAATCAGAGAGTTTGGCGTCTAGTGTGTTCCAATAAGTACAGATCAACATACATAAGTACAGATCAACATGCATAAGTACAGATCAACATACATAAGTACCTAACATTATATCATATGAGCACATAACAGATTAAATGCAAATGTCCAATGTTCATACTGAAGTTTACAAGAAATACCCTCAAACCTTACACCAATATGCAGTCCCCAGAACTGCATCCATAAGGACTTACCCTAGGCCCGATGGGCGTAGGTGCCACCTAAGGGGGTGCCTTAGGTCCATAAGGACTTACCCTAGGCCCGATGGGCATAGGTGCCACTCAAAGGGAGACCTTGAGTCCATAAGGACTTACCCTAGGCCCGATGGGCGTAGGTGCCACCTAAGGGGGTGCCTTAGGTCCATAAGGACTTACCCTAGGCCCGATGGGCGTAGGTGCCACTCAAGGGGAGACCTTAAGTCCATAAGGATTTACCAGCTTGATCAGGGCTGTACCGACAGAGACTTCATATCATAACCCAACAGTATACCCCAGACAGAATCAGCGTTCAGATTTCCCAGACATGGTTAACAGAACATATGTGACAGATATTTTACTCATAACATCAGAAACGGAAGAATTCATGCTTTTGACTGATAAATGGGCATACTATTGCAGAGCAGGCATTTCAGTATTCATCATGCAAACAGATTGTACCATCATAGGTCAAGCAACCACATAACAAGTAAACAACTGAGCAAACATATACAATATCATTAAACAGAATATAGCACACATGGAACACACTAGATGGGACAGATCATTTCTCAGAGATGCTTGGCATTTACGGAATGAGACATATTGAACTTGTGACGATTTGAACGGATTTCTGAAACGTGGCCCCTATTAGAAGGGGTTCATACTAACGGTCTAAACCAGATATTCAGGAGATGATATATCAAGATCTTTGAGAGCTTTGGCATATCCCGAGTGATTCAGTCATTTAGGCTTACAAGGGCATTATAGTCATTTTATCATACACGGACATTTTGGTAATTTATACCAACAAGGCATAAACAGTGGCTCGAGAATTCTGTTTGCTCATCAAATTTCCAACCAGGCATTCAAAGATTTCTATGTCAAGATTCTTCACGGTATCGGATACATTCAGGGCTATTTTGATTACTTGGGCCAACGAGGGCATCTTGGTCATTTAACTATTAGGGATGATTTTCGTAATTTAGCCCATTAATGATGATATGACGATTCATAGTATTTAATGTTTCCAGAAGTTTATCGAGCCTCCAAAATCATTCGAACTATCATACCTCAACCTTGCATTTCTAACCAACCCTTCTAATGTATCTGGCTGTATAGTATATCTGAACGGTTGCTTTCGTATTTCACCACCAGACTTGCCGCAGAGTAGTCGAACTCATATTCTGTGCATAAAACTTCCAACCTTATTTTAATATCAGGAGTGATTATCGTACATGAGTGTGATTCCTAACACTTAGGGGCGCTTTAGCCCTTAAAGTCTTATTAAAATCTCAGAATTTCATCAAATGCATATCTGCATATTTAGCTCAAGAGGGCTTTTCCGTCATTTTGGAAATTGGAATAAATCCACCATTTCTTTCTGAATTATCATTTGGTACCTCCATCATTCACGTATTCAAATGAAATTAAGTCGTCATAACTCTCCGCCTCTTTATAGACGATTCATTCGTTACAGAACTTGAGGGTATAACGTTATTCTTATATAATTCACGCATTACTATCATAGGGATCGACTTAGTATTTCAACAATATTTCCAGAGAATTCTCATTCATATGTTATACAAAGTTTGAGGGATTATCCAAGTTTGTATCACACGAATTGCATATTAATGCCGAAGTCTTTTCATTAAAACATACATCTTGGGTAGTGTAAATTACATAATCAAGTCGAATGCAGATTTTAGGTCATTTCCTTTATCAGAGGGGTAGTTTAGTCATACTTATGCTCCAAGGGCATTTTCGTAATTTCATATCCAACATCTCATACTTATTTTTCGTATCGAATTCAGCTTAAGCAGATTTCACAAAACACTTATCATAAGCATGCATGCTTTAACCAGGTATCAACATGTACATAAAGCATACAAGGGGTAGTAATGTATTACCTTAGTTCCGAGTTATACTGGTTGACTCATGATACTACATTCAATCGCATTATCATCCATACTGGATGTCCCATGAAATTTCGAATACCGAGATACTTGCATACCTTCAAATACACAAATTAACATTTCAGTTCTTATCCATAGAGCTCTTAACAAAATTAAACACTTTCGGGTTCAAGGTCAGATTCGGAGGCCTTCGGGTCAGAATTTTGCAAAACGGGCTTCAAAATCGGACTCAGGACGTCGAAAAACATAAAATAAGGCTTTTCGGAAAATTTGACTTTTTGGTCAAAGTCAAAGTCAACGGGTCAGAGTCAATGCTGACGTCAGCATGACATCAGCAGTCAACTGAGTTGACTCGGGCTGACTCGGACGAGTTGACTCAGTTGACTCGGACGAGTTGACTCGGTTGACGGGGACGAGTTGACTCGGGTTGACGGGGACGAGTTGACTCGGGTTGACGGGTCGGGTCGGACGGGTCGGGTCAGACGGGTCGGGTCGGACGGGTCGGGTTGGACGGGTCGGGTCGGACAGATGACTGGTTCAATCGGTCAGACCGGTTTGGACCGGGTTCAGACTGGGTTCACTCACCCGAAATACTCTGGTCGCCGGATGGTGGTCGGAAAACTCACCGGAGAGCTCAATGGACGCGATTCTGCCGGAAAAACGTAGATCATTAGGCCACAAATCCAATCCATGCATTTTTAATCCGAAATAGGCCGGAAAATAGGCCGGATCTTACCTTTAAAGATCAAAACGGTCGGAATGTTCGAAGCTCCGACGAAACCCTTCCCGGTGTCGGAATGCCAATCGACTGGGTGGGTTTTGATCAGCTCGCCGAGGGGAGCCGAGAGCCGGTGGCCGTTCCTCGAACGGACGTCGAGGACGGTCGGAAACGAAGGAAAACAGAGGCGATGGTGTTGGGTCTTCGACCAAACTTTCGAACCCAGCTTGCGACGGACGGCGGCTCAAAAACGCGCGTGGATGCCATGGGTATGATCGGGACTCGACGGGGAACGTCTCGGCACCGACGGTGAGCAGCACGGCACGGTGGTGGAGGCGGATCGAACGGTGGTCGAAAGGGGGTAGGTAGGAGAAGACGGGTGGTTTTTTTTTATTATTTGAGATTTGGGTCTAAAACATTTAATTTGGGTAGATGGGGAGTCTCATTTTTATTTATTATTGGATTACACAGATAAACCATATCCTAAATAAAAACTAGAGTAAACTAAAGCCATAAATTGCCTTAGCTCAGACGGTTAAAGCTTGGGCTTACCAAGCATAGGTTACAGGTTCGAGTTTCCTTGGTTGCAAATCTTCTTCTTTTTTTTAAACCAATACTTAGGGTGTTACAATTCTCCCTCCCTTAAAAGAAATTTCGTCCTCGAAATTTACCATGGTCAGAGAAATGCAGAACTAATCTTTCATTCGTTCTTGTATTGAAAATCCATCTATCGGGGTATCCTTGTTTCCCAAAACGCTCACACAGTTACGGATCAATTTGGTATCGTTCCGGTCACTCAGGCTAACATCTAACCCAAAATCCTCCCATGATGCATGTCCACCGAATTGATTAAATGCAATACATAAATCGATACAGAACTTTATACGGAGTGGCACAAACTCTTGTCTTATAGCTGCTATTATTATAGCATACTCAGTCAAGAATACAAAACATTCTCGCCACCACAGAAGTCGATCATACAATCTGAAAGTACGTCTATCAGAAACTGAATTTCTCTACAAGATTGACATTCAATTTACGGATGAATTGTGCGTGAAGTTTATGCAAGTACTCAAAACGTCAACCAGGGCCCTCCAGAATCAGGATGTAACACCAAATTTCAATCCGGGATGATATTTATCGATATATCAAGCCACACTATGGAGGAGATGCCTTTCCTCATACTGATCGAACACAACTAAGGTCATTAGCGGATATAACTTGCCTTCAACGTAATATTCAGACAACTATTTCTTCGTGTTTAACAGAGGTACCACAGATTATATACTTTCGGCACAATCACAAACACTTCTCTCTGAAGTTCATAGTTTTTTTTTCACAATTCCGATAGGGTATTTTCAGACACAATCGTTATCACCGAATAGTCTTTCATGAAATCTTACATCGGACATCCCGCATTATCTAACATTTATTCTTAATCTGTTTTTAATTCTTCAATTTCACCAGTATGAATCATCTCAGATTCAAATCCACTAGGTTAATCCAATTCACAAACGAATGTTACAGACAATTTCTAGTCATTACGATTCGAGATATAACGGACAGAAAGTTTAGATTCAATTATTTCAGAAAAATGATCCGACATCAGAGTTTTGGCTCGGAAGAGTACGGTATGATCTAGGGGCATGTACAGACCAGACACCCTACGACAGACGATCGGCCGATCTACCCAGAATGACGCAACTCTAAGCTCTGATACCACTAAATGTAACCCCATAGACCCGCCTATGCGTTTCACGGATCCCAGGAAGTCACATTAGGGTCACAAGAGCGACCCACAGAAAAATTTCAAATAAACATATGGTTAAACCTTTAAAACCATAAAATAAATATATGATTTAAAATACAATTTCAGAAATCGTTCAAAATGATAAAACAATCATAATACCAGTTGCGGAAAATAGTTTCAGACTCATTTGTATAATACAAACACGACACACATGCCCCCTAGTTACACAGATACTATACTCCTTGACGAGCCGAAGAAACTCCCATACCGACGTTGATAGGTGCAACTTGTCTGATCTTTTAAATCCTGAGATGGTAAAAACAACATGAGCTTGGGAAAGCTCAGTAATACAGAACTACCAAAAGATGCTATAAGCTCATGCAGACATATGGTAAGCATAACAATTTCATGATGATCCAAGAAGTGACAGTTCTCTTTTCCCTTTCCGTAATTTCAGGGTAACGTTGTTCTACTATTTCGGGGTTTCAACATACTCAAGAATAATAGTATTTGTTCTTTAATCAGACCTTGAGAATTAGACAGAAATTATATAGGCTGATAATATACGAGGTAGGAATCAGAGAGTTTGGCGTCTAGTGTGTTCCAATAAGTACAGATCAACATACATAAGTACAGATCAACATGCATAAGTACAGATCAACATACATAAGTACCTAACATTATATCATATGAGCACATAACAGATTAAATGCAAATGTCCAATGTTCATACTGAAGTTTACAAGAAATACCCTCAAACCTTACACCAATATGCAGTCCCCAGAACTGCATCCATAAGGACTTACCCTAGGCCCGATGGGCGTAGGTGCCACCTAAGGGGGTGCCTTAGGTCCATAAGGACTTACCCTAGGCCCGATGGGCATAGGTGCCACTCAAAGGGAGACCTTGAGTCCATAAGGACTTACCCTAGGCCCGATGGGCGTAGGTGCCACCTAAGGGGGTGCCTTAGGTCCATAAGGACTTACCCTAGGCCCGATGGGCGTAGGTGCCACTCAAGGGGAGACCTTAAGTCCATAAGGATTTACCAGCTTGATCAGGGCTGTACCGACAGAGACTTCATATCATAACCCAACAGTATACCCCAGACAGAATCAGCGTTCAGATTTCCCAGACATGGTTAACAGAACATATGTGACAGATATTTTACTCATAACATCAGAAACGGAAGAATTCATGCTTTTGACTGATAAATGGGCATACTATTGCAGAGCAGGCATTTCAGTATTCATCATGCAAACAGATTGTACCATCATAGGTCAAGCAACCACATAACAAGTAAACAACTGAGCAAACATATACAATATCATTAAACAGAATATAGCACACATGGAACACACTAGATGGGACAGATCATTTCTCAGAGATGCTTGGCATTTACGGAATGAGACATATTGAACTTGTGACGATTTGAACGGATTTCTGAAACGTGGCCCCTATTAGAAGGGGTTCATACTAACGGTCTAAACCAGATATTCAGGAGATGATATATCAAGATCTTTGAGAGCTTTGGCATATCCCGAGTGATTCAGTCATTTAGGCTTACAAGGGCATTATAGTCATTTTATCATACACGGACATTTTGGTAATTTATACCAACAAGGCATAAACAGTGGCTCGGGAATTCTGTTTGCTCATCAAATTTCCAACCAGGCATTCAAAGATTTCTATGTCAAGATTCTTCACGGTATCGGATACATTCAGGGCTATTTTGATTACTTGGGCCAACGAGGGCATCTTGGTCATTTAACTATTAGGGATGATTTTCGTAATTTAGCCCATTAATGATGATATGACGATTCATAATATTTAATGTTTCCAGAAGTTTATCGAGCCTCCAAAATCATTCGAACTATCATACCTCAACCTTGCATTTCTAACCAACCCTTCTAATGTATCTGGCTGTATAGTATATCTGAACGGTTGCTTTCGTATTTCACCACCAGACTTGCCGCAGAGTAGTCGAACTCATATTCTGTGCAGAAAACTTCCAACCTTATTTTAATATCAGGAGTGATTATCGTACATGAGTGTGATTCCTAACACTTAGGAGCGCTTTAGCCCTTAAAGTCTTATTAAAATCTCAGAATTTCATCAAATGCATATATGCATATTTAGCTCAAGAGGGCTTTTCCGTCATTTTGGAAATTGGAATAAATCCATCATTTCTTTCTGAATTATCATTTGGTACCTCCATCATTCACGTATTCAAACGAAATTAAGTCGTCATAACTCTCCTCCTCTTTATAGACGATTCATTCGTTACAGAACTTGAGGGTATAACGTTATTCTTATATAATTCACGCATTACTATCATAGGGATCGACTTAGTATTTCAACAATATTTCCAGAGAATTCTCATTCATATGTTATACAAAGTTTGAGGGATTATCCAAGTTTGTATCACACGAATTGCATATTAATGCCGAAGTCTTTTCATTAAAACATACATCTTGGGTAGTGTAAATTACATAATCAAATCGAATGCAGATTTTAGGTCATTTCCTTTATCAGAGGGGTAGTTTAGTCATACTTATGCTCCAAGGGCATTTTCGTAATTTCATATCCAACATCTCAGACTTATTTTTCGTATCGAATTCAGCTTAAGCAGATTTCACAAAACACTTATCATAAGCATGCATGCTTTAACCAGGTATCAACATGTACATAAAGCATACAAGGGGTAGTAATGTATTACCTTAGTTCCGAGTTATACCGGTTGACTCATGATACTACATTCGATCGCATTAGAATCCAGACTGGATGTCCCATGAAATTTCGAATACCGAGATACTTGCATGCCTTCAAATACACAAATTAACATTTCAGTTCTTATCCATAGAGCTCTTAACAAAATTAAACACTTTCGGGTTCAAGGTCAGATTCGGAGGCCTTCGGGTCAGAATTTTGCAAAACGGGCTTCAAAATCGGACTCAGGACGTCGAAAAACATAAAATAAGGTTTTTCGGAAAATTTGACTTTTTGGTCAAAGTCAAAGTCAACGGGTCAGAGTCAATGCTGACGTCAGCATGACATCAGCAGTCAACTGAGTTGACTCGGGCTGACTCGGACGAGTTGACTCAGTTGACTCGGACGAGTTGACTCGGTTGACGGGGACGAGTTGACTCGGGTTGACGGGGACGAGTTGACTCGGGTTGACGGGTCGGGTTGGACGGGTCGGGTCGGACAGATGACCGGTTCAATCGGTCAGACCGGTTTGGACCGGGTTCAGACTGGGTTCACTTACCCGAAATACTCTGGTCGCCGGACGGTGGTCGGAAAACTCACCGGAGAGCTCAATGGACGCGATTCTGCCAGAAAAACGTAGATCATTAGGCCACAAATCCAACCCATGCATTTTTAATCCGAAATAGGCCGGATCTTACCTTTAAAGATCAAAACGGTCGGAATGTTCGAAGCTCCGACGAAACCCTTCCCGGTGTCGGAATGCCAATCGGCTGGGTGGGTTTTGATCAGCTCGCCGAGGGGAGCCGAGAGCCGGTGGCCGTTCCTCGAACGGACGTCGAGGACGGTCGGAAACGAAGGAAAACAGAGGCGATGGTGTTGGGTCTTCGACCAAACTTTCGAACCCAGCTTGCGACGGACGGCGGCTCAAAAACGCGCGCGGATGCCATGGGTATGATCGGGACTCGACGGGGAACGTCTCGGCACCGACGGTGAGCAGCACGACACGGTGGTGGAGGCGGATCAAACGGTGGTCGAAAGGGGGTAGGTAGGAGAAGACGGATGGTTTTTTTTTTATTATTTTAGATTTGGGTCTGAAACATTTAATTTGGGTAGATGGGGAGTCTCATTTTTATTTATTATTGGATTACACAGATAAACCATATCCTAAATAAAAACTAGAGTAAACTAAAGCCATAAATTGCCTTAGCTCAGACGGTTAAAGCTTGGGCTTACCAAGAATAGGTTACAGGTTCAAGTTCCCTTTGTTGCAAATCTTTTTTTTTTAAACCAATACTTAGGGTGTTACAGTAAAACTCGACTCGACTCGAAAAAACTGAAATTTTCGACTCTATTAATTCTAACTCAACTCAAAAAAATTTCAAATAAAGTTTGAGTTGTAAAATGGAAATTGGAATAACTCGAAATTTTTAGTAATTAGTGGCTTGATCTTTAAGTTCGAGTTGAATCCCTCAATTTTTCCTGATATATATATAATATCTATATAAAAAATATGAAGAAATATATGCCACATATGAAAAAATATGATGAAATATACATGCATATCTTATATGATTATAGAAAGTCGTTTAAATTGAAATCAAACTATACTATAAACATGATAAATAATTACAATTTAATTTGTATAGGAACTCGAAAACTCGACTCAACTCAAACTGGAAAAAAAATTCAAATAAAATTTGAGTTGTATCAACTTGAATAACTATATTTTTTAATTCGACTCGATCGAATATTGACCCTAACTTTATTAGGAGCTGAAAATAATATATTGATTGTCTCTAAACCTATCAAACTTGAATTCTATAGGGTCTGATAATGGCCTAATGGGTTAGATAGAACGATTGTATGCCCAACTCCCAACTCGTCCTTCGGCAATCGTCTAACAGGCCACACATATTTCCCATTCCAAGTTTCTTTTCCTTATGGGCCTGATTCTTTAAGGCCCCATAAAGGCCCATCATCCAGAACCTTCTTGGTGTAACAAACAAGCGCCGTTCACGCCTTGCTAGTCCTTTCTCCACGAGGACTGCGACCAATAAAAATTCCCCAAGAAGAAGTACCACTCAAATCCGACCCTTGATCTGGTCAACCACGAAACAATCAAAACCGTTGGATACTCCTAATTTTGTTCCAAAAATATCTGGCCTTCTATATATAACTGTTATGGCGCGCCTCTCTATCCAGATCTTTCTCTCTCGTCGTCGTTTCTTTCAACTCGATCGAAATCTTCAGATTGTTTGAGTAGTCGCTTTCGTTTCTTTTATTAATGGGTTTCGCTGTTTGGTTGGAATCCATTATTCCTCTTTATTCTGTTTTTCGTTTCATGTTCTCCGCTCGCGATTACAAGAATCGATTTGTTCTCAGATATCTATTGAGGTATGTTAATTTAATCAATTACTACGTTGCTTGTTCTGTTCATAGATGTTCTACGCTAGAGTTTGACGCTTATCTTTCTTTTAAAGGTTGCTATAGTTGCTATATGTGTTTAAGTAATTTCTTCTCTAAAGAGGCCAATTAATCATGTTATCGAATTCGGGCCTTTGTCTTTGAAGCTTTGTTTGAAAATTAGGTATCAAGCTTTCACCGGATTTTATTTGCCTGTATTTTGGCTTTTTGATTGTGTATTATGTTTCTTTAATGTTTTTAGATCTGGAAACATTGTTCAGATTTGTTTCATGAACAGGGAAGTGGCGGGCTGATTTTGGTGCTTGATGCCATCTGTTTGATGATGCCTTCTTGAATGCACTTGGAAGAAAAACAAGTTGTAAAGGGTTTGCGTATATTTGTTAGCAGCTATTAGTGTATTTTGGCCTCTTGTTGTAGTCTGATTAGCAGCTATTAGTGTCACTGATTAGTTGTTATGCGACCTTTGCCATTACAGGTGCGCTTGTATGGCAGGTCATAAACCATAATAAAATTTTAAATTTTTTGGTTTTTCAGGGGGAGATGGCACGGGAGATATGTTTTGTTTTATTTATTTTTCCCCGGCTCTCCCCCTGTGTGTTGGCTCCATTGTCTTTTTCCTCTTAATTTTCTCCTGCATCCCCAATTGGCTATTTGCGATTTTCGGTTTTATGCAAATCACGCAATAATTCTCCGTATCAAAGCATATGCCATTTGATAGAATGAAGCAGAATACAATTACGATTCTGGACTCTGGAGAGCATATGGTTTCAGTGAGTGCCATTTCAACTAACAAGGTATATTTTTTCATTGCAATTTTAACCCAAAATGCTCAATGGTACTTGTCTCCATCACGTCTCATATCTACTTTTGATTTTATGCAAGCATTATCTCGCGAACAGTTCTGCTTATATCATTACTACGCTTGTCTTGCTTCCGAATATTCTTATTTATATGATTGACAATCCAAAGTTCAATAACAATCCGTTGGAATTATTGGGATGAAATCAGTATAGATGTCACATAACCTGGTGCTGCAGCCTTTATTTAATATGGACTAAACTGAAAGGTGTTGATTATAACCCATTGGTTATTCTGCTATCGTCCATAGCTGTATTTTGTTTCAAGAGAATTGGTTGTTGGTCTGTTGTAAATTGTTACCGTTGCTCGGTTGGTCATGTTGTTGTTCACAAATAAGTTGTATGCTACATTGATACAACTGATGGCTTTGTTTGCATTTGAGGCTGTTGTCATCCTATCACCTACGACGGCTATATGGCTTTAGATTCCGAAGCTTTTTAATCCCCTGTGGAAGGTTGAGAAACTTCTTGCATTTTGAGTTATTGTAGCCTTTTCATTTGATGGTATGTGCATTAACTTGATGAATTTGCCTTTCAGGACTACATGTTATGCACACTCCCTTGGAAAGCTTTAATCGGTTTCTGCAGAAGCATTTGTATGTAAAAACTCTTGCTCTGATTACTTTCAATATGGTGTCATCTCTTCGATATCTGATATTGAACTCTACATGCATGTAAACACACTGTAAAAGGGTTTGCGGAAGTTTGTTAGATTTTGATTCTTTACCAATTATTTTAATGCGATTCTGACTAATATGAGTAGCAAGTTCAATGATAGCCCATATGAATTATGATCATGGAATTGATATAAGGTTGGGATCTATTGGTGAAACTTAACTGAATGGTCGGTGTTTTTCTTGCTGTCTTTTGTTTCATGAAAAGCGGTGATTGGTCTATTGTAAATTGTAAATGACTGCATCATCTTCTTTTGCATTGTTGGGTATGATTGTGAATTAGTTACTAAATAATTTGTATGCTTCATTTGTCCAACTAACGGCTTCCTTTCCAATTGATGCCTGCCATCAAGAGTTTAACCAATGCAACTTTATAACATTTCAGATTTTCCTGCTTTCCCTGTGGTAGGTAGGTGAGCAACTTCTTGTCTTGCAAGACTGTAGGCTAAACTCAGTCCTTTGGAAAGACACCGTATGCAGGGGAAAGAATCTTGCTCCAAGTACACGCCATATGTTGAATTATTTTTGATACCTTGTCCATGACTCTACACGCTTATAGCAAGCACTGAATGATTTGGCAATAATGGACTTTTAAACTCACTTGACCTGATTGGTAATATAGATCTACTTTTGCTTAAGTAGCTAGATTTCAGAGACTTAGTTACTTTGGCGTTGTGTTACACCTTGCAACCGAAATTGACAGTGTTGTAATCATTTTTCTTTAAAGTTATTAGTCTTGACTTCTTTTCTTCTCTTTTACGTGAAGTCTTTTGTTACTCCAACTAAAGTTGACGTATAAATTGTATTTCTACATATAATTCTTTTGGAATTTTGCATGTAGTTTTGTTGGACGTCGCAGTTTTTGCATGTTAGTTGGTAGGCTGTCCGATGTTCAGCTAATTGGTAAACATGATTTTGTTAAGTTAGATGTTCGTCTTCTGTTGCAAATGAATAATTTTGATGTAGGCTGAACTGTTGAGGGAAGTGGCGGGCCGCAAATGTTTGGGGTGGGACTATTTTACTCTGCTTTTGGGCCATTACTTGCTGTCAGATTTAGAACCCTCTTATCTGTCGTGTTTATGGATCCATAAGCTCAAAATCGGCAGAGCGCTCAAACATTGTGGTTTGGGAGGTTGGTGGTTCGAATCCACCTGGATCCTTGATTCCTTTATGGAAGAAATTATTGTTTTAAAACGACTTTGAATTTTTAGGTAATTTTGGAAAAGCTCGAGGACAATAAGAAAAAACCATACGGAAGTAAAAGTAGCATGCGTGGTTGATTTGATTCGGAGGATGGCAGCAGGCCACGTGTTTACGAGGACGATTTCCCTTTATTTTGTTTTTTTCTTCTTCTTGAAAGCATTAGTCTGGCCGACAATTCATTCTCAACCTAAAATTTGCTGATTCTGCTGTGGTTTATATATATATATATTAAAAAATAACCGTATTGTTTGTATGAATAGTTATTCTAATTTATTTTTTTAAGTGATTTAATCGAATGTTTTATTTTGGGTTAAAATGAACCATCCACAGAAGAGAATTGTTAGTTGACTAACAATAAATTGCTTGAAATAACATGACTGTATCATTATATAAAGTTATCATATTTGTATGACGCTACGATAGCGGCGTACACTGGCATGTAAATTTGTCACGTTATTTCAAATAATTTATCGTCAATTTACTAATAATTTTCATATGTAAAGGAGCTATTTTGACAAAAAAAATAAAATGGTGGGGCTTAAATTACTAAAAAAAAATATAAATTAAAATAATTATTCAGTCAAACATTATAGATATTATTTGACATTATGCCTACTAATAATACAGGAAATAACAGTTAAAGAAAAAAAATATTAATCCAATACAAATTATCAGAAAACGCTTCTATTAGTTGACCCAAACAATGAAACAAACAATAGCTTCGTAAATATTTTTTGTATTGTTAAATGTAAAAGAACACACTCTATTGTATATTTATTTTTCACTCCAGCTTCCTATTTTTCCACCATATAATGGTTTATTATTCTAAAATTATGGTACTTTATTTTCAATTTTGTTTTCAACACGTCTCAAACAAGGTAAATTAGTATATAGTAATAGCATAGTGTTCCGCTGTCTGAAAATTAAGTTTCTTTATTGTCAATAATACGTGTGGCCTTAGCACTTTCCAACCGGGAAAAAGGAGAGGCAAAAACAGCTAAAGCAATAAAAGGTGGGTTCATTAGGACCCAAACATTTAAACTCGTTCCTCTTTCACTTTCAATCTTCCTGCTTGATCAAAGATCAACTCTTTTCTCTAGAATAAAGCAGAGTCTTTCCTCTGTTTCTTTCCTCAGGCCAGTACTGAAGCAAAGCTGTTGGTTTCTTTTTCTACATCTTTGTATCCGTTGATCTATCTTTTGCTGTTAATATTCTTTTTTACTCAACTTTTACTAATGTAGAAGCTTTTTCTTGGTTATTATTAGATTTAAAATATGTGTTTTTTATTAGAAAAAAATAAAAGCAGTAAAAATTGGAAAATAAAGCTTTTACTACGTGGATGCAACAAGCACAATGCTTGGCCAAATCAGTTGTGTAGTTCTATGGATTACGGAATAAGAACTAGGACGACCAAATGTTTGCTTTTACTTACCACTTACCATGTCGGTGCAAAAGGGGATCATCATTTCCCTCACTCGTTGATATGTAGAATAAAGAATCTTAATTTTTTTCCCTTTCATTTAAATTTACAGACTTTTGGTATTAAATGAAATGAAACCATGTAGCTTTCCTCAGGTGTGGTTCAGGCTTATGTCTCCGGTAGCAGTATTTGTGTTATTGTTTGTGGTTGAGTTGAGCACTGGTATATTCAATGAAATTCTTGATTTAGTTCATAATTCTTGCTCTACATTGGTGCTTAAATTTGTTACTTCCTTCAACTGTAATTGTGTGGTTGTACTCTGGGTGGGGAGAACTATAGAAGCATATTTTCTCTGCAATTTCTTTAATTGTTAAGGTGTACAGGTTAATTTCTCGATTCTCGCATCATTTTTTCACTTTAAAAGCCAATTAGCAACCGTTTTAGTTGATTATTTCTGAATGTTAAGTCCCAAGTCTTGCACACTGTAATGCAGGTTGAACTAGATTGTTAGATTCCAGTATTAGTCAAAATGTTCAGTAGATGGAGCAATTCGCATCACAAGGAGAATGATTCATTGCAGCATGAATCCAAGGTAATAAAGTTGGATCGGGTTTGTGAATTATTTGTTGGAAATCTTTCGTGTTGTATACTCGAATATCCATTTGCTGCTCCTCATTTTGGAAAAACTTGCACCAGTAAATAATTATCAATATAAGATCTACCTATTAATATATTTTAAAAATTAACATTGTTCTGTCTTTAGAATGTTGTTACTAGTTGGTTAATACTAGCTCTTACATGGAAATACAATCAGATCAAGGAGCTTCGAGCTGCACTCCGACCACTATCTGGACGCAGTTTAAAATATTGTACCGATGCCTGCTTGAGGAGATACTTGGAGGCAAGAAACTGGAATGTTGACAAATCAAAGAAAATGCTGGAAGAGACACTCAAATGGAGATCAACCTATAAGCCTGAGGAAATTCGTTGGGTGAGCTTATTAACTTCACTGTTCATACATCGAATTAACGCTTGTGAATGATGATTGACTGTTTACAATAGTAATGAATAGCTTTTAGAATATTTTTTCACTTGCTGCTTTTTGATGTTTTGTTGTCAGCATGAAGTTGCAGTAGAAGGGGAGACTGGAAAAGTATCCAGGGCAAACTTTCATGACCGATATGGTAGGACAGTTCTTATATTGCGACCGGGAAAGCAGGTAAGAGGTTTGAATTAAAAGAAAACGGAACTCTCGAGTTAATTAACATGGCTATAAATGTTGCAGAACACCACATCGTTGGACAATCAACTTCGCCATTTGGTGTATCTGATAGAGAATGCGATCCTAAGCCTTCCCGAGGGTCAAGAGCAGATGGCATGGTTGATAGATTTCACTGGCTGGACATTGAGCACGAGTGTGCCCATCAAGTCGGCTCGCGACACTATAAATCTATTACAAAACCACTACCCTGAGAGGTTGGCTGTAGCGTTTCTCTATAACCCCCCGAGAATTTTCGAAGCATTCTGGAAGGTTTGAGTTCTATCAACTGCAATAACTTTCCTTTTCATATTTTGCACATATTCTAGGCTGCCTTGGGTGAACCCTATTCATTGATGCATTTCAATGTAAACTGCAGCTCATACTGATTGATCTATTGGCAAAATACAAACCGATTTGCTTTGCTTTCGTTTTTTGGCAGATTGTTAAGTATTTCATGGATACGAAAACCTTCCAAAAGGTGAAGTTTGTGTACCCTAAGAATACAGACAGTGTGGGGCTCATGAGATCGTATTTCGACGAGGAAAATCTACCAACTGAATTTGGAGGAAAGGCCATATTGGAGTACAACCATGAAGAATTCTCCAAACAAATGATCCAGGATGATATCAAGTCTTCCCATTTGTGGGGATTCAATGATAAAGACCAATGTATTGGCAACGGGCACTCCGGATCCGATGT
The DNA here is from genome assembly GCA_958450335.1 of Hibiscus tridactylites. NCBI lineage: Eukaryota > Viridiplantae > Streptophyta > Magnoliopsida > Malvales > Malvaceae > Hibiscus > Hibiscus tridactylites. The sequence goes on from OY288282.1 coordinate 77,639,550, forward strand.
TGCTCTCGCACCAGCAGCCAGTTGATCTACTTGCGGCCGGCCAATTATGTTGTAATAAATTCATATACATATATTGTCTATGCAACTGAAAGTGAGCTGCACGTAGCCTTTTGACAAATAAGGGTTTCCCCTTCTAGTGATAAACATTGAGCTTGTTCCGTCATTTTCCAATGATGTAGGCTACTTTGCCTTTACCCTTCCTATATGTAGTAAAGAGAAAAAAATAATGCATTCGTGTGAGATTCTACTACAAGCAAAGACCGATTACAGTAAGATTGCAGTACTTTTCTTACTATGAAAACGGAACGCACATACCAGTTTTTCTCAAAAACAGAGTTATTTACAGGGAAATACAAGTCATACAGATATCAACATTTATACCTACACAATCATTCACTTCCCCTATATGTAAACAAACTAACGGCAAAGCAAGGCAAAATACTGAGGAAATAAAGAAAAAAGTAACTCAACGGAAACTACTACTCAGTCAAAATCTGTATTGAATGGTACATCCTTGTAAACGAGATACGAGATGGTGGTATACGACTTTGGATCTCAAGCTAGTGGACTGTAATACCAACTTAGATGCAAGGATTTAGATAAGCCGCCTTTTGAAGCTTCGAGTGGTTGCTTGGTAAGTACGAACCAACAAGCCAACTCCTATACCAACACCGAGACAAACGCCAAGACCGATCCCTACGCCCACCCTTACACCTGCATTGAACCATGAGAGCTCACCATCTTCGTTATCCATGTACTCTGTTCTCCTCCAGAAGATATTGTTGTAGTCTTCATCGTCCACTTGTTTGTAGTTTCTGTATTCTGATAACTATGAATGGAAAGTAATGTGAGGAGTTAGAGATGAGCGAAATGTATGTGTTGTACTGCATCAAAGAAAACAAACTACTGAAAAATAAAAAATTTAAAAAATCAACAGGAACGTTCATTTTTAGGATTCACTATGGCCTTCTCTTCTCCATCTACCCTCCCTCACAAGCATATACAACACAAGTAAAAATGCAACGCTCCGTGATCCTCGGTAAGAAGCAGCTGACTCTTGAGGATGAAAAGAAAGCCTGAACTGATGCTGCAGATCGCCAATGATGACAGTGTGAAATTATATGTTCTCTCTTTAATATTTGAGTTTGTCCAAGATTGAACTAAGAGTCCGGGGTTCTACCAACAAGTCGCATCTAAAAACAACAATAACTAATCCCAGGGACCCAAAGAAGAAAACTACTAATACAAATACCTAAAGCTTACATGAAGTGCTTCCAAAGAGGGTTCAACACATTTATTTCCCTGTGACATTGAGTTGCCTTCAAAGAGAAAGATATCTATTTCCAATATGGGAGGTGGGTTAAAACGGCAGGCAATAGTTGAGATCTATAACATTGGTTGTGTTCAAACAAAATATTTGAGAAAACATAGTTGTATGTTCCAAAGCCTCAACCAGTTTCTTAGTAGCAAAAGTTCAGTATGCCCACTCGTGTAATAAGATGTTGTGTGGAAAGTATGAAGCTTAAAGATCGACAGTAACTTTCTGGGGCAAGTCTGGGTAATTCCAACTTTACACGAAACCTCATCGACCCTCATTGGCTTGCAAAGCTGCTATTAATCAAATACTTGATTGCAATGAAATACATAAACACAGCATTAGCATTAACAGAAGAGGATGACCCTCAACAATAGAAGGGCAATAAACAGCCAGGAGAGGTGGCCTCCACATGACAGCAAACGGGTATGGCTCTAGTGGGCCTAGAGTCATCAGGATCAGGCGGACCTACTTTACTGAAAAGTACACAATAGAAAAGGAAAAGGGGTATATCCCATCACTTTAAAAGTGTGCTTTGCCCATACGCTGATGACACGTATAGGATAAAGATTCCGTTTCCCAGTCCATTCCAAATCTTGCAAGTATGAAGTATGGACCATGTTTCAAGACAGGAAGCACGATGACAGCCTTAAAATGGAGGAAGGAAACTAGCATAAAATAAAAACTTCACCGAATTTGAAATCACAGAACTTGGACCAAAGCTTATAATGCAATGCCATATCTGAATTCATATCTTCATTATCCATTGCGAAAACAATAACTTATCTTTTTATACAAAGGACCGAAGACCTTAGCCTTGGAAGAGGATAAGGATTATAATCTTGGACCCTACAGGATGAATGACTTCATAATGATGGTTGCTTGGACCAGCTAGGATATGTCTTGGGTTAAATGCTATGAAATTTTATCGAACATTACTCCAAATACATAAGGATTAGACTTAGACCAAAGCATATGAATGGCCATCCTTAAATAAACAGAGCATGGACTACTAAATTGGTAAGATTAAGAACTCAGCATCAAATCATGGCTCAAACGTAGCACATCACAAACTCAGTCCGCTAAAGTAAACAGAAGAGGAAGGAAAAGGAATTTCAATAGTGAATAAGGTATGTTACCTGCATATATCCAGGTGACATATCTTTCTGGCATTCAGTGCTCTCATATTCCGGGATTGCATCTAATGTTCCCTTGCGATTATGCTTCTTCCTGTAATTAAGTTGCAATGTTTCGGTCAAGATGATTGGTTTTCCAGAGAAGCAACCAGCAACATAAACCTCGATGGTTGGTGGCAATAATTTGGGAGAAGAATTGAGCTTTCCCTTCAGGAAACAACTGCCAGATGTGATCTCTGATTCACAATTCATACTCCATTGTTTCACATTATTTTTCGATTCCCCAATGAAGCCATTATGAGCAGACAGTTCCAAAACACCAGAGAGAATGAGATCCTTTTTATCTAACACCTCGAATTTCACACTTCCTGTCAACCTAACATTATCTGTACTCACATAGGTGACTTCTTCTGATCTTTTATCTACCCGATCCCTTCTAAGGAGTATAGAGACCTCATCAGAGTACATACTGCTTCTAATGCCATTAACTTCAAAAAGGGTGTCGGGCTCTAAGGGGATATGACTGAGAGTTAGAAACTCCGGAGTCCAATCATCAACTTGAAATTTGCTGACTCTAACATAGAAGACTCTCAAATCAAACCAAAGTGATGATAATCCGGCACAGGGTTGAAGCGGCGAGTACCGAATAAGCTTAAGGTCGCCATCTGCTACTTTACCATTTTCTGGTGTTTCACAAAGACCCTCCATTATTGAGGAGCTTAATCCTCACTGAATCCCTCTAACATCAATTAGAATCACAACAGCCGATGAAACACAAAAATTGGTATTGAATTGCCTGTAAAAACCTGTTATAACAATAGGAGAGTAATGCAAGTCAGATAATCAAAAGGAATAATTCATTCAAATCAGCATAGGTCGAAATTAAGGAAGAGAAGGGGAATAGGAACAATGAATATAAGAGACAAATCCATGGGAGAGCTTGATAAGAGATTTCCAAGTAACAGTCCAAATAAAGGTAAAAAAAAACATAAACTTTCGGAACAGAGACCCTTGAAATATGGAGGAAAAACAATAACAGAAAAAATATATGCAGTCAAACAGTATCATCTCCACGCCAGAGGAAGAAGTTAAGTTTCCCAAGTTTACTATATGACCATCCCCTAACAGAGATCATGGAAAAGTCTAATAGTTTTTCTTTTGAAAAATACAGAATTAATTGTTGAATAACCCCAAAGTGATAAAAAGCAAAAAAGGAAAGGATTCTCCATTTACTTATCTGAAATTTTCATAAAACAACAAAAGAACTAAGGCAGTCAAGTGGAAATTCAAAACAGAGATCAACTTGCAATTGCAAACAATATTCATCATTTGGAAATTGAAATAAAAGTACCCACCAGCAGCTTCTCCAGGGGATCCTACAGATAAGCAAACAAGGAATCAGCTTTCTCGTATCTCCGAGCTTGGAATGAAAGCAAAACAAGAGGATCTGATTGAACAAATGATCGAGTCTTTAATCATCATCTTCTTCCAAGAGAAAAGAAAATAGAAAAAAGGAAACCTTTAAGACTAAAAACTAGCTTGGCACTTACGTAATTACTGTACTAAAAACACACGTCACACAACCAGCCAAAAATCATGAAAATATCAGTTCCTTTAGGAAGGCAGAGCACCACAAGCGTAAAAAGGAATTTCCAATTGAGGAAAATCTTCATCCACAAAAACTCCAACTTGCAGAAATATATAAACTGTCTTCTCTGCTAAATCGAAATAGATCCCTGCTTTTCTAGCCACCAGCTAATGGCTTCACAAATCGCTTTCACTCTCTCTAAGACCAAAGCTTTTGATTGTCCAAATAAAAATTGTGGATAAGTACATATGCAAAGACTCCAAAACTACAAGACACTTGTAGCCTTAGATTATTATATACGGCTACAATAATCGTAAAAAATCTTAAAATTGAAACAGAGTGATGGGACTTTTTGATGACTATTCTTTTCTGTATTAGAATAATTGTTGGATATACTGAGAGAGATGGGCTACACTCTGACCTGCGCTTCCTTGCATTATAATACGAGTATGATATCGATGAGCTTATCCGATTAGCAGTCCCAGATTTTTGCTAATTACGAGGCCGGTGCCATTTGAAAGGGACGTCCTGCCTTAGTTGTCTTGTCCCTGCCCTGCCCTGCCTTGCGGGCCGACTGAGGAGTAACCAGCAGCTATGTCAACGTGGCCGTTGGCTGTTGTGCCATGAAATCATCATCAGAATTCAGAATTTAGATATAAAAATTGGGCCTTTACAAACAAGCCTTTTAACATATAAAAACCAATACCACAAAGACAAACTTTGGTTTAATAAGAGAAGCCCGATTTTTGGAACCGAGAGACCAAAACCAAATACCCATTGTCTTGTAAGAAAATGAGGAGCGGGAGTAAACCAAGGAAACCCCAGTGTTTGCTGTAAGATAAAAGTAGAAGGGCACCAATTGTTTTCCAACAGGGGCTCTTTAGAAAGCTTAACTCTCGCGCTTCTTTGCCTTTGAAACGACTGGCAAGTCGCAAGAACATCTGAACATCAAAGCCCAGATTCCTCTCTAATCTTAGTTTCCAGGTGAGCATCTCTTTTTCTACGCAATGCGATGGTACAACTCTTGTAATCCTTGCTTACTTTGTATTCAATCTCGAGCTTTCTCTAGCCTAATTGATCTGTATCATGAAATTTTGAAATGGGTTTTGAGTTTCAAATCAAGGAAATGCAATTTTAAATTCTCAGTAGCAGAACGTTTTTTGTTTTTGTTTTGGGGAGGCATTTTGGTTTTACTGTGTATTTATTGTGGTGGTTGTACTTCCTATTTCTGGGATTGTCATTAAGTGGTAGTTGAAAGTAGTGTAGAAAGAAGACTGACAGTTGATTTTGAAAGGTTTAACCGATGGTTATTCTTGCTTAGATTTGCCTAGGTTATGGCATACCCTGAGCCTCAAGGTGCAGAGAGGGAGATAGTTCAGGTTAACTCTACCCCAAGAAAACCCAGGATTTTACTCGCTGCCAGTGGAAGTGTAGCTGCCATAAAGTTTGGGAATCTCTGCCATTGTTTCTCGGAATGGGCAGAAGTTAAAGCAGTTGCCACGAAGGCTTCTTTGCATTTCATTGACAAAGCATCACTCCCTAAGGATCTTAAGCTTTACACTGATGAGGAGGAATGGTCTAGTTGGGGGAAAATAGGTGACAGTGTGCTTCACATCGAGCTTCGTCGATGGGCTGATATTATGGTCATTGCCCCTTTGTCAGCAAATACGCTTGGCAAGGTAATTTCATTTGGCCATGTTTTGGTATACTTTTGTTCTTGTATGTTGTACTTTGGATTAACCGTTGAAGGGACTCTAAACATTATATGATCAATTCAATGAAAAGAGCATTGGGGACAGTTGGGAGAATTCCTGAAAGTCGAGTGATTAGGGTGTGCTTTATGTTTCGAGTGATTAGGGTGTGCTTTATGTAGCTGTAGAATGATCCAAGTACTTATTTGATGCTTTATATCGTCATGAGTTTACAATTTGTGCTAAGCATTCATGTATGTGAAAATTAGTTTCTTCTGCTGTCATGTGCTTTTGATATTCCCATTTTGTGAAGCAGGTTTGTTGCTTAAACGATTATATTGCTCGATGCAATTGTAACTCTGCTCTTAAGCATTTTCTTTTTCATCTTTTAATATCTGCTGTTGCAGATTGCTGGGGGATTATGCGACAATTTGCTGACTTGTGTCGTTCGAGCATGGGACTACAGCAAGCCTATGTTTGTTGCACCAGCTATGAACACTTTCATGTGGAGCAACCCTTTCACAGAAAAACATCTCATGACAATTGATGAGCTTGGAATTTCCCTCATCCCACCTGTCTCGAAGCGACTAGCATGTGGGGACTATGGGAACGGCGCAATGGCGGAACCTTCTCTAATCCACTCGACTGTAAGACTATTCTTGGAGTCACGGCCTCAACCAAGTGACTGAAGAACATGAATATCTTACAACACATAGTGACTGAAGAACATGAATATCTTACTTGTGTTGTAATCCATTTGATTCAGTATTGGGTGAATTTCTGTTAGCTGACAAACAAGCTTAGTGTACATTTATAGTTGCATTTTGGGGTTTGCTTAACTTTTCATGTCATGAAGAATCGTCTCTGAAATCTGACGTTTTAAGCTGATGATTTGCAGAATAGATATATAGATTAACTATCGTTTCTGCCTATGTTGAGTCCAGTCAGTGGGATTAAATGTTTATGAACCTCACCAGGGGAATATAGTTGACGGGCTCCACGGCCGTTTAGCGACACAACTCGTCAGACTGAGCCACTGAGTCTGACTTCTGAGTCATATAGTACGTACTGTACACCCCACCAATCACCACGTTAAAAGTCAAAACTACAAGACACTGGTTTCAAACCACCACTCATTTAACCATGGTTTATCTTGGCCACACGTGTTAACGGACTGGTACTTGTTTTAATATAAATCCAATCAGTGTTATGCTGTTTTGATACTTTGTGTCGTTCCATACCCAAAGTACTTAATTATACGGTAATTTTAATTTGGTTTAAAGGTTAAATCGGTGGCCCTCAACAAAAAAATTAATTAAGCTTTTACGAATTTTTTTCATCCAATTGAGTTTTCATAATTCAAATCAGACCCTCAAAATTTAAATTGCGATCAATTTACTCTTCCAAAACGTTGGCCGTTAACTCACAAATAGTCAATAAGATAATAACACGTGGCATACTTTATCGTAAAGATCATTTAAAATTAGAAAAAAGTATATATTTAAAATTTTAGAAAATAAAATTTATGAAAACAAATTAAACTTATAAAAATATCTAAAATTAAAAAATATAGAAATATATTTACAAATATTCAAGAAAATAAAAAAATATTTAAATTTGTAAAAAAATAAATTATGTATAAATTTATAAAAAAATATTTTTACTTAAAATAAAAAATATAAAAAAATTGTAATAATTATTTAAAAATAAACAAATATTTATAATGAAATAATATTTAAAAGTTGTATGTTTTTTAAAAATATTTTTTTATTATAAAACTCAAAATTTTAAAATATATCGAAATGCCCAAAAAACTAACCTTGTATACCTAAATCCCCAAATCAATTTAACCGAGGGTGAAAGTTGTTGGTACTGTAGTAAGTGATAGTGCTTGGGTAGACGATGGTGTTGATGAGAAGATATATCGAGAGAGAGCGGGTTGGGTGATGTAAGGGGTGTCGAACGACGAGAATGCGTGCAAGCGACGATAGTAGGACGTCGAAGATGGGGGGAGTTTTCCCGCGACGAGAGTGATCGGTGGTTAAATCGGCATCAATGTTTGATTTAGGGACTTAGGGGGCTTTTCGGAAAGAAATGAAGCTTTAGAGTTTTTTTTAAAAATTTTTAGTATTTTATGTTTTTATAAAAAAATAAATAAATTTAACAATTTTAATTTTTATAATTTTATAAAAATTATGATTTTTTAGATTTTTTAAATCTTTTTATGATTTAATGACGCGGCACTCCCAAGTGTCCTATCTTTGATTGCTAGAGGACACTGATTGTCAAGGCGATTAACGCAACAAAAAGGCTAAATCACGTGCAATTTAAATTTTAAGGACTAAATTAAATAATTTTTTTTCATAAAATTCTAATTAATTTTTTAATTTCTTATTAAGGGTCAATTTGAGCTTCGAGCTTTTTTAATTCAATTGCACGGTTTAACCATGGTTAGCGTAGCAACCTTCTATGTTCAATAAAATAAGAAAATTTTTAGAGTGAATGAAAAAGGGATAGCTTTCGACCATATTTTCTCCCGCAGCAAAAGAATAGTGTGTATTTATATATGTACAGACTACAGTGCACAAACATAGGGATGGATGGGGTTGACAGATAAAGAAAAGGAAAAGTAATTTAATGGCTTTTTGGGGTTTGTTTATTCTCTGCAAGTAGAAGCAATTACTTTTGCTATTGGTATTTGGTTGCAGATTGTATAGAATAAGAGGAAAAGAAACAAAAAAGGGAAGAGATTGTATTAATGGGGTTTCCAGAATCTTGATACTGGTCAAAGTTATTGGTCCAATTGCTGTACCTAGGGGCATATTTTGAATGAATTCTTTTGGATCCAATAAACAGAAGCTTCAGTTCAGACACTAAAAAGGATAGTAAAATACAAGTCATTGAAGATTTGATTTTGATGGTCTTACTTTGAGTTTGTTGAAAGATTAATGGATAAGAAGAAGAAGCCTCAAAAAACCAAGCAACTTTCAGTGGCAATAGCCGAGGCTTCATCAGCAGGAGAAGATGTTCATGTATCCCAGCAACAATCTCAGCCTCAGACTCCTAGAAAGAGAGGTAGACCGCGAAAGATTGTTGAGAGAACCGGAAGTGAAGAAATAAAACAAGAGGAAGCAGCTGAAGTTACTGAGAGCCAATCAAAGAAACTAAAAACTACCCAGGAAGAAGAAGAAGAAGAGCAAAAGGCAGAAGCAGAGGCTTCATCACCTTCCATGGGAGGCATGAAGAAAGGAGAGGGACAATCAGTGGCACGAAGGGAGCCTCCAACAAGGAGAACAAGAAGAAAAAGCAAACCCAGAAAGAGCATCTAAAATTTCTTCAATTTGTTTTCACTGAGTCTGGTAAATCCATTTTCCCTTCTTGTTTACTATATATAATATGGTAGCTCCAAGAAAGGAAAGATTAAAATGATTCAGCTTTTCATGTTCGAGTAGGATGAAGATGAAGTTTCCAGCTTTCATCAAATTTGTTGCTTTATCAGTTTTTCTGTCTCAAATGTAAACACAGAAAAGCACAATACAAAGGACCTTGCTTTTTCTTTTCCCTGATTGCAGCAATTGGGCTTTCTTAACCATCTTCTTTATCCCATATGTTTTTTCTGTATAAACAAACAAAGCACTGCTACTGTTTGATTGAAGTTGCCCACTGCACAGAACGTATCGACAATTTATTCTAATTTCTACAGCAGATGTTAAGGACTACCCTTGCTTTAAAATTGACTTGGCTTCACTAGAATGGGAGTTATACTAACGTTAATTGTTGTGTTGCTTAATACTAGCCAAGTGTGTATGCATTAGGCCTCGGATATCTTTTGAAAATGATGTTTTCTCGATACAACTGCTTATACTCGGTATGAAAATTCGCAAGACCAGATTCAGCTTATAATTTCAATAGCTTCACCATTACGATCTTTCAAAAGAAAAAAAAACAATAGCTTCATTATGAACTTTGAGAAGATCAAATTGAATCAGCTGTGTTAAATATGATGATTGATTTACAGATATCTCGCACAGTTTGAGTACTTGGTGATCCTTCACGGTTCACAAGTTGAGTTTGGATGTAAGGGCAACAGAAACCGAGAAAAATGCAATTTGTTTGTGAAATTTATGAATGTACAAATATATACTGATGTCAAGGTCGCCATGTAGTTTTCTGCGCACATATAATACCCTCCTTGTTCTGAGAATAAGTCATTCTGATCTCCCAATGTAAGCTTCTCAAAATTGCCTCGAGTGGATCAAGTATCTCGACTTTATCACGCACGATCACCCAACCTCCGGGGCGTAGAATACGGTCCATCTCAACAACGATCGAAACAGGGTGCTTGCACCTGCAAAAGGTGATGTTTTTGGTGTTATACAATGACTTGATCAACCCACCAATCAGAGTGATCAGAGGACAGTAAAATTCAATGGGAATTAACCTGTTCTTTAGCCTGGAGAAAAAATGATCGGCATGCAACAGGTCATACGATCTAGGGTAAGTCCCAAAAGGTTCGCACCAGTCGTGGTAGACGCCAACCAGTCCGCGTTCAAAAATGAATGGAAGTGTATCTGGTGCATGGATGGGGACCACGTTCATCACCCAAATTTTTTGTTGTAAGAGTGCAGCAGCGAATCTGTTTTCGAACAAAACATTCAAACATCATTTCTTGATAGATAATATATTTCCAAAGCTGAAGGAGAAGAAGAAAGGAGATACTATAATTCTAGATTAGAGGTGATCCTCAATATTACAAGAATTTTGTTGCGATGTAAACATACCCTCCATGGATAGCTTTCATGTCCATCACATTCCTGATAGTTGACCAGTCGATACCCATTCCTGTAAGATAGGACTTGTCAACAATATTTTTCCAATACTTGGCATCATCAATTGCTTTTTCTTTGTTGTTCAACCATTCCGGATATGTTTCGAGCCTCTTAGGCCATTCCACAGGCCACTCCGTCCCATGTTGTTCGATTGCAGATGGAATGGGATGCAAACAAGTTTTCATAGGAGCATACCTATCAGTAAAAAAAAAATGCAGCCACCAAGTAAATTAGGTTTAAATTACCATTATGTTAGGGATAAGCACAGATATGTAAAGCAAGTGTATCTGTGCTTACCAGGCAGCATCCGGATTTTCATTCTCCTTGCATAAAGGCGGATTTTTCCTTCTCCTCAACACATATATATCATTGGAATCAGGCTTCTGGTATATTTTAACACCCACTTCACTGACATCATCGGTTTTATGAGCCAGAATATTCCAACAGATCGAAGAAGTCAATGTGTTCATAGCTGGAACAAACAATAGCGTTAAAGGTGAATATCATCATACAAAATAAAAGAGCAGTTCTTTTTTGTATATATATATATATATATATATATATATATATATATATTTTAAAAAGGCTAAAAGCAGCGCATCCTAAATATGAAAAACGAAAGCGCATAAATGATAAAACACATGGCCTGGGGCAAAAACTTTGTGAGCGGCAGACACACCAACCATAATATAGCAGCAGGTTAAGTTCTATGTAGTTTGCAAAATCCTCTACCCCGCAGCAAGGGAAGTCCTAAAGAAGAGACTCGATGCATTCCATGAATTTTACAAAGTAGTCAAGATAGTACAAATCCTATGTTCATATTTGGAGGATTGACAGACAATTATTTTCAAGAGAAAGCATATGGCAACATTTATTCCCGTATCCAAAGCATGGTTAACTATAAAAATGAAAAGACAAGTCCCTACCTTCTTCTGCCTCGATGCTGTCGTGTTTAGTTGACAAAATGAAGTATCCACCAGGCCTCAAAATCCTATTTACCTCTAGAAGAAGCTTACCCTCTGAAAATTGAAAACAAAAGCAAAGCAGGTTCCATATTATCAATATGGATGTTACTTAAAATATGAAATAAATTTTACAGGAAAAAAGGAAGGAAACAAATACCATGGGAATGCCAAGGGATTGTACATTGACCACAATGAATAGCATCAAAAACTCCACTAGGAAAAGGAAGTCGTCTTCTTGCAAAGGGACTAACAACCGTCGCAAAACCACGTTCTAGGGAAACCTGTGCTAGGTCAACAAGATCATCCTTCAAGCCCAGTGACAATGTTAAAACGTCCTTATCAAGAAGAGAGGCCACGAAGCTTGAATCTGAGCATCCAACATCCAGCACTACACGGATATTCTTTCCCCATTCAATATCTGGTACCATCTAAGAAAATCCACTCAAATTTTTAAAATATGAAACAAGGAAAGGATTGCAACATAAATGTTCAATGGCCATCAGGAAAGCTTACTTTCTATACCTAAGAAATCTACTGGTGCAGTCAGTAAAAAGTTGTCTATTCTAGGCAGCAGGAACTTCAGAAATATCATTTTCTGTAACAGGCAAGTTCTACAGATGGCCAAACTAATCAGGAAGAAAAAGGTAACTGCAATGTTCATTGAACACATGATTACAAATTCAATTTCCATTATATATAAAGCATATTTTGCAATATAACTATATTTGTCTACACAGATCTTTTAAGTTTGACGGCAATCAGAAGTAGATGAGTTTGTTATCATATAATGAAATCATTAGAAATATCTCTTGTCCGGTAAATTTATGCTATACTAATTAATGATTTTTAACATCTACCAACATCTGGAACTTAAGTGCAGAAGATCCCTAAAACTTCGATAAAACATGCTACAAGAAAGGTTCACCTCTTCAATGGACTCAAGGTAGTGAACACCACCACCCTTGAACTCAGACTGGTTCTGAGGAAACATCAAATGCTCCCCAGATTTAATCAACCAATTATGGTTCTTCATATATGCTGCTAGCTTTGGATGAGCCACATTCTTGTACAATATCTGCCAAAACAATTAGATAGCCACAACATAAGAACTCAAAAATGAATCAGCATATAGTCAAATTCGGAACAGAGAACAAATTAACTTCATTCTATATGCATACCTTCAATTTACTCTCAGGCCAGCGCACTGGAGCATCATAACCATCATGGGGAAGGGGAACAAGACACATTGGAGGGACTTTCGGGCAAGTCCTCTCTCCATGCCTGTAGCTCTGCAACCTTGTGAAGCCACTTTCAACATCAATACATGGCATATAATTATGCTTGCTCCTTGTGCTGCATAATTTCCAACTATAATGAGCTTTCGGATCGAAAACCGGACCTTTGATCTTTCTCTTCTTCCCTTCATTCTCGTTTTCCACCGCTTCCTCAGTCTCTTGATCCACTGATTCACCCAGATCAGCATCGCCTTCCATCTCCCCCTTTTCTTCTTCACCATCCACTACTACTTCTTCCTCCTCTTCTGTCTCCTTCTCGGCTTCTTCTTGCTTCTGATTCTCTTTTGACACTTCACTAGATACCTTTGGCTTATCCCTGTCCTTTGTCCTGTTTGAAACATGTTTCTCATTCTTTTTCCTAGATTTATGTTCATGAGCAGGTAAAGGCAAAGACCCATTCACCTTTTTCTCATCTTTTTTCTTTAAATTAGATTCAACCTTCCTTTTGTGATCATTTGAATCATGTTTTTCTAATTGGTTTCCCTTGGATTTGCTTACCATTGTGCCTGAAGCTACAGGTTCAGCGATGTCATCAAAGCTTTCCCTTTGAACAGTAACAGAAGTAGAAGGAGAAGAGAACATGGACCAAACAAATATAAAACAAAGACCCAAGATTGCCACTGCTGTCATCTTTACACAAACCCCATGCTGGCGCTTCACTTGTCGACCAAACCGAGCTAAAGCCATGTCCTTTTATGTTTCCCAAACAACGAAATCTAGTATTCAGATGGGAGAAAAACAAAGAATGAAAATATATATGTTTGTAACAAGAAAGATCTGCCGAGATCTGAAAACAGCCTTGAAAATGAACTGGAAGTCTCTGGCCCTCAAATCACCATTCGAATGGAAGTGGAACGAAAAAATGCAAGTACTAACAAAGATTAGCTTTCAAAGAAGTGAAATTTTGAAGTAGCCAGATTTGGAAAACGGGTAAATTAAACCTCAGGTTTATAATTTCAATTAGATTGAAATTTCACCCACCGATTTTATAATTAATTTATCCAACTTTAGAAACACAAGATTATCCACTAAAGATGGTGCTGGCTTTCTTTTCACTACAACTATCAGGGACGGAGCTTAGTGGGGCAGGCAGGCGGGGGCTCTGGATCTCTCAACACTTTTGAATATTTAAAAAAATATATATTGTGACTATTTTATATTGTGACTATATATTATACAATACGTACGTCAAATAGGAAAATTACGTATTAATTCATTATATGTTAAAAAAATTCAATATAAATTTATTAAATATATTTTCAATATTAAGTACAAGGCAAAAGAACAATACCAAGTTCCAAAATTTGATAACTCGTAAGGAAGGCATAATAACATTTTTTGCCTTTTAATTTTATCAAATTAATCATTTTAGTCCCTAAAATTGCATCGTATTTTTTTACACTCGAACTTTTAATTTTAGTTAAATTAACTCAAATGTGATGGAGGAATAACACTGTTTTTTAAGTTTTAACCATTTTATTCTTTTCTACCATCATAAAAAGAATTGAAAAATTATCCAATTTATCTTGACTGAAGCGTTAATATTTTATAGTTTAACATTTTTTTAATTTTTATTTTGATTATATAGTAGAAAAGACAAATGATTGATGTTAACATTTCAATAATAATAATAACAATCTGTCACATTTGAATTAATATGAAAAAAAATTAAGAACATAAAATGACTAAATTAATAAAAATAAAAGGCCAAAAAGACTAGAAAAAAAGGTTGAAGATAAAAGAGAAACAAACAAGAGAATGAAAAAAAAAAGTGTTTGGAAAGTGTTAAGATTAAGTTGGCCAGTTAAGATAAGTAGGGGCTTCCAGCTTTGTCGCTTCGGTGTAAAGTAATGAATGGTGGGTATGGTTATGGCGCTTTCAACGGAATGACGCTTCTTTTTTTGAACAACGGAATGACGCTTCATAGCTGGGTTTCTTGTCTTTAAATTTCGACATTCGAATTGTTTTGGACTTTGTAATGGTCAAAACTCAAGAGCCTTTAAGCAACCCAAGGCCCTAAAACTGGATTCTGGGTCCACTTGCGCCAGACAGCTGAAAACTTGGTCCTGAATCTAATATGGTGTGCCCAAGGCGGCCATTATTAATCATCGCACACCTTCAAATCCCAAACTTTTCAGAAAAAAGGGAGGCAAACACACAGTGGAATAGAAATTGCCTTTTTTTTTTTTTGACGTCAACCACAAGTTTTAAAACTACTTCATGTTAAGACGATTATTAAACCCTCATCCATTAATTAAAGTAAGAAAAATCTTTTATCATTTTCGCTAAGTCTCACGGTTATAGTAATTCGATTAATTTTTAGTTTTAAATCTTATTGGACTTGAATATTTTAGGTACAGTTCTAGATTTGAGCTTATTTTGTCACCTCTGCTCTAGTTTTATCTAGCGGTCATAAGAATTAAGAAATGTCAAAGGAAGGATGAGGAGGATCAATTAAGGCAGCAAGGATCTTTTCATACCTTCTTCAAGTCGTATATTGTAGTTGGTAACAACTGAAGTTGTATAAAACTAGTTTGAAACGTTGTCATGACACTGTCGCTTAAGAAATAGAAATCAACAACAAGCACGGGAAAATAACACTCAATCAACTCAACTACACACAAGGCAGGAAGTGTTTGAGTAGAGAAATGTGTTCAATGAATCGAGTAAGAAATAACAATGTAAGGATGCTGGAACTAGAAGGCTATTTTTAGCGGAACAAAAATCTTCCGCCCCTAATTATGTCTCGTTCTATGTTTCACACTAAAAAATACTAAAAAATTAAATTCTAAATCTTAACCTTAAATTCCACATCCTAAAAATATACAAGGCAGCAAAAAATAACAAGTTATTCTAAATATATTGTAGACGGTTCAAAAACACACCAAAATTCACATTTTACTCTTTGACTTTATTTTCGTGCACACAAATTCAACCCATTAATTTTACTCTTACATTACAAACTCAAAAATAAGAAATAATTTAAAACCTTATTCCTAATGTTTTCCTCAAGAAATGTGGGATTCTAGTTCTTTTAACACAATTCTTTTTTATGGCTGTCGGGTCGGGTGTTTCTGCTACTCTTAGCCCAAGACATACGTTTCGAGAAAAGGGTCTGTGTTTCGAAAATGAAATTGCACTGCAACGCCAATTGCTCTTGTATTTGGACTGGCCATCGTCTTACACAAACAAGACAAGAAATCTGAATGTGGTTTTTTTGTAGATGAAAACTACATTTCCGTTTCCGTTTCCATCCTAAATAAAAGGTTTTCGTTTTCCTGTTCTAATTCTAAGACATTTGCTAATGTTTCATTTGAGAGTAAAAAGCTTCTCTTGCCCAAAGACAAGAAAACAAAAACAGTAAAATATAAAAGGTACAGGAATCTCCAACTCACGCCATTGTCGCATACAAGGTCCAATTGACTAATTGAGTGTTTCTGCACTGATTATTCAGCTCTATGAATCTCAAAGATTCGACTCTGATCTTATACAGCCTGGCAGAATTCGCCATTCTTATCTCTCAACCCAAAGTGGGGGAGGAATTCACAAAGTTGAACATCCCTATCAACTTTATTGTTATTCATCTCAATTTGTATTGGCTCCTTGCTTTCGGGTGATCTTTATTTTTTTTTCTCACTCTTTTAAAACCCTAATCAACAATCTTTTCATGCATGGGTTATTCGTTTTTATCCCATAATATCATTTCCTTACTCAAATATTCATTCAGATACATAAAAAAATTTATAAAATTAAACATAAATTGTATGGAACACATATGAATATAAATCATCCATCCCTTTTTGGTAACAAAAAAAAAACTATGTTTAAAGTTTATGGTTAAGATTCATGGTTTAGAGTTTAAGATTTAGAATTAAAAATATTCAATTTTTTTAGTGTTGAGCATGAAAAATTACACGAAAAAGGGTAACATGGTTTTTGCTCAACACGTACCCTACACCAAGACCTGAGTAAAAAGTTCTTATCAATCATCTTCCTCCATCAGACTAGGGCTCAACAACTTTTAAATATTGGCATACGGGTTCACTTGCTTTTCCTCATACATATTATTCCCTAAGAACTTATTTACTTGTGATCCATCAGTTTGGTCCCCCACAATAGTGGATACTTTAGCTCTCGGAAAGAAAAGTAATGCAGATAGCAGGCAGGCAGATTCATGGATCCTCATCTCTGATCTCAAGCAACGACAATATTGAGCCGGAACAGTTGACTCCGCTCATCTGGTGTATCCAACAGACACATCTCGCAAATTCAGACCATAATTTGATGAGATGAGAGCTCCAAGTTGAAAGAAGGGTTACAAAAGAGAATAAATTATTTAAGCCCTTAAAAGCTATTGGTAAGGATTCCAAGATATCGGTAGCCTGATATATATCACAATTGAAAGATATGTGCTCAAAGTGTTGGGTTTTCCCTTCTATATACCGTCATTGATCATTTCTTTGGTAATCAACTTTCCTCTTTTAAACTTAATTTTGTATTGAACAAGCAGCCCTGTAGTCTGTAGATCTCATGACATTGCATGCATGTTGCAATTCATTTCCCCGTAAACCAGTTGCTTTGCGAGCAAACCCCGAGCACCTGGTTTCAGCTGTAAGCATATCAACGCATGATTCCTACCTGAGTTAAAACTGGACCAGCTTCACAAGTTGGGATGCTTCTTTTAAAATATTGATAAGTCCTTTCTGAAATAAAGTACTCGAGGATTCCCTAGCCCCAAGCACCCCCACCTCCCAACTTGCAGCCCTAAAAAGGTCTTGAAAATACGCAGAAAAGAAATGTATCCAATAAGTAAAAAATTCCCCTTGCAGTGGACAATGGACATGCATGGATGATAACAATTCTAATCATCAACAATATATGGATCTTCTTTCTTTATAGATATTCCCTAAAAAGTTGGAAACGCCATGGTCAATCACATATTCGCTTGTCTGCTTCCTCCTGTTAACGTCTAAACTTGTTGGTGTATGACTGATTTCGTTCTTCATTAGCTGCTGAGGCAGTGTCCATTGTGCTTTAAACTAAGCCAACATTTGTAATCACGTGCAAATTTTGAGTGCTGCCCAGAACTTTTAATTTTAATGAAAACTTGGCAATATTTGTTTCAATAATTGGTTTGAAATTACTTACATACATACCTGTTGACTTGTTCTCGGTAGCAAAAAGAAAATGAACAGGTACAAAGAATTGTACGGCAAGATGTTGGCAACAGGCTGAAACAGTTTTGGGATGCTCCTGAGAAGACATTAACAACTAATAATAGCATACAGAAAAAGAAAAAGACGAACAACAATCTGGACGTGAAGATTTTTCCGGTTAGCAATGGTGCACCCGTGAATATTGTCAGCACAGCCACAGGTTGGTCCACCCTGATGAAGCCCGTGTCTGTCTTCTGTTCACACTGCCATTAGCGTACTGGACTGTTGCTACTTGCTACTTGCTAATTGCTATGCTACCTTCCAAGTTTTTTCTTCTTCTTTTTGTTGCTTAAGGGTGCTTAGTAAAAAACTTTTAAAAAATAAATTATGAAAAAATGAATCTCATTGATATAAAAAACTTAATTAACCCCTATATCAATTAATTGAGGAATTAATTAGTGCATAATCTGTAGGGGTATTAAACAAATGAGCCGATGTACCATACAGAAAAACTGGAAAAATCGGATTAAATGGTAGGTAACCGTATCGGTAAAAATTGTTCAAAACAGTACGGTAACCATTTCGGTAAAATTAGCGGTTAAACAAGACGGAAAGGGCTACGAATTTTAGCTAAACGGTTAACCGAAAAAAACGATAAAAATTTAAAATTAATTTTATAATTATACTTAATTTATTAATTATTACTAATATTTCATTATATTTGTGAATTAAATTTGCTTTGTTCATATTTAACTATTTATTTAGTTACTTATTAGTATTACTTATGTCTACTGGTGGTTAATTTTTTAGTCTAAGTCGTTTGGTTTACGAAATGTAAGATTACCATTGTGAATAAGATTAACGGAATGTTGCATTACTTAACGGAATGTTGCATTACTTAACGCATTACTAGGAATGTTGTATTATCTTGTTTAGTTTGTTTGACAGGAATGTAAAATTACAATGTTTGACTGAAAGAACATAAGATAAGAAAAATGTATGTTTTACCAAATTATCTTTGAGATATATTTTCTTTTTTAACAAGTTTTGTTGAATGATCTAAAGGTGATTACAAGGGAGTACATGTTAAATTATTAATATTAAAATTAAAATATTTACATGAAAATTCATAAAAAATGTAATTTCTATTATTTTTAATTTATATATTTTAATAAAATGTGTACACAAATAACTTAATATATATATATATATATATATATATATTATTTTCATATTTTATTTCTTTGAAAATACAGAAACATGCATACACTAATATAATTTTGACCGTTAGATCAAGAAAAAAAGTATGTAACATAAAATTTAGGTTGCAACCTAAAATATTATACAAAATCATAATAATTTAGGTTACAATCTAAAATGTTATCAATTTAGGTTATAATTTAAAATGTTACCAATGCATATGGCATTTTATGTAGAAACTTAGATAACATTTATAGTTGCAACCTAAAATTTAGATAATAATTTAGGTTGCAATATAAACAGTTTATGGTTAATCAAGTAACTGTAACAAATAAACTGGTTAACCGTTTAGGCAGTAACCAATTTAAACGGGATGGTAACGATTTACAAAATATCAAATTTGTCATTTCGGTAACCGTACTGATAAGCCGTTCTAGTACGATTAATCGCCCCTGAACACCCCTACTAATCTAGGGAGGAGTTTGATCAATTTGGATACAATATTTGAATAGAAGTTACACGCCTCTTTTTAGTACCCTTATTTATGTCATCATACTAAAAATTAAGTTTAGAGTTTGAGGTTTAAAATTTCATGTTAGGGTTTATGATTAGGGTTTAGGAAATTTAGGGTAGGGTGTAAGGTTTAAGATTTAAAATTTAGGGTTATGGCTTATAATTTAATTTTTAGTGTTGGGCATAAAAAGAGACACCCAAAGGAAATTTTTGTCCACAATATTTAACCCGAAATAAAAATAAAAACTAATTGTTGTCCAAGATTTAAAATTTTTAGATCCTTAAATGCGTGTATTTTGATCCTTTCTATGAAATGTAGTCCGCAAAAATATAATCTGATGGAGCACATTAATCGTGAGGGTCGACACGGTCTGCAATAAACAAAATCTTAGGTAATCCGCCAAATAGAGAACGATGGTTGAAATATTCTGTTTACATCTTAAGATTCAAATTTTAGAACGGTTCTTCTCTTTTCATATTATAAAACTTTATCTGGAGTGATAATTAAAATTTTAATTGAATTAAGTTCCTAAGTTAATAAGATATCAATTCATTTAAAAAGCAATAAATTATCCTTATTTTGAGTTATATTAATATTATTATAATGATACTTTTATTTTTTATATTTCTATTTTTGAATAAACAATTAAAATCGCATTTTATGGATTTTAACTTTTAAAAAGTTACTTTTTGGGAATTCTAGTAGTGTTCTATGTTACAACTATGTCGTCTAGGCCCGGGTCGACACGTCGTACGACATTTGAAAGGGACTCACCCCAGATAAGTTAGTCTGCATCGCTTTCTTTATTCAAGGACTTATCTCGAAAGCGTCGTCTCATGATCCTTCAGGAAACATGTGCATCGAATATCGTATCTCGCAGGGCCTAGCGAACGCTAGGTTCCAACCCCTAACTTCTGCGACGAGCGCGATATGGGGCCCTCTGGCCCCAAACCGTCCCTAGAAGACCCCCATAGAGAGACATTGTGACACCCGCTTAGCCCCAATGCCCGCACAGCTAGGCCTCACTCGAGCTTAGGAGAAGGTCACTTACACCAAGGCAACTCGACTGCTAGCACATGGCGAGAAGGATGGTAGAAACCCAACACCAGACCACTTCCCCCTAAAGAGCCAAATAAACTTACCAAGAATGACGCGAGTAGACGTTGGATCGTCCCAAACGAGGACACTTTCTAGACAAGGTCTTCATTGCCTTCCCAAAGCATCCCAACTTGCATATTTGACTTGGTAGTTCCTTAGGGATTGTTTATATCATCGCTCGGTCCGCATCGGCGCGATCCCGGACAACCTAAAATCCTACACCTAAGATGGCAATACAATAAAAGATGGCATTGACATTGTAACACCTCAAAAACCGGTCTAGTCGGAATTAGGTTTCGACAACCTAAAATCCTACACCTAAGAGCTTACATTAAGTGTTATGATTTCTTTTATTGATAAGGGACCTTAGTGAGACCAAATTTTTTATTTGAAGACATGTACCGAAATGACCTAGGTAAGGCGTTTTAAAACGATTACAGGGCGTTCCGATACAGTTCCAACGATATTAACTAACTTTTAAACTTTCGTATAATCGTTTCGATACAGCTCAACGCATTTCGAAACGGGTCCCCTGATTCGAATCTGTTCGAAGGATAAATTAAAAAGAAATGAAGAGGTGATGACTTACCTGCTTATTGTTGCCCCTCCCCACGTGGAAGTAGTTTAAAAGGATGACTTGTAGTCATCTCTATAGTTGGTTTTGATAAGATATGGAAAAGATAGAAAATAATATATATTTAGTAAACCCTTAGTAGGAGGAAACATTTTCATTGGCTAGGTGTCAGGTAAGCAATAATTAAATCTTGGCTCTTCATAAATGAATAAAAAGAAAGACTCGTATCCCTTGTTTTAAGTTCTACCGAGACCAAAATTCATCTTTTGCTAAAGAAAATAAGCTCACACCTCCATTGTCATCTTCTCCACCAAGCTCAAGCATACACCTCCCTAGTTGAACTCCATAAGCTTAAGTTTCCCTTGATTCAAAAGCTTCAATCCATAGCTATTGATTGGTCCAAGGTTTGGAGGAAGCTAGCCCATCTCATCATCTCCAAAACAAGCTAGGAATTAAAGAATCACCGTCCGAGAGCCTTAGGAGCTTCGGATTATCGAGGTGAGTGTAGTCGGAGTCTCGGATTAGGCGAGGATCTTTTCCAAATTCATTGTTGTTGATTTCGTTTGAGTAGCTAACATTGTCTTAAGGTAAATTACATCGAATCTCTTGGTAGACTCCATTGGTAAGTTGGGGTAAGTCTCACATTGAGATCGTGTCCGGAGCATTTGTTGTTGTTGTCATCGAAGTCATTGAAACATTGCTACATGAATCATTAAGCACCAAACATTGATTATCGCATATTGGATATTGCATATTGCTATTGAGATATTGGTGTTAATGTGTGCATATAGCCATCAAATTATTGACATTGAATTATTGTTATCGTTATAAATGTGAAGATATTGTCATTGACACTGTTATAGACATTGATAAAGATATTGTATTGATAAAATATTATTGAGGAAAAGTCTTTTGATATTTTGGCATTGTATTTGGCACATTTGCTAGGACTACGGTCCATGAGCCACGGTTCAAGGGTGATGACCCTAGGCGAGGCGGAGGTTCGGTTGGAGAGAGTACGGGCACCATAAGTATTAAATTATTGATATTGTATTGAAACATGACATTGCTTTGTGCTTATTTATTACCGATTATCAAACTAAAATTACCTATGTCCAAAAGTGTTCCAAGGTAAATGATGCTAAAAGACTAATAAAGACATCAATAAAACTATTAAAGAACTATTATTGAATTATGTGTGTAAATATAATAGTAAATATGATCACTGCATTGTTATTACCATAATGTTGTTATTGTCATAGTATTGTTATTGTCATAATGTTATTGATATTGCTTTATCATGGTATTATGATATTGATATTGTCATTGATGATATAATGATTAATGTTATGTGTTAATATGAATAAGGAGTATGCCGTGTTTATTCATATAAATAATATTATGATTGTCACCAAAGCATGATAAATAGCATACCATATTCATACATTGTTATCCACTACCTCACTTAGACTATATAGAGTCTAATGTATTCATTGTCCATACATTTTAGATTAAGAGTTATTGTTTCAAGATCGGAGCTAGTTAGTAAAGCGGCAAGTCACCTCGAGCCTAAAGTAAAATATTTTTTTTCATATGAACTCTTAGGATGGTGAAAAAGTAGTTAAAATAGTCGATCTTGATGTTTTGTCTATGTGTATAAAAGCTATGTGTTACATGTAGTTTAAGTGCCTTAAATGATTTGTTAAAGTTTGTTTGAAATTGGCCTAATATGCATATTTAGTTTTAAAAGGTGAAAACATAGTAAATGGATTTGAATGATCATGAAATTTGACATGCTAATATTTTATAGTATTAAAATGTTGTGTATAAAATTTTATTTCATTTGGACATTGTTTGATAAGTTAATTCGATTAAAAACTAACAAAAATATGTCATTACAAGTCAGGCCGAATCGGTACGGGTAATAGCGTATCGATACGGTTAAGCATAATTGAACCTAAGGATCAAGGCGTAGCGAAACGGTCTAGAGCCTTACCGAAATATTTTGCTACTGAAATTCATTGTTTCAGTACATGTCTATGGAGTATCGAAATAATTAAAGTCAAGGTCAAAGGGAGTCAACTTGTACCGATACATGGCTTGCTCGTATCGATACAGTCTAAAGGACAAAGTCAACTTAAGGTTAACCATTGTACACTCGTATGGAAACAGTCTTATGGTGTTTCGATACAGGGTTAGTTAAGTTGATTAAAAAGGCATAAACTGAATGTTTACATTATTTACAGAATGGTCACTGAATTTAGGATGGTTAGTTCAGATGAGTTAATGAATCCCGAATTGCATGAAAATTTACAGACTTATTAGTATTACATTGAATTTCATATTGGTATGGTCAATTACATCGAATGAACTCTAATTTATCATATTTACAGTTCAGTTCATAAGACTTGTAATAGTTAAAAAGGTCTTAGGGGATTGGTTAATGTTTCATAATGGACTAAGATGCATCTCGGTAAGGTGTTATAGTATATTATTGTTTAAGTGTTGATTATAAAATAAAATTTTACTGCACCGTTCATTGTATCGTTCATCGATAATACCCTCTGACATGGTTCTCGATCAGGCCGAGAAGGAGGTGTTACAAACATTCTCTCGCACTTCCTTTACCGATGTCCTCATCGATGTAGTCCAATAAAGGATGATCCTGGCATTCTCCTGCACTTCCTCTATCAATGGCCTCATCAATATAGTCCTACATGGGATGGTCATGACACTCTGCAGTGGTTACATTTCCACTCTCCCACATTTACAAAACTTCTTATTCTTCATTTTATTTTTTTAACGACGATAGTTTTGGCTTTCCTGCTGGTTTTGTTTATAAATAAATTCATCTTTGTTGATGAATGTTTTATTTTCAAGTTTATTTTCTTGTTCTTTATTTTGCTTTGACATATTCATATCATAACTGTTTTTTGGTAGTTTTTCTGTCTGCTTCTATGATATTTTTTCCGCCTGTGATGCTTATGTCACTTTTGTGGTTTTGTTGATATGTCAAGAATTAGCAGCGAAAAGATTTCTTTTATAAAATGCTCTGTTCAAAGTAGTGGGTTGTTGGATTCTTTCAAAAGACTATTGTGTAATTTTTTTAGAAAGTGACGATGTTTGTTTTTCATGTCTTTCAGACCCTTCAAAATTTATCGGTTTTTATTTTATTCTTATTGATTTTTTCAATGTTTGCGGTGTGATTCTTTTGTACTCCTTCACTTTGAATATAATCCAACATTAGGGGTGTTCATTGTCGGATATTGGATCAGATTCGATTTTTTTGGATATCCGATTTTTTTTTATCGATATTATAGTGATCCGTATCCGATCCAGAAAAAATTTAATATACGCATATTCAGGTATCCGATTATCCAAAAATATAATTTGATTCAACTACTTTTTTAAATTTGAAGGTCGTATTTATGAAATTTTCAAAATTTCGAATATAACAAACAACAAATTGCTGAATATAACAAGATTCACATATATGAAAATTTTGATTTTTTAATTTCTGGATATAACAAGCACTAAATTGTTAAATATAACAAGATTAATATTTATGAAATTTTGAATTTTCGGATCTTCTGATAATCTGAAACTTGAAATATTGCGATCTAAAAAATTTAAAATCAGATCGAATATCTGATCTGAAAAAATAAATCAAATCGAATATCCGAATTTTCAGATCGAGTCAACAGATAATCACATCAAATCGATCGAATTAGATATTTTTAAACACCCCTATGGACCAACATACTACTTCTTAGTGAAAAGAAAAATTTAAATCGTATTTCTAGTGGTCGAATATGCGGTTAATAAGATTTATAAATAATTTCTCCCATAATTATGTTGATAAAATTTTACAAAACATTTTTTTTTTCTTTCACCACATTTTAGTGTAGCAAAATATGATATTGATGTCAAAATCTTATTTGATGTCATGAATGTACAACAATTCAGTTGAAAATTATTAAACTATTCCTACTTCAAATTATAATTAATATAATTGTAATGATTGTTTATCTTTATATATCTCTATATTTTTTTAAATAAACAACTAAAAATTACACCTCTAAAAGTATACTTATATTTTATTCGATTTATAAATAAATTCTCTATCATTAAACTAATAACCATCATTAATAAAAATTTATAAAATATCATTTTTACATGATTATTGGACTCATATTATCTATCGATATATGGAGAAAATATTTTCTATGTTGGGATAATTTTTTTTTTTTTTGCACAAACAGATTAATTTTAGAATTTAGAGATTTAAGGTAGAATATAAATTTTTAGATTAAGATTAAGATTAGGATTAGGATTTAGAACCAGATAAAAGGCCCACCGGTTCACCAATTCCAACCCCCACCCTTCTCTTCACTTCATCTGCTATATAAAGAGCCATCATTAAGCAGTCTCTTCATACAAATCTTCCCTTAGTTCTTTCTCCTTTTCCTTTCTCTTCTGCAACTGCAATGGCCTCAGGTTCGAGCTGGACACAAAAGCAAAACAAGTTGTTCGAGAATGCTTTGGTTACCTATGACAAGGACACTCCGGACCGCTGGCACAACCTGGCCAGGGCTGTCGGGGGGAAAACCGTGGAGGAAGTGAAGATGCATTACCAGAATCTTGTGGAAGACCTCGAGCAGATTGAGTCTGGCCAAGTTCCCTTACCCCCTTACAAGAAAGCTGGAGGGAACAAAGCTTACAATTACATGAATGAAGAACAAAGGTACTCATGTCATGCCTTTTCTTTTGAATTTCAAACTACTTCATCATAGTTCATGATGCATGGGCATGGCTAACTTAACAGTACTATAATTATATACTGCTTAATTACTATGTTTTGTTAATAGCAAAAAATGAATACTGACTTTGGATCTGTTGTCCTGCAGGATAAGGAATCTGAGGCTTTAAGTGAAATATGAGCCAGAACCGGAGCCTTTAATAAAGCAGAAGCAACTATGCCGGTGCACCAAGCAGCAAAATCGCTATAATCTCGTTTTCAATGTGTTACTTAGCCTCTTCACAGTTGTATCTTCGTCCTATACTTGTTTTATACTACATGTGCTTTCTTATGTGTACCTATCAAGCATCTCGTTGCGCTGGTACATTACTAAAACGTTCTTCTTATGCATCTGTTTTTAATGAATATAGATATCCTCCATTAATGAATGTCTGTCTTCTAGCCATCTCACCAAAACATAAGTACTAATAATTGACAAGACACATTATATTTCTAGTAAATAATTCAAGTTTGAATTTTAGAGATGAAAAAGTCACAAACCTCAAACATGAGCGACAAGGATAACATAATATACTAAAGGTCAAAACGAAGCTAATTTTTTTGAGGGGTCAAAAGAAAATTGTGAAAAATTCAAGGATTAAAATACAATTTTATTATTGCTTTAACTTATTATCTTATAAATTTTAAAAGGATTGAATTGAAAATAATTTTATCATTATCTTTTTAAAAAAACAAAATTTAAAGGAACTAAACTAATGGTCTTATCTTTTGAGGGGCCATTGTCCCTATTGACCCCTAGTGTTTGATTCAAGTACTCTTAACTTTATTATCCACTCCCCTAATTTGTAAGCCTGTAATGTAAGGGTATATGTGTAGACCTTAAGTTGGAACATAGATCATTAACTACTTACTCCTTGAACTTTAATATATAATTATGTCAAGAACAAGGAATGACAAGATTTGTAAATCCTATCATAGAGTTCAAATATGATGGACAATAACTCAATGATAGCCACACTGGTGGGCTTGATTGCCCTTAAGTGGAAGTCCAGGACCTAGAATTAGAGGGCTCTATGCTAACACTTGCTCGTTAGCTCGGGCTTTGGCAAAATGGAAGATTTGTCTGTTTCAGGTACGCTAAAAATCAAAAGAAAGATGAAATACCACCAAACTTTCTTGATATGAATGTATGGACAGCATGGGAGCCACATAAGCCGTATGATGTAATGTCAGAATGAATAAGATCAGGATAAAATATGTTTTAAGAACCCTAACATATGTGACCAACACATTATCATATTGTTTTCAAGTATGAATATACAGGCCGAACATACTTTCATTCCAATGTCCTTTCCTCCCTTGTTTTGGAAATACTTCTTCAGGCTCCATCTGGTATGAATTGGCCTACATTGAGGCCAAGGGGCGGATTCAGAAGCGCAACTGTGTTTGGCAAATTGCATTTGGAAGTGGCTTCTGTTTGGGAAGCACTTGGGAATGCTAAGCCATCTGGTAACGGTCCTTGGGAAGATTGCATTGATGGTTACCCTGTGAAAATAACCAGCTAGGGGAGCAACAATTTGAGTTAGATTCTACATTCTTCTTCGCAGCATGTTTTCAGATGTGTTTTACCTTTTCGTCTCATTTTATTGCTCTGGCATGCATATCTGGACTACTGTTTGACACTTGTTTGTCATTTACTAAATTCTCCATGTATGTACTGGTAAATTGATCTGCTTGAGGCTGATTTTTTTTTTTTAATTTGAAAATTTTGATCACCGTAGCATCAATGTATTCAACAATCTGAAACTCATTTTCTTGCTTAAGACTGGTAAATTGCCCAAGCACATGGTAAATATACCAGTCATTTATAGTTGCCTTAACAACAAAATAAGTAACTAAACCATGTTTCTTTTTTTAATATGTGTCTAAAATATTTTTTGGTTAAAATATGCGCCTAAAGTTTTATTTTTGGCTAAAATAAATACATAAAGTATTTTCTTGCTGAAATATGTGCCTAAAGTTTTATTTTTAGTTGAAATAGGTGTCACAGTTTAAAACAAGCTAAAAATGAATCTTTAGGCACATATTTTAGCCAAAAAATACTTTAAACACCCATTTCAGTCAAAAATAAAACTTTAGGTACCTATTCCAGTCAAAAATAAAATTTTAAGTACCTATTTCAGTCAAAAAAAATACTTTAAGCACTTATTGCAAAAAAAGAGACAAAATGTGTCCACTTAATTTATAGTTAAGCCTTTATAATTTTTTAATTGGACAAGGAGATAAAAAAATTAACTGGTTAGCTAAATTACTTATCTTTGTTCTCTTTTATCCTTTTAGGTGATGAGTTTTAGAAGCACTCTCATCTCTTCCTCTTGAATCCCTGATCCTCCTTCCCTTTAAGTAAAATTAGGATTAAATTTAAGATTTTTCAAAAAAAAAAAAAACACGGCTTCAGTCATAGTCAGGGACGGACGCAAGACTTCAAGTTAAGTGGGGCGAATCTATAAATTTCTACGGGGTGAATTTATAAAAGTTTAGAGGGGGCGTAAATAAATTTTTAATAAAAAATACATAAAAAAATTTAAAAAATTCCTAACTCGTATAAGAATTTTAAAATTTTAGGGGAGGCGACCGCCCGCCAATCCATCCTTGGTCATAGACTCATAGTGTCCATGTCAGTTATTTGAGATTTCATAACATCCTAAAACACTGTCTAAGTTTGATGTTCTGGTTTTAGTGGCCTTCCAACAATCAGCGAATCACAAGATGCAAGTTGCAACACTAAAGTGAAGATCATGGTTAGCATCAAAAACCAAAACTTGGCTGGTAACTGAACGGCTTGGCTTGGATTTCAATAGATTATAAGGACACTAACAGCTCTGTAAAAGGCTTGAAGATTTGCAAATAGAGATTATTGGTACTTCTGCCACCGAGTTCTGCAGTTTTGGTAAATCCCGTTAGACAACTTTTTTTTGGACCTTCTGGCCCGTTTCTTAACAAGGGATACCCTAGGCTTGTTTGAATTGGGCTATCCATTGTGAAGCAGCTATACACGCTCTGTAATTGTGCGTGGCATGTTAATAAGCGATGAAACTTTACCTTCTCAGGAGACGCCACTTCACAGTTTGGATGGACAATTTTCTACTGAAACTCCATTCGCTCATCTTTTACTCCTCCCCATAACCCCGACGCCCACGGCCAACGTCAACGCCATAGCCACCGCCGCTGCCTTTATCAACCACCGGTTTCTGAACTATATCTCAGATTTTGATCGATCTCAAATGGGCGAACAAACCTCGGCGCAGCCTCAATCTCAGGCCCCAAATGATTCCTCCTCCACCCCGACCCAAGCCCAAATTCAAACCCTAACTGAAGACCCGAATAATACCTCCGCCGCCGCTGTTTTCTCCGTCAGCACCGTCAGTACCGCCGTCGTAGTCCCTCCTTCAACGGAGCTCATCAATGTTCCTCTCCCTACCTCGTCTCCTCCTTCCAAAATCCCTTCCCGCCCTAGAAAAATCCGGAAACTCTCCCCTGACCCGAACTTCGACCCTAATGCCTCCCAGCAAGCAACGAGCTCCTCCACATCCGTGACGGAACCGCCTAAAACCGTCGGTAAAGCTTCCAAAACAAAGCTTACTCAACATCGAGCCTTAGCGGTGGTAGTTCCGCGAATAATTGCCCGGTCCCTTTCTTGTGAAGGCGAGGTCGAAACAGCCATCCGCTACCTTCGCAACGCCGACCCCCTTCTCGCTTCCTTAATCGACCTCCATCCACCTCCAACCTTCGACACTTTCCATACCCCATTCCTCGCTCTCACTCGAAGCATTTTATACCAACAGCTCGCTTTCAAGGCAGGAACCTCCATCTACACTCGCTTCATCGCTCTCTGCGGAGGCGAAAACGGCGTTGTTCCTGAAACTGTCATTTCTTTAACCCCTCAACAGCTGCGGCAGATTGGTGTTTCGGGACGAAAAGCTAGTTACCTTCATGATCTCGCAAGAAAATACCAGACTGGAATATTATCGGACCAGTCGATTGTAAATATGGATGACAAATCACTTTTTACCATGCTTACAATGGTAAATGGTATCGGTTCTTGGTCGGTTCATATGTTCATGATTTTTTCGCTTCATAGACCGGATGTTTTGCCAATTAATGATCTCGGGATCCGGAAAGGGGTTCAAATGCTATACAATTTGGAGGAGTTGCCAAGGCCTTCGCAGATGGATCAGTTGTGTGAGAAGTGGAGGCCATACAGATCAGTTGCTTCGTGGTACCTTTGGAGGTTTGTTGAGGCCAAAGGAGCACCTTCGAGTGCTGCCGTGGTTGCTGCTGGTACTAATCTTCCACCGCTGCAGCAGCAAGAGGAGCAGCAACAACATCAGCAGCAGCAGCCCCAGCTTCTGGACCCCATTAATAGCATTCTTAACCTTGGGTACCATCTCTCTCTTTGTTGAATGTTTTGGTGTTATTAGTGTTAGTTGCATTACGTGAATAATAAGTGTTTCCTCCACGCCTATTAAGGAGCTTGCCCAATTTTGCTTTTTGTGCTCGAAGATTGATTTGAATAGTTATATTTTTTATGTAAGATTGATAGTAACCAATAACTATCTTTTATATGCATCTCAAGTGCTAGGGTAGGCTTGAAATATTTTATTTTGCTGTCTTTACTCTTTAGCTTTTAAGAAAGTTATTGAAGTCTTAGAATATGAAGTTCCTGTTACGGATTAAGTATTTACATGCTTGGATATTATATGTCCCTTGCAATGCATTATCATTTTCTGCGGGAAAATAAATTGAGCAAAGGGAGCTGGCCTCCTAACTTGGGGCAACTGGCAGGATTTGCATCAACATTGAAAAATGTCCTGATATGATATATCAATTTGTAGAACACTTTGTAAAGAAAGATAGAAAGTCAACAACACTGGTGGATTCTTCCATCCTGAAGAAAAAGGATATAATTTTTATTGGAAATTACTAAATGAAAGATGCTAATGGTTTAGTTCTACTGATATTCAGTAGAATTTATGCTAGTAAAGCCAATTTGATTTTTAATTTCCATTTCTATACTCTTTCAGTTTACATGCCATCGAAATCCATTTACCTCTTTCAATTTTTAAGGTTGGCTCTTAAGTGTAATTTCATATATTATCTATATTTAAAAAGAATCAAATCTTGATAGCAAATACGGAGATAGTAATAGGGAGAGCTTGTGTAGATCTTTGTTCATGTTGGCATGAAAACCACTTAGTGATAATTTGTTCATGTTTTACATTTGAAAGAAGGCAATGAATTGATATTTGGTCATGGCGACAGTTAGAGTTAAACAGAAGTACAAGTAGATATTTTTTTTTACCCAAAAGTGTGATATTACAAGATGCATAACCTTTGGGGAGTCCCTTTTTCTGGGAGTTTAGGATTGTTTTGGGTTCTCATGATACCATGTTCAAAATAATCATCATTTTATGATTATATGTCTTTGCTTCCATGATCATTTCAACGGCTAAGTTTATACTATGATTATTATTGAGCATGGATCCCCTATATCTAGCTTTGATAATGGTTTATGTCAAGGATTGTACCTGTATTGGAGATAAATGACAAATAGGGCCTGTCAAATTGTCAATCATTGTATGCTTTTCAGCTATGTATGGTTTTTGTGCCCGAACTCTTTTGCTACATTGCTTGGAATTGTAGCAAAATCTTCTAGTTTGAATTCATTCCGATTCTTCTTAGTGAAGTTCCTTGAAAAGTTTAGACAATCTTAGTGATGTTTGATTGTCTGCAGCATCTGTCCTTTAATTATATTTATATTCTTAGTTTGATATGAAGTTGTATCTCTTTGACTAGTTTATGGTAAAAGTCCTGAATAAGGACTAGTCTAAGCAAATACATTTCTTTCTTTTTTTTAGTTTTCTAACAACTCACTAATTTCCAAATGCCATAAACTTTCTATAATTTTAAAAGAAAATCCTCTGTTTAAAGAAGTTGAGTTAAATTTTCATGTGCTATCCTAGGTAAATAAGTACACTTCAGCATAGATCTAAATTATCGAATTGATATTAAGATATCAATAGGGATAGTAATGTTGTGTAATTGACTCCACGTACAAGAGGTTAAATGATTAATGCAGCCTGGAAGCAATCTCTTTTTTTTGTTTCCTTTTTCTTTTTCTGGGTTTTGTCTCTTACTCGTTTGCTTTGCTTTAAAATTTCTTTACACTGCTTTTGTAATGATATTTGTGTATGTTATGTTATTAGGGCCTGTGCGTGGGGGCAATGATTGTCATTGGAGATGGAATGTTTGGCATTTGTCTCAACCCGTTGATCAACATGAAAGGCATGTGGAATTGTTGTTCTGAAAGCCTTTAGAGTCTCTTAACTTTGGTCTGCTAAATCTGGGTTTAGATTTTGAATAAACACATTCCCCGGTTCCTAGGTGTTTGTTAAAGGACACCAACTGTCTAATACAAGACAGACATTAATGGATTGCAAATCACTGCTGGTTGTGAAATTTGTCTAATAATTGGCTGCATGCTAGAACCACCTTCATTAATTACTGACTTAATTGAGAGCCGTAAGGGAATATTGGTTTCTGGTGATGTAGAACAATTAGTTGCTGAAATGCAAAGATTAATATAACAGGATTACCTTAAATGCATAGTTGGCAAAGGAAGTTCCCTTATCATGGCCATTTGATCAGAAGATGTTTATTTGCTGAAATGAAAAGATTAATATGACGGCCTTAAAAGTGTTTAAAATTTACCTTTCAAAATAAATGGCGGGGAGGCATGACGGCAGAAGCGCAGCAGGGACTTCAAGACCGGCGTTCAACAAGGTTTTTCCGGCGGATGCGGCTAAACAGCAGGGGAGGCGTGTTGAGAGAACAGATAGGGCGTGGTCAATCTTCGTGGATAACTTGAGCAAGCGTGTTTCCAGGGAAACTTTAAAGGAAATCTTTAGCAACTACGGAAGAGTTGTGAGGATATATATTTCGTACATCAATAATAGATGGAAATATCGGGAGTCTACTTTCGCTTTTGTCTCTATCGATAGTTTTGAGAATATGAACAAGGCCATTGAAAGGGTGGATAAGAGGATCATTGACGGTAAGATGGTGAGAGTCTCTAAAGCCAAATACACAAGAGGTCCGACGAATGCTAATGGTTTTCCGAAGATGAATAGGGTGGGAGATTTTCATAAGAAGAAAGGTATTGATCAACCTGGGGAGGAATCGAATGCAAATCCTCCAAAGTTTCGATCAAATAGTAGGGTCGTCCCGAATAAATCCTTTAAGGATGCGGTTATGGGATACTATAACAATGGTGAGGGGGCTCGGGAGGCATATAATATGCCAGTGAAAATATGCAGCATGCTGGAGGAATTTTCAATGGAAATTCCATCGAATGGGAATGAATGGCTGGAGAGATGTCTGGTTGGCATCATTAAGAATGCTTTTGAAGCTAATCTAGTCCAGAGCGGTCTGATCAATGATGGGATAAAAGCTAGAGTTGTGAGGTGGGAAGTGAAGCATAACTCTTATGTGATCATCTTCGATTCGAAATTAGAGATGCAACAGGTCTGGGAACACAAAAGAGAGGAGTTGTCTTTTTGGTTTGATCAGATTGATTTTCTCTTATTAAATGGCATACCACATCACTATTGGTATTTGCAACTGGAAGGTATCCCAATATCATGCTGGCATGAGGATATGTTCAAAAAACTGGGAGACCAGTGGGTGATTTTTATTTGCATGGAGGAATGGACAAAGAAGAAGACAAGACTGGATAAAGCTGGGATATTGATCAGGGTAGTTAACCCTTTGGAAATTCCGGCATCGATCGTTATTAGATCATTGGGTTCTAATTTTCGGGTTCTGATTAGCTCCGGTAAATGCGTGGATGATTTGGAAAACATGTTCGGGGAGGAGGAGGATGGAAATTTCGCGGACATTTGGCCTGATAATCCGGTGGACTTGAATAATGGTCAGGAGGATATCGTGCATGAAGTTCCGGTGAGGCCTACCGATTCGGAAGGGCAATCGGGGAGGAGGGGTGCGTCGGAGGCGGAACGGCAGGATACAGACGGTTCATCTACTTCCTTTAATGTGGGAGTAAAGAATACAGTTCCAGGTATTCCCATTGACCAAGGTGGATTCAATGAACCCAATATTATCGGGCATTCAAATCCTTTGGCGGCTAATACCAGCTTTGTTCCACCAAACTATTCCGATGGGGAGGGCGGGCCGTGTATTAATATTGGTGGGCCTAAAGGGGTGGACTATGGTACTATGGACCCACGTATTTTGGTCCATAACCAAAATTCGACCAACACTGTGTTGAATGATAATTTCAACAAATCTGCTGAGATGGAAAAATCAAATTATTCCCAAAATAAAAAAATTCCCCCTCGGTCTCCTTATCCTCCCTCAATCCGAACGTGGACTCGGAGGATTTTGTTCCAGATAGCCTGGAGAAGGTTGAAGCTGCTTCGGGAAGGCATTCGTCTGTGATGGAATTGGGTAACTCTGATGGCAGTAATTCAGATCAAATGGTGGGTTTTTTCCGAGCTGGGTTTCGTCGAAATCTTAGGAGAAAGATTAGGGATTCAATGGAAGAGGAGAGAATTCCTTCGAGGATTGCGGTTCGATTATCAAGCTCGGTCGATTATGTCATGCAGGAGTTATCGGAAGCCGATGCAGTGTGGGAGGTATGTAATCTCTTGGGTTTCAACTTTAAGGGAGGTAAAGATGAAGTTACTAAACGAGTGTGTGAATTAGAAGAGGAATGTCGTTCCTAATTGAATGGTTTCATATAGGTTTTGTTCATCTTGTTATTTATGAAGTTGTCAATTCTATCCTGGAATGTTAGAGGTTTAAGAAGGAGGGAAAAGAAACGTGCTGTGAGGAATTTGATAGTTAAGCACAGACCAAAAATTTTATTTCTTCAGGAAGTCAAGATGGAGGCTTTCGATGAATCGATGTGTAGAAAACTATGGGGTGGAATCAATGTAGGTAGTGTTTTTGCTCCAGCAGAAGGATCCTCGGGTGGATTACTATGCTTGTGGGATTTGGATGTTTTCACGGTAACAAATCAGTTTATTAGCAGGAGGTTTGTGGGACTGCTAGGATGCTTTGGTCACAAGAATTTTGAGTGTGGAATAGTTAATGTGTACGACCCTTCGATGGATGCGGACAAGGATGAGTTTTTATTCGATCTTCTGTCTTGTATAAGAGTTTGGAACCGTCCTTTGATTATTGTTGGTGACTTCAATATGTTCTTGGATAAGGAGGAGAAGCTGGGTTTTTCCATGAATGCTCAGGTAATGGAGTTGTTCAAAAATTTTGTCTTCGATGCTGGTCTTATTGACATGCCCCTGATAGGCTGGAAGTTTACATGGAGTAACGGGAGAGAGAAACCTACTTTCGTCCGCCTTGATAGATTTCTTCTTTCACCAGAAGTAGAAAGTGTTTTCTCTGGATTATCTCAAATTTTGCTTGACAAATCTATCTCAGATCACAATCCGATTCTGCTTTCGGAGAAGTCAGATGACTGTGGGCCTAAACCTTTTAAATGCTTCAACCACTGGCTTTCGGACCCCAACTTTGAAGCTATAGTGATAAAGTCTTTTGATGATGCTAAGCCAGCCAATCCTTCTATCAGAATAGGTGGGATTATTAGGTGCTCGAAGCTGATGGTTAAGAAGTGGGCGGCTCTCCCTTCAAACAAGCCGAACCTGGTAATTGAGAAACTGGAAAAAGAAATTTCGTCTTGTGAGGCGATGATTCAGGGGGGTATGGTGTCGAACAGCATACACATGAAATTAAGAGAGCTTAGAAATAGACTTTGGCATGAGTTCAGAAAGTTGGAGTGTGAATGGCTCCAAAAATCCCGCTTGAAATGGTTTTTGGATGGAGATAAAAATACGCGATATTTCCATCTCGCAGCTTCGGCGAGGCGTAGAAGGAATTCTATTTTGGTTTTGGAGCATGAAGAGGCTAGGGTATCCGATCCAAACAAGGTAAAAGAGCTAGTGTATAATTTCTTTTCCAAGAACTATAATCTGGATCATACCCTGGAATTAGTGGACATGGACCTGGATTTTAGTAGACTTAATGAAAGCAAAGTGGCTTTTATTCAAAAGGAATTCTCGGGAACAGAAATATGGGAAGCTTTGGCTGCGTCGGACAGCAATAAGGCCCCGGGTTCGGATGGCTTCAATATGGGGTTCTTCAAGAAGTTTTGGCCACAACTCAAAGAAGGTATTGCGAGATTCTTTGCTGATTTTTATGAAGGTCGGGATTGGGAACCAGGGATTAACCACTCTTTTATTACGTTAATCCCTAAGAACGACAATCCGATTTCTATAGACGAGTATAGACCCATAAGCCTTGTTGGGGGGTTGTACAAGCTCATTTCGAAAGTTCTTTCTCGGAGACTGAAATCTTGTATTGGCGACTTGGTGGGCGAGACACAATTCGCATTTATAGAGGGGCGTCATATCTTAGACTGTTCGTTGCTGGCGAATGAAGCCTTGGATGCAGTGTACAAATCTGGGAGGAGCGGGATAACTTTTAAGATTGACTTTAGTAAAGCTTATGATACTATCAGCTGGGAGTTCTTATTTTTGGTAATGAGGAAATGTGGCTTTGGTGAACGTTGGATTTCTTGGATTAGCAAATGCATCTCCACAGCCCGGATTTCAGTATTGTTCGCAGATGATCTCTTGATCTTTTGTGGAGCAGAGGAGGTTCAAATCAGGAATGTCAAACGCATGTTGCGAGTCTTCGAGTTAGCGTCTGGGCTGAAATTGAACCTAAAAAAATGCAAAATCTTGGGCATCAATACTGATTCTAATTTGATTCAATCCTGGGCCTTTTCGATAGGATGTTCTGTCGACAACTTTCCCACAACATATTTGGGCCTACCCCTTGGGGCGCGAAGGAATGCGGTAGCTCTATGGGATCCGGTGGTTAAATTATTCTCCAAACGTCTGGAAGGTTGGAAATCTAATTGCCTTTCTTTTGGGGGGAGACTTACTCTTATTAAATCAATACTTTCAAGCCTTTCGGTATACTACATGTCCTTATTTCGTATCCCATCTGTGGTGTTGAGAAAATTGAACTCTATAATGTCTAAGTTTTTTTAGGGAGGCACTGCTAAAAAATCCAAAATCCATTGGATTAATTGGAATGCTATGTGTCAACCGAAATGCGTAGGAGGCTTGG
The DNA here is from genome assembly GCA_958450335.1 of Hibiscus tridactylites. Taxonomy (NCBI): domain Eukaryota; kingdom Viridiplantae; phylum Streptophyta; class Magnoliopsida; order Malvales; family Malvaceae; genus Hibiscus; species Hibiscus tridactylites. The sequence goes on from OY288282.1 coordinate 77,676,902, forward strand.
GGATCTCTAGCCTTGCTGACATGAACCGGGCTTTGTTGAGTTAATGGTGTTGGCGGTTTGGCAATGAACGTGAGGCGTTATGGAGAAGAGTGATAGAAGCTAGAACACCCGAAGTTGGGGTGGGTTTGTTGCCTCGAGAGACTGCCAGGAGGAACACGTCATGGATTTGGAATAACATTTTACAGGCGTACGTCGGGGATGATGCGGCGGGTATTTGTTGTAGATCTAACTTAGCACTTAAAGTGGGAGATGGAAGAAACATTCTTTTCTGGTTGGATACTTGGCTGGATGACACTCCTTTAAAAAATTCTTTCCTCCGTTTCTATGCGTTGGCAGTGAATAAAGAGAGTGTGGTGGCTGATTATGGTTCGAAGGGTGCGCATGATTGGACGTGGAATATCATTCTTCGAAGACCCCTTTTTGATAGGGAAAAGCAGCAATGGGAGTCGTTGATGTCAAGGCTGCGAAATTTCAGCGCCAGCAACACTAATAAGGATTGGGTGTGTTGGTTAGGGTCCAATGATGGATCCTTTACAGTCAAATCCTTTCGTAAGTTGCTCATAGGCCCCACTCCTACTTCAAGTTTTTGGCTGGATTTTGTTTGGCAAGGGATCGCCCCACCGAAGGTTGAGTTGTTTGTATGGTTAGCTCTAAAGAATAGAGTTCCGGTGAAATCAGCTCTTGCGAGAAAAAGGGTTAATCTAGCTGACTCATTATGCCCTTTCTGCTTGAGCTGTCCAAAAACGGCGGCACACCTTTTATTATCTTGTGCTATCAGCTGGAAGGTATGGATGCAGGTTTGTTTATGGTTTGATATATCTATTGTGCTTCATAATGATTTGATTTCCTTTATCGAATCTTGGTCTACTGCATGTATTCCTAATCTGAGTAAGGTATGGGCTTTTACCTCCTTTGTCATTATGTGGTCACTGTGGCTTTTTCGGAACGAATTAATTTTTCAGAATAAGATGCTGGATATATGTCAGTTAATGTCTTTAGTGAAGATGAGGCTGGTGAGATGGGTGAAAGCCAAATATGAGAAATGTTGCATCCCTTGGGAATGTTTGTTTGCTGACCCTCGTCTAGCCACAAATTCCAACTTGGTAGGGTACAGTTTACCGTCTCCTAAATGCTGGTCTCCCCCGCCTAGTGGTTTCGTGAAAATGAATGTAGATGGAGCGTTGGATATCCGTTGAAACAAAGGGGGCATCGGTGGTGTGTTAAGGAATTCTAATGGTACCAAACTACTGGAATTCTCGGAAGGATGCGAGTTTGGGCCCCCTTCCTTAATAGAACTAAAAGCAGTTCAAGCTGGATTGCAACATTTTTGGGACTCGACGTGGTGCTCCAAGGCAAGGTTAGTTGTTGAATCGGATTGTAATGTGGTGGTGGAATGGTTCTCGGGAGCGAAGCAACCTCCCCCGGCTTTTACTTCGGTAATCAACGAACTAAAAGGCAAGATGGGAGAACAAGGTATTATATTGAGATGGATTCCAAGAAGCTGTAATGTAGATGCTGATACTTTAGCTAAGAAAGGTATTGGGTGATATTTTTGTATCCGTTAAGAAATATTTTTGTAGCGGGTTTTTTGGATATGAGTTATATGTTTTGTACTGGACTATGAATTTTATTTAATAAAATGTTGGGCACTCTTTTCCCCCTAAATAGGATTAGAGGGGGTTTTTAACGAGGCCCTTTATCTTTCAAAAAAAAATATGACGGCCTTAGTCTCTCCTTGTAATGTAGAAACAGATAGGTGGATGTCACTTGTAGGCAATAAACATAAAAAAAATTAATTGTATATATATTTTAAAATTTATTTAATCATTTATCTATTTTGTGATAAATATATTAATGTATTTTTATTTAAATTAATAAATTGATATTATTAAAATAAGGTGAATAGTTAATGTATTTTTATTTGATCATTTATCTGTTTTGTGATAAATATTTTTGACAATGCGCATATATCTATATCATCCGCCTATCACTTGAACACTTATTGAGTTGAGATACATGTTTTTGTGCAATGTCATTCAATCAGATTATTATGTTTTTTTGGAACAGTCATTTATAAATCTAACATAAATGAATTTAATTTTAGAATTGTATAACAGTCTATTATCATCTAATTCACTGTGAGAGCATATTATAATTGTACACATGTTAATTAATTTTACAATATCGGTGTATCAAATAATAATTAAAAAAAATAAATATAATATAATATTTATTTATTTATAATAAATAATATAAAAATAAAAAAATATATTCGTATAGCAAATGTGTTTTAATGAAGAAAAAAAAGCAGATTATGTTCATTAATCGCCTATGCAAAATCATATTTCATTGAAACATTTTAAAGCGAAGAAAATATCAAACCACGCCTTTAAACTCTCATCTTTTACTCATCCCCTTAACCCCGACGCCCATTGCCAACGTCAACACCGCCGCCGCCGCTGCCTTCATCAACCACCGGTTTCTGAATCATATATCAGATTTTGATCGATCTCACATGGGCGAACAAACCCCGGCGCAGCCTCAATCTCAGGCACCAAACGATTCCTCCACCCAGACCCAAGCCCAACCTCAAACCCTAACTGAAGACCCGAACAATACCTCAGCCGCCGCTGTTTCATCCGTCAGCACCGTCGGTACCGCAGTCGTAGCCCCTGCTTCAACGGAGCTCATCAATGTTCCTCTCCAAACCTCGTCTCCTCCTTCCAAAATCCCTTCACGCCCTAGGAAAATCCGGAAACTCTCCCCTGACCCGAACTTCGATCCAAATGCCTCCCAACAAGCAACAAGCTCCTCCACAACCGTGACAGAACCGCCTAAAACCGTCGGTAAAGCTTCCAAAACAAAACTTACTCAACATCGAGCCTTAGCGGTGGTGGTTCCGCGAATAATTGCCCGGTCCCTTTCCTGTGAAGGAGAGGTCGATACAGCCATCCGCTACCTTCGCAACGCCGACCCCCTTCTCGCTTCCTTAATCGACCTCCATCCACCTCCAACATTCGACACTTTCCATACCCCATTCCTTGCTCTCACTCGAAGCATTTTGTACCAACAGCTTGCTTTCAAGGCCGGAACCTCCATCTACACTCGCTTCATTGCTCTCTGTGGAGGCGAAAACGGCGTTGTTCCTGAAACTGTCATTTCTTTAACCCCTCAACAGCTGCGGCAGATTGGTGTTTCGGGACGAAAAGCGAGTTACCTTCATGATCTCGCGAGAAAATACCAGACGGGGATATTATCGGACCAGGCGATTGTAAATATGGATGACAAATCACTTTTTACCATGCTTACGATGGTAAACGGGATCGGTTCTTGGTCGGTTCATATGTTCATGATTTTTTCGCTTCATAGACCAGATGTTTTGCCAATTAATGATCTCGGGATTCGGAAAGGGGTTCAAATGCTCTACAATTTGGAGGAGTTGCCAAGGCCTTCGCAGATGGATCAGTTGTGTGAGAAGTGGAGGCCATACAGGTCAGTTGCTTCGTGGTACCTTTGGAGGTTTGTGGAGGCCAAAGGAGCACCTTCGAGTGCTGCCGTGGTTGCTGCTGGTACTAATCTTGCACCGCTGCAGCAGCAAGAGGAGCAGCAACAACATCAGCAACAGCAGCCCCAGCTTCTGGACCCCATTAATAGCATTCTTAACCTTGGGTATCATCTCTTTCTTTGTTGCATGTTTTGGTGTTATCAGTGTTTAAAAAGGCGCTACTGAGGCGCGCCTAGGCGCTAAGGCGAGGCGAGGGTGAAACGCCTAATTGGGTCTAGGCGAGGCGACTTCAATGAGGCGCAGCAAGGCGCGCCTAAGGCGCACAAGGCGCTGAGGCGTCGAGGCGCAGAAAGGCGCCGCCTGTTCACTTTTTTTTGTTCTTTTTGACTTTTTTTAATTTTTTTTATTATTTTTTACATACTAACTTGGGCCAAAAGTGAGACCAAACAAAAATAACATTAATCAAATGAAACTTAAATTAATTTGGTTGAGTTTGGATCAAATTTAAATTCAAATGAATTTGGCTGAGTTTTAAAAATTGAACTAAATTTAATTGAGTTTAGGGGTTTAGAATTTAGGGTTTATGGCTAGAATTTAGGGGTTAGGGTTAGGGTTAGAAATTAGGGCTTAGGTTTTAGGATAATATGGTTAGTGATTTAGATTTTAACCTACAAACCTTAAATTTTAACCCTAAATCCTAAATTCTATCAACAACCCATAAATTTAAAACTACTAAACTTAAACCCATAAACTCTAAATAAACTCCCGAAACCCTAAACTAAGACATTGTGTAAACAAAGTTTCTACAAGCGCTTGTGCATGGAATAATTACTCATATCATATATCCTTTTGAGATTATTATATAACTACCTTTGTGTATTTACAGTATAAAAGATTTCATATTGCATGATAAAATGCAATGTCATATGCTTTTTGATTGAAAGTTAATGGTAAATAAAAGGAAGAGCTTTTGTTGAACTTATATTCCTTTTTAAAGTACTAATTTTCTTTCTTGTTTTGTACTAAAATGCAATGTCATGTGCATTTATACATTCTACTTGATTTTTCATGTTGAAGTTGAACATTTCAAAGAATCTCATTATTCTTATTACCCAAAATTTTATTGAATATAAAGAATTTTCAAGTGATGTTTTATGTAACTTATATATCTTTTATTTTCAAAATGTGCGCCTTACTTCAATAAGGCGTGCGCCTCTCGCCTCTCGCCTTGCGCCTCGGATATAAAACCTCTATCGCCTTAGGGCGCCTTTTGCCTTTTTTAACACTGGGTGTTATTAGTGTTAGTTGCATTTCGTGAAAAAATAAGTTTCCTCCTCGCCTATTAAGGAGCTGGGTTGATTCCAATAAAGAGTCATTTCAGTTTTTTTTTTATAAAAAAATAGGACCCTGTCCCTGCCCAATTTTGCCTTTTGTGCTAGAAGATTCATTTGAATAGTTACATTTTTATGTAAGATTGATAGTAACGAAGAACTATCTTTTATATGCATCTCAAGTGCTAGTTGGTAGACTTGAAATATGGTATTTTGCTGTCTTTACTCATTAGCTCTGAAGAAAGTTATTGAAGTCTTAGAATATGAAGTTCCTGTTATGAATTAAGTATATACATGCTTGGATATTATATGTACCTTGCAATGCATTATCATTATCTGGGGGGAAACAAATTGAGAAATTGTAGCTGACCTCCTTCTAACTTGAAGTAACTAGCAGGATTTGCATCAACGTCGAAAAATGTCCTGAAATTCTATAATAATTTGTAGAACACTTTGTAAAAAAGTTTGGAAGTCAACAACACAGGTGGATGAATCCCGAAGAAAAAAGATGTATTTTTTATTGAAAATTACTAAATGAAAGATGCTAATGGTGCAGTTCTACTGATATTCAGTAGAATTTATGCTAGTAAAGCCAATTTGATTTTTAATTTCCCTTTCTATATTCTTTATGTTTACATGCTATCGAGATCCAGTTTACCTCTTTCAATTTTTAATGCCGGCTCTTGAGTGTAATTTCATATATTATCTATTTAAAATTATCAAATCTTGATAGCAAATACGGAGATAGTAATAGGGAGGCCGTGTAGGTCTCTGTTCATGTTGGCATGAAAATATCTTGGTGTTAACGTGTTCATGTTTTACATTTGAAAGAAGGCAATGAATTGATGTTTGGTCATGGTGACTGTTAGAGTTAAACAGAAAGTACAAGTAGATATTTTTTTTTACCAAAAAGTATGTTTCTGAGAAGTTAAGTTTAGGATTGTTCTGGGTACTCATGATGCCATGTTAAAACTAATCGTCAGTTTGTTATTATATGTCTATTTTGCTTCCATGATCATTTTGACGGTGAAGTTTATAGAGTATTATTGAACATGACTCCCATATATAGCTTTGATAATGGTATAAGTCAAGGTTTGTACTTGTATTAGAGATAAATGGCAAATAGGGCCTGTCAATCATTTTTCAGCGGAACTCTGTTGCTACATTGCTTGGAATTGTAGTAGAATCTTCTGGTTTGAATTCATTCCCATTCTACTTAATGAAGCTCCTTGAAGTTTAGACAATCTTACTGCTGGTTGATTGTCCTTCAATTATATTCTTAGTTTGATATGAAGTTGCATCCTAGGGATAGTAAAATTTCCATGTGCTGTCCTAGGTCAATGAGTACACTTCAGCATAGATCTAAATTATGGAATTGATATTAAGATATCGATAGGGATAGTAATGCAGCATAATTCATAATAACACATGCTGCAGATTTACATTGTTAAATTTCAAAAATCATCAAGAGGTTAAATGATCCATGCAGCGCGGAAGCAATATTTTTTCCGGTGTTTCTCTTTCTCACTGGCTTTTCTTTTATACTGCATTTGTAATGATATTTGTGTCTGTTATGTTATTAGGGCCTGTGCGTGGGGGCAATGATCGTCATTGGAGATGGAATGTTTGGCATTTGTCACAACCCGTTGATCAAGTTAAAAGGCAAGCAGGCACTTGAAAGAATTTTTTTGTGTGAAATTGTTGCTCCGAAAGCCTTTAGAGTCTCTTAACTTTAGTCTGCTAAATCTGCGTTTAGATTTTGAATAAATGCATTGCCCGGTTCCTTGGTCTTTGTTAAAGGACACCAACTGTCTAATACAAGACATTAATGGATTGCAAATCCCTGCTGGTTGTGAAATTTGTTTAATAACTGGCTGCATTCTAGAACCACCTTCATTAATTAATCAAGGACCGTTCAGACTTATTTGAGAGCTGTAAGGGAATGTTGGTTTCTGGTGATAGAAAACTAGATGTAGAACAAATATTTGCTGAAATACTTGGCCGGTTGCAGCATCTAGAAGTTTTGAGAGAATGTTATTATTGTATTAGGTTGGCTATAAATATGGGTTTAATTAGTCAATTTATTGAATAAGCCATCTAAACTAATTAAATTTATTGAAAATTTTAATAAATCAACTTATTTTAATTAAATTTATTCAATTATGGTTAAGCTACATCCTTCCCTATGGACGAGCCAACTACATCTAGTTCGAGCCAGGGTGAAGTTGAATCCAATTATCCGAGTACTAGGGGTGTTCATGGACGGTTATCGAAAGTCTTGGTTCGATATTTTGATGAACCGTTACCGTTTTGTTTAAATCAGTTATCGCTTAATTGATTAACCGTTTTATTCAGTACGGTTACTGGATTAACCATGAACCGTTTTATATATTTATTACTACTAAATTTAATAATTTAATATTAAAATTTAAAAAAAAAAAATTATATTAATTACGTAAATATTTATATGATCGATAATGTGATATCATTATAATTTTTAAAAAAATCGTTAAAAATTCTGTTCGTCGTTTGAGTCAACAGAAATTAAGACAAAAACATTGAAAGATAAAAAAATTATTCTAAATTTAATTCATTTTACTGTCACAATAAAATGAACACGAGATCAACAGTTCATGGGCAAATGTAAATAAAACAAAGACACGTCAATATGAACAGTAAAAGGAGCTGCAAGGTCAAACCAATTCTCCAAGACACAAACTGTCTGCAACCAAACTGGAGTAAATGTAAATAAAACAAAGACACGTCAACATGAACCGTAAAAGGAACTGCAAGATCAAACCAATACTTCAAATTTATTTTATTTCTTGATCACAATAACATGAACACAAACTCAACAGGGTTGTTCAAGAGCAAATGTAAATAAAACAAAGACACGTCATTATAAACTGTAAAAGGAGCTGCAAGATCAAACCAATATCTCAAGACACAAACTGCCTGCAACCACACTAGAAACCAAACAGAAACAAAAGGATGCAACACATATACCATTATATCTCAATACTAGAATAAATGCACGTTCGAATAAACGTACACTACACGTTTGATTATTTTTAATAATTTAATATCATTATAAAATATAATTTAAGTATGGTAATTACACATATTAGTAATAATTAACAATTTGTATTAATATAAAATTAATTTCAAAATTTTATCATTTTTTTGGTTAACCGTTTAACAAAAAATCGTAAATGTTTTTGTCCCGTTTAACCATTAATTTTACCGGTACGATTATCGTACTATTTTGACTAATTTTTCCCGATACGATTACCTACCATTAAATTCAATTTTTCTAATTTTTCAGCATGGTACATTAGTTCAGGTTTTGAACACCCTACCTAGCACCCTTTTATTTATGATGTTTTACAGGCACCATAGCAATTCTCTACATTCCATTCTCTGTCGATTAGGGGTGGATAAAACTCAAAACGACTTAAAAAATTAAATTTTTTTAATTTTGAGTTATTCGAGTTGAGTTATTTGAATTATTTGAGTTATTTGAATCACTCGAATAACTCGTTGAAATTACGAGTTCGAATCAAGTCTAAATTTTGAAAGTTCGAAAAAACGAATAGTTTGAAAATATAAAAGTACGTCATTTAGTTTTAAGCCTTTGTTAATGTTATACACTTCTCCAATCTCTTACTTTCCTTCTTCAGCCATTTATATCTCACGTGAATTTAAATGAAAAACTCCTAATACCCTTAACCTAAATCTTAAAGGCCCTAAAATTCTAAAACATAATTTATACGATACTTCGAATTTTTTTATTATTGTGAGCTCGAACAAGTAACAACGGTTTCACAGGCAGTGCTGAATTTGTAATCAACAATGTTGCTGACTTGTTGGAACTCTAGCTTTGAGATCATCGAGGGTTCTAAAATTACTGGTAGAAGAAAGAACATATATGTATATTATGATTATAAATATATTACATAATATTTGATTTATTTAATAACATCAAAAATCTTATTTACACATTTGAAAAAGAACATGAAAAAAAAATATTTTATATGGTTGGTTAGAGAAAGTCATTTAAATTAGAATCAATTCATAGTATAACATTATAAATAATTACAATTAAATTTGTATGGAAACTCTAAACTCGGTTCGACTCGACTCGAATTTTATAAACTCGACTCGACTCGGAAAAAATCAAATAAAGCTTGAATGATAAAATTAGATGTGTTAACTCGAATAACTCGTAATTTTTTTACTCGACTCGATCAAATGCTCAACCTTACCGTCGGTGTTCTTTAATGAAAAGTTACTTATAAAAACAATAAGCAGAAGAGTATTCTCATTTTTTTCTGAAATAATGTAACTTTATTTTAAAGGCATAAGCTTAAAAATAGCCTTCAATGTTTTACTATTTAATCAATTCACTACCTAATTTTTTGGTGCAAACAAGTACCTAACGTTTTATTTTCATTCAATTTTCACCCTCAGTGGATAAAAATTGTTAGTCAACAGGCGATTACCGTTTGAGGCTGACGTGGCACGCAAGCATGGCATAAAGGGATGACGTGACAGTGTCACGTGGCACTTTGTTGACATGGCAGTGCCACTTGCTAATTTTTTTAAAATATATTTTTATATTTTTTTAAAAATTAAAAAATGTTAATTTTTAAAAATCTCTAATTTTTTAGATTTTACAAAATAGCCCCAAAATTTTAAAATCCCTAACTCCCCCAAACCCAAATCTCGATTTAAGCCAATTTCGCCGTTGGTTGCCACACTGCAGCCAACCACATCGGTCACCGGACCACCACGATCATTTACCCCACCATTCTGTTGCCAGAAATCAATCGACGCCGTGTGAAACGTCGAACGGACGAAAAATCGACGAATGGTTCATTTGATCGATTCGCGACGAACAGTGGTAGAATAGAAGACGAACGATGTGTGGGTCGTTCGGCGAGGGGAGGGCGCTTCATTTCGTCGCTGGCAACGCTGCCAACACTGGCGAGAGTGGCTGGATTTGGGGGTTTAGGGTTTTAGGGACCCGTTTTAGAAATATTTAAAAATTTTAGGATATTTTATTTTTAATATATATATATATAATTTCTTTAAAAATATATTTTTTTAAATATTTTTTTTAACTAATCAGATGATGTTATGTCAACAATGTGCCACGTGACATCATTCGATTGGTTAAAAATATTCAAAAAAATATTTTTAAAAAAACTAAAAAAATATTTTTTTGAAATGCCATGTCAACAAAGTGCCACATAGCATCACCACGTCATCTCCCCATGCTATGCAGACATGCAACGTCAGTCTCAGACGTTGATCGTTAGTTCACTAACGGTTTCCATCCACTTTGAGTGAAAATTGAATGAAAATCAAACGTTAAATGCTTGTTTACATCAAAAAAAAGAATAAGTGGTGAATTGACCAAATGGTAAAACATTGGGGCTATTTTGACCTTATACCTATTTTAAAAATCGTTTTCTTTTAAAGGCGTGAATAAAAAAGTATGAAAATAGTTTTTCATGTAGTTGGAAGGTTAACAATATATATTTGAGATAAAAAAATATTCTTTTAAAAAAATTTAATTGGCAAAAAAATTATAAACTAAAACACATTAACTTTCCTAAAATTGGTGAGAAAATAAGTAAATTAAAAAATAAATTTGTTATAAAAAAATACGTTTACCAATTTTTTTTATAAAAAGTAATTATAAATATTAAAATTTTAGGGTAAAAATCTCTTGCCTCCTAATCATGGTCCTTTTTATGTCTCACACTAAAAATTACTTAAAATTAAATTTTAAACCTTAATTCTAATTTTCACATCCTAAACCCTACAACTAAAAAAAATACAACATACCTCTAATTTTTTTAACCTCAACCACAACCCTAACCTTAAACCCTAAACTCTAAGCTCATTGTTTTAAAGTGAAGACATAAATTGAGGCATGATAAAATAACATACTATTTCCATCCGAAATTCTAAATCATATTTCATTGACATTTTAAAGTGAAAAAGTTAATAGTGGGACCTTATCCCAACAATCAGGTACGCAAAACCATATTCCATTGACATTTTAAAGTGAAGAAAATATCAAACCACAACTTTAAACTCTTTGGTGCAGACTGCAGAGAGATTTGTTCAGTGCATAACCCCGCTGCCAAGGGGATTTAAATTAGCATAAACCAAAAAGATGCCTATAGTTGTTCATCTATTGGCCGCGTCATTAGTATTAAGATCTTGGAATCCCCGCTGGTCGGAAAAGAGTTTTAAATTAGCAAAAGCCAAATATTAGATGTTTCAGAGTACTATGTTTTTTTAAAAGTCTAATTGTCTCCTTCTCCTAATATTCTATTCTCAATCCACACGCGGCATTGGAACTGCCAGGAATTTGAAGTATTTAACGGCATACTCATGTACAAACATCGACAAGTTCACATTGTTATTAATTTACAGGAGAATCATTCCGGTATCATACTGGGATATTCTCAATTCTCACCAATATTTCCTTGTTCTCTTTGTTTGTTGCCCTTTATTGTCTTCAATGTTGACAGCTTTGGCACCTTATAAGACTGGGCTGAGTACTGAGTACTGAGTAGCTACAGAACCATCCAACAAATACTCCTATGAATTACGAAAACTACGATCCTACTTTCCCTGACCAACCAGTTGTTGCCCTATACCTCCCCATATGGGCTAGCCTACCTGCCTTTAGGTCCAAACCAGCTTTCATTTGGTCCGAAGATGGCTCCACCAATGAAACCAAGGGCTCCACATCGGCACTTACCTATGCTCAGCTCAATGATTCAGTTCACTCCATTTCTTCTCAGCTGCTCCACTCTTTACAAAGGGGTGACACTGTAATCATTTTATGCACACCCGGGCTCGAGCTCGTTGAGGTTATTTTCGGGTGTCAAAGAGCCGGCCTTTTGAGCGTGCCCATATCCCCACCCGACCCTTCTTTCTCCAAACAAAACTATTACCACCTAGTCAGGGCCCTGTCCCAGACAAAGCCGAAAGCTGCCATTGCCCACCATGAATATATCACCAAACTTCACCAATATCTCTCTTTGCCTTCCAAGGACAAGAGTCTTGCTGAGATGTTACAAAATCTGAAGTGGATTCCCACTGAAGATGTCAAACGTAAGAATGCAGATTCAGGCGTGGATTCCATGAGTTATAATGGTTGCCAACCTGATGAAACTTACTTGATTCAGTACACCTCGGGTGCAACCGGGATCCCGAAGCCAGTGCTTCTGACGGCCGGATCAGCGGCTCACAATGTTAGAACAGCGAGGAAAGCTTACGGTTTACATCCCAATAGTGTTATTGTCTCTTGGTTACCTCAGTACCATGATTGTGGCTTAATGTTTCTGTTATTGACCATTGTATCTGGTGCAACATGCGTGTTGACATCACCCTCGGCTTTCGTTAACCGGCCTAGACTATGGCTCGAGCTCATGACCGAGTTCAAGGCAACTTGTACTCCTGTTCCATCATTCACCTTGCCACTAGTCGTGAAGCGCGGTGGACTCGAAGCAGGAAGTTCACCTATTGATCTATGGAGCTTGAGAAATCTGATTATCATCAACGAGCCCATTTACAAGGCATCAGTTGAAGAATTTCTTTCCGTGTTCAAGCCTTGTGGACTCAACCCATCATCCATCTCCCCTTCTTATGGCTTAGCAGAGAATTGCACTTTCGTTTCCACGGCATGGAGAAACAATAATGACCACTCCGGAAACTCCTGTTTCCCGGTTTTCCCCTCTCACAACAAGCTCTTACCTAGTGCAAGACTTTCCAGCGATGAAGAAGAAGAAGAGGACATGGACATTATTGTTGTAAATGAGCACACACATGAGCCTGTTTCTGATGGAATCGAAGGCGAGATTTGGGTTTCATCTCCAAGCAATGGCTCGGGTTACTTAGGCCATCCGTTCTTAACTCAAGACATATTTAAAGCTAGACTTCGCGACAAGGTCAGCCGGTGTTACGTCCGAACCGGGGACAGAGGAATTGTTAAAGGGGAAGAAAGATTTCTCTTCGTAACAGGTCGTTGCCTAGAGGTGATTAAGCTCCCAAACGGTCAAGACATACACCCTCATTACATAGAGACTGCTGCTTATAGTAGTTGCCCACAGTTCATAAGAGGAGGCTGTCTAGCCGCATTTGATGTTTCAAGAATGATCGTTCTTGTGGCAGAAATGCAGAGGAGTGAAAAAGACAATAAGATTTTGAGGAATATATGTGACAGAATCAGAGAAAATGTTTTTAAAGACGAAAAAGTTGACATAGGGAAGGTAGTTCTAGTAAAAAGTGGAAGTGTTCCAAAAACAACTTCAGGTAAAATCCAAAGGTGGTTGGCTAAAGACAACTTTCTAGTAGGTAAAATGAACGTTTTAATGGAAATCAAGTCTGATAACAATGGCGGATTATTACAATCAAGTCATGGTGTAGGACAAAGAAGGGGAAGAAACAGAGAAGAGGAAGAAGGAAGAGGAATGATAGTTGAAGAGAAAGAAGCGATTGTTTATTCACTGTCAAGTGCCCCAACTGGTCGTCCATGGGTGTCTCGTTTGTGAGTGCATTAAGAGTCCAAGACAAGGAAGTAAAACCAGATGTGCTTACCACTCTGCAACTCCCTTTCAGCCATATAACTCATGTAGAGAAATGGATCTGCCTACCATTTTGTCTCTAAACGCTATAATGTGACAGGAAAGTAAGACAAAAATGACATTTACTTTAATATTTAGCTGCATCATACATACACCTCTTTAATATTTGAGGCATGGAATAGAAGTATTTGCCAATTTTCCAGCTCTGCAGAATGCAGGTTATACATGAAGAAACTGTGAAAGAGCTTTAACTAATTGCAATGGGGAAAGAAAGTTATCAATATATGAGTTTCATTTAATCGAAAACCCATAAAGGAAATACATATCTCATGGTAAATGTCTGACTTATTCTAGCAAATTAAGTCATTGCTGCAAATGAAGATCCAACAATCATGTTCTCTATTACTAAAAATCAACATGAATATAGTTTAATGATAAATTATGAGTTCTACAAATGATGATACCAAAAAGAGTAAAAGACTTTTATTTTTCCATAAATGATGGTAGCAACCTTTAGTATATTGATGCCCCACATAAAAAAAATGGGTTTATGATGGTTTAGAATTTATATTTTAAAGTTAGATGTTGTGGTTAGTGTTTAAGAAATTAGAGTTAAAGTTTAGAATTTAATTTTAAGTGTTCTTTTAGTGTGAGGCATAGAATGGGGCATGGTTAATGGGCATATGAATTTAATTTTATAAGTAAAATAGTGTGATAAACGACAATTTTAAATTAAAAATCTTCTTTTAATTATTATTTAAAGAAATGACCCGCATACTTAAATTTAGAAAAAATGACTCACAAATCTACCACTTAAAGAACTCGTTTTCTGATATGCAAAGAACATGGTCTTCATACGTGGCAACACTTTACAAAATAACAAACTTTAACAGGAACTCATTTTTTGATGCGAGTTCTCCGAAAATTTGAAAAAAAAAAAACTTGATTTATCGCGGGAAGTTTAATTGCAAAAAACGAGTTCTTTGTAAATCGAGTCAGTAGACAAGCCTACATAGTCATATTCAAGCAATATGTCAGATCGGCTAGCCACCATTATTAGCATTTGACTAAGCAGAAGGAATAGGAATGAACCCACACCCAAATTTCTGGGAATTAGCGGGGTTTAAAACAGGGGTATCTCATTCTCAGGACAAGGAAACAAAACTGAAACAGGAAAGAGTTGATACAAAAGGCAGCTAACTAAATAAAAAAGGAATAATTAGAAAAAACTTACAGTGCTTCTCCTTTGCTCAGCAGCAACAGAAAGTGCGAAAGCAATCAGATCAATCACAAAAACCAGAGCGAGTAACAACGTTGAAACCATAGTTAAAACAAACAAATCAAACCCAGAAAACAAAAGCAAAAAGACGACAGAAAAGATAGAGAGAAATCCACAGCGTGAAGATAGAAGCGCGTGGTAACTATGATGAAAATGCAGAGATATGAATTAAGTTGATGAAAGAGGAAGGAGGATGGAAAAGTTGTTAAAGAAAATTGAGGATGAAGATGATAAGGTGTTTTGGGTATTTTATTTTATTTATTTTTATTTTAAAATTTTAAAAAATAAAAAATGGCATGAGGCGTTCTAATTGGTCAAAAAAAATTTTTTAACAGTAGGAAACAATATAAGTAATGTCGAAAATTTTTGGGGGACAAAAATAATTAAAATAAACTTTAAAAGTCAAGTTGAGAAAATATGTAAAACTTTGGAGAAAAAAGTGTACAAAGCCTATTTTAAATTAAAATCCATCAACTTTAATTTTAAAACAAATACTAAATGGATTTTAGATCAGAAGTTTCAAATTCTTGCAAAGATAATAAAAATAGAGGGAATTCAAACATTTGTCGGTATCTCAATTAAATTTAAAATCAATTCAAATACTGAATATTCTAAAAAATTCACCTAGAACTATAAATTTTCAATAATCTCACGTATTTCAATAATCTGACGTATTTCAACTATTAATATTTTAATTAATTTTGAAATTATAGGATAAAAAGTGTTATTATCTATTTTTAGAATAAAATCTAAAAAATTATTGTGGAATTTTTCTTTTTAATTTTTTGGGTAAAGTACACAAATAACAATTAAACTTTGGTAAATTATTTAATTTGGTAACTAAACTTTCAATTACTTTAATATTACTATTAAACTTTTAATTTTTCTCCAAATTGGTCACTGACCCGTTAACAGCCGTTAAAAGGGTGATGTAGCCGTTAAAATATTTTGTATAATAAAACATTTAGTCATCAACGTTTGCACATTCAAACAATTTTTTCTTAATTAAAAAAACCCTAATTATTTACACATTATTTCAATTTGTAACTTTTAATTAAAAATAATTTGACCATAAACCATAAAACCTAAACCTTTTTTTTTGAAAGTTTGCGGGCCTCGTTAAAAACCCCCTCTAATCCTAATTAGTGGGAAAAGAGTGCCCTCTTAAGTACATAAGGGGAGGGAGCATACATCAGACACCCATACATATGAACCCATTATAAGGTAAACACCCAACGTCTTTGCCCCCCGCTTTGAAACTGACAGACTCACACAATGCAGAAAACTCCCCTTGTCGCTACATTATACGACTTACAACACCTACCATCTAGATCCTTCACCAGCAACGATCCCTGCAGCTCACGGATGCGTCTCACGTTACTTGCACTTGCTTGTTAACCAAGACGGTACACAACTGGGGGTTGCTGTGGAAAGCATTTAGAGAGGGTATGGCCTACGGCCATTTGCATTTGCACCATTGACCAATACGACTTAAGAGCAGATCACACATTTTTGTTTCACATACTCTTACCTTGTTGAAAATGATCTCATTTCTTTCCAACCATATTGTCCACGCGATTCCGAAGAAAGCGATCACCCATATTTGCTTGGCCGTTTTCCTGACTTTTGTGAAGTTCCACACGACAATGAAATCTTTGAGATTTTCGGGGATTACCATGTGAATGCCCCATTTCGCGCACCAAAATTGCCAAATTCTCCATGTGACCCTGCAATGGCAGAAAATATGGTTGACTGTCTCAGTGCAATCCCCACAAAAAAACGCATCTACCTTCACCTTCAATTGCGACACCTCTCCTCCTCAAAGCATCCGAAGTAGGTAGTCTACCTAGCACCGCTCTCCACATAAATGTCTCCACCTTCGGAGGTGCTAAATTGGGCCAAACCAGCCTCTAAAACTTGACCGACTCTTGCATACAGGTATTAACCCTCGTGCAGTATGCTTTCGAACTGTAGCTACCCGACTTTGCTCCCTTCCACGCTACACGATCTGGAATGAAAGTTGATATTGAAAACTTGTTAATGGTATTCAAAAAACCATCCCAAATCACCTTTTCCCACTCAAATAGCCTTCTTCGGAGTTTAACGTTCCAAACCCAGCAACCATTTGACCATTTACAAAACTCAGCCACCACCCCTTCCTGCTTTAAGGCAAGGTTAAAAATCCTCGGGAATGACTCTCTTAAAGAAACATACTCCGTCCACCTGTCGTCCCAGAATTTAATCCTTTTACCGTCACCAAGAATGCAAAAAATCTCCTTAGTGAAAGCATCATCCGGATTCGAAAGCGGCCTCGTGA
Organism: Hibiscus tridactylites; assembly: GCA_958450335.1. NCBI lineage: Eukaryota > Viridiplantae > Streptophyta > Magnoliopsida > Malvales > Malvaceae > Hibiscus > Hibiscus tridactylites. The sequence continues at coordinate 77,693,943 of OY288282.1, forward strand.
TGCTCCTCCAAACCCAGGAAGATTTCCTGCTACCCGAATGAGAAGGCACTAAGCATCTATTGCTAAAATTGTATTTGGCATTAACTACTCTCCTCCATAAACAGTCCGATTCGATGCCGAACCGCCACATCCACTTGTTCAAAAGAGCGCGATTCCTGAGACCAATATCCACGATACCTAAACCACCAAGGTTTCTTGGTTTACACACATCCTGCCATTTAACCCAATGTATTGGCTTTTCTTAATTCGATCCCCAAATGAATTTAGCACTCAAGTTGTTCAATTTATCAGCTATCGCATTAGGCATTTGGAATAGACTCATGTAATAGATCGGGAGGCTACTCAAGACAGCCTTGACTAGGCAAATTCTGCCGGCTATGGATAAGCATCTTCCCTTCCAACTCGACAATCTAGACACCACCTTGTCGACAATTGGCAACCACAAATGAATCGAGTTCCTTGGTGCGCCCAACGGCAATCCAAGGTACTTGGATGGTAGTTTTCCGACCAAGCAGCCTAGCTCTTTAGCCCAATCATCAACAAACTCCTGCTTCACTGCTATTCCCATAACACTGGTCTTCTTCATGTTAAGGCAAAGTCTTGACGCAAGCTCAAAAAGTCTCAGAACCCTCTTTATGTTGATCATGTTTTCTCTGTTGCCTTTTGCAAATATAATGAGGTCGTCGGCGAATTGGATGTGGGACAAAGACATTCCGTTCTTGCCTACTTTGACTCCCTCGATAATACCCATATGCACGACTTTATTAATTAAAGAGCTAAGAGCTTCACCAACCAAGTTGAAAAGCAGAGGAGACAAAGGGCAGCCCTGTCTAAGGCCCCTACGCATGGGAAACAATTCGGACTGTTTGTTATTGACTTTTACCGAAATCATAGCAGTAGAAAGGCACAACCGTATCCACATCCTCCATCTGGAACCAAAATCCATCTTCTGCATCACAAGCTCAAGAAACGACCACTCAACTGAGTCATACGCCTTCCGAAAATCAGCTTTGAAGACGATAGACTCCTCCTTTCTGTTCTTTAGTTCATCTATCACCTCATTCGCAATGAGCACGCAATCAGCTATCTGTTTGCCCGAGATAAAAGCGAATTGGCATTCGCCAATAACCTCATGAATAACCCTACCCAGCCTGCACGCTAGAACTCTAGCCAGTATTTTGTAAACGCTGCTCACTAAAGAGATTGGTCGAAAGTCATCTACCGACACTGGTGGTTCTTTCTTCGGGATCAACGCAATGAAAGAATGATTGAAACCTTTGTCATTGATCTTCCCTTCATAGAACACATTAAAAAACTGGAGCACCTTGTCCTACACAAACGGCCAACACTTCTTATAAAAATCTAAATTGAAGCCATCCAGTCCAGGGGCTTTATTCCCCTCCGCGGACCAAATTGCATCTTTGATTTCAGCCACTGTAAATGGAGCTTCCAAGATATTATTTGCACCACCGCTCACTTGATTCAACCGGCAGTCGAAGCTCCTTACCGGTAATGTGAAGGATGAGTTGAAATTAAGTTTAAATACATCACCAAAAATTTTCACGATCTGATCTTCCTCAGAATAGACTTTGTTCTGCCACTCAATCTTGTGAATAGAGTTACAATTCTGCTGGAGCGAGGCAACCGCATGGAAATACCTTGTATTTCTGTCCCCCTCGACAAACCATTTCTCACGTGACTTCTGGTGCCATACCCTTTCTTCCCTTCTATATGCAGCCCACAAATCATTTTTTAAACTTCTCAGTGCACTGCTGATTCCATCATTAAAACCTGGACCGCGAGCCTGCTCCTTCAATGACGCAATTTGATCCTCCAAAATATGAATGTTGTTTTGCTTGTTTGCCCGAAAGTCAGCAACCCAGTGTTTGATAGCCTCCCTAATCTTCTTCAACACTAAACATAGTTTTTTCCCCTTGCATTCGATGTAAGGTTTTCGATTAACTGGATCACTTCAGGCACTTCCAGCCAGTGGGAGAATAATTTGAAAAAGCCACTGCTCCTCTTGCCACTTACCACTCCGACTGTGATAGCTTTGTGGTCGGATAGACTTTTGCGAAGCGCGCGTTGAGAAATCCTTGGAAACCAGTGCACAAACTCTTGAGAAAACAGGATACGATTGATCCTACTAGCAGCATTTGACGTACCCCCTCTGAACCATGTAAAGCGATCCCCTTCTAACGACAAGTCAATCAAGGCGTTTTGTTGAATAAAATCTTTCAAAATTGCTCCCCTATCCACCCATTCATCAGACCCTTGTCTCTCGCTGTCATCCAACACCACGTTAAAATCACCTCCAACAACAGGGCAGTGGGAGTTTGCAATTAAAACCGAGATTTCCTCTAAAATTATCCTTCTGTCACCAGGTATGTTAGGGGCATACAAATTGATCAAGCAGATCCGTTTATTGACCGAAATCAGATTACCCGTCACCGCTATAAACCTCCGGTTGACAACAATCGATTCTGCTGCAAAGAACGCCACATCCCATAAAGTTATCAGACCTCCAGACGCCCCTTCGGTCGGTGACCATTCCAACCCACCATACCATTTACCCTGCAGTCTATTTTTCAAACATGGCTTCAACACACTGAGTTTGGTCTCTTGTAGAAAACAAACTTTGCTTCTGACTTCCCCCAATAAATTGATTAAAGCCCTAACCTTTTCAGGCCTACCCAAACCCCTTAAATTCCAGCTTAAAACAATTGAATTCATAAAAAATAGGATACCACGATACACACCTCATAGCCTCCAGACCCCAATTAACTCCTGCTCTCATCACCGACACCATCAATCATTGCCAAACTTTCCATAATACGCTCCTCCGGAGCGTCAAAGGTGACCCCCAATTGCTTACCCATATCCATAGTGATCGAAGCTTCCAGCCTTTTTGACGATTCTTCCACCTGAGCCGAGTGTTTCGAAATAGACGGAGATGGGCGATTCATATTCTTCTGTCGCAACCTTCTGGTATTCTTCGTGATCTTCTTACTCGACTTATGAATGCCTCTGTAATTTTTTGTTCTATTTTGTCTTGCCAAAGCATAGGATTTATCAAAACCAGCTCTCAAACCTCCTCGACCCCTTCTAATTCGAGTCACCGGCCCCCTACACGTGTCGTCACCCTCAATATCCATATCAGCCCTGTTATAATTGCAGCCCACCTCAATTTCAAAAAGTTTCGACCCATCAGAGACCTCGTCCATGGACACAATGGGCCGGACCCCAACATTAGCATGTGCCCTAACACCCGGAATGGACCCGGTCGAGTTGATAGGCACCTTATGGTGCCCATTGTCAATTAAATTCTCACTCAGTGTATCGGCGTCCATATTGGGAGAACATTCCCCTGACAAGGGGGACCCAGTGTCGGCCGCCATAGAATCTTCCCGCGAGATAGAATTACCTCGAGCCGATTCCATAGCCTCGGTCACCGCAATAGCATTAAAACCGTCATCATTGCCGTTGTTGGGCCACGAATCGTCACTATACCCCATCGGAGGCTGGCCACCCGGACCACCCCCGTCGATGAAGACTCTTTCTTCTTCGTACTCGTGAGTTACCACCTTGATGCGCCGGTGAGCCCCGTTGAAGAAAACGCCGACTCTATCGGGAATATCAGAGACATTATGCACTTCTAATAATATTTTAGCCCTATCAAAAACGAATGCACTCGGTGGTTTCAACGTCGATCATGCATACCCTACCCCACCTATTCCCAAGTTGCAGGAAAAACTCAGTGTTCCAGAGCTGCAGCGGCACGTCGAAAATCTCGACCCAAACTTTAACCCATCTCTTTCCATCATATTCAGCCAGTAGTTCTACTTCATCAAACCATAAGCGTAGCAACTCGATTCTCGAATTCCAAAGCTTCCTTGCCCCCTCCAAATCTTCAGCTTTGATTACGACCAACGAACCATGCCACGAACATATTTTAATTTCATGGCCGTCGGACCGGAGAGCCTCCTGCGCAAGCTCCCCATTATACATGGGTTTTATCCTTCCCACCAAACAACATCTAACCCACTCCATTCCCTCGTTGTAAAGTTTAATGCAGGGCAGCGACGAACTATGCGCGGCATCTTGCAATACAGGATCCTTCTTATCCAGAAATTGAACCGTGATCAATTCTTCTGTTATCCTGTGATTGTTCAGGCCCTCTTGCACCGCGTTGGCCCTTTCCTTTGCAGCCGCAGGACTCTCCTTAGCATTACCAGCCTTAACCCCCAACAAGACATCCTTGAAAGATCTCCCATCACGCCATGAACCATTATCCCGGGCCTCCAGAACGCTTACCCTGTGGTTAGTAGCACCGTTGACCTCCTTGTTGGGTCCGTATATCCCCCTACTCCTACCCATATCAAAACTTCTCCCTTTCTGGTCATCTAGGAACATTTTGACCCTGAAGTCGTCCATCAGTCTCCCGTTCCCTTCCTTAACCGCCCTTAATGCTTCATCCTTACTATTAAAACGAGCAAAAGCAAAAGTGGCTGACTTGTTCCTTCTTCTCCAGTTCCAGTAGGCAATGTAAACATCTGTCACCACACCATATCCACTAAGCGCTTCCTTCAAAGTACGTGGATGTATCCTTTTGCTTACATTGTCGATGAAGATAGACACTCCCAACCGTCTGAGGATGGATGCTCCGGTACTCCTCCTAGTGCTCCCTCTTCCACTTCCTCCGACGCTTCCACTTCCTCTTGCGCTTCCACTTCCTCTTACGCTCCCACACATCATAAAATTAATCGTTGATATATCAATATCTGATTGAATACTCGTTAATGCATCAAATACTTATAAAATTACACTAAAATTGATAACTTTGAAAACATTCACACACCTCTAAAGAATAAACTCTTATCATGAAGGCCATAAAACCTAAACCTTAAATACTTAAACCCTCAAAAAAGATTCCGCATTGTTAATCTTGGTGAATAACCATTGATCATTTGGGGTGGGGGGGGGGAGATTTACAGTTAAAAGTAATTGTAAAATTATATTTTGATCACTTAAAAATGTAGAATTTTATTATTTTTTAATGAATTCAGTTGTAAAGGATGAAATTATTTTTCTTAGTTTGAATTCGAGCAAAATAGTATTTTCTGTTCCTAAGCTGACGTGATAAGGGCCCTGGGTCAGGATGGATGAGGAGGATTCTTGAATTCGTGATGCCATTGGTTGAACTGTACTGCACCCAAAAGACATGAAATCACCACAACATGGAAAAATGCAGAGATACGAATGAAGACATCGATTGCATCACGGAAAGGTTAAGACATTGCTTGGGGGCAAGCGTGGTTATTTGGCAGAGCCAGAGAGTTGCAGAAATGCACGCATTAGGGTTTGGAATCCATTCACTCAGCAACAGGACCACAACTCCACTGTGGACCGTCCCCAAAGTTTTTTTACTTTTCACCATCTATTCTCACTTTGAATCTGTAGCTACAGTTAAAAATCTACTCTCTTTTAGCCCGTAATGGATTAGTTGTTAGTGTCTGGAAACCAGTTTTAATGAAGAAAAGTTGAGGATTATGGCAGAAGCAAAGCTACGTCGCATCAGGAACCGAGTCTATAAGAACTATCTGCTTGCTCATTTGTGGAATCAAGTGGGTTAAAGATAAGAACTAGGGAAGAGGGAAGGAAGGCAATAATGGAGGGTAAGCGTGGGACCCAAATGTGGCAGGGCGTGGGAGAGGGATGAACATGACGTTGTCGGTTGTTTTATTTTCTATTTTTTTGTATTCAAAGAAGAGCCCTTAATCTCATCATAAATTTAAGAGAATTGACTCTCATCTTTCCCCGGCCTCACCCCAAGCAACCAAGCTGTCTCTTGTTGGGTTGGCTTATTGGGAGCACAAAAGCAAACACACCAAATCCTTAAATCTTCCTCGCTTTCCTTTTCTCCATCTTCTTTGTTTTCCCTTGCTAATCACAGATGTTTAGACGCTGCTTACATGGTGTGGTAGCTGCTGCCTGCTGGTAAAGGTGTAAAAGTGGTGGCCTCACTCTGCCCTTCTCTCATCTCTTTCTTAAAAGTCTGTGAGTTTGGTCCCATTTCACTTTAATGTCTTTGTTGGTTGTTTTGAGGGCTAATTTCTCATTCATATCCCTAACAAATCTCTTTCTCACTCTCAGCTCGTTCAAATCTGTGGTATGGGCCGGAGGGTTTTGGTAGCATAATGCTGGATAAGGGAAACCAGCCAGATGTCTAGATAAGCTACGTATTTGCATCATCTCTTTTGAGTACGCTTGTTTAGTTTGAATAAAATATCATAAAAAAGGTTTACTTCTTTGTTTTTTAACAATTCTTTTAAGTATGGAAGTAAGAGGCCAAGAACATGAGATTAAATCGCCAGGGTCTTCTCCCTTTGGTCATCACTCGCCTGGAGTTGAGAGAAGAAGAGATGGAAATCATAACGGTACAGCTGTTCTTACTTGCACTCAAACCCTAGATCATGTTCATCGTCTCCAGAGACAGCAATCAATCGGTCAAGCAAGATCTCCGCACCCGGATCGCGTCGCTGGTGCAGCTGTTGCACCCATTTCAGTTGGCTCCAAGTCCAACACAAAGCCTTCAAGCTTCATCAGATATCGAGAGTGTCTCAAGAACCACGCGGCCAGCATCGGCGGGAACGTTTACGATGGCTGCGGCGAGTTCATGCCTAGTGGTGAAGAAGGAACCCTGGAGGCCTTGAAATGTGCTGCCTGTGACTGTCACCGCAACTTTCATCGCAAGGAGGTTGACGGAGAGACCCAATTCGGGGCTACTCCCACTAGAAGTTTGATGCTTCACCCACTTCAGTTGCCACCCCCAACCATGATGCACCCTCATCAAAAGTACTCGTTCCATACAAGCCCATCCAGCGCACTGGTTTCGTCAATGAATAATATGGCATTTGGCAGCGGCGGCGGTGGGAACGAATCTTCAAGCGAGGACCTTAATGTGTACCAAACTAACGCCGAGGGAATGCTACCGCCACCCCCTTATGTTTTGTCAAAGAAGAGATTCCGCACGAAATTTACGCCGGAGCAGAAGGAAAAGATGTTGGAGTTAGCCGAGAAAGTGGGCTGGAGGATCAATAAACAAGACGAAGAGTTGGTGCAGAAATTTTGTGCTGAGTATGGGGTGAAAAGGCAGGTTTTCAAGGTTTGGATGCATAATAACAAGAACATGAAGAAGCAGGAGCAGGAGCAGCCACCTGAGTAAGAGCTCTTCATGTTTATAGTTGCCAAATGAGCTAACGACGACGTGTGAGATATGTATATATAAGGCATATCCTGGATTAATCATGTGGGAGCTAGTCTTGATCTTGAATGTTTCTGTATGATTCTTCACTGTCAAACCACGGTTGTATCTTTGCGTTCAGAACTGTTCCTTTGTAGTTAATTGTTTCTCTTTAAATTATGGTATTTTCTTTCTTTCTCATCATTTCTCTGCCCCATTATTTCTGAAAACACTGTCTGAAAGCAAAAACGGGCAAATGATGTGTCTCGTTCTTCAACTTTAATGCTGATTGAAATGGCGAATTTCATCGCATGCAGGCTGTTATTGTGCAACTGTTCTATTAGTTCTTGCTAGTTGAATCTGGCCTAAGTCCAACCAAAATGAAAATTTGACTTGAGTAGGCTCAAAATTTTTGACCCTTTTGTTGGGGCCCAATTTCAATATATCTATTGGTCTACTGTGTTTTGTTATGAACTTGCCGTACTGTATAGACAAGGGTATTCGTATTAGGATTCTTTTTGGATCTATCTCACGGCTCCACTCTCAACTAAATAATACTCCATACCAATTCCACCCAAAACCAAATATGGATTGGACAATAAGTAGGCATCTGAGGCTGTGACACAACTTTGGTTGCATGTTTAAACAACAAACTAAGAAGAAAAATCAATTTGTCCCAACGGTTCTACCGTTTCCTTCATCTGATTTTTTTCAAAAATATTACAATATTCAGATGTTTACGATTTTAAGCAAACAATTTTGGTAGGTTGACCTAGCAACTCATCGTTGTTATCTCGTATTCTTTTAGGTCTTAGAATCTAAACCCATTAAAAACAGTCTCATTCCCCTTTTTTTGAGTAGGATTAAAACTAGATTTAAAAATTATAAAAAAATAATTTTGACCGACAGACCGAGCATTAATCAAGTTCTGATATCCTCAACTTAAACCCTTTAATTCACCAATGCATGCGCCCTGTGCTTCTTATTCAGAGCCATTTGTTTATATTTATCATGATGACACAGTGAAGAGGGGGAGATATGACTTCATCTCCATGTAATTAATATTATTACAGTGGAGTAATAAATTATTCCTACCAGACATGGCAGGTAAAAAGCTAGCAGAAACAACCAATCCAAAAAGAAAAATAAAAAGAGAATAATTTCTGCGGTCAAAATTTATTGAATGAAAGCAAGAGATCGATTGTTTTTAAAAACAAGTTTTCCTAGAACATTTATGGAGTAACACATTTCTCTATATTGGTGCCTTTATTTCACCTGGTACAAGGGAAGGGTATAAGTACAACGACATATCCGGGTCCAAAATCCCTAAACGTTTTACTTTATCATCATATAAAAATTTAATTTTTAATTTTATTATTAAAATTAGATTCTTAAAAAAAATACATTTGCATTTACAAATTTTAAAAATTAGACGATACGCGTTTCACATTTCAACATATATAGCAAAGTAGCGTATTACATTTGAATAATTGAACAATCCAAATATTTTTCAAGGAAAGTGAATCCAAACTCTATTTTGATTATTTACTCTTTTTAGTATAATTATATTTTTAGTCCTTTTAATTTAAATATTAGTCAAATAAAATTTTTGTCCCCTCTTAATTTTTAAATTTAAAGGGTTAATAGTCTCTTGCCCCTCTCAACATTAAATCTTGACTACGTCCCTAGTGCTAAGCATGAGTCATTGAAACTAGACAATACCACGTTCTATTGAAATTCGTTGATTACTTAAGTGAGTTTATTTAGAAAAGTTATTATATATTAGAATATGGTGTGCTGGATTGGTTGTTACGAGTGCTGGATTGGTTGTTACATGTTGTCCATCTCAGCCCATTGTTGTAACAGATTGCAAGCTGTCAAAACTTCTTTCTGTTATAATTCATATTGGGCTATATAAACCCTAAATGAGGGAACTGGCCCATTATGTTGGTTGGATGACCAAACTACCGGCCTACATTTCGTTTCTTCCCTTTCTCTCTTTTCTTTCAGTTTTCTTTTCTTTCTTTTCTCTGTAACCCTAGCTTCTTCTTTGCCGTTTCATCTCCGTTCGTCGGTGTTTCTTCTTTGCCGGAATATTATCATTATGGTATCAGAGCTATCTGATCCGGTCTTCCGTTCGATTTTTTGATTCTGTGCTGATTTCCCCTTTCTCTTTGAGTTCTATCGCGTGTTCGTGTCTCTGTTTGGATGGCGATTATTGAGGAGAATCCATCAGATGCGGCGACAGAAACAATGTCAGCTCAAGAGTCTGAGATTTCTACTGAACAATTTTTCGCCAATAAGCAGGTGAATGTTCGGCTCGACGATACGAATTTTCTGTTATGGAAACAGCAGGTTACCTTTATGATTCGAGGATACGAGTTGGAGCATTATCTTGATCTCAACACTCCTGTTCCGGCCAAGATTATTGCTGGTTCTGACGGCCGTCCCACGCTTAATCCTGCGTTTCGAAAGTTCAAGAAGCAAGACAATTCTTTGGCTTCTTGGTTATTGTCAACAATCAGCCCTAACATACTCCCTCAACTCGTCGGCGCGGAGTCTTCTGCTCAGATCTGGAACGAGGTGCTCAAGATGTATTCGAATCTGTCGACCACTAAGATAATGCACCTTCATTGCCGGTTACGCGCTCTCAAGAAAGGTTCACTGACGGTTCGTGAGTACACAACTCAGGTGAAGGAGATTTGTGACCTACTTGCCACCAGTGGTAGTCCTGTTTCGGAAGTCGAACAAGTTGCAACTGTGCTCAATGGATTGCCAGTTGAATTTGAGCCGTTTGTGGCGGCTATTATTGTTAGTCGTACTCCGTATTCGTTTGATGCCGTTGTGTCGATGATGATTGATGCAGAAGCTCGAATTTCTGATCCGATGCGTGTTCCTGTTGGCATCAATGTCACACGCTTTGAGGCTTCATCTGGTTTTGATTCAACCACTTCAGACGGTCTGCACGGCTTTACTGGTGCGCCTCGTCCGCAGCCTACGTACTTTGGTGGTAGAGGCAGAGGTCGTGCTCGTCCTCAGTGTCAACTCTGCGGAAAACTCGGTCATCTTGTAGACCGTTGCTGGTACCGGTTTGACCAGAGCTTCAAGAGCATTTCGTCTCAACCTCCTCTCTCTCAACAGTCTCAGCCGCAACATCCACCACAACCAGTTTCACAGCCTTCTGTTTCACAGCCACCACCTGTGACACATGCTCCTATGTCTCATGTTCCTATATCTCAGGCTAATATTTGCCAGTTTACTCCGTCTGTTAATGCTACTTATGAACCTTTTGTGAGTTCTCCTGCAGGCACAGTTGAGGTTGAATCTGAGAATACTGTTGACACGGCTCATATAAACTCCCTGATTGCCTCTGGTGCAATGAATGTTACTAACAAGTGGTATTTGGACTCCGGGGCCACGCACCATGTTACCTTCGAATCCCCTGTTGACAAGGTTGGGCCTGAACATTCAGGTAATGGTCGTGTTTATTTAGGAGATGGATCTACTCTTAGCATTACTAGTGTTAGTAAAGCTGTTGTTTATACCTCTGCTAAACCTTTAGTTGTTAGTCATCTGTTACATGTGCCTCAGATTAAGAGAAATTTGCTATCTGTTTCCCGGTTGATTAATGATAATAATGTTTATCTGGAATTTCATGCTGGTGAATGTTTTGTGAAGGACAAGTCTACTGGAACCGTTTTACTTGAAGGTCGTTTTGAGGAGGGACTGTATTGCTTTCAGCTTACTCGGTCTCCTGCTGGTGTTTGTTCTGGTACTGCTACTGTTAAAGCTTCAGTTTTTTCTCATACCTCTGATGATGTTTTCTGGCTCTGGCATTGCCGTTTAGGACACCCTTCATCTAGTATAGTTAGTATGGTGCTGAATAAGAACGTTTCTGTTAATACGAATACTGTATGTTCTTCTTGTCAACTTGGCAAGAGTCATAGATTGCATTTACCTTGTTCAAACGCAATATACTCTAAGCCTTTTGAGCTAGTTGAGGCGGATGTTTGGGGACCCTCACCCATTAGGTCTTCTGGTTTTAGATATTATGTGACTTTTATTGATATGCACACTCGTAATTGTTGGATTTATCTGCTGAAAAGTAAAGATGAAGTGATGATTGCTTTTCGTTTATTTTCTGCTCTTGTTCGTACACAATTTTCTAGTTCTATTATGGCTTTACAAACTGATGGTGGGGGTGAATTTCGTGCTCTCGATTCTGAACTTGCTTCGTTGGGTATTCAGCATAGAGTGTCGTGTCCTCATACCTCTCAACAAAATGGTGTTGTTGAGAGGAACACCGTCATATAATCGAAACCACATTAGCTCTTCTTGCTCAATCCTCCTTGCCTTTTCAATATTGGTCGTTTGCTGCTCTCAGTGCCGTTTATTTGATCAATCGACTTCCCACCCCTGTTCTAGGAGGCATCTCTCCTCACGAGAAGCTTTATCATCGTAAACCAGACTATGGCTTTCTTCGGGTATTCGGGTGTCAGTGTTTTCCTTGGTTGCGACCTTATAATCGGAACAAGTTTGAATTTCGTTCTAAATCTTGTGTATTTTTGGGATATTCTCCACGTCATCATGGTTATCAATGCATGGATAGCACTGGTAGGATATTTGTCTCTCGGTTTGTTAAGTTTAATGAGTCCTGCTTTCCATTTAAGAATGGGTCTACTGTTCCTACTTCTTCCTCCTCTAAGGGTGCTTCGACTTCTGATAGTTCTCCTTTCACTGAGTTTCCTGCCTCGGTGTTTGCTGATGTTGAAGTTCCGGTTGACTTAGGTGGTTGTTCTAGTACTCCTGCTGATCCTGCAGGACATACCGATGTGCATCCTGACACTCGTACGGACCAGGTGTTAGATAATGAGGGAGGTGTCCGTGAGGGTGCACCTGAGGTTGCTGGTGTGCCCCTAGTGCCTGAATCTGTAGTCACTGCGGAAAATGGTGTTACTGGGCCTGTTGATGTGGTTGGGTCTGTTCCTATATCTGAAGGCCTAAATCAGTCTGTGCCCTCTGTTCCAGTCCGTGATGTTGGTCCTAATGATGTGGTTGGGCCGATCACAGTGACTGAGTCTTCTACTGATCCTTCAGGTGATGGTCTCTGCGAAGGTCTTTGCGGTAATGACGTTGGGCCTGGTAATGATGAGTCTGTTGCTGCACCTAATGTAGTCTCTCAAACCATCAACACTCATGGTATGACCACAAGGAGCAAATCAGGAATTTTTAAACCTAAAATTTTTCAACTTGACAGTCATGAGGTTCCATCATCTATCTATGAGGCACTTCAGCATCCACGTTGGCATGAAGCTGTTCTTGAAGAGTATAATGCCTTGTTAGCTAATGAGACATGGGATTTGGTGTATCTTCCTACAAACCGTACTGCTGTTGGATCTAAGTGGATTTTCAAGGTTAAATTAAATTCTGATGGCTCCGTAAGTCGTTACAAGGCCCGTTTAGTCGCCAAAGGTTTTTCGCAAGTTCCGGGTTATGATTTCTTTGAGACCTTTAGTCCGGTGGTTAAATTCTTCACTGTCAACGTTCTTATTTCTTTAGCAGTTTCAAGAGGATGGTCTATTTTTCAAGTCGACATTAATAACGCTTTCCTTAAAGGTGACTTAATGGAGGATGTTTATATGGTTCAACCTTTGGGCTTTGAACAGCATGATGCCAATGGACAGTTGCTGGTTTGCAAACTCAAAAAAGCGTTGTATGGGCTTCGTCAAGCCCCAAGGAATTGGTTCAATAAACTTTGTACTTTTCTGCAAGAGCTGGGCTTTCGGTCATCTAGTGCAGATCCATCTTTGTTTATTTACAACTCTGTTGATGTCGTTACATATTTAGTAGTATATGTTGACGACATATTGGTCACGGGCACGTCTGAAGTACATGTGGATAGTGTTCGAAAGGATCTTCATGCTAAGTTTTCTCTCAAAGATTTAGGCTGTGTCCATTATTTTTTGGGTATTGAAGCTGTGCATACTGCTCGTGGGCTTCTGCTTACTCAACGCAAGTTCATTACAGAATTGCTTAAGAAGACTAATATGCTGGATAGCAAGCCCATTGATACACCTATTGCCTTGGCCCCTAAACTCAGCAAGCATGATGGTGTTGATTTTTCTGATGCTGGGCAGTATCGGAGTACGGTTGGATCTTTGTTGTACATCTGTCACACACGGCCCGATATTTCTTTTGCCGTGAATAAGGTGGCCCAGTTTATGCAAAGCCCGAAGGATGTGCACTGGATAGCCGTTAAACGAATCTTGCGGTATCTCAAAGCTACAATCGATTTTGGCTTATGGTTTGCTCGGCCAAACACTTTGAATGATACGGTGGATTTGTATGCTTTTTCGGATGCCGATTGGGGAAGTGATGTTGATGACCGTCGCTCAATCTTCGGCTATTGTGTTTATTTAGGCTCTCATCTTCTAGCATGGAGTTCAAAGAAACAGCGTTCTGTTTCCCGTTCAACCGCCGAAGCTGAATATAGGAGTCTTGCGGATACTGCGTCTGAGCTTGTTTGGGTCAAGACCTTGTTGCATGATATGGGTTTGCAATTAGAAGATACACCTCGGATTTGGTGTGATAATACGAGCACCGTGGCTATGGCTGCAAATCCAATTCTTCATGCTAAGACAAAGCATGTTGATTTGGACTTACATTTTGTCCGGGAAAAGGTTCAAGCTCGGCAGCTAGAGGTTAATTTTGTTCCGGGTCAATTTCAGAGTGCTGATATTTTTACCAAGCCTGTCACCGTGGATCGTTTTCATGAGCTGCGTAAACATCTTTGTGTTTGGTCTATTCAACAGGTTCTGGAAGCTGCTAAAGCCGGGTGAATATTAGAATATGGTGTGCTGGATTGGTTGTTACGAGTGCTGGATTGGTTGTTACATGTTGTCCATCTCAGCCCATTGTTGTAACAGATTGCAAGCTGTCAAAACTTCTTTCTGTTATAATTCATATTGGGCTATATAAACCCTAAATGAGGGAACTGGCCCATTATGTTGGTTGGATGACCAAACTACCGGCCTACATTTCGTTTCTTCCCTTTCTCTCTTTTCTTTCAGTTTTCTTTTCTTTCTTTTCTCTGTAACCCTAGCTTCTTCTTTGTCGTTTCATCTCCGTTCGTCGGTGTTTCTTCTTTGCCAGAATATTATCATTATTATACCCTTAATTAAAACATCATTACATTTTCTGGGAGCTCCTGGATAGGCAATGGGAGGTTAAGGTAGTGATTATTGCGCGTCAGATCAATAAGGTGATGGATGGTTTAGCTCGATTGGCGTAGAAGCTTTCTCTTAATTTGCATGAATTTGTTGATCTGCTTAATTTGATTCGGTTAAATATTTTGGATTAATTTTTTTATGAGCGTTGTTGTTTCGGTCGAGTTAATCTCGAAATGCTTTTGTAAATATTATCAAAAGCATTTTTTCTCCATTTAAGCTTAGTTTTAACGAGGCCCGTAGTAATATTCCCTTCTTTAATAAAGAAAAACACCATTGCATTTATATTTGTAAACATTTATTGATATATGGTAGAGATTTTTTTCTCTACTTAACCATATAGTATGCTACATTGCAATTTTAAATATGACAGTAGTACGATGATTTTAATTTGTTTTCTCATCTTAAACTCTTAATTAACTTCATGAAATAATCAATTAAGAAACTGTATGTTTAACAATAGTTACAATACTAGACTTATATATCCATGTTGAGGGACATACAATTGAATTTTTTGATTAAACATTCCTGAGCTTTTTATTTCATTTTAATACTCCTAAGAAATTGGAAAAATTAATGTAAAGCAGCAGCGGATGTTGCTCAGATGATAGATTTCTCGCTTACCATACTCCTCATATCCATTTCTCTAATATTTTAATTCCAAATATGTAACTATGATATATACTATAAGTATTTGTCGTAACAAGAAATCAATTGGGGATGTAGCTCAGATGGTAGAGCGCTCGCTTAGCATGTGAGAGGTACGGGGATCGATACCCTGCATCTCCATTTCTTAATGAATTTTTTTATTTGAAAGACACGCCAATTCCTTTTTGTTTGGGAAACCAATTTCTCCCCGTTTCGTTTACCTTTTCCTAGACCCAATTTAGATTTTCAGTCAATATTGATTGCTTCTCTCCTCAGATTCAGAGTACAATTTTGGAGGCTGGATTTCAAATGAGTAAGATGTTGTCGTGCTGCTTCTCATTATGTTTTATTTAACAACGATAACAAATTTATGTTTTATTCTTTAAATTCTAAGCGGTAGAATTGAAATCAAATTATGTTTTACTGAATGATCTTTCCCTGCTCTTACTGATGAAATGGAAACGAAAACTGAAATTGTTTCGTTAATGATCGTCATTAACTTGTTTGGTTATTGTTATTCCCAGGAAAAAGGCTTTTCGTTTCTCTGTTGATTAGTGGATTGCTTAACTTATTGTATTTATTTGAAAACAAGCAAAGATTAAAAATTGATTCAATACATAAAGCACATAGCATTTAGTCGTAATACTAATATATATTATATATTATTTTAAAACTTAAAACTTCAGTACAATACACAATAAGCTTAATAATTATAGAGTTTGACTTTGTTGTTGCTGTTGTTTTTTTTATCTCAGCGTCCAACTTTGTTGTTATACGAACAAACTGACTTCATCACTCCATATTATTATAAGGTAGGTAGAATCACGATGCAAATTCCACATTTCCTTATATTTTATGTTTTTTTATTATGCTAGTTTATACAGGTTCTCTGACAGTGCATCTGAAACATCTGCTTCACTGGAGCTTTAGATTCTTGATACACCTGCGGAGGAGGATTAAAGGTACAAATACAGAATTAGATTAAGTTATAAGAGGAGCATACGAGCAAATGCCAGTTTATGGTTAGATTATTAAAATTATTTGTTTTTAGCTGAAGTAATTGGCCTTCCCTTGGGATTATTAAAATGCATGATACATGTTAGGAAACATGGGAGATAGACGATACAGTACCTTTGCAATTGCACCATAGCAATTCACCTTGTGTTACTCCCAGTGCTTTCGTAATTGGGTATTGGGATTCGACCAGATTCAATATACATGAGATCCCTCACTAGGATCTCATAGTGCCTCCTTACTTCCTCCACCGATTTCCCACCCACAGCCGCTGCCACCTTGTGCCACCGGTCCGGGGTGTCCTTGTCATATATAGCGAGCGCCCTTTCAAATAGCTTGTTTTGCTTTGGAGTCCAGTAGGAATTGGAATCACGTGAAAAAGTAACAGATGATGCCATTTTTGAAGAGAAGGAAGCTAGGAAAGGAAGAAGAGATTGGTGCCTCAGTCACGGTTAAGAAATTGTAGTGGTCGCTGCTTATAAAGAGCAAAACTGGTGGGGTTGTGCAAGTTGTCATTTTTTTTTGCGGGACAGCGGGAGCATAATAAGATATTATTCTCTAGCTCAAGTAAAGCTTTGATGGACAAGAATCCAGTGTCAAAGAACTGACGCTTTATATCTTTGTCTTTTACAATATCATTAGCAAGTTGATTTCTTTGAGAATTTATCAAATGGTGGGGATTAGATCCCAAAACAGAGCCTACCCATTAGCGTAGATGCTTGAAATAATATAATCTTGGATACTCCTTCTTGATCTCAGCAAAATATACAGTAAGATATTCTGCCAATTTTGGCAACTTGGTAAAAATATACTCTATTTAAAGAGTAGTGTTTATGTTTATTCTTCTTTTTCTCAAAATAGTAGTGCTTGTAGCAGAGATCCCATGATCATTGTGACCTGATGTTCATACTACCTCAGAATGCTAGAAGATAGAGGGGGCCGACGGCTGTGATTCGATTTCACTGCCTCTTGATATAGTGATGGAACTTGTGAGGTCTCGGAATATGCATAATAGTTGCCTGAGGAACTTACTTCTCAATCTTTCTATACCTAACTGCCGGATAGTTTTGGACTTTCGGCTGTGTGGTTACTATCAGGAATATTTTTCAACTTTCTTTTTGTTTTTAGGGGTTAATTTTGATCAAGTTGATTCTAGAATCTAGAATTTAGTACGTCATTGATGCAGCAACTTGGAAATTGGAGATTTGGATTCTGAACAACATTCCAAAGCTTCTTTTTTTTCTTCTTGTCTGGCAGAACTGTTTGGTGAGACGTGCGGAGATAGGGTTTATCTTCGTGTGCCTGAATGTCAACAGATGAAGCTCTTTTAGGAGATCCTGTGTCAGTTTTTGAGTAGGAGTGGCACTTTACTTGCTGCCATATTTAATAATTGAATTGCGATTTTACCCGTTATCCACCCGTATGTCTAAAATTTGTTCGGTAATGATTTACTTACGAGATGGTGTGTCAGTTTTAGAGTAGGAGCGACAGAGGAAGATGGTGGTTTGCAGGCCGTTGAGAGCCGGTGACGGAGGCGGTTTGAAACTTCTCCGGCTCACATTTCTTCTTAATGCTGTGATTAAATAGAACAATTACAAAGATGTACTGAGAAGGCATTATATGATGAGATTAATGCGCAGGGAATCCACACGCTAAAGTAGTCTTAAATATTTACACAGACTTGACTCCTTCAATCTAATTGGAAATCTGTCCGCTGACAGAATTATTGGTTTCCAGAAGAAATTTTCCTTTTACTTTTCCTTCAATAAATTCTCCTTTAATTTTTATTTATTATTATCTAATACAAATTTAATCACATTCATAATTACGATTTATGCACATTTGAAATAAAAATCAACATATTTTAAAAGAAAATAATAAACTAAATAGTAACCGAAATTGATAACGGTTCATTGAATCAACGAATTTGGAAGTCTGAGAATGAAATGAATAAGGCTTTGACATGCCCATTTGGTTTTTGCTGCTTGCATAGCATTTTTCTTTGAAAGCCCATGTTTCTAGCCCAGCCCCCAATCCCCTTACTCTACGTTGTGTATATTATTTTTAGGATAAATTTTGTTACTGGTCCTTACACTATGTATAAGTTATAAATTTAATCTTTCTATTCTATTTATAAAAAAGTCTGTACATTATTTTTATATTAAGGATCCAAAGAGATTAAGGCACTGCTAATGAATAATGCCGAAGACTTTTTATTTCTTTCTAAATTGCATTTTACTTGTTCTAGATTTAAGTGTTAAAACAAAACAAAGTGATAATATTTAACAACAAAGAACAATTCTCGTTTCAAATGAATTATCCAACCCAACCGGACTGAGTTGAGGAGTCATTTGCAGGTTGAGTGTGGAAAATGTTGAACTTGTTTCCCATGAATTATACCTGTTAAAGTTTCACTATTAAATAGCACATAAACCAATCCTTGAGGTAAAATATAAGAATTCCATAAATCTAAAAGCTTGCCTGAGATTTCCAATAGAATTGACGCTTGATTTTGAGAAATCATTGCCAACTAAAGACATGACAAAATATTTTGAGAAATCATTGCCAACTAAAGACATGACAAAATCGGTACAGGTAGCCCTTCTGACCTTTTTAGCAACCAATAACGATTTATTAAATTTGTAAATACACTAATAAATATAAGTTATATGAACATATCAGACGATCAGTAGGCTGAATAAAAACACCATAAGGAAAGAGAAAACATAGTTACCCATATGCAACCGATATGTTAAAATTTTCTTTTCTCTCTTAATAAAGCATTCGATTGGAGTATCCATTGGTCCAGGCTATACCCAAAATAAAGAAGAGAAACGGTAACAAAAATGAAAGTTTACCTCATTTAGAGAGATGAGGAAAGTTAAGACGCCAGATTGTTTTGGTGTTTTAAAAATCTCTTCAGTAATTTTTTTTCGTAAGTCAGAGTTACAAGCAGAAGCACAAGCAACCACGTCTCTCCTTCTAGACCAACATGTTTCCTTGTTTCCACTCTTTGAATTATATCAAAAAGAATTTTTCAATAAAAAATCATGGCACAAAAGAAAAATAAATACTTAAATTATATATTTTTTGAATTTTAGGTGTTTAAAATATTTTTTGATAAAAATAGATGTCTAAAATTTTAACCACTATAATTTTGTGTCTGACCGTTTAAAAAAATTTGTCACCCAACAGACACGTGACACGTTTTTTTATTATTATATTAAAAATTAAAAATATATATATGTTATTTTACAAAAGATTAAAATTTTTAAAATTTCAAAAAAAAATCTCAAATCTCTAATACACAAAATTACAAATTCTTCAAATTGATGTCGCTGCAGCCGTCAGACACCACCATTGTCTTCGTCAAAGGTCATTGTCCATTCCCCCAACAACCATCGGTAAGTGTATCAATCGGACGTCGTTTAAATAGAGTCATTCACGTTTTTCGTCCAATTATAACGGTTAAAACTTTAGGCACCTATTTTTATCAAAAAATACTTTAGGCACCTAAAATCAAAAAGTGTATAGTTTAGGCACTTATTTTTCATTTAAGCAAAAATCAATGATATCGATAATTTTATTTAGAGGGGTAATTATACTATGCACTTGTGGTGGAAACATTTTGTTTCTACAACCATCCTAATTTTAAGGATTAAATTTAAGGTTTATAGTTTTTAGGGACTGAAGATCTAGTTTAGGGTTCATATTTTTAGAGATTAAAGATCTAGTTTGGGGTTCATACTTTAGAGGTTTAGGTTTATGTGCTTATAATTTATGGATAGTGGTTATAATTTACGATTTAGGGTTAGAATTTAGGAAAACAAAATATTTCTACTGCCAGTGCATATGAAATTTTACTCCTAATGGGTCTAGAACCCACAACCTAACAAAAAAAATTGTGTCAACTTAAAACCTTTAACCGCTTGCTCTAAAGATTATTAACAAATATTGTATCTAAATCTAAAAATACAGAAATTACGTATATTTCATTAACCGATTAAACTTAGAAGACCCTGGGTAGACTCATTTTGAGCCCAATGGTCACATTTGTTGCCTGAATTGGACCGTAAAAACTAGCCTGACCCAAAAGTAGTAAAATATAAACTATGCCGACGCCTGCAAAAAAGGACAATGGACAGTTGGGCAGCCACCAACTTAGAGGTAAAGAAACCGGCGGAGCCATGGTCAACTCATCCATTCAAACAAAGATTACATATCCACCACTTATCTTAAATTGACACTAACAATTACCAAAGAATTTGAACCAGAAAGTTTCACATCAAGTGTAGGTTTCAAGCTACACCAAGACCTCCGCAATATGAAATTAATAAACATTCCCAAATTGTAAGAATAAGAGATTTTTGTAAGTTTAATCCCAGTCATTATCCATATTAACATCTATGACGTTAATCTCAAGCAAGCAGCCGAAACTATCAATTCCTTTAAACTAGAGCTTTAAAAAACAAATGATAATTTGAGTTCTCCTGTACAACCCTAACTAGAAGAAAATCAAATGGCGGCCATGGTCTATCGAGTTGAGCCAAAATTTCAACTCGCCGGCTACTTGCATTAGCTGCTACCGTTGGCCTTCTCTAACATAATGCATACACGGTTGCTTCAAACTCGATGAATGTCAAACTTCCATTGCAAGAAAACGATCCCTGATATGTATAAAAGAAAATTATCCACCACAGTCTAAGCATAAAAACCAGTGATCTTAGCATATTCAAAACCTTCATTTATCGCATCACCTTGATCATTTCAACAATGGCTCCTGCTTATTCTAGCTGTGGTTGCATATTCGTAATGACTTTATTTATGTTCATATTGGCAAGTTCTCGAGCAGATGCAGCGGTAACTTCCACCGCCATACTTATAACTGTCGACCAATCCGGGAATGGAGACTACAAGAAGATACAGGACGCCATTGATGCAGTTCCGTCCAATAACAACGAGCTTGTTTTCATATTGGTTAAGCCTGGCGTCTATGCAGAAAAGATTGTTGTGCCTGCGGACAAGCCCTTCATTACCGTAAGTGGTTCGAAGGCAAACGACGTGATAATAACTTGGAATGATAGTGGGAACATATTTGAATCTCCTACCTTCGCTGTGCTAGCTTCAGATTTTGTTGGCCGTTACCTCACAATTCAGGTATATATATATGCTATGATTTTTAATAGTATTGAATAGTTTAAAAAAGAGTTACATTGACCATTTTGGGTTTTTTTTTGACAAATAGAATACATTTGGTCCCGGAGCTAAAGCAGTTGCGTTGAGGGTGTCTGGAGATAGGGCATCTTTCATCGGATGTAGAATCTTATCTTATCAAGATACGTTGCTAGATGACACTGGAAGACATTATTACAAAAACTGTTACATCGAAGGAGCTGTTGACTTCATTTTTGGAAATGCCGCTTCCCTTTTTGAGGTATTAAATTATTGAAACATATAATATATTTCTCGTATATATTGCTAGCCTATCTAGCTAAACCAAGCTTATATACGTATTTTTTATGTATATTGTTTGTTCAGAGGTGCCATGTGCATACACTCTCAGAAGGAGATGCAGCCATAACGGCCCAACGAAGGGAGTCTCCTTCGGAAAACACAGGCTTCACTTTCTTGGGTTGCAAGATAACTGGCGTGAGGACTGCTGTACTTGGAAGGCCATGGGGTGCATATTCCAGGGTGATTTTTGCCTTTTCCTATATGTCTAATGTGATACTGCCCCAAGGGTGGGATGACTGGGGAGACTTATCCAAGCAAAGGTAAAAACAAAATCGGACAAAAGTTAACCTATTCTTTTCTTACATTAATACTGTAATGTCTTGAAATTGAATAAATGGTTTTTCTGGTTTCTTTGATTTTACAGCACGGTGTTCTACAGAGAATATAAATGCTACGGGCCTGGTGCCAATGCAAGGAAAAGGGTTGAATGGTCGGGAAAGCTGACGGACAATGAGGCAGGGATTTTCTTGACAAAGAACATGATTGGTGGCAGGAGTTGGATCAGGTCTACGCCAACCCGTTTCAAGAAAGCTTCGACTGCCATCTCTAACAATTCGACAAGACATGCTTGATCATGAACAACATTAATTAAAATGTTAGATGCTGTATGCTCCAGTGTTTTACTATCTTATAATATTTGTTTATGTATATTAGATTTATTCGTCTATTTATTTGTAATCACTTCAAAAAATAAAAGTCTGAAATTCCCCCACATCATTTGTGATGATGGAAAATGTTATTTGGATCAACCACCTTCGTGCAAGCTGATTAAGCCTATTCTTTTATAATCAGCTGCAAAATCCATTACTGAGAAAGGTTAAGACTTAAGAGAATGCTGCTGAATCCATTATGCACTAGGCTTTTTTTTTCCTAAAAAAGATTTGGGCCTACGCAAAGAATATGAAGTGAAGGGCCACTGGCCCATTCCTGTGCTTCGGGTAGGAAAAACAACATTTTCCCAACTACCTCTTCAACAACCTTTTTTATGTACAAGATGTAATAGAAAAGTTTCTTAAAAAGCACTAAACTTAAACGTAGATAAGCGTTTTTTTAAAGAAATTGTATATACAGTCGCAAAATTGTAAATATTTTAAAATTATTATTTTAATAAGTTTTAACTGAATTCATATTAACAATAAACTCGATGATAAAATAATTTTTAAAACAATATAGATAAAAAAACACTTCGGTAACAGTGGCGAATTTTAAAAAATTAAAAAATAGGGTAAAAATATTTTTCCCTCAAACGTGTATACAAAAATAAAATTTTCTACATACTAAATAAAATTATTTTTAAAAAAAATAACATTAAATTAAATTTATTTGAAAAAAATAAAAATGGGATGGAAATGCACCCCACTAATGCTGGTTGCATCTGCTACTTTAAATGTTAATTTTAGCTAGCCATTACCTAACCCAGCAAGTTCAACAATTGATGGATTTCGAGAGTTTTCAGCCATAAAGTTTGAATAACATGGACTGCTTAATTTTTTATTTACTCCCAAACTAACAAGAACTTCAACACGACAGACCAACAAATTTACCTTCAATGGAAATATTTGCGATGCTTAATAGTTTCCAACCACTTTGGTTCCCACCACAAGGCTATTATTGCCACTTCACGTCCCTCATTTCGTCCATAAATACTGCTCCATTTGTGATTTCTCTACCAAAACCAGTGTGTAGCTGAAGAATTCTTCAATGGCAGGAAAGAGCAAGGTTTTGGTCATCGGAGGCACCGGATACATCGGGAAGTTCATCGTTGAAGCCAGTGCAAAAGAGGGTCATCCCACTTTTGCTTTAGTTAGAGAGAGTACGGTCTCTGATCCCATTAAGGGAAAAGCCATCGACAACTTCAAGAACTTAGGGGTTCAATTGTTACACGTAAGTACATTGTTTTGAGTTGTTGTGAATGTGGCAATGCATTCGAAATTTTGTGTGGTGAACTTACTTTTTTTCTAGTTTAATAATGCTTTTGTGGGAATGCAGGGGGATCTCTACGATCATGAGAGTTTGGTGAAGGCAATAAAGCAAGTTGATGTGGTGATATCTGCAGTAGGTCACATGCAGTTAGGAGATCAAGTTAAGATCATTGCTGCCATTAAAGAAGCTGGGAACGTCAAGGTTAGTCTTCCTATGTACGTTTTTCACCTTTCTTTTTTCTTTTCCCTGTTAATTCTTTATTCCAATTTAAGGGTTTTTTTTCTTTCTTATTTGATCAGAGATTTTTCCCGTCGGAATTTGGAACTGACGTTGACCGGCATCATGCGGTTGAGCCGGCGAAATCAGCATTTGCAATCAAAGCTCAAATCCGTCGTACTATCGAGGCAGAAGGGATCCCTTACACTTACGTAGCCGCAAACTGTTTTGCAGGCTATTTTCTTCCAAATTTATCACAGGCCGGAGCCACCATTCCCCCTAGAGACAAGGCCGTTATCCTAGGCGACGGAAATGCCAAAGGTAAAATTTGGGTGCACATCAGTACGTGGTATGCTCATTTTTCCCCTATGTTTCATTATCACATATGTAGGGACGGAGCCAGAATTTGAGGTGAGGGCAATATATATATATATATATATATGAATGTATGCTCTGTGCTGCAGCTGTTTTGAACTATGAAGGTGACATTGGCACCTACACCATCAAAGCCGTTGATGAGCCCAGAACATTGAACAAGATTCTCTTCATCAAGCCTCCCAAAAACACCTACTCATTTAACGAGCTTGTTGCACTGTGGGAGAAACTGATTGGCAAAACCCTTGAGAAAACATATGTTCCGGAGGAGCAGTTTCTCAAACAGATCCAAGGTCCCCCTTCTCTTGTTTTATTGAGATGTTGAGATTATGACATTTTGTTGGTTTTTTCATCGTTTCTTTATTGCAGAGGCTCCAATCCCGATCAACATCGTGTTGTCAATCAATCATTCAATCTTTATCAAGGGTGATCACACCAACTTTGAGATCGAACTGGGATTTGGAGTCGAGGCTTCCGAGCTATACCCTGAAGTGAAATATACCACTGTGGAAGAATATCTCAGTCGTTTTGTTTAAGTTGGACCATGATCTGAACTGAACTAATAATTGAGAAGCTGTCACCGAGATTTGTGCTGACGGCTGTGTGTGTTCATAAGTTTCTTGTTATCATTCCACCCAATGAGAACCATGGTGTTGTTCTAAACTTTTGAAATATAAGACCGGCTGTTGTTTTTACTCTTACACTTGCTTATATAATTCTGCCTTATCACTCCTGAACTGCAAAGTCATGGAATTTGATGTCCAAGGCCTGTTGGATATGACAATTCCAACATATAGGTCGGGGGAGCAATTTTTTACTTTTTAATAGTTTTTGGTAAAAAACAAAAATTGGTATAATTTCATATAATTTTTTTAATACTGGATATATCTTTGGTAACATTAGGTGTAATTTTCCCGATCGTCCCACTGTCTCGGTTGTTAAAGGACATCAACATCTTTTTTTGTTCAAGATAAGAACTTTCGGTATAATTTTGACAATATTTTATACCATTTAATATTTTTTTGAACAATCTATTTAAAAGAAAAGCAAATAATTGTTACAATCCAACAATATAGTCACGTATACATAACTATTTACGGAAAATTCTACAACGGGCGACGAACATTGTTGAACACCACTAACGATAAACACCGATGAACACCATTAAATTAATTAATAATAATTTAAAATTTTAAGGACTCATCATACAATTAATAATTATTTAAAAAAATTAATTAAATTATTTTTATATATTACAATTTTATTTTATTTAGTAAGGGTAAACTATATATTTAGTACATCACCTATTTCTGTATTTCTATTGAACCCTCATTATTTAAATATTATTTCAATTTGACCTTATTCTTTATAAAAAAATAATTTAACCCTTAACCTTCAACCAAAAACCCTAAACTATTAAACTTTAAAACCTTAAACTCTTAGTAACTATTTAAACACAAAACTATTCAAACCAAAAATAAACTTGAATTAGTAACTTAAAGTGTACAGAACCTAAAATATTTCAAACTCGTAATAACCAATCCTAAAAAATTTACGTCGCAAACTCAAATAATCTGATTAATTTTCTTTTTAACTCAGATACCCATAACAATTCACAAGAAAACCCATAGCTTTTTATTGAATCAAGTGGTTTATGTTTTTGTCGAAGATTATCACAATTTCAATCAGACTAATTTTGAAAATAATATCTTTTGTCATCTTTCTAGTTTGTATATTTCTTCTTTCATTTAAAAATTACATGGCTAATTGATGAAACAAAAAGTTTTACAGAGAACAGAGGCAATATGCAGCTCTCTAATGGGATTGATGAATATGTTTGATACCTATCTGAATTAGTGTCGTTGTAACAAGCAACTTCAATTACCCATCAAGATAGATCAAATCATTGATCGTTTCAACACTGAATTTAGACCACTCTAAGATCTCTGTATATGCACAATGCATACACTTTTTCATTGTTGTTGCAGTGAGGCTTGTACAATAGACGTCAATGATGGATGGACCCAGGCGCTTCTTAAAAAGCGAGACTCACTCCTGCCTTCAGCGTATTCCTCCCCTAATGGCCACCTCGGCCACAAATCATACTGGTGCAACACAAACATGTGAAAATTCATGCTTCTCCCATTGTCAGTGCAAAGATTGGGAGGGGGACAGACGAGCTGCAGACTGTACTTCTTAACAACCTGATCCAATCGAGCCCTAACGTATTGATTTGATGCTACACCTCCAGACAGTACCTGCAAGAAATAAAATAGGAACAAGGTCACGGTACACCACCATGACAGATTAACTATAAGAAACACCCAATACCATCAGGAGTGAATAATATATATATGTATATATATATATATATATCACCAGTTGCTTTATGGAAGGTTCAATCTTCAAATCTTCAATGCCCATTTAACTACTCGTTCACACTTTTCTTCTAGATGCAACACTGCATCTCGCTGGAGTATAGATTTTAAAAGCTCATATATATATGTCAGCTCGGGAACTTCTGTCTTGGCTACTTGCGCATAAAAGGGGAACCTTTGCATCACTAAAACAAATAGGGATCAAGCATTATTACCATGATAGATAAAATGGGGAAGAGTCAATCATCAAGTATGATAGACATCGATCGGTATAGTCTACATACATATTTCTCGATGCAATTGCTATTTTCACTTGGGTCTTTAGACCAGCATATGAGAAATTGCAATCTTTATGTTGTTTCATTAGAATCTGAAAAAAAACACAAACGTAAAACTCAGAAGTCAGAACATCTACTTAATGAAAAGGTCCAAACCATACATAAAAAATATTAGGTTTAAGAGTTTAATGGTATATGATTTAGAGTTTAAGGTTTAATAGTTTAGGGTTAAGGGTTAAATTATTTTTTTTATAAAGAATAGGGTTAAATTGAAATAATATTTAAATAATGAGAGTTCAATAAAAATACAGAAATAAGTGAGGTACTAAATATATAGTTTACCCTTATTAAAAAAATAAAATTTTAATATATATATATATATATAATAATTAAATTAAAAATTTTAAAGTAATTATTAATTATTTGATGGCTCCTTGAAATTTTAAATCTTTATTAATTAATTTAATAGTGTTCATCATTAGTGGTGTTCGTCGCACGTGGTAGACTCATCCACTATTTACAAATCTAATCCCCTCTTTTCGTTACGCCTCATATTAAGTTTAGTTGTATATTAACTGTATCTACAAGTCTAATATTTATATTAGAAGGTTTAAACTGCATAACATCTTTTATCTCAGCAAGTATAATATGCTCAACTCTTGAAGTTATTCCGTTAATGTAATTTTATACCAAATTAAAATATAAAAAAATAAAACTACTTAAGCAAGCACATTCCCACTTTGTAGATTTGATTTTTTCTCTCTACATTTTCCATAATGTTAATATATGGGGGCGGCTGTAAACGAACAAAAGGTTTAGCGAATCGTTCGTATTTATTCGACGGGAAGTTCGTTTATTTATTAAACGAACGAACATGAACAAGATTTTCTGCTCGTTTAATTAAATAAACAAATACGAACAAGAGATTTGTTCGTTCATTTATGTTCGTGAACGTTCAGTAATTCGTTCGTTTATGTTTGTTTAAATTTATTCGGATATGTCCATTTATATTTATTATTTTTTATAACAAGAAGTGTTATATTTAAAAATTTTAAAAACATACATTAAAAATGTGAAATAAAAAAATTAAACAAATACTCAATGCACGAGATATCAAATTTCTTAAGAAAAAAATTAAATAATACCCAATGTTCGTTCACGTTCGTTTATTATTTTAACAAACGAACATGAAAAAAAATATGTTCGTGTTTGTTTATTTGTTCAGTTAAAATTAAATAAAGAACATAAACATACTATCATTCGTTTTCGTTCGGTTCGTTTACAGCTAGTCATCCAACAACTCGTTACAATCTATCAATAAGTTCATTATTGGTCAAGTCGAGTGAAGACCCAAAATTTTGGGCTGAGTGAGGCCCGATAACTGTGACCTCCCTACCACTAAAGTCATGTAATGTAATGACTCAATTCGACTCACCAGTCACCACCGGTTCTGACTCGTGTCAAATGTCATTCACACAACTCACCCCCCTCTCGTCCACTTCAAACTCTCACTGCTGAGTGCTAACTGCTAAGCCAAATCACCCATCTAAAAAAAGGCTGAAGATGGGAACCATAGGGAAAGCCATATACACCGTCGGGTTCTGGATTCGCGAGACCGGCCAGGCCCTCCATCGCCTTGGCTGCCGTCTCCAAGGCAACTACTTCCATGAGCAAAGTGAGTTTTTAATCCATTTCTCCGCTTCCTCTCTTTCCCCTTTCCAACTTATGGTCCTAAGTTAATATCTGGTAATGCTAAAATTGGGTAAGGATTGAATGTATAGGGGATCTTCATTCGATTTCAAATTCCAAATAATTTAACTTTTTTGAGGCAAAAGGAATTCGCTCGCCCAACCCTTTAATTTTTTCTTCAAACTAGTAATAGCTCTTTTGCTTGTTTGTTCCAAATTCAAAGACTTTGGCTCTCGTTTCTTCTCAACCTTGATGCATCTTCAGAATAACATACTTTTATCCAAGGTTTGTGTAATCATATGGGTTTTACATTTTGCATCTCCCCTTGCCTTGTTATTCTCGATTGTCTGACTTATTTTTTTAACTATCGTTTCCCTCATTTTCAGGTTCTTCTGGGTTGTTACGCAAATGGGTTTTCCAATATTATTTCTGGATCACAAATTTTAAGAGGTTTCAATGAGACTGCAAAGCTTGGTTTTTCTGCAATGTCGGGTGATAATCTAGGGAGCCAACCCAGGAGTCCCCTGAGGAATTACCAAGTTGTGGTGGCAGCAACTCGTGAAATGGGGATTGGGAAAGATGGTAAGTTACCGTGGAGACTGCCTTCTGATCTCAAATTCTTCAAGGAACTTACAGTGACAACATCAGATCCTCATAAGAAGAATGTTGTGGTAATGGGTAGAAAAACCTGGGAGAGTATTCCACTTGAAAATAGACCTTTACCTGGTCGCCTTAATGTTGTCCTCACTCGTTCCCAGAGTTCTGATATTACAACCGGAGAAAATGTTGTAATATGTGGGAGCATTCCATCAGCTTTGGAACTATTAGCTGAGGTTCCTTACTGTTTTTCAATAGAGAAGGTGTTTGTCATTGGCGGTGGCCAGATATTTACGTAAGATTTTAGTAAGAATTGTTGAATTTCATTGCATATTGTTGGGGCAATATGTATTTTTGATGTTTAAAAAATGCAGGGAAACACTTAATGCTCCATGTTGTGAAGCCATTCACATTACTGAAATTGAGACAAGATTTGAATGCGATACCTTCATTCCTTCCATTGACTTGTCTTGTTTCCAGCCGTGGTACTCATCTAAGCCGTTAGTAGAAAATGATGTTCGGTTTTCGTTTGCGACTTATGTTCGCGTGAGATCTGAGACAACTGGTTGTCCTTTGAATTTTGAGGTGAAAGACTTCACTTTCTTGCCCAGGATGATTCTTGAGAGACGCAATGAATTGATCACAAAATAAACTGAAACTTGTTCACGAAGTAATCTCGAGTGGCGATCACGATTCTGATCAGCTAGATACAAAATTCAATTTGCCACTTACCAAGGTAGTCTTGAGCCTTGCTTCTCTATTCTACTGCTCTTTAGTATTTAAATGTGAATATGGGCATTTCCATGTGATTTTGTAGAATGCAATTCAATAATTTTCAGATCTTTTCGGCTTCTTATTATCTAACTAAGGTACTTTCGTTTTTGCAATATCATGTGTTGATTCTTCTTTATTGAACTCATTTTTTGTAGTGGTACAAAGATTCTCATATCCTTGGGGATGCAGATTTTGATGATCAATGAGCAGAAGAAAGACGTTCTATGTTTGATCCATAGGGGTTCAGAATGGTTGTGAACAGAAATAGAGATTCACTGCCCTGTTTCTAGCATTCAGATTCCCCCCCGCTCTGAAGTACTGGTAGTCTTGTGCACATACAATTACATGTTACGTAAGTGACAAGATATATGTGAGCTGCAAAATGGTTCTAAGCTGATGGGTCCTCACTCAAAAGAGAATTGCAGGAACAGTTATGTTTTTTACTTGCCTCAGATACTTTGAACTATATGTTTGCATAATTTGGAGGTATTGTGGGCATGATTGAATATATCTAGTTTAGGTTATTGTTTTGCCTGGTTCATTAGTGAAGGTATAGTAGATTTGGGGTTATGCAAATCCTTTTGATGTGAATGATCTCCCCCGGAAATATCAAAAATTCCAACTGCCACAAGACATGCCATCAGAGGAAAAGCCTCATGGTACCTGAACACTCCACCTCGGTCTTCATTAACAAAAAGAAAACAAGTCCAAACCATTCATCTACTTATTCAAATACATGCACCAAGACCTCCATAACACATTATTGAAACTAGCAATGTACATCTACTGAAATAGGATTGTGATTCATTAGATACTAAAATTTCTCAAGTTTCAAACCCTTAGACCCACGAAAGAAATCAAAACTCACAAAAGTTTTGATTTTGTCTACGATAAAATGGAGCTCCAGACGTAACATGCCTCTTAAAAATGCAGCAATGCCATGCAATTATAACCCAAGGGCATGAAGCATTATAGCATTTTGTGCATGCATGCGATTTTCTGCCTGTGGGAAGACGATGGAGTTTGGAGCCTCAATAACACTGTCGGTCACTTCTACTCCTCTTTCAGCTGGCAAACAATGCATGAAAAATGCTTTTGGGCCTGCTATCTTCATCAGACCTTCATCAATCTGCATTTGGATATGCAAATTAATCAAGACATACATATGGCTGAGATTAACAAAGGAAGACATTTGATGAACAAAATAAATAAATAAATACTGATGGAAATTGGGTATAAAATGTAACACAGCTGATAAGATTTCAATGAGATAAGGTTGCTCCAATCTGGAACTAAAATATTAAAAGATGATTATGTATAATACACACTGTATGTACAAGACACAAATCTAATTAAAATTCACAAAGAACCCATTCATAATTCAAGCAGATATTTCTCATTATATATTTTAATATTAAGTATAAATGATTTTGAAGTTGAAGCAGGCAGTGTCAACCCCAATATCAGCATCCCAGAAATATCGGTGTGAGTTGAATGAGTTCCAAATTACCCAATGCTTTTATGATTATAGCAATATCTAGAAAGAAGAAACTGAGCTAAACACACCTGAAATCCTTGAAACACTTGTTTACGATAAGCAGCCTCTTCCTTTTGCCCCATGCTAGCCCACACATCAGAATACACGACATCAGCATCTTTGACCGCTTCCTTGGGATCATTTGTGATCTCAATCTTGCTGATCCCAGCTTTCTGAGCCTTATCAACAGTCTCTTTATCAGGCTCAAAACCTTTAGGGCAGGCGCAAACAAAGTGGAAAGGAACAACTGAAGCCAGCAACAGCCAAGAGTGCACAATGTTGTTTCCATCCCCGACATAGACAACCTGAAATTTACATTCAAATCAAACAAAAGTTGAATCATAAACCAATGGTAGATTCGAAATATGGAACATGGCAAAGAAGTTGAAATGGTAAGAAAAGACACCTTTGTTCCTTCCAAATGGCCGATATGTTCAATAATTGTGAGTGCATCTGCCATTATTTGACAAGGGTGGTTGTAGTCCGTCAAGCCATTAATGACAGGTACAGTGGAATATTTAGCCAAATCAAGAATGTCCTGCAACAGAACAGATAACGAACTGCATGTTTGAGCATAAAGTTTTTCCAAACTAAAAGATGCATCAATTACAGAGCACGTGAACCTTTTAAGCCGATGTGGCATTTAATTAACAAAAACCTTACATATAGTACTCCACAAAAAAACTCACTAGTCACTATCATACCTGATGAGCAAAGACTCGTGCCATAAGAATGTCATTATAACGGGATAAAACACGAGCAACATCGCGAGTTTCCTCACGTTTACCCATTTGGATATCATTTGGTCCCAAATATATAGCATGACCCCCGAGCAAGAAAAACCCAGTCTCAAATGAAACCCGTGTCCTCATTGATGGCTTTGTAAAAATCATAGCCATTGTCTTCCCCTTAAATGGAGCAAAGGACCTATCTCCTGATTTTAGATGTGCCTTAACCTCTATGGCTCTGTCTAAGATCTTCAGTATGGTGGCTTTATCAAAGTCGTCAATATGCAAAAAATCCTTCTTCTCTCCTTTTGCTGCAAAACAAAGCAAAAATGAGGAATACTACAATAAACAATGTAAAGCTGACCAATTTGTCCATTCAAAAGATTGAACAGAACTTTTGCAAGAGCTTTTGATACATTTAGTATTGATTAATTCCATATTCTAAATGCTGCATAAAATTTTGAACCAATAATAATCAACGAGCAAAAAAACCAAAAATTTAAAACTTCAATTATAGATAAGCATATAAAATCTACATTATTTAAAAACAAGAAGAAAAAAAATTTGTAATGAAGGTTTCGATTATTCGGCCATAACTCAGTAACATGCCAACCCTAATTCCAAGCACAGTAACCAAATTAATTTTCCAAATGAATTGTGAGATTATGATCATCCTAATATCGAAACAAAGACAAGTTTTCCGAGATTCTAAAGTATAAAATAAAGAATCGAACCTGTACCATTGACGGAGGAGGAAGGTGGTGACGTGGCGGAAGAAGCTTGGCAAGAGATATGGGTTCGGCGTGCCAACAAAGGGGAAGCGAATGAAATACTGGAAGATCGGAGAGCTCCGCCGTAGAAGGACGAGGCGGGGACGGTGAGAGGGGAGTGGTGTGACTGGAATGTGCAGTGGGCAGAGATCGCCGCCATTGTTTTTGGTGGGGAAGCGAAAATGATGCTAAGAGCCTAAGAGTAAGAAGTGAAGTAGCAGTGTAGCACTAACCGGTTCCTATTCCGAATGGGGCATAAGAAGGGGTTTTGTTATAAAGAGACGAATTGACTCAAATACCCAATGCAAGTATTCGTTAATAGTTTTTTTAGTTTTTGGAAGGATTAACCGTAAAATACGTGATTAAACTATAATATTTTTTAGATAGATGTCTAAATTATTTTTTGGGTCAAATAGTTATTTAATGTTTCATTTCGCAACTATCTAAGGTTTGATTGTAACGGACGTTAATTTTTTTTGTTATCTAATTAAAATCGAACATATGGTAATATTAAAAATTTTCTAAATTTTATTTAAAAAAATAAATCATAATTTTTTAAATATCATAAATATTTCAAATAGTCCCTAAATTCGGCCACTCCCACTAGTATTAGTCGCGTCTCGGACGACAAAATGAAGCGACCTCTCCTCGCCATCGACCAACACATTGTTCATCGTCTATTATATTGTAGTTCATCTTAAATCAAATGAACCATTTAACGATTTCGGTGTTTCGCATGGCATCGGTCGATTTTCGGCGACAAATTGATAGGGTAAATGGTCGTGGTTGTCCGGTGACAGATATGATGGACGACGGTGAAATCAAGTTGAATCGAAATTTGAGTTTGGGTTGTTAGAGATTTTAATGTTTGGGGCTATTTTGTGAAATTTGAGATTATTTTATTTTATTAATTTTTATTTATTTTTATATATAATTTCAGAAATTTACATGTATCAGATAACGATGAAAATTAACGTGCAGTAACGGCGGAGCACCTATTTAAGTAATCTTAAAAATAAAACATCTATTTAACTCAAAAGAAAATTGAAGCACTTAATTAAAAAATATAATTTAGTCACTTATTTAAATGTTAACCTTTTTAGAGTGGATTAAAGATTTAAATTTTTTTACTAGTTTGTGTTAAAAGCACAGACTTAAAGGTATCACCGAGTAGGGGTGTAATTAAGATGAGCCAGAACTAAAAAGTGGTAGTAAGTTTGGATTTTGATTCAAAATTCAGGGTCCGGTATTTGATCCAACAGTTTTCATCATAATAATTAACAAGGCTTGTGTTGTGAACGCTAACCTTGAAACAGTTTTGGATTTGGCACATGCCTTCATGATGCTAACACTCCATTGATTGTCGGTTTTATGACTTCACTCTGCAATTCAGACCAAAACCATCAGCTTAGAACAGATTCATCGAATCCAAGCCAGTAAATACTAAACCAGCTTCTGTAAATCCATAGGTGTGGAGACATGGAACACGCCAAAACAACCTTGAATTGCATCATCAAAGCTTCCCAAAGAATCAGGCTAGGCGTGTCTTTGCTCTAGATAGTTCCAGTAAATGTTTCACCTTCTTCAAGTTCTTTGCCCCATTAATAAAACAAGCAGAAATGGAGATTAACAATTAAGACATTTCTAAGCTACTTTTCTTTTTCATTTTTTTTAAGACTTGAGTATTTAAAGTATTTTTTTAGATAGGTGTTTAAAGTATTTTTCGGGCCATAGGGTACTAATATTTTTGAAGTTTTCATTTAAGTGCTTGTCGCTAACGTCCGTTAAAAATTTTCGTTAGCCAATAAAAACATGATATGTGGCATGTTTTATTTTAGAAAATATCCTAAAATTCTCAAAAATCCTCAAAATAGTCTCAAAATCCCTAAATTCTTAAGTTTCAAATCTCAATTTCAGTCGTTGTCGGCCTCAAGACGGCGTGCCCACCACTTTCGTTACCGAAACTCCACGATCATTTTTTATTCTCCCATTGTCGATAGTCGACGGATGACATATTTATCGTTGAAATAAAGTCGAACTCGCAAAAAAAAAATAAAACGATCGACGGCAAATGCCAACCGGTCGGCCAACGAATGATGTTCAAGTCTTGAGACAAGAGAAGAAAACTTCATTCCATCACCGACAACATGACGAATGGCGACGACAATGGTTGAATTTAGAGACTTAAGAATTTTAAGGTTATTTTGTTAATTTTGATAAATATAAGAATTTTTTTAAAAATAAATTAACGACGGGCATCTAAACAAATAACTTTAAAAACATTAGACATATATTTAATTCAAAAAAATTTGTGTACTCATCTAAAAAATAAAGTATAATTTGAGTACTTATTTTGCACTTAAACTTTTTTTATTATCAAAAGTGATGCTTAAATAATGCATCCAGGGTCCCGCAAGGCGCAAAGTGCCGCGTACGACATAACCCCGTTCTAAGAGCAGCTTGTTTGAGCCGTGAAGTTGAACCAATGAACTCAGAAGCGCCTGTGAGGCTGTGACGCACAGGATCTCAGCTTGATTAGCACTCAATTGAATAATCATTCATCATAAACAATAGGTTTACATCAAAATTGATCATAGCAAACACTAATTGAATAACTGATAAGTAACAATTAACTCAACTAATTAATTAATCTATACATAGTTCACACAAGAAGAAACTCATTTGGAGATTATAATTGATACTAATATTATTGAAATATAAAATTACTTAACAATTTATTGGGTAAATTGCATTAACTCTTTTTTATTCATTTGATTGAAATATAAGATTTTATTGTTCAATAATGAAATATAAGATTCTTTTAAAAAAATGTTTGTAGCTGTAGTCCAGTGTGGTAGACATGGAGTGGCAGACCCAACAAAATGGGCTGCATAAGTCATAGCTGTAGTCCATAAATCCAAAATTTGGGCTCATATATATATATATATATATATATGCCTTACTTTTTGGGTATGGAAGTTAGTTTAGGGTATATGGTATAGGGGTTTAGGTGTAGGGGGTTAGAATTAAGGATATTGTTTTAATTTAACGTTTAGGGTTATAATTTAAGGTTTATATGTTAAAACCTAAATCTTCACCATATTACCCTAAAAACTAAACCTTGACCTATAAACCCTAAATTATAACCCTAAACCTTAAATTGAAACAACTATACATATATTCTAAACCCCTAAACCCAATACCATAAACAAACTTCATATACCCTAAAACTAAGGTGTTTGTGGGGTTATTTAGAGGTTTAAGGTTTTAATTTAGGGTTTAGATGTTAGTGGTTTAGGGTGTAGGGTTTAGAATTTAGTATTTATGGTAGAATTTAGGTTTTAGGGTTTTTGGTTAGATTTTTAGGTTAAATTTTAGATTTTAGATTTAAGCTTGAAAATAAGCATGCTTGTGTAAACTTTTTTTACAATGGCAGCGTAACAAATATTAATCCATATATATATATATATAAGCATTCCATTCTCGTGATTGGACCAGGGATGGACCGAGGGGGCATGTAGGGGTAGTCGCCCCCTAAAATTTTAAAATTCCTACACGAGCTAGGACATTTTTAGATTTTTTTTATGTATTTTCTATTAAAGATCTATTTTCGTTCCCCTTAAATTTTTATAAGTTCACCCCCTAGAAATTTATAGATACGCCCCTAACTTAAAGTCTTGCGTCCGTCTCTGAATTCGAACTCATAAAAAAATACTTTCCGTTCCTTCCACTCGTCTCTTTTCATTATAGTTGTTCATTCCCAAGTTTTTTCAGCATAAGAAAATATATTTTAATTATTACAGATTAAATACTGACTAAATAAGGTAGTGAAGTAGATATATTGGGCCTTTGGGCGTGGGTCATGTCCCTGAATGAACAATCTTCGGCATCGTCCAATGTGGATCCTTGTTGAATGCATTTGGGTTGGTTAGGGTGCAAAGGAATCCACCGTATCTCAGTGGGCAGAAATGGGTACAGCACTGGAGCTGTCACATCCAAGAATTGGATCCCATTGCTCCATATCTACTAAACATCCACGGCCTCCAAGGTTGATGCAAATCTTGTGCTAATTACTATGATTTATGCATAAGCAGTAAACAGCGAACTGAATCATGAAAAGCTTCTGCTGTTAGAAACACGAGTCGATGATAATATCAATTGTAATGGAATTCAAAAGTTATCAGCACCGTAAAAAATTAAAGAAAAAGTAGACAACATCACGAGCCCCCGGCACTAGTCTACCATCAAAACCCGGCGAGATACTCAATGTGAAAACACGTGGGGTGCAGTGTCGGTGCTTGGATCTTCAGCTACAAAGCCAGTTTTTTTGTTTTTTAAATACAAAACTCTACTCTTCCTCGCATATACTTACTTCCATTATCTCCAACTTTTCAACTGTTCATCTTTGTAACCCACTGTTTCGAGGATTTCAACGTTGACAATTGCAAATTACTTGGGGAACGATTAAAAAATGAAGAGAAAAAAAAAAACGTTGCAGGAGTCAAAATCTAAAGAAAAATTCCACATCAATCAAACGACATTTATGGGAAAAAATGAATATAATGTGGACCGCATGAGGGGTGGTTTTATCATGGAAATTGGCCTGACTTAGAAGCATCATTTTCAATTACATGCACACAATTAATGGATTAAGATATTAACAGTGAAGCTATTCAAAATTCCAACTACCGATTGTATATTGCAGGCCAATATCTTAAAAAGAAACAATAAACAATTGGAAGACGAATAATAATTAATCTACCCGTTGAAGGGTTCATTTTCAGATTGTATTTTTATCGTATAAAATATGCCTTGAAAATAGAGTTAAGTAAAACCTGGAAATACTCTTTGACCGTCGGATTTGGGCATACAAAATACTCCAACACCGACACTACGCAAATTATACGGAGCGTTGAGCGGGAGAATGGAGAAACGGAGGATGGCCCACAAATGTGACCACACCCCTTTTCCTTCTTTAACCTCTTTTTCAACCATGGAAGGTGTTGTTTCTCCCTTTATTCTTTGCTTTTGCCTCTCTCTCATTGTGATTTTCATTCTTTTAATGTTGTCTCCATTTACATGTTTAAGGAAATAAAAAAGGATGATTCTATTGATTTCCCTTGAACTACGCCAAACCTTTTAATATGGTAAATATATTTATAAAATTTTTATAATGATACATGAAACTGCATTCGATTTATTAGAATCATACATGTTACTGGCACTGTTGAATATAAAATGACCGACATGTTTCTCTAATGGTAACACGTGAAATCACAAAATGATATTGTGCGTCAAAATAAAGACCAATTATTTTATTTTCATAACAAAATGTTTGGCAAATGACACCCCACAACAACACAATGTGACATTATTTGACATATAATGTATAATTTTGAAGAATGATTAAAAAATATTTTTTAATCGACACAAGTTACCATACATATAGTATCATGGGACATCACTTACCAGTTACCATGTATTGTTGATATTATTATTTTTACATGTGACAGCACCATGTGACATTAATTTAACAAATGTCGGCACACGGAATTCCCAAGTAGTGGGTGAAAGGAACATTTAAGTATCAAAATAAAATATATATAAAGTACAAGTGTAATATTAAAAAGGTTTACAACAATTTAGGGACCATTCATACCATTATCCCAAAACAAAAGTCATTCCACATAAAACCACTCTAATCAAATCCACATGCTGCCGTGATGTACGCTAAATGGTGATGATTTTACGCGCTTCAAGTTTGCAAATCGAGAGTTTTCAACTTACCAAACATGTAATAAACAAACATATTTAATTCCATGCTGGAAAATATGAACAACACAATGCATATAAACTCTTTGCTCAGAACAAGTGGGTGATGTTAATCTATCACTCTCTTTCTATCATAATTTGGGTCGCACTCACATTTTTTTAATCGCGGAACTAAACCCTG
Organism: Hibiscus tridactylites; assembly: GCA_958450335.1. Lineage (NCBI taxonomy): Eukaryota > Viridiplantae > Streptophyta > Magnoliopsida > Malvales > Malvaceae > Hibiscus > Hibiscus tridactylites. Next base: position 77,732,806 of record OY288282.1, read on the forward strand.
AAACCGTGACATGTCAGGGTTCAGGAGAAGACAAATTAGTTCAGCCCCAGACCCAGTGAACACTGAAACAAAATCCGGGGTAAATTTCACCGATGTTCGGTTTCAATGAATTGAAGTGCCACGGTATATAACCCCGGCTTTTTCAGCGTTGGTTTTTCGAGATCCACAAGGTAATGACCATGGACGAACATAAAATTTTATGTTAAGTGCGGATTTATAGAATTTAAGAGGATGAAAATAAAATTTTTAATAAAATTTTTTTAAATCATATACGTATTTTAACACCCCTGTACCCCTCCCTTTCAAGCCATTCAAATCCATCTTTAAGGGCATTAAAGGGTTTTCAGTTTTCCTCCTTCAATCTTTTGTGGTAGAAACTACTCCTTTGGTAAGTTAATAAATAAAGAAAACAAGTATGGTGCAATTTAGAAATTAGCTCAACCATATATTATAATTTATAAGCATAGCCTTTTATTTTTAAAAGCAGCAGCAAAATATGGTGGCCGCTACTTCCACCGCTATATAAACCTGCAAATCTGTTTCGGGTTTTATTTTATTTTTTGGATTCTTTGCTGCTTTTCCAGAGAAACTAAGGAGTGAGAGATGAAGCATTGGGATTTGATTTTGTTTGTTTTTCTTTTGTTTCAAGAAGGAATTTTTATGCACGTCAAAGCTGATGATGGATTTGTGAAAACTAAAGGAGTACAACTAATGTTGAACGGAAGTCCTTTCTATGCAAACGGGTTCAATGCTTATTGGCTCATGTACTTGGCCGCCGATTCATCTCAGAGAAGCAAAGTCTCATCTGCCTTTGAACAAGCTAAACAGCACGGCCTCACCATAGCCAGAACTTGGGCTTTCAGTGACGGTGGAGACAGACCTCTTCAGTACTCACCCGGCTCCTACAACCAACAAATGTTCCAGGTTCAAATTAAAACGTTTTTCAGGTTAAAGAATCTGGTCCATTGTCTGGTTCTGAATTCTGATTGTTTTTTTTTTCTCTTTGTTTCCTTGAAGGGATTGGATTTTGTAGTATCTGAGGCTAAGAGATATGGGATTAAGCTAGTTTTAAGCTTTGCGAATAACTATGATCAATTTGGAGGGAAGAAACAGTATGTGAACTGGGCAAGAAATCAAGGGCAATCCATTGGCTCTGATGATGATTTCTTTACAAACTCTGTTGTTAAAGGATATTATAAGAACCATATCAAGGTCAGTCTCTGTTTCTGATTCTCCCCCTTTCATATCTCTCTCATTAACAATTAAAACGCCTTACAGAAATAACAGCAGTAAGATTTTGCGTTGAATAATTAATTTATTGCACTAGCTATGTTATTCAATCTCTTTCTTCTTTTTGAGTGTAATAGACTGTTCTTACGAGACGTAACACCCTGACTGGAGTTGCTTACAAAGATGAACCGACTATAATGGCGTGGGAGCTGATGAATGAGCCCAGGTGCCTCTCGGATCCATCGGGAAAGACCATGCAGGTCATCTTCAACCTCTTTTGCTTCACTCATTTTTCAAAAAACTTGCTTGTTTTCTTTACTTTCTGTTGAATTTAATGTCAATGGTTTCAGTTAGTGCTTTTTGCCGACTCATGCATGATCCATTAAAGTTGTGTTGGGAGTTGTAACTGTACAAGTACAACAACCCCTTTTTTTCAATGGATTTAACCTTTAACCTACTCCATTATTTGAGTTAGGTTACACTAATTAGGTGAAGTTAGATATATTTTTGTGGATTCACTCAATGACCAACAGATTTTGCTTTGATTGTGTCTGCTGAACAGACCTGGATTACAGAGATGGCTTCTCATGTAAAGTCCATTGATGGAAATCACTTACTAGAAGCTGGTTTGGAAGGGTTTTATGGGCCATCATCGTCTCAAAAACAGCAATATAATCCTAATTTTCAAGTGGGAACTGATTTCATTGCAAACAATCAGATCCCAGGCATTGATTTTGCAACCCTTCATTCTTATCCTGATCAATGGTAACTTCTAACAGTAATTGGCTATAAAGCTCACATCCTTCCATGAATTTGAATCATTTGCTTGTTGAGCAGGTTGCAAAGCTCAAATGATGATAGCCAGATTGCCTTCTTGAATAATTGGCTGTACAATCACATCCAAGATGCGCAGAACATACTTCAGAAACCATTGCTTTTTGCCGAGTTTGGAAAATCTCTCAAGATTGCTGGTCCTAACCAAAGAGACGAGCTGTTCAACACTGTGTACACAGCCATTTACTCGTCGGCCAGGGGCGGAGGTGCAGCTGTTGGTGGGCTATTCTGGCAACTTTTAGCTGAAGGGATGGACTCTTACGGAGACGGGTACGAGGTAATCCTGAGCCAAAGCACCTCAACTGTAAACCTCATTACTCAAGAATCTCAGAAACTTAATCATATTCGGAAGATGTATGCGAGGTTGAGGGACTTGGAGAAATGGAACAAAGCAAGGGACATCAGAAAAGCACAATGGTGGTCTGGAAATGGTGCCAGTAACACAGGAGGAAATTGAGAAAGAGAATATATGATGGTGTTATAATAATTGAAGTGTTGAAGAGAAAGTAACAAGTTGATGTACTGCTAGTTTTTTATATAGGGTTTTATAACGAGGTGAATGTTCTTCTAGAAATGAATTGTTTGCTAAAGTTTAATACATTATGTGATGATGTACTAATATGATGAACCAGCTTATCTTGTGCTGTAAGCTTGAGTTTGTGCTTACTGAATGAATCCAAGAAGTGATAATTATAAATAAAGCAAATTGAGTTCGACTACTTGAAAATTGCATAGGAACTTCAGAATTTACATGTACAAAGCATCAGTCCTAGATTTTTTTATCACTATGGAACAGGCTACAGGCCTCAATTCGCAAGGAATCAAAATTTTATATGATAATCCCATCTCTGATTGTTGCATTCTTCAGTATGACTGTGATCCCAGATCTAATGTAAAACCCATCTTCTGGTCTCTCAGCTTCTTCAACAGCCTGAGTGGATCAAAGTAGATTCAAATTAGCAAAGGGCACAAGCATTCTGCATTCATAGAAGCAAGGAAAGCAATACTTACATCAGCATTTGATATGATCACATCTTTTCCTATCTTGGCGTTCTTGTCAATTATGCAATTCCTTGGAAAACACAATGCAAGAAGTTTTTAGTTAACATGGTAAGGAATTGTTTTAAAGATTCATGTGGAGATTATCAGGCCAAATGTTTTACATGCAAGGTCGATAGATGGTTTTTCGATCTAAATCTTACTTGATCTTGGTATTTTGTCCAACACCAATAGGCACCTTTCCATCCGCCAGCAGAGATGCTATTTCGGACTCGGTTTGGTAATAGTCTGCACCCATCATCATGGTATCCTGCAAAGAAAACATATGTGAATATTTTTCACATATAACTAAATGTAAACACCTTTAAAAGAAATTGAGAAAGAAACAGGTATTCTTATTAAAAAAACAAGTACTTCTAATCCATTTTTAGATGCTTTTCTATGGGAAAGAGAAGATGATGGATCACCTCAAACTCAACGCGGGACTCCAAACGTGAGCGCACACCAACTATAGAGTGCTGTACACTACATTCTCGCAAGAAACACCCATGTGAAATTATGGAGTCAACAATCTGCAGTGGCAAGTGAACCATGAGATAAGACAATCAAATTATGATTCATGACATGAACTAAAGTTTGACGTCATACCCTGCATTTATCAACTTTGGTGGGAGGCAAGAATCTTGGAGATGTATAGAAAGGTGTCTTCGGATCATAAAACTGAAACTTTGGTGGCTGCATGTATTACATGGACATATCAGTTTTCAAGGAATAGATACCAAATGTCATGTTTAGGCTTATGAGAAGTACATGGGTGGAATGAGTGAGGTGTCTCATAGTGAAACATACCAAATGGAATGATAAGGCAAATGATTTCCATATCGATATGCAAACATGATGACATGTCAGCATGTTATTGGGAAGATCTATATTTGTTTATTTGGCAGACGGAAAACAAAAAATACACAAGTGTTCGGCTTAAGGTTGGGTTATTGCAAGCAGATAAATGGGGATTTAGTATCTTTGTTGATCTGTAAATGACATAAAAGGTTAAAACTTGTACAGAACAAGTGAAAGCAACCTGTTCTGTGAGGGCTTAATTGGCATCAAAGAAGGACTTTATTGTTCCGATGTCTTCCCAATAGTCATTGAACAGATATGCCTGCAAACATTCAAATGGCCAGAAACTCAGCAGTTCAATCACTAGATTAGAAGTCCTCATTATTGCAAATAGTAACTGGTTACTACTGAAAATACACATCGAAAACTAAAGGTGACAGTTCTTTTGAAAGTCAACTTGCCTGGACATTGTGTTCCTTTACAGCTGATGGAATAATCTCGGAACCAAAGTCATTGCATGATGGATAGCTCCGAGTCAGAAGATTTAACAAGACATTAGCTTTAAACACATACACACCCATTGATGCAATGTATGGATATCTTGCAGCATCTTGAGCTGATAGGCCTAATATGGAGGTATCAACTTGCTGTAGTACAAATGTGAAACAAGCAAGATCACTAACTAGAGGAAATTACTGATGCCAGTAAACACACAGTTTTAGCTTTGATTATCAGGAAACAATAATGTCTGTGAACAAAAAATTATGAAAACGTGGCTTATAATAACAAGCATGTACCATAGCTTTAAGATCGGGGCCCTTTGGTTTTTCAGCAAACTGGATGATCCGTCCTGCTCCATCTGTCTTCATCAATCCATAATCTGATGCACGGCTGCAAAATTAAGGAAGTTATTTCCCAATTCTGAAAGAAAGCAACCATTGTACGTACTTCATGCCCTCGGCAACAGAAACTTAAAAGCAATTCAAAGAATCTAAAAAACAGATAGAGACCGATATCGAAATTACTGCATAGCGTTAAACTAAGAGAATCATATATAAAGAATACAGACATTATATTTTGTTCTTGGAATATTTGACACGAGTACATGACATAAAAAAACATGATAAATACCTGTCATCCATTGGTAAACAAGAGACTGTGATATCAGCATTTGAGTCAATATGCCTCTGCAAGAACAATCACAGCAGATTAGCCAGATGATTTTTCAAGGTACAATCTTCATTCATGAAAAATAGAAGATGAGGCTTTGAATGCTATACTTCAGCTGTTAGCAGTTGAACTATGTACCTGCACAAAATCCATATAGTCTGCACGGTAAAGATGATCACCGGACAATATCAATACGTGCTCCACATCTTTGGCTCTGGCATCCTGATAGTTAAACAAATCATATTTGGTGAACTTTCGGGGTAAGGTGGATGATCTCAGCTCAAGCACAAATCCTAGTGACTAACCTCAAAGACCCACATGAATTGCCTCACAGCATCAGCTGTGCCTTGGAACCACTTCTGCCCTGCTTCTCCTGGTGTTTGAGTGGCCGCCAGAACCTGTTTTAGACAAGGACATGGATTTCTAAATAATATGCATAATTTCGAACAACTCTCGGAGTATTGCTAAATCAATATGGCCTTACCTCCACAAAACCATCTCCAAAATTTACACCATTTCCGAAGTTGTATGTCCGAGCTAAGTGACGATTGAGGGAAAAGGAGTTAAACTGAGTTAAGATAAATATCTTGTTTATCCCACTGTTGATACAGTTGCTCATTGGAATATCAATCAGCCTGTAACAACCTCCAATGGGAACCTGTAAACCAAACAAAACAATATAAAACTTTAATCCCACCAATGTGAGAATTCAAATTTGATAATTGGGTTTCATTTTCAAAAAGAAAAATGTTTACTTTCAATTCAAAACATAAAAATAAATAAATAAATTTCTACAGACACTGGTTTCTTACTGCTGGCTTGGCTCTTTTGCGAGTAAGAGGAAAGAGGCGTGTCCCAGCACCGCCACCCAATATGATGGAAGCCACCTTCTTCGGGTCTGCTTCTGGAGTCTCAAATTTTGGTGCCTCAAAATTCTGACAATCAAAAGATTCAAAAGCCAACATTAAAAGATCTGAAAATCGGAAAAGGAAATAACTCGTACGGTTAGAAATCTGGCACTAGTTGTTTAATCCTTGGATCACGCACGACATTAAAAAGGGTTTCTTTTACTTACCATGGTTTCCTTATTAATTTCTGGGGTGAGAATAGAGTGAACAACGCCAAGCTTAGCTTTTTTGACACCATTTTCAGCTCGCAAACTCTTCCATAACTGTGTTCCAAAGTCCCTGCTTTTAAGACCACCTCTAATACTCTCACCCCAGAAAACTGTGCCTCCATTACTACGAACTTTGCTGACATTAATCGGACTGGCATTAGCCTTAAGTGACATGCAGAATGATTCCATTGCTGAGTTTATTTACCAATAAACATACGATTCTCCGGAAAATCTAACAGAACAGAAAAGACATAAATATTAAAGGACCAAACCTCGGCAAATTTGGAATCTTAGCAAGCAAAGGAAGAAAATCAGACAAAAAGCAAAGAACTTTGCTGGTGGTCCCAAGATTTCATGGCCACAAACTGTAACTACTAACTAGGAAGAACAATGATCAAAGAGTGACAGATTAATTAGCTGAGACCAGTTTAGACTTCATCTAAGTCAAAGAAATCCAAAGTCCGAGAAAAACTCTAAACCCTGCAAGTTCTAATTCACTACCTGAAGGCTGAAGCAGATCGGTCGGATAACTAAAATTTGTGGAGAATAGAGTTTTTTTTTTAGTGAATAAAGAAACCTCTTTTGGTTGAACAGAAAGTGGGAATAAGTGGAAAGGGCTTTAAAAGACCAGAAGTATAATAAAGTGGGAAAGATCTCTCTTGGTTTGATGAGTATTGGCGTGTGAGCCGTCACGAGAAGCACGAAAATTGGGTCTTTTTCTATTCCTTTTTAACACTGCGTTTAATGAAAGTAAAATTACGTTTTCTTTGGTCTTTGATCTACTACTGAGCTTCGTTTCCCTAGAACCTCTGCAATTGCCCAGACTTCTATGACTGTGGAGTTCTAGAGAGAAGGTTGAAAAGTATAATTTGTTAATGTTTTTAATATAATTTTATTGTATTATTTGTATCTTAGCGGTGGAAACTAAAAGTTCTACAAGGGTCTTAGTTTTAGAGTGTAATGTCTTATTTTATGGTCTAGGAGTTTAAGTGTATGGGTTTAAAATCTAAGGATGGTGGTTAGAATTTACGGTTTAGGTTTAGAAATTAAGATTTAGAAGTTAGGGTTTTATTGTTAAGGTAATATGATTATGATTTAGGTTTTAACTTATAAACCCTAAATTACAACCTTAAATTCTTGCCACTATCCCTAAACCTCTAAACCACTACACCTAAACCTCTAAACCATACACCCTAAAACTAAAACGTTTGTGAAAACTTTCATTTTATACCGCCGGTATATAAAATAATAATATAATATTAAAAGGGTACAATATATATGTAGTTATGATAGGAGTTAAAAACATAATTATTCTTAAAATTCATGATTAGGTAAAATATTATAACATTTTTTCACATAACCAAAATGATAAAACTATACTTTTCGCATGTTATTCACCTTCAAGATGCCATCTTTCTCCTCAGGATTGAAGCAAGCCCGAATAGCAGATAAATCACAAGAAACATCTTCCTTATTGATTATTTTTGCCATTCTAACCGGTGTGGCTCCAAGATGAGATTCAGAAAGATGGTTTCCTTTCGAACCAGGTATCCACTTGTCATACCAAAGATTCACCATTCATTATATGCCACAACAATCCATTCTTCAAAAAGTTATTCCCATCAGGCATCAACAACACATTCCATTCCATGAAGCCTTACCACCGTTCCTTGCATCCAAAAACGAACAATGGCCAAAATAATTTCATTTTTAACCATTACGCCTCAAGCTTGTGAATGGTTATAATACAATTGATCAAGTTTGCCATTTTTTTTATAATAAAAATGTCATTTTAAAAAATACAAAATATAAATATGTCGCTCAATTAAATATTATCACAAATAGATCACTAGTCGATAAATATTATATGAAATAATGACGTGGCCCGGTATAATAATAGTTTTAGTTCTCACAACTTATATTGCCTATTAATTTGGTCTTAATTTGAAACAATTAAAAAGATTTAACCTTCATATTTAAAAAGTTCATCATTTTAGTCTTTGTTCTTCTCCTAAATTACTTGTTCTTCACAAAAAATATTATGTTATCTTTAATAAAATATGTTATTTGTTACCAAAACCATAATTAGGTGACATCGAATGCAATTGATCGATCCATAATTTTTTTTACATGACTGAGCTTATATCTATTTGTACCACCGACTTGTTTTTCTGAAATTCATTTGAAGCCCAATAAGTTTGTGCATCGACCTTGGCCCATTAAAGAAGAGGAACCATTGGGGCTCTACTGTAAATTCAGAGCTTGGGACAGCCAATCTCATTCATCCTCTTAAGTCTTATCTATCCCTTTTGGAATTGGAAAAAAGTAAAGCCAGAGAAGTAATGGCGCTAAATCTCCCCAACGCATTTCTCCAAATCAAGCCTTCTCTTCCCCCTTCATTCGCCACCAGAAAGGTAAATACACCAAAATCCCAAACCTCATTTAATCCTTAATCATCCAACTTAACCACTTCTTTTCTTTCTTTGTTCATAGGCGGTGACTGCAACGGGAGGCGGCTATAGGCCGCAGATTACTTGCCGGAAAAAAGACATCCACCCGGAATTCTACGAGGATGCTAAAGTTTATTGCAACGGGGAACTAGTGTTGACAACCGGCGGGACCCAGAAGGAGTACGTGGTGGATGTTTGGTCGGGGAACCATCCTTTCTACCTCGGAAACAGGTCGGCTGTTCTTGTGGACGCGGACCAGGTCGAGAAGTTCCGTAAGAAGTTTGCAGGGTTGTCTGAGATTATGGAAATCCCTGTGCTTAAGGGCGAGATTGTTTTGCCCTCTAGGAAGAAGTCAGCTAAAGGCAAGAAGAAGTAGACTTGCTAGTGCCTAGTAATTTTATTTTTTTCCCCTTATTCAAAGTTGTTAATGATACGGTATTGAAATGCTTGGTTTGTGTTTGATATTATGCTTAATTGATTAAAAGATGTTATCTAATCTTGTGGCAGATAGGACATTGATTCATGGTAATTAGTTAACAAAGATGAACAGAATTTAGGGAACTATTTTTTCTTGGTTAGGACATAGGATGGTCATTGTTCTTGTTTTTGGGTTCTAAATTGATAAATGCATGCTCAGAATATGAAGCCAATTCTGTTAGGAAACAATCATCTCATTCATGTATGTCATAGAACTCAGAATATCAAGCCAGCAGCATAGCCAGGTGTAATGAATCTCGCGTCACAAATAGGATTGCTAAATCTCGTTCCTCACTTGAAATCTTGCTGGTTTCATCTTTGCCAAAAGGCTGAGTTTTTAGGGTTCCAATTCCAAATGAGATTGTGGATTTTTGATGAGTTTTTAGGGTTCCAATTCCAATTCCAATTCCAAATGAGTTTTTAGGACAGACCCCAGTTATTTTTTGATGAATTGTGGATTTTGCACCCGTATAAAAGAACAAGGGAAAGCTGTGAGACATGGACACCATTCTTATTTTTTTTGTTCAAAGGATTACTTTCATTCAACCACTAAAAAAGGTTTACATAAGAAAAGAAAAAGACGGGTTGGGTCCAATATCCCAAAACTTAAGCCCCCGAGATTCCTTAGCCAACTTGGCAAGCCGATCGGCCGCCTGGTTACAAACCCTAAGAACAAAGGAAAAGATACAAGACGTGAAAGAGGAGGAAGTCAGTCTAATGTCTTCCTCCACAGCAGCTGTAGTTCAATCGGACTGAGATCCATTGTTGATCCTATCAATCACCGCTTTACAATCAGTTTCCACAATAATATTGTCGAAACCACGATTGATAGCCAGTGAGATTCCAAGCCTTATGGCTAAAGCTTCCGCAGAAGCAGCGCAGGAAGCAACAAAAGAGTTGGAGAGACCATAAAGAACGGATCCGAAGTTGTCTCGAGCAATAGCTGCAGCTGACACAGCCCCAGTAAGGTGGTCAAACGCTGCATCACAATTTATCTTGATTGAGCCCAAAGGTGAAGGAGTCCAGCATTTTGGTTCCTGATCAAGATGAGAAGTTCTTGGTTGGCAGGATGAAGGAATGTTGTGGAATTCAATGTAGGCTCGCTCCGCTCTCAGCCATACCTCCCAAGGTTGATCCCTAAAATTTTCATGAACCAACGCGTTCCTAGATTTCCAAAGAGACCATAGAAGAAAAGCAATAAGTGCACAGCCTTCTTCGAACATTCCCTTCTGCCTCAATCCGTTGATTTTGCACCACCATCTCGGAAAACCAGGAAAGCCAACAATAGAAGGAGAATAGCTGAAGCCTGAAGCCTTCCACACACCCTGTGCAAAAGGGCAAAAGAAAAGGAGATGTTCAATTGATTCTCTATGTTCTCCACACCGTGGACAGCAGACCGAATCTTTATAGTTTCCATGGAACCGTGCTGCTAGAACACCTTTCGTTGGGATAATGTTATGACATAATTTCCATAGAAAGGCTCGAATCTTTGCAGGGACACCTAAGCTCCAGATAGAATTCCAGAACTTCTTATTGTCGCTTAGATCCTCACTTGGAGAAGGGTTGTCACGGTTCTTGGAGGAAGCCTCAATAAACCTATATCCGGAACGGGCCGTATAATCACCATTTTTTGTCCAGCCCAGATGAAGGAATCATGGATCTGGGGTCCGCCAATCGGTATGGAAAAAATTGCCTTTGTTTCGGTCGGGCTAAACAGCTTCTGAATCTTTGGCTCATTCCATGACCGACCATCCGGGTTCATGAGACTGCTAACAGTTGGAGAAGTGTTGATTGTCGGGGTAGGGGAGGAAATTCTGAAGGTGGGTAAGTCAGGAATCCAATTATCCTTTCATGTAGCAATATACCTGCCATTTCCAACTCTCCAAAAAGCTCCTTCCTTCAAGATTTTCACTCATTCCCTTATCCCAACCCAAGCCCAAGAGGGGTTTGTGCCCTTTGGGGCATCCATAATGTTCCCACTTGGAAAGTAGATTCCCCTAAGGGTCTGAGCAAGAAGGGATTCTGGATTCTTAATCACTTTCCAGGCAACCTTTGTGATGAGGGCTCTATTGAAAATTCTGAGGTTCCTGAATCCCATTCCTCCTTGATCCTTCGGTTTGCACAGATCTTTCCAGCTCATCCAATGAATGTTTTTGTCCTTTCCAGAACAGTTATTCACCAGAATTGAGCGACCATTGAGCTCAGCTCGTCACTGAATGTAGCTGGAAGGAGAAAGCACTGCATAATGTAGGAAGGAATAGCTTGTGTTACAGCTTTGATGAGAACTTCTTTGCCCGCTAAGTTCAGGAATTTCGTTTTCCAACCTTTCAGTTTATTTTGCACACGCTCTCTTATAAACCCCGAAGCTTCTTTCTTGCTTCTTCCCCATATAGACGGAAGTCCCAAGTATCTAGCATCTTCCTCCATAGGTTTGAAGCCCAGTATGTTAATCAACTGAGTTTTGAGGCTTCTGCTTATGTTGGGAGAGAAAAAACAGAAGATTTCTGAACATTAACAGATTGTCCTGTGAAAGATTGAAAAAGCTGAAGAATCCGTAAGACCGCCTCGCAGCTTTCTTTATTTGCCTGTAAGAAAAGAAGACAATCATCGGCAAAGAGCAAATGACTTAGCTCTGGGCATCTCCTTTTGATTCTTAGCCCCGAAAACTGATTCTTTTATGCTTCTTTCTCAATGATCCAAGTAAGAATACTGGAGATGAAGATGAAGAGGAAGGGTGATAATGGATCTCCCTGTCTAAGGCCCCTGCCAGCTGGAATTTCCCCGAAACGTTCCCCATTAGCAACCAAGGAGAACGAGACCGTAGTGACACATTGCATAACTCTATTGATCCACCATTCATCAAAGCCCATCCTGCTCATCACAAAACGGAGCAAGTCCCAATCAACCTTATCATAAGCCTTCTCAAGATCGATCTTCAGGGCCATGATACCTCTATTGCCTTTCCTTGCATGTTTTATGGCATGAAAAGCCTCATTTGCGAGTATTATGTTGTCTTGGATTGATCGTCCATGCATAAAGGCTGATTGAGATGGGGGAATAATATCCGGGAGTATGACTTTCAGTCTTGTTGAGAGAATCTTGGTGATGATTTTAAGGGAAAAATTACAAAGGCTTATAGGTCTAAAATGTGAGACTTCTGTCGGATTCGGGATCTTCAGAATGAGAACAATGTTTGTTTTGTTTAACCCTGTTCCCAAATCTCCTACCCTGAAGAAAGTGAGAACCATCTCAATCAAATCATCCTTCACCGTTTCCCAGAAAGATTGGTAAAAGCAACCGGGGAATCCATCAGGACCTGGAGACTTAGTTGCTCCCATAGAGAAAACAGCTTTCCTGATATCTTCCTCTGTAATCTCCTTTGTAAGCTCTTGATTCATTTCCTCTGTTATCAAGTTCGGGATATACTCCCTAATGCTGTGAAAGTCAACTGATTGGTCTTTTGTGAAAACCTTTTGGAAATGATGCTGGAGGTGAAGGGATATGTGTTCCGGGTCCTCAATCCATGAACCATCCTCGCCTTTCAACTTGACTATTGCATTTGTTCTGCGGCGTTGAATGGTTGTGGCATGGAAGAATTTGGTGTTCTTGTCTCCCCATTTTAACCAGCTGACCCTTGATCGTTGATGCCAATATCTCTCCTCGCTTTCCCATTCAGCATCCAACTCCTTCCTCAGAGATTTTAACTGTTCCAATTCAGCTTCTGTGAGTCTTCTCCCCTGCAATTCCTTAATTGACGCTTCGAGACTCATTTTCTTTTCATTCCTCTTTTTCGCAATATTTTTGCTCCATTTGGTAAGAACGGATCTGGTATTGCGTATCTTCCTACCAAATCTAGAGATGGCATTTTCTCCAGGTGAGATATCCCATCCTTCTGTTACAATTTGGGAACAATTCTCTTCAAGGAGCCATTTCGACTCGAATTTAAAATCTTTCTTATATTTTCTGGAAAGCCCTTTGGTAAGGAGAATCAGGGGAGCATGGTCTGAGGCAATGGCTAAATCCATTAATCCCAGAGCTTTAGGGTAGCTAAGACTCCATTCAGCAGAGCACAAGATGCGGTCTAGTTTCTCAAGAATGGAGTTCTCCCCGGCTCTTTGGTTAAACCAAGTGTAAATACCGCCTTTTATGGGTAGCTCAAGAAGACCCATGGAGTTCATAAGCTCGTTAACACATCTTGCCTCCTCTGGGTTCACAGGTTTCCCGCCAATTTTCTCTTCTTGTCTCAGAACTACATTGGAATCCCCTATGATAAGCCATTTGCAAGTACTGGATTCCCTGAGATTTGCTATACTCTCCCAGAACGATTGTTTTTCATCTCTGTAAGGAGGTCCATAAATGAAGGTTCCATACCATATGTCTCCACTTTGGAAAGCCACCTTCGAATCAATGAAGTTTGAAGAATGTTCAAGAATAGAAATGGAGACCTCATTATTCCACCATAGGGCTAAGCCACCCGCTGTGCCCCTAGGTTCCACATAAAAGGACGAACTAAATTTCATCTTCATTCTTATCTTTTTCAGGTACCGAATTTTCTGTTTTGTTTCACTGAGGAACACGATATTCGGTTTGTGTTTATCAGCCGAATTACGAAGGGCTCTGACCGTACTGTGGCTCCCCAGGCCACGCACATTCCACGCAAGGGTTGTCATAACTCCGGCGAAGAGAAGATTTGGGCCCGGTTCAGTCAAAACAGAAGGCGTGGTAAATCCTGATAAGGGAACTCTGATGCCTTGTCACAGCAGCGGCCTTGGAAAGACAGGAACAACACAGAGTACCCTAGCTCAATCTTCTTTCTGCTGAAGTGTAGAATCAACCGTGAGGAAAGCAATCTCACAGAAAATTTTCCGTTTTTGAGGCAATCAACCGGACGATAAACTCGATTGATCAATTCAAGCTTAGCCAAAAACCAGAGAGTAAACCGAACCACCTTCAGGGCCAAAAAAACCAAGGAAAGGCATAGCATCAACAGGATAACAAACAATAAATCAATCACAGCAAAGAAGCAAACAGATCACATAGCAAAACAACCGGACTTCAAATTAGCAGGCATTAAAGAAGGGTTTCAGTCACCAGAGATCGGGGCAATTCCGGCGAGGGAAGGGGAAAGTAAACCAGAGATCGGGGGTTCGCCTGAGAGGGGGAGAAAGTGAAGAAGTTTACTGAACCGATTCCTAGAAGCGTGTCACAAATGGAAAAAACAACACCGAAGACGCTTGCGCCCGACCTCGCACCAGCACCGTTTTCTCAAACCAGCCGCGAAGATATTCCTGGGAAACCACTAATCCGAGGGGAAAGGAAGCTTTGCTTCGTCACCGTCGAAGAACCAGGCCGCCGACGAGTCCAAAAAGAACTCCCGACGTCTCTCCGAACAACTGCCGAGCGGCTCCTCTGAACACCTTAGATCAAGCCTAGGTTAATTTTCGGGAGGGGAATTTTGGTATTGGCACATGTTACATGGACACCATTCTTATTACTTGTACAGAAGGGTGAAAAGTAAATTTAGTTAAGCACCCTTGCAATATACATATGGTTGGGTTGCATAACAATGGTGCCAGGAATACTATAATTATATCAGAATATCTACCCTTGGTTACTTGGATTTCAGAATTTTGATTTTAACTTTTATTACTTAGGTAGACAGCCAAACAAAGAGATTGAAATATGGAAATATCTATAATAAACAACAAAAAATTAAACGAGAAAAATACGAAGGGACTCTCTTTCTCGAAATAGGAAAAATTCAGTCACGCCAACAAATGATGTTCTCATTGTTGTTCAATGGATAAGCACAAGGCACAAGATCAATTGAACGACAAAAGGTTAGAAGAGTTGTTAACACACAAGAGATAAAAGTGAATCTTCTAGAAGCTTGATAAGTGATGAAGGAGTGACGAGCGAAATAAGTAGTCTTGCAAATTATTTTGCTGAATAGATTGAATGTATTGGCAAAATAACTACAAAAAGGGATCAAACTACTGAACCGTCACCGATAATCGCACATCAGAACCAAGCATTGCGAGAAACTCTATAGAACACAAATATAACGTAAAGATAGACAAATAATGTGCCATGAGGCAGAGAAAAAGCGTACCACAAAGACAGAAAAAATAAGCGCAATAATATGTTCAAGAAGAAAATTAAAACAACAGGATTCTAATATAAAAATCTAGAGAAAAGCTAACAAAAATATAAAAGTGAAAGCAAGATACAAGAAAATAAAGAAAAATATCAATCATCGATAATTAATATTAAAACTAGTGTCGTCGACAATTAAATAAAAAAAACGAAGCGGCTGCGAAGCACAGAATTTTGATTTTAATGATGGTGTAAACTGAGTAATAATGTATTTTTTAAAAAAATCATTGATTTGTTAGATGCCTATTTACTGGTAATAATTTTGAGAATTTTAATATAAATTTGGATATGATTATGTTTTTATGCTTTTCAACCATATTTTCTATTGAATCTTAAGTGTATATTAGTGTGTCAGAAACTTTCAAACTTTTGGGGAAAAGCTGTCAAGTCCTTGATTATTCAATTGAACTTTTAAACTGAGGCATTGAACCATCAAAGCCTTCGAATGAAAAAGTTAAGTTATTTATCTTTTTTTAATCCAATTTTGACCATTAATTAACGGATTTTTTTTAAGGTGTTATCGTCATGTGGTAGTTTGTAGTCCTGACTCCTGAGATGTGGTATTTGTATTTTTTTTAAGATTTTAAAAAAAGTTTTTGAAATTTAAAATATAAAAAATATAAAAAAATAATATTGAATGGAAATATCGAACATCAAGATGCCATATATGATACTAATTAATTTAAAAAACAGTCAGATTTAATGATCAATTTTGACTAAAACGAAAATGAAATTTTAAAATAGATAAATTTAATTAGGTGTAAAAAAATTGTTAGTTTAGTTTTTAAGGTAAAATGACAAAAGATGCTCACGATGTTTGCATGTTTTGTCATTTGACCTATTATTTTTTGTACTAAACAATTCTAACGTTTTATGGTCTAAATATACCATCGTTGGATGAAAACTATCAGCCAACTGATGATAAACGGTTGATGATGACTGAACTTGTCACATGTTAAAATTTGCTGACGTGTCAGCATTATATTCGCCACATATCACCATCAAATTCGACCACATATCAGTATGATAGTCGGCCACGTGTCACCATAAAAAACGATATAACAAAATATTAAAAAAAAACTGACGTGTCATATGCCACATCAGCAAATCTTAACATGTGACAAGTACAATCAGTATCAGCCACTGACTGTCAATGAACTGACAGTTTCCATCTAACGAGAATATATTTGAATTAATTAAAACATTAAAGGTTGTCTGCTAAAAAAAAGAGTAGAGAACCAAATGACAAAACATACAAACGTTGGGAGCATCTTTTGTTATTTTAATTTTTTTAATGTTTTAAGATTTATGACGTCTTTAATTTTTTTTATTATCATTTATACAACTCAAATTCTGAAATTTAACCTTCCAAATAAAGTTGTAAAGTTGTGTCTAAAATCCAAGTTTCCAAAGTCTGATATATCTGAAAACGGCAGTACAGCGGCGCCTGTTATTTATAGAGCTACGACATTTATCCTTGTCATTCATCTGGGACAGGTGGATTGATTTCCAGATCCACCCATCTGGGTATGCTTCTTTTTGAAGGAAGAAAAGAAACCCTAAAAACCAAGCATGGACGCGCATTGCAAAATTGACCCTAAATCCAAGGGATTGCTTTACGTGAAATGAGCCCAAAGCCTTTTACCCATTTTGTTATTGACTAATAAGCCCAAAGCTTTAAAAGAAATTCCAGGTTATTAAGACTATGCTCTTTTTCCCATCTTCATATTTAATATTTTTGGTTAGATGTTCATCCTACATTTTTCAAAATGTAAACTTGTTATATGGCATAGAAACCACGTAAATATGTCACGTGTCATTCAATTATAAAATCATATCGTTATTAGTTATTAATAACTAACGACTGATTGATGAAAATATCAGGTTGAAAAACAAAAGGTTTAGATATCACTTCTCATAAATAAAAGGTTTTAAATACTCATTTGAGAAAAAGGGTATAATATTATCAATTAGACTTGCATAGAATTCTAAGTTAATAAATCTAGTTATGAGTTATGAAATGAAATAGTCGAATTATGTTTCACCTTTACATATTTTGGGTGGTAAGAAAAGTCATTGTTTCAAACCAAAAATAAATAAAATAAGACGACTATTTGACTCGTTTCTGAATTATTTATTAAAACTTAGCTTTTGCTAGTTAAATATTATATGTTATCTCTTGTGTAGGTCGGTG
Source organism: Hibiscus tridactylites (assembly GCA_958450335.1). Lineage (NCBI taxonomy): Eukaryota > Viridiplantae > Streptophyta > Magnoliopsida > Malvales > Malvaceae > Hibiscus > Hibiscus tridactylites. The sequence continues at coordinate 77,750,273 of OY288282.1, forward strand.
AGTTTGGTACATTATATAATATGAGCGCTGCTATAAAGTTAGGAAGATGTTAAATTCTTTGTTAGAGTGAATGATTGAATTATGAAAAGATTTAATATTTTACCTACAATCAATTAGTTTAGCGGTACGAGGTATTAAATTTTTTAAAATAATGTTATAGACTTGAGTTATAGTGTTTGTGGATGAGGTAATTAGATTGAGAGGGTCGCTCCTATAGTTAACCTCATTCGATTTGAATTAGCCGGCTAATGAATTGGATACTAGTAATTAACTAAAAAAAGACCGATTATTTTACTAACAAACAACTAATCTAGTAGACAAAGTATTAAGATTTTTAAATAAGATCATAAATTCGAGTCTTGATATTTTGATGAACTAAATTAAGTTTAAAATGTCACTCTATAATAGGTTATTTTTTTATTTTTCGGCAATGTCTTTTTATGAAGGACGTGTATGCATATAATGTAAAAGATGAAGACATTTTACTTGTTACTCTGGTCAGTCCCCATTTTCCACCACTAAAGTCGCTTTGGTCTTTTCGTTTCCGTTTGTTTTCGGCTTCAAGGATAAGCTTATAATCTATTTATATTCAAATTTATGCGATAAAATTGGATTTGTTTTGCTGGATAAAATTGATATTACACAACATTATACTCATAAAAAGCCAAATGAAGACGGCATAAAACAAGGGCAAAAGGCAAAAGTAAAACCCCACCGCCGAATCTTGACTCGGATTGTCTCCTTAGTGGATACAAATACAATGACCCTTGAGTCCTCCATTCCATGTTTTTTCATCTCAATTTTTGTTTACCCATTCATATACAAATGTTTAAAATCTTAAACATTTTGGTTATTTTTTTAGTGAATAAAATGCCAAATTTCTTGAGAAAACCAAACCATTGGTTCTTCATGGTTTGAGAGAAGGATTTGGTAGGAGAATATCCACGCATGCGCACGCATATACATTAAGATACGTGAGATTACATTGTGTATGAAAGATTCATTTAATTTACAAAATATGGAGTATTCTTTTTGACTTACCAACTTATTGGATGTGCCAAGGAACGTACTTAAGACGTGTAAAGCAGCATTGCATATTTCTTTCTTATCTCCCCCCCCCCCCCCCCCCCCTGAAAATTGAAGGGACATTTGATCTTTGAAATATAAAAGTGAGATTGCTTTTGAAGTTTGAACTTATCCATGCTTTCTTTTAACAGATGTGCTTTTATTACATCTCTTGTCTTGCAAGGAAACAATCAATCTATAAGTAAGAGAAATGTGAAACTGTATTCCTAGTAATTTTGTCCAAAGGAGGGGTTTCCTTGGTAAATAAGGGAAACTAAAGATCACATAGTTTGCATCAGAGTCAGCATTTAGGTTAATATTTGGCATTGGGGAAAAGGTTGATGACAACCCTCTTCTTATCCATTCCTATGCCTAAAATCTTTTGTAAAAAAACCCTATTAGTTTATGTTCAAAGAATTTAATTTTTTCACTGATGTGGATAAATGATTTCATCTTCAAAAAATGGATAGCTTTTTCTTGTAACCCTTGGAATTGACTCAATTTGCCTAAACACGTTTCGGATAAGATTGCATTTGATCAACCAAATTTGTATATGGAAACCATCTATTTTTAAGTTGTAACATAAATAGAATGATATACGCATGTGATGCCACATATACATCTATTAATTAAGCTAAAAGATCTAGTGGAATCACCCAGGAAACTAGGCTAAATCATATCAGAAAAAAATAGTTTAAATTATTGAAAAATACAGTTTATCTTACTATTACATTCGATATTTATCACATAAATCAATTATTCCACATTACTTATAGGTTAAAAGATCAAACGGACTACAGAAAATCCGTTTGAAAAGCAATGCAGATTGCAGTCACGGGTTATGTATTCATGTTTTATAACCGGTGTGCCTTGAAAGGGGGAAAGAACGCAGCCCCGGGTGAATCAATTTTTAAGGGGCGCAACTACCCCTCCAACCCCTCGTCCATCCATGATCTTAAAACTATCTGATTTATAAAGCTCTAGCTAAATTCTAACCCCATTAAAGAGGGACAGATTGGGGTTTTGTTAAGAATAATTAGTACTAATAATTTTATTGGGGGAGGGACAGGGCAGACATCATTATGATTTGAGAAATAACATATTAAGACTAATCCCTCTAGAAATGAAGGACAGAAAGGCTAATCTGATATGAGGGGATGGGCCGGCAATGAAAAGAGATAGGTATTTAATATTTATTATGTATTGGTTTCCGGGGACCCATTCTGGAGGTAAAGAAGGGCAGCAAAATATGAAGATTTTCAACAATCCAACGCCACCTTTACCTAACCCTAATCACCTCATTAATCATGGAACCCAAAAGGAAAAAGGTGAATGGTCAGAATTAATGCATGTTATCATCCCTTTTGCCATCTCAAATATACTATTTCCCCTTGCCTATGCTGAACAACATAGATCCCAAGCTGATCTGCTGATGACACTTACTAGCTTCAAGTTTCAACCTTTTCATTTCCTACAAGCTTCAAACTTATTAAATTCCTTTGAACCAATTAAATTGTTGGTTTAACAAAGACAAAGACAGGAGGCTTTTGCTCTTTCTTTTTTCCACATTGCCTCCCTTGACTTGACATGCTAACATCGATTTCAATTTACGTTACAATTATTCTCTTAGTTAAGTTGAAATTCATTAAATAAAATCATTAAAAAAAAGCGACATTATTGCTTTTGGCAGTCAACTAAGACAGTAGTTGAGTAGCATAGTCATCAAATTACCCTCCTTAATCAACACATCTCTTCAATGACAGAATTGACAAATCAAAATAAAAAAGTTAACTCAAGGGGAAAAAAAGTTATCCTCCAATTATTGACATTGTTATTTCTCTTTGGCTTTTCAGTACTCTTTGTCCTCGCTTGCTCACTCGTTGAATTGAAACTGGCAATGAAAAAATCACATGGTTTGAATTCTTCTTATAATATTAGATTCAACTGAATAATTTTTTTTGATGATATGACAGAACGCACTCTAAAAACCTAAATTAAATAAAATTAAGAACCAAATTAAAAAAATATTATAAGTTCACGGAGTCAGAACTATTTAAACAAAAATTAAGCATTGGAATATGGTTGAGGTCGAAGTCGAACATTGCGTGTCTGACGGCCTGCTCTAAAATCTCACGGTTGGTATTGTCTGCAGTGAACACAAGCTGAACCAGGAGTGGCGATCATTTCTTAATCCTTACAAAGGAAAAACTGCATTTGTTACTTTTTGGGTACACTGTTAGTTCAGGCCTCACGTGATTTTCTGTCGGAGAGAACCGCGCGTGATTTTCAAACCAGAAAGTGAAAGGTTGAGCCAATCAATGTTTCATGGATTTCATAACCTTCCCACGGACAAAACCTCGATTTCCCATCGTCCTGCTCCACAAACTCACGACTTTCCCATGCAGAAAAAAAAGGCTCAATAGAAGAGAAAAATTTCAGGCCATACTTGGATTTTTTTTACCAACTTTTCATTTTTGGGTAATTTTCACTCGTGATCCATTTTGTTTGAGATTTGTTTTATTTTAATTATTTAAATTAAAAAAAAATAAATTTTGCCACTCACATTTTGATTTGTGTCTATTTTGGTCCCTTAGTCGTTAATCTCATCAATAAAAAAATTAATTTCTAATTTAATCCTCAAACTTTCAAAACATTAATTTTCACCATCTTTCCCCAAAAAGTGAAAATTTTATCTCTCCGCCCACCACCCGATCCCAACCATCTTTTTACCGCCATAGGTCCGCCACCCGATCCTATAAGACGAACGACTTCGGCCACCGCTTGTGCAGCAGCAACCGCAGCATCAGCTACATCGGTTGTCGCAATGGCAACAGTCAAAGCATGCTTTCTTTGCTCCTCCGTTGCTTGACACAATAATTTCTACGGAGGTGCCGCCAGTGCAGGTTGGTATTGCTTGAGCTTCAATCCTTCAAAAATCCATCTCCACCTCTTTGATTTCTGAAAAAACAACATGTTACAAACAACAAAGAACTTAAAAACAAAAAAAAGCTATTAATTATTCAAAAATGAAAAAAAGTATCTGCAAAAATCTTATCTTAAAAACAAAATTGGAAACAATGAATGAAATCTAAATGAAATCTAAAACATCTTGTAAATAATAACACACATATATACCATTACTATATGCTCAGGATGTATAAAGAATCCTATTAATCTATAAGAACAAAAGAAGCAGCAAAAACAAACCCAAATTAAAATCTTTGTTTCATGAAACAAACATGATAGAATTAAAAAAAAACACAAGGACAACTATGAGTATGTATTGTTTATATGTAAATTGATTTTGTTGAAGCTAAACCATTTCCAATGATGTTTAAAAAGTTAAACTAAAGAAGTTTAATAGTGCGCTCGTTAAAATTTTCTTGCAGAAAAAGATTAATCAATAGCTTCAAACAATGAAATTAATTTTTTTTAAGAAGTCTAACGCTTTGGGACATAGGAGAATGGCATACTCATGGCGGTGAAAAGAGAGTCAGAATTGGGTGGTGGACAGAGAAATACAATTTTTAAGTTTTTGGGGAAGATAGTGAAAAATAAAAAGTTTTGAAACTTTAGGGGTTAAATTGAAAAATATTTTTTATTAACGAGATTAACGGCTAAGAGACCAAAATAGACATGATTTAAAATGCAAGTGACAAGAATATTTGATTTTGAATTCAAATAACCAAAATAAAATAATTCCCAAACAAAAGGGACCACTGATAAAAATTACCCTTCCATTTTCCTTTCGGATTTTTCTCATTTAATTTCACTTTCCTTTTTCTGGAGACAATGGCTTTGGGCAAATAAGATTGGTTTAATACTGATGAGGCGTACGTGGCCAATGTAAGGCCAAAGGATGAGAATTGAAATGAATCACACATTTCCAACTGGGAAAAAAAGAGAGGAAGAATAGCCCATGTGATGGCTTAACGTTTGCTTCTTCTTTTTCACCCATATACAAAAGGTGACTTATTCTATGGAGCATAGGTCCACGCGTGATTATTATATTAATTAATGAACCTAATAATCATATTTGATTCAAACACAATGTCTCAATTGTATGATGATTGATACTCACAGGGACTACGATTAAGCTAATCAAGCACCCACCACAGATTCATCATGGTCGTTGTATAGACTACAACAAAAACGGAAAAAGTTACCCCAAAATAACCTGTCTTGTTGAAATAACATAGCAGACAATTTGGACTTTTTCTGGGTTCCTTGTAACTTCTTCGTTTCTTAAGTTGAAATATAGGAGAGGCTTCGTTTTCTACTTGGCTCGATATTTGAATGTAACTCCTACTAATTGCGTATAGAAATCATCGACCTTTTCTAGTGTCTCTATGTATGGAAATTGTTTTCGAAATCAGAACTAGAGTTGAATATAAATTATTTAGCGACAAATTTAAAAGGCAATATAATAATTCATACTACTTGCATTGTAGTTTGAAATTTATATTTTGAGACCCTTCAATTCAATGCAAATGCATGAATGATTATCAAACAAGTGGGCATTATATCCCCTTATTTCCCAACTCTAAAGAACGAGTGTTGTTAAAGGAAAGATCAGGTATCATTAATAATCAAATATTGACCCGCTTTGTGTTCATGTTCTTTTAATGGACTCCTTTACATTTTTAGTCAATAAACGAGGTATTTCTGTCAAAATTATTTTTAAATAATAAAATTGTGAAATCATACCGTATTCTAAAAAAATCAGGTTTGAATCTTCAAGATAATGTCATTGAAAAGAGAGCTATACCACAAATAAATCAATAATACTTTCATCAAGTGTTGTATGCTACTATTCCCATATTCTTAAGCTTTTAACAATGCACACACAACTTGTAAACAAAGTTATTAAACTATAATTTTTTAGGATAAACATCATCCGATTTTTTACTGAGACCACTTATTGAATTCCAAAAATTAATATTTAAATAGACATTATCAAGGAAAAACAAATCATTCTATACTATTTAGACCACTCAATTCGTGCTTCATCAGAAAACCTATAATGAATATACTTCTTTTGTGTGTGTTTTTTTAAAACAATTTCTACTTAGGAAAGAGAGAAGTGAAGATTGCTCTTACTAGGACTAGGATTCAAGGCTTAAAGAAAGAGATTGGATGTCAACAAAAATCTTAAACACTTACTCCGAGTTGTGTTGATAGAATATACTTATTTTGTTGAAAGAATAATAAATTGTTAGAAAATTTCCAACATAAATTACCATTAAATTCTTAATTAATTTTAAAACCTAACAAAGAAATGAAGAGGCGAGGACCCAGTTTTACTTTCGATAATGGAAAGATAAGACATGCGACACAGCCATAAAAAAGGAAAAAGAAATAATTTTAATTGGTACCACAGTGGGACCCTTCCTTGCCCGTCCGTTTCCTCTGGTGTACAACAGTCTGTGCACCACCTAACCTGACTCGACCCCCCGCCCCCCACGCGTGGATCTGCCATGGCTCGGCCCCAGTTCTGTTTCTCAGTCTCTGGTTCACTAGCTCTTCAACACTCTTGTATTATTCAATAATCATATGTTTCCCATCGCCTTTTTTTATTTTTATTTTTAATACAAAAGCAGACAATTCACTTGTATATAATGGCCTTCCAACCTATTCAAACCATTCAGTTTCCAAGTGCCTAAAACAAAATATTACTCACTGCTACTCGTTTGGAACTTATTTTTCTTCTCTTTTAATAAACTCTTGAAAGCAACCTTAAACCTTCTCCTCCCTCAGTTCCTTCTTTGTCTTAAAACTCATGGCTTCTTTTGAATTTGATAATGTTATGGCCGAGAAAGAAGATGCTTTGTGGAAGTTTAACATGGAGTGGCATTTGAAGATTGGTCTTAGCTTCATCGGCTTTCTGTCGGCTTTGTTTATGTTGATGTGTTCCTTGTTCCCCATTTTAATTCCTCACACCGTCGAGGCTGCTGCTGATTTTGGTCGGTATTTGGTTTCTACTTTTAATAAACCACTCTTCACTTTCGTCCTCGTAAACACCATCATCCTTGCTGTCTATGTTTTATCTAACCTAAATCACTCCCAGAAACCAACCACCTGTCCTGATATATACGATGAGTACCTTAGCTCCCGCCGGGGTGTATCCACGTCAGCTGCCGCCCCTGCCACGGAAGAGACCATCGTGGACAAACAAATCATCCTGGTAGAAAATGCAGTTGCTCTTGTTTCTCCAGTAAAGCTGCAATCTGCGACCGGTGGCTGTGATACAGTTACAGAGACCAAATGTTCAGTCTCTCCAGTTAAACAAGAAAAACCACGTACGGAGAACCGTACAGCTCCAACCGGAGTGATCAAGCAAAGGGAGTACCGAAGAAGTCGATCAATGGTTTCAGAATCTCGAACCCAACGAAGCCGCCAGTACCGGAGGTCGGAGACGGCTATGATCAGTCGAGAGTGGATGGTTTCAGGCGCCGAGCCACCAAGGAAAACAATGGATGAAATGAGTAGCGAAGAGTTTCGGTCGATAATAGATAGCTTCATTGCCGAGAAGAAGAAAAGTCTGATGCAAGAAAACACCGCCCATTACATTGGGAGGAAAGATAAGAGCATGTCAATTGTGGTCAAGAATTATTAGACAAAAACTAGTGAGTTAAAACATAATCTATCTCGAAATTAGCATTAGTAGGCTTACCAGGATCTATATTTTTAGTTACTATAGGATGTACAGCGATAAAATTTCCCAGGTTTTGTGGGAGTAAATTTAAGATAATCCAGTTTTATGAAATACTGTGCTCTTTTTATTGTTTTTTGTCCATTTATTGCCTTTCCCCCTGGATCTATGTGCTGCTGCTTGACTCTGAATCATATGTGCAATTATGGGCATATTCTGTTCTGGGTAAAAAAATGGAAGTGCACACTCTAATTATGAAAGGATATTATTTTAGCAGGCGCAGCCGCAGCCGCAGCCACGGACAACAGAGCTCCTATTAATGTCCTGCTGAGTTGGGAACAGATTTTTGGTAGTAATATTTAGGTTTTTCATTTTCAGACACAAAAAAACTTTGATCATATTCCATTTCCCCTGACAGGAGAACTCATTTAAACTGCTCTGAATTTCCTTTTACATTCAGTTCTCTGCTTCTTCTATAGCGAAACCCCTGTGTTCCCTTGTCATCTATGCCAATTTTTAGAGCCCAAATACTTATATATTCAGCTTCATGCAAAGTTTGGTTGGAGCTTAGAAATGGGATTCATTCTTCATGATTACAGCATCGCTTTGCATTCTATTTTCTGTCAATTTCATCTTATTCTATGTGCTAATCAATACCCAAAGATCCAAAAGGGTCCAATGATGAAAGGCATACAGTGTAGAAATACTAAAAAGGCTATGAAATTCATCAAAAGCACAAAAAGGGTGGCCCTGGTGGGTGTTATGCTTCATGAATACCCAATCATGAACATTTCACTGTTATTCCGATTAAAATAACATTTGTTTAATAGAAAAGCACTTTTACACCTGCATAATGGAGTAATACATTAGAGTAATGGGTGAATTTACTACCAAAAGCTTGAAATCTCCCGCGGGAAAGTCAAAAACTTTTACTCTACTTTAGCCTTTAGGCACGCCCACTAACCAATAAACTAAACAGCATTGTCTTAATTTCATCTTTAAACCCTGCTTATCATCATTACCTACACTAACTAGTGGGGGCATCCAGGAACTTTAGACATGTATCATCTTAACATCCTTGTCTTTAATTTCGTTTTTCTGCAATTCCAGACAAAGTTCCCCCCACCAGCTTTCTTTTTCTTCCATAATTCTCTGTTTTGTCCCTTGAAAGTGACATCTCAATTCTTCTTCTAGTAATTCCCTTTTCCAGAGTCAAGTACAATAACCGATGAAGCATTTTTGGTTTACCTGCCCAGTCTCTATTTAATTCCACACACAAAAAAAACTGGTTTCTGTTTGGTCCTGATTGCTTGAAAAAGGGACCACTGGGATTAAAGAAAGAGGGTTGAGGTCTGGGGAGGATTCTTTGAAATGAAGAACCTTGCTCTTCTCCACATGTTCTGATAAAAAATGGAACATATATTATTCCCCTGTTAAGGCAATTAAGCTGGAATTGTGGATAATATAAGAGCAAAAGTTGATTGAGAAGTCCTCTATTTGCATGACTTGTGATCTCTGTAACTTTGTAAGTAACCTCAAAAAACCTGGAAAACTCCTCTATTTGCATTATTCCAATTCCATAATTCACGTTTGACTGACAAGTTTAAACTATAAATGGATTTTCATTGCTTAATTAGAGAAAACCAAATTTCAGTTTCCATGGAAATGGAAGATCCCAATTTCTTGAAAAAAGGCTGGTTGTTGCATTCTTCATGTTTTGATAGCACTAAAGTAATAATAATAATATAAAAAGATCAAAGGGTCGAACGAAAAATGCCAAGAAATCTATTCTTTCTATAATATATATATATATTTTGAGCATATTCTTTATAATATATTTGTCTTCATATAGTAATGTATATACATATTGTAGTTTGTCATTTCATTTCTATTATAAGGGGTGAGTAGCTGTCGTATGATGAGAGGTGCAATCATTGACGGATGATCAGGATTGAGGTAGCTGCCATTAGAGTCTCCACAATTACTAATGTTTTTAGTACTTTTAGGGTTTGAGTTTTGATTTTTTTGGACTTTTGCAAAAATAGTCGATCTGAGATTTGGAAGGTAAATTTGGAACTGCTATTTCAATAATATATATGTAGAGCACGACAATTCAGAAAAAATGGAATTAAGTGAAAAATAAAATCACGACATGAAATTTATGTGATTCGGACCTGTTACATTTACTTTCATTAAGTTGGAAAGACTACTTCATCTTTCATTGTTTCATGTAACATTCCATGTAAAACGTTGAAAAAGCCTCCTACCTTTTAAAATAAAAAATAGTAAATACTTTTATTAAATCATCTCGCATCAAAAAAAACTTATATTCAACATTAGAAGATGATAAAATAACTTGTCGGGTATGTATACTATAAGCATGTACGGAGTTAATAAAGAAACGAGAGATTTGTGTCCTAAACTTTTATTGTGCTTTATTTGGTTCAAAATTATGGTATCGTTTTTTTTGTTAATTTATATATGAGTTTCATTAGTGGCCTAATTTCCTTGACTCCAAAAACTTTTTCATTCTATTAAAATGATGAAACCTGGAAAGGAGAACATGAATAATATATTTCATGACAGTTTTGAACCAAAGAAAGAAATAAAGAATATATAGTTGATAAAGTGATGAATATCAATTCACTACAGCAAAACAGGTCTTTAGCGGCGTTTTTTTAGCTCTATGGCGGCGTTTTTTAGCGCCGCTAAAAACTCTCCCGGCGCTTAAGAAAGCGCCACAAGAAGTGCCGCTTAAACCTGCGCCGCAATAGTTCGCGGCGTTTTTTCGGGAAAAACGCCGCAAAAAGTCACGATCTATAGCGGCGTTTGTATTTACAAACGCCGCCAATAACTGGTCTTTAGTGGCGTTTGCTATAAAAAACGCCGCAATAAGTTAAGATTTATAGCGGCGTTTGTAAACACAAACGCCACAAATAACTGATCTTTAGTGGCGTTTGTTATACAAACGCCGCAAAAAGTCATGATCTTTAGTCGCGTTTTAGAACTTAAACGCCGCGAATAATTGGTCTTTCGTGGCATTTGTGGTTACAAACGCCGCAAATAACTAGTCTTTAGTGGCGTTTGTTCTAACAAACGCCGCAAATAACACCATGTTTCAAAAAAAAAATTCAAATAAAATCATATATATAATAATCTAAAATACATTACAGAAAAGCTAAAACCAGAAATAGTTGACTACCAGACGAGATTATTTGAAGAGCCCAATATTACACGTATCCATTTTCTTTGTGTATATCTTAAATGAATAATACAATTAAATTCTACAATTTATACCAAACATCACATCTAAATGCATCTGAATATCACACCTCGCCATGATGATTTGTTGGAATTCCACCCATGTTATAGTGTACAGTAGGCAAGACTGGGATGGGCTCCTTTGTAACATCCAGGCCAGCAAAAATGGCAGCGGTCTCAGAGATACCTGGAAGCCTCTCCTTGAGCACCTCTGGAGACAAATCATTCAAGTGGAGATAGATATGGTCCTTCAAAGGTCCTATTGGATAAGATTACAATAAGTAACACCATGAGCTCAAATTAACTTGCAGGAACTGGTAATATTCTGAATCACGTAACAGTACAAACAAACATATGCTTCTTACGGCATGGCACAAACATCACCAAAAACAACAAAAACATCATAGAACTGGGATTAAACAATCAAATAAAATGAGCACCTACTCTAAACCACAAGCACCATATTGCAATACCTCAATGTACATTGCCAACCTCATATAAACTCCTTAAGGGGAAAAAACACAGATACTCTGGATGCTGCTGAAATATAAAAATGTCAGCAATGAAGAGATAATCATACCTACACCACGACCTTCCCTGATTTCCATGGTCATAGATCTTGAAATAACATCCCTTGAAGCAAGATCCTTGGCAGTAGGTGCATACCGTTTCATAAAGCGTTCACCTTCACTATTTCTAAGAATACCACCTTCACCACGAGACCCTGCAAATTGCAGATGAAACTTAGAAATGAACCCCTCTCAACTACAGATAAAAATAGAGGTGCAACAGAAGTTAAATTTTAAAATGAAAAATGGAATAATTATCTATCTAATGTACCAAAAAAATCAACCCATTAACACCACACTTCATATGAAGGGGAATAGAATAGGCACAAACCTTCAGTACTGAGGCACCCTGCCCCGTAGATTCCAGTTGGGTGAAATTGCACAAACTCCAAATCCTGTAAGAAGAATAAATAAAAAAGGGAAAGAACAGATAAAAAGATAGTTAAGGAAGAGGTTTCAAAAACCAATTTCAGGGTTATAAAAATAGAAGAAACCTGGAGAGGAAGCCCAGCACGTGCAACCATAGCATTGCCATCACCAGTGCATGTGTGAGCTGAGGTTGCTGAAAAGTAGGCTCTACCATATCTCTGAAAGAAACAGAAAGCAAAGATAAAGGTCCTTTTATTTATTTTGACAATCCATTTTAAATAAAATAAAAATACATATATAAGTGATAAATATAGTACCCCCAGTGGCCAAAATTGTGTTAGCAGCCTGGAATCTATGTAGCGTTCCATCCTCCATGTTCAAAGCTATCACTCCCAGGCAGCTTTCTGCACAAGACAAACAATAAACACTAGTTATCACAAACATGAATGAAACAGAAAATGAAATGGTAAGGTGACATGCTCATTAAAATGAAGAAACAAGTAAAGCTTATGGAACATACAAATAAAATATCTAAAGCAGAACTTTAATTAACCACGGAAAAAATACGTGTCCTAATTTTGTGGAACATGAGGTAATCGGACCAAAATGGTTTACATAAACTTTAATCAACGAATCTAGATGTACACTGGAAACAAAAGAAAAGTAAGCAGTGATTCTCATCAGTGAAGATAAATCTAGCAGACAATCGAACTCAATACAAAAACACAATCCTTGTGTAAAATTTCAGATAAAAATGAAAAAGTTTATGGTCCAACATAATTGACCTCATCTGAGAAAAAAAAGGATCAAAATAATTATATCTTAAGCACCACTATCAAATGAACATAAGAGCACAGGAAAGTCAGTAATTGCAACAAACCTTGATAAACTCAGCAGCTTTTGGTCCATTATCCACATCAAAGCTGCGATATTGAACACCCAATTAAATATTAAACTGTAAGACACAACTGCAAAAATAAAACATGAGACATAGTCTTTAAATTGCCACTTCAAACCAAGTGAAATTATCACTCATGCTAAATGTCTGACTAGGAATGAGGAACCTAAACATGTCTCTACCCTCATCATATTCCAAGCATCCCACCGGATATTGTCAATCAAGAAAATTAAAAAAATTAGGAATCAGTGAACTTTTTACATGCTTACATAAAAAATGATGACAGAGATATCTAAGTTCATGATTTCTTGACAATCTCATCTTCTTCAAATAATATAAAATGAAGTTCGCTTAACTATTTTTCCAAAGAAAACAGAGCAGAACTGAAAAAAACGTAAAACCCCAAAGAGAAGATGAAACGAAGAGAAGAGCGTTAGGAAGATAACGACTTTCCTTTGAGTTCCTACACATATCGAAAAAAAATTTAGAATTATGAAATAAAATCATTTTGAAATCTAAAAATCATGGATAAAAAGCTTACTCCAGTACCATCCTTTGTTGAATAATTTTGCGACAACAGAATCTGAATCAAGAAGATGATGGTGCGAGCAGCAACAGAATCTCGCTGCCGATGGGGGTCGCCTGTCCGATCGAGATGAGGGACTAAGAGCCGATTGAGAGTGAAACGGCGTTAAAGATCGAGAGCGATGAGGAAAAATTAGGGATTTTGGGATAATTGGGGCTCGGTTGAGGCATGAGGGAATAAAGCGAGTATAACATAAAAATAAACGGTGAATATTCACAATTGTGGCGTTTGTGATACAAACGTCACTATAAGTTATACTTTTGCGGCGTTTGCCTTATAAACGTCACTATATGTTTTACTTTTGCGGCGTTTTCTCATAAAAACGCCACTATAGACATTGATATTGCGGCGCTTTTCAATAAACGCCGCGAAATTTGTTATTTGTGGCGTTTTTTCTACAAAACGCCGCGACTTCTTCAAAATTAGTAGCGTTTTTTCCAGAAACGCCGCAAAAAGTGCCGCTATATACCAGAATTTGTGTAGTGATTCTACTTTATTTCAATATCTATAGTCTACGCTAGCAGAATTCGAAATTTTCTATCTTCTTTTTACTTTACTTACTTTTACATGCAAGAAGGGGCAAAGCTAAGGTGCGGCAGAACATAAATTCTTATTATTTTAGTAAAAATTATGTAGAATTAGATAAAAATTTGTATAAATTTTATCTTAGGTAAGATTTTGTGTAATTACGTAATGATTATGCTATAACTTAAATACTTTTAATTTAAGTAAAAATTTGTATATAAATTCGCTTCATTTTAGCTGGACCCTACACGGCAACGAGAGAAACTTTAAATTGATTGTGCGTTGGGCCATGCAAATTGGGAAAAAGCAGAATACCAGAGAGGTGATTATAAGACTACAAAAACGAAGCCAAGTGTGAGTAAAGAGCCAATAAGATGTAAACAGGCAAATCCGTCTTATGTTGGAGCTTTCCGAATTCCAATGGCAATCATGGAAAATACAGAAGAAGCATAAGTGAAAATTGATGGGTGCATCTAAATGGGGAACGCTGTCCGTTGCCCCTAGATCAAGGGTCGGTCTCCCCAATATGGGTAATAAGGTGTTATACGACAAGCTGGATAGGCAGGGCATCTCTATTCTCTACAATTATTTTATTCGCCTCTCTATCTTAGCTTACCTATTCATTTGAAATATGCGACCCTTTTTGTGTGTATAATTCATCATGATATTATTATGAACAGCTTTGGGTGCAATTTTTGAAGATGAAATATAAGTGTGGTCGTGTTCCTAATTCCCGTATGTCTCAATTTGGTTCTCGTCTATGTAAAATATTTTACGGTGCTGCATTGGATCATATTCTTGGTCACCGCCCACTCTGGTTGATCTTGTTTCGGTCCGATATGAACGTTGATTTCTTTGATTTGTACATTTGGGACTGAATTTCCGCTAATCTAACGTCTCCAGGCTTGTATGCGAATGAGGGCTTGGATTGGGACGTTATGTTCGGTACTCTGCTATGAAATATCTTGCTTTAGCGCAATAATTTATTTTTGGGTCCCACTAATATTAGTCGGGAGTCCGTTATTGATGAGAGTAGTAGAAGGATGCAAATTCAAATTTGTACCAAGGCTGTGGATGTAGTGCCACGACATCCCGTTTTGATCCCTGTGGCTGTCAATCCAGAATTGGTATCCTAGAACCTACCGCAATAGAGATGGTGTAAACTTAGCGTGGAAGGAGCTCGTAAATCGTAATGTTGATTTCGGTGTTGCGTCTTGCGAAAGTGTAATACATCGCTAATAAGTAATTTATTTGAGTACTATTTTATCTTTAATTATACTTTTAATAGTTTGTTTATATTGCTGATTTGGATATTTTTACGTTTTATATGTAAATTACAATTCTGAAAATTGTACTTAAAAGACAAATTTTACAGTTTTATTTTTTAGAATCAAGGATGAGTAGTAGGCATGACTCTGGACATAAAATTTGACGTGACGTTCAATCAACAGCTTTTAGAAGATCCAGTCAGCGACTTTCAGAAGGTCTAGTCAGCGTGAACGAATATGCAGGATCAATTGCGTTTAAAATTCCAAACTCTGAATTATCTATTGTTTTTAGGATTTGATTCAATATTTTTAGAATTTATCTTTTGTATCATTTTTAAGAGAGCTTTAGGATTTCAGAATGTTGGTAATGCTTCAAGGAGTTACCAAAGGCAAAGCTATATCCCACATTGGTTGGGAAAATAGCTAGGGAAGGGTATTTATACCCATGCTTCCTCCCTCCCTTGTTGAGTGGGAAAGAACAAGGGAAGTCCTCGCGCGCCGCCACCGCCGTCCGGCCGGGCTCGGGTTCGGGTTCGGGTTCGGGTTCGTGTAACACGTGTCTTCGACACGTACGCGCGCGTATATATTCTTTTTGGAGAAAATTCGTAGGAATTTTCTGATGAATAAAAGATTATATGTGAAAGAATTTTTTCTTATTTATAGGCTTGATAAAACTGTTTGAATTGATTCGAACGTTCAGAATTTTATTTGATTTAATTCGAACGTTCAGAACAGTGCAGTTTATCGAATTAATTCGAATATATACAGTCTGTTCAGTGGATGAATATAGACTGTTTTTCAGTCAGGTTCAAAGTGTAACAGCATGATTATTACAGAATTAAAACAGTGTTTATTAGAGTCTGTTACAGCAGAATTAAGATGGTTGTTATACAGATTAATTTCTGTAATTATTGTGCATGTGAAATGTCATTTATAGACATGGTTTTCAGCCTATAAATAGAGCTGCTGCATGCAGCATTTGATACAACACAACAATCAAACACATTCCAGCTTCTCTCTGTTTTCTCTCCATTTGTTCGAGCCGTTCCACTGTTGTTCACTCCGAGAGTCGAGTGTACGATTCAAGGAGCGTCCGTGTGCACCTCGGGGGACAGCCTGCCCGTGAAGCGACTACACTGTTCGGGG
The DNA here is from genome assembly GCA_958450335.1 of Hibiscus tridactylites. NCBI lineage: Eukaryota > Viridiplantae > Streptophyta > Magnoliopsida > Malvales > Malvaceae > Hibiscus > Hibiscus tridactylites. The sequence goes on from OY288282.1 coordinate 77,766,612, forward strand.
CAGTTTTGTTTCTAAGGCAGTGGCCACCATACCACGACACGGTCAACCATTTTACGTTCTGTTTTTGTTTACCTTTTCCAGTCAGTACTAACAGCTGTTTTGCAGTTCACTTTACCAACAATTTAGAAACAAAACTGATTCCGATTCTGCAAAATGGCTGCTTCATCCGCACTACAAAGCAAGCTAATTCCCGATCTTTCCAAGCTCGATGCTTTAGATGGCTTCAATTATCGAAGGTGGTCCCAACGTATTCTTATCTTCTTTGAGCAATTGGACCTCGATTATGTGTTGCTCAACGAACCACCAGTTGCACCACCTACCGTTGCTGTTTCTGCCGATAATCAAGGCCAAACCGATGCTGCCGCCGATGCCCTTGCTGCTGCCACCTTTGCCAAATATGAGAAGGACAACAAGACGGTCCGTGGCCATCTCCTTAGTCACATGTCCAACAAATTATTTGACATGTATCTAAAGGAGAGGAGTGCAAAGGCGATATGGGATTCCTTGGACACCAAGTATGGCACCGATGATGCGGGAATCAAGAAGTACGTCGTGGGAGAATGGTTGAAGTTCCAGATGACCGACAACAAGACTATCATGGACCAAGTTCATGACTATGAGAATCTTGTCTCGGACATCATAGCGGAAGGCATGCAAATGTGTGAAGTTTTGCAAGCAAACGTCCTTATCGAAAAGTTGCCAAAGTCATGGTCAGATTACCGCAACTCCCTCAAGCACAAGAAAAGGGACATACCACTTCAGGAGCTGATCGGTCACATGAAAATCGAGGAGGCCAACCGTTTGAAAGATAAGGTTACGAACAATTTTAGTCACTTATCTTTTAAAACTAATATTGTTGAGTCTGGTGGTGCTTCAGGGTCCAAAAAGCCCTTTAAGAAAGGCCCTCCAAACAAAAGGCCCAAACCACAAAAGACGACAAATTTCAAGAAACCCATGAAGGCTAAGCCCGATGTGAAAACCATGAAGTGCTACGTGTGTGGGCAAGCTGGTCACAAGGCGTACCAATGTCAGCACCGTTCGGACCGCCAAAATGAGACTAGACCACGCATGCATGTGACAGAGAACATGGATGATGATGTCATAGCCGCGGTGGTTTCGGAGGTCAACCTCGTAGAGAAGAACACCGAGTGGGTCGTAGACACCGGAGCTTCTCGACACTTCTGCGCAAAGAAGGAGTTCTTCACCGAATTCGAGGACGTGAAAAATGGTGAACGTGTGTACATGGGGAACTCCAGCAGCTCTCAAGTGGTGGGCAAAGGCAAGGTTTTACTCAAGCTGACTTCCGGTAAAACTTTGGCCCTTAATAATGTCCTATATGTGCCTGCCCTGCGTAGAAATTTGATTAGTGGTGGCCTCTTAAATAAGGCAGGCATTAAGTTAGTTTTTGAGGCAGATAAACTTGTACTTTCCCGTAACGGTGATTATGTCGGGAAAGGTTTTTTAAGCGAAGGTTTATTTGTCATAGAAACTCAACTTAATGAAAATAATAAAGCTACCACTTCTGCTTATATTGTTGAGTCTATTGATATGTGGCATGCTAGATTAGGTCACGTAAATATTCAATCCCTAAAGAAAATGATGAATATGAATATTTTGCCTAAACTAGACATAACAAACTATAATAAATGTGAAGTTTGTGTAGAAGCAAAGCATGCAAAACCTACCTTTAAAAATGTTTCTAAAAGAAAGACTGAACTGTTAGAACTCATTCATACTGATCTAGCAGACTTTAGAAACACTGAAAGTAAAGGAGGAAAACACTACTACATAACTTTTGTAGATGACTTCTCTAGGTTTACAAAAGTTTATCTCCTAAGAACTAAAGATGAAGCTGAAAATTTCTTTCTTATTTATAAGGCAGAAGTTGAAAATCAGTTAGATAGGAGAATAAAACGTGTTAGGTCTGATAGAGGTGGTGAATATGGATCTAATTTTCTAAAAGAGGTTTGTGAGACGAATGACATAATACATGAAACTTCAGCCCCTTATTTTCCTCAACAGAACGGTATAGCCGAGAGGAAAAATAGAACTTTAAAAGAGATGATGAACTCATTGTTGATAAGTTCTGGGTTGTCTGACAACATGTGGGGGGAAGCCATTCTATCGGCTAATCATATTCTGAACCGAGTACCTCATAAGAAAATTGATTCTACCCCTTACGAACTATGGAAAGGGTATGCCCCAAATTTACAATACCTGAAAGTGTGGGGGTGTCTGGCCAAAGTGGGGTTGCCAGACTTTAAGAAGTCCACCATTGGACCTAAGACCGTTGATGCAGTGTTTATAGGCTATGCTTCTAACAGTGCCGCATACAGATTCATGACTCTACAAGACTTCTCTATTTGTGAATCTAGGGATGCTGTTTTCTTTGAAGAAATCTTTCCTCTCAAGAAACCTAGATTAAATGTTGAAACACAAATAGAAAACTTGTCATCCACTTCTTCTAGTGTGCCTGCTAGGTCTTCTCAAGAGATTGAATTTGAGCCTAGAAGAAGTAAGAGACAAAGAGTTGAAACCTCTTTTGGACCAGATTTCATAACTTCCTTCATTTCTGAGATAAATGACTTAGACACTCTTTCTGATCCTATAGCTCAAGCATACTTGTTAGATGAGGATCCTAAAACTTACGAAGAAGCTATACGATCTATTGATGCTAGTTTCTGGAAAAGCGCTATAAAAGATGAACTAGAATCAATAATGTCTAATCATACCTGGGAATTAGTTGACTTGCCTAGAGGATTTAAAACCATTAACAGTAAGTGGGTCTTTCGAAAGAAACTTAGACCAGATGGTTCTATCCAAAGGTATAAGGCAAGGCTAGTAGTCAAAGGGTTCACTCAAAGATTTGGTCAAGACTTCTTTGATACCTACTCTCCCGTCACAAAAATCTCAACGATCCGTGCATTGTTTGCACTAGCCTCCATTCACAAGTTGCAAGTACATCAAATGGATGTAAAGACTGCATTTTTGAATGGGGATCTAGATGAGGAGATCTATATGGAGCAACCTCTTGGCTTCGAGGCGCCTGGTATGGAAGGCAAAGTATGTAGACTTAAAAAGTCACTTTATGGCCTGAAGCAAGCTCCTAAACAGTGGTATGAGAAATTTCACAAAACTATTCTTAGTTTTGGTTTTGTTGTGAATGGTTCGGATGCATGCGTGTATTCGAGGATGTTTGGTACTGATTGTGTCATCATAAGCTTGTATGTTGACGACATGCTGATTTTCAGTACTAACATTGAGTCCATTAACAAAACAAAAAGTTTCTTGTCCACTAAGTTTGAGATGACTGACTTGGGAGAAGTCGATGTAATCTTAGGAGTCAAAGTAATCAAATCTGAAAAGGGATTTTCTTTAAGCCAGGCACACTATACTGAGAAAGTGTTAAAGAAATTTGACAGTTTTGATGTCGTCCCTGTTCGAACTCCTTATGACTCTAGCATACATCTCTTTAAGAATGAAGGAAGTAGCGTTTCTCAAACGGAATATGCCAAAATAATTGGCAGTCTAATGTTCTTAATGAACTGTACTCGGCCAGATATTGCCTATGCTGTTAGCAGACTCAGTAGATACACTCATAACCCTAGTGGTGAGCACTGGGTTGCTCTTAGACGCTTACTTAAGTACCTTAAGGGTACTATGGACTGGAGACTTGAGTATGTTGGCTTTCCTGCTACATTAGAAGGATATTGTGACGCCAACTGGGTTTCCGATAGTGATGAAGTAAGCTCTACGAGTGGGTATGTATTTACTTTGGGAGGAGCAGCAATTTCTTGGAAGTCTTCAAAACAGACTTGTATTGCTCGCTCTACTATGGAGTCAGAGTTTATAGCTCTTGACTTAGCTGGGCAAGAAGCTGAGTGGCTAAGGAGTTTGTTAGCCGATATTCCGTTGTAGGGGACTCCGACTCCTCCTGTTTCCTTGTTGTGTGATTCACAAGCAGCGATTTGTGTTGCCAAGAGTCATGTTTACAATGGCAAAAAGAGACACATTCGCATAAGGCATGAATCTGTTAGACACTTAATAAGGAATGGAGTACTCTCTTTAGAGTATGTGAAGTCGGAAAGAAACCTAGCAGATCCGCTTACCAAAGGGTTAAGTCGGAAATTGGTCCTTGATTCGTCGAGGGGGATGGGTTTAAAGCCCATTGGTTGAGGAATTCATGGTGGATACCCAACTTAGTTATCTAAGTTCAATGTGGTCAAACGAAACCATGGAAAGACTCATAGTGTACATTTCTCACTGCCTATCCCTATGACGAATAATGTACATGCCCAGGTTGAGTACTATTACTCTTAATAAATTCATAGCCCAGTTTTTGGGTGGTCTTTGTGAGAAAGACTTGATGAATTTACCGAATCATGGTTGAATACTTATTCTTAATAAGTTCATAACACAAGTATGAATGTGTTGTCCTATTGAGAAGGACAAATATGGATTTACCGCCAGAAAGGTTGAGTTTCGAGAAACTCTTAATGAATTCAAAGTTTAAATGATCCTATTGAGAAGGACATTTTGAATTCACCAACAATGAGGTTGAATATTTATTCTTAATGATTTCTTATCCCAATACTGGGTGGTTCATTTTAAATGGACTTGAAGAAATCACCATAAGTCTATAAGAGGTTGAACCATTACAAATGGTTCTTAATTATTTCATAGCCCAGATTCAGGGTGGTTTATATTGAGATAAACCTGATGAAATAACCTATGTAAGTGAGAAGGATTAGCCACCTTCTGTGAAAAACGTTGGGCCGTTTTTTCTAAAAACACTTACTAGAATCCTGAGGGTAAGATGGCCAAATATACACTTGTGTATATATATCTTACACATCGAGAACTTCGGTGGATGAAGGAGTTAGTTGTGTGTTATGAGTTTACCCCTATCTTAGAAAGTTCAAGACTAGTTTCACTTATCTAAGAGAAGGATCGCTCATTATCACTATGTACTAGTTCAAGATACGTTCACTAGTGCTTAAGCAACTAATTCCGCAACTGCTCGTCTGAGGAGGGCTGTGTTTGAGATACAGATGATTTCTTTCGCATTAGTGGGGGAATGTTGGTAATGCTTCAAGGAGTTACCAAAGGCAAAGCTATATCCCACATTGGTTGGGAAAATAGCTAGGGAAGGGTATTTATACCCATGCTTCCTCCCTCCCTTGTTGAGTGGGAAAGAACAAGGGAAGTCCTCGCGCGCCGCCGCCGCCGTCCGGTCGGGTTCGGGTTCGGGTTCGGGTTCGGGTTCGGGTAAGGGTAAGGGTAAGGGTAACACGTGTCTTCGACACGTACGCGCGCGTATATATTCTTTTTGGAGAAAATTCGTAGGAATTTTCTGATGAATAAAAGATTATATGTGAAAGAATTTTATTTGATTTAATTCGAACGTTCAGAATTTTATTTGATTTAATTCGAACGTTCAGAACAGTGCAATTTATTCGAATTAATTCGAATATATACAGTCTGTTCAGTGGATGAATATAGACTGTTTTTCAGTCAGGTTCAAAGTGTAACAGCATGATTATTACAGAATTAAAACAGTGTTTATTAGAGTCTGTTACAGCAGAATTAAGATGGCTGTTATACAGATTAATTTCTGTAATTATTGTGCATGTGAAATGTCATTTATAGACATGGTTTTCAGCCTATAAATAGAGCTGCTGCATGCAGCATTTGATACAACACAACAATCAAACACATTCCAGCTTCTCTCTGTTTTCTCTCCATTTGTTCGAGCCGTTCCACTGTTGTTCACTCCGAGAGTCGAGTGTACGATTCAAGGAGCGTCCGTGTGCACCTCGGGGGACAGCCTGCCCGTGAAGCGACTACACTGTTCGGGGCAGTTTTGTTTCTAAGGCAGTGGCCACCATACCACGACACGGTCAACCATTTTACGTTCTGTTTTTGTTTACCTTTTCCAGTCAGTACTAACAGCTGTTTTGCAGTTCACTTTACCAACACAGAATACTATAAATACTCTTTTGGTAAGTTAGAAACATCATCTCTCATTCTTAGTTTGTTCTTGCTTTTGAAGTTCTATAAAATTCATTTTCTCTTTTAGCTTTATTTATATTTTACATTTTTATTTTACTTTCTTTAAATATCCTAAGTATAATTTCTATCACGCTTAGCTAATTTTCTATTTAGCCGATAGCTAAGCGACAACTCAATCCGATTCATGAGAATTGTAAAAGCTCTTTATACCTTCAGATTTCTTTCTTGATTTTCGGCATTATTAAATTAACAATCGGCCTTTCTTTTAACATTTCAACACCTTCAATCCAAAATGCGCGCGTTAGTTTGATCGACGTTTTGATCTACCGTTGGGGAGAAGAGTCGGCTTGTAGCAAATTCAACTCCTTAAAAAAAAACATTAGTGGCAGTCTGCAAAGGGAAATCAAGATCGAGTTCGATTTTTATTGAGACACTATAATCTGAGCACGAGATTTTCTAGCACTGAAGACAACATTGGTGTTAACATCGATAGCTGTTCTTAATCCAAACAAGGACTAAATTCTAAGGATTGACCTTGGAAAATTAGTTCGCGAGTAAGTTACAAAAGTTGGGCCTTATAGATTGTATCGGCAAGTGTCCAAAGTAAAATTCATTTTAGTGATCGAGACGAATTTAGGCGAAACGAAGCTGGATGCTATCTCCCATCACAGTTATTTTCAATCATTTACTTTTTTTGTTTTTATTATTGTTACTTGTTTCGACTTATTCAATTTATTTTGCTAAACTTTTTTTCCTTACAAATTTCTTGGTTAAAGATCAATTCAAACCGACTGTAAACTGACATTTTTCTCTTTACTAGCTTATTTTCCATTTATTTTGAGATTAAAACTTCATTTATTTGATAAGTATGATGCTTGTCAATCGAATTTACCAAACAAATAAGTATATGCTCGATGCTTGATTCCGAATTATAAGGAACGGATGAGGATATTTTATTTATATGATCTATTGGTACCAATCGTCTCAATTTTTAATCAGATTATTCAGATGTTGTTCGATTGATTAAGAACGTTGCTAATGTCCAGTTGGTGACAATACTAGTTTATTATATTTTGTCTCTTCTAAATTACTTTTAGGAAGTTGAAATTGGACATGTGCTGAATTAACTAATGGAACGGCTAAGATTACAAGTAGAAGAAACCTTCTATACCATCCTTTTCTCTCGCCACCAAATGTCATTCTTTCTTTATGGCATGAAAATTGTATTAAATGACCTTTAGTTTTATTTCTTTTTTACTTATAAAAAAATTGTCAGTTCTACTATTATATGTGGCATTTACTCTTTTTTTTTAAATAAACATTTGATACAATTTTTATATATTAGGATTGTTTGATCGAAAATAGAGATTCATTCATAGAAATTAAAATCGAAATACATAACAAAAGGAACCATTACATGCCCAACCTATGGCAGGAGACCCAGCCTTGCAATAAATCCTAGCTCAGGAGAGATCGTTACCGGCGGCGAAAGAAAGAAGAGTGCACATATCAAAGCCGTATACTGCAAGCCAACGCCAGGTCCAACCGGGAAAGTTTGGTGGACGATAATCTCGTCGTGGAGTCCAAGAGCCGAAACGAAATAACAGCACAGGAAGAGGCATAAAAAGCTATGAATCTTCTGAAGAAGTCAAGCCGACGATGCCACTGCCGGAAAAGCAATATTGAGACACGAATCCCAACACAACATCGGTCAAAAAAGTTCTTTATCACCTTCAGAGAGGACACCAAAAAAATTAGGGTTCTTCAAAACCAACAAAAAACTGTCCGAACAAGAGGTCAACACCAAAAAGCACTAGACTGCAACCGTAAAAAAAAAAGAAAGAAGAAGAGACCACGGCGACCCACCACCCCAACCCTTCAACCCAAATCACCTAGGCGAGTCGTCTTCCTCGTCACACTTTAAATTCAAAAATATCCACTTGAAATACATATTGATATTTCAACATTCAACTTCGAATTCAAAAATCAAAGAGTGGGCGTATTTAGTATTGGGGCTTACATTGTAAAGGACCTATCAAGCATTCGGGCAGTTCAGGCCTGGTAGAAACCCGATTTAAAATACAATAAAATCTACTGAGCCATCATGGGCTAAAGCCTAAATGTGCCACTCGTCATTGTAATTGATTTAAAAATCAATTAAATTACTATCAGTTATCTAACTCTATAGTCTATACTGTCCAAAAAATTATACCATGTCAACAAAATCAATAATATATTGATATGAAACACCATTTTAATTTTAATTAGTATTATATCTTCATATTAATTTTAAATAATCTTTCTCATTCACTTATCAATATATATAGGGTTAGGATCCACTTACACAATTTAAAATTTAATTATTTTTACACATTTTTTGAATTATTAGATAAGGTAATAAATAACTAGGATTATTTTCTTATCTCTTTTTTCTTGTGATAATTTTAACATATTTTACTGTTAATTTCAACCACACATTTACTTTTATCCAATGATTTTAAAAAAATGGTAGAACTTTCAAGTTTTACATAATGTAAGAAGATCCTATGTAAGTGAATCATATCCTATATATATAAGGATTAATATCCTACACTGGCGGTGGAAACTGAAAGTTTCCACAAACGCCTTAGTTTTAGGGTATAGGGAGTTAGTTTAGGGTATATGGTTTAGGGGTTTAGGCGTAGGGGGTTAGAATTTAGGGATAGTTGTTTCAATTTAAGGTTTATGGTTATAATTTATGGTTTAGTTTTTAGGGGTAATATGGTGAGGATTTAGGTTTTAACCTGTAAACCCTAAATTATAACCATAAACCTTAAATTGAAACAACTATCCCTAAATTCTAAACACATGCACCTAAACCCCTAAACCCTATACCCTAAACTAATTCCCTATACCATAAAACTAAGGCGCTTATGGAAACTTTCAGTTTACACCGCCAATGTATAGGATATTAATCCATTATATATAGGATAAATATTCTATATACAGGTAGTGGAAACTGAAAGTTTCCACAAGTGCCTTAGTTTTAGGGTGTAGGGAGTTAGTTTAGGGTGTAGGGTTTAGGGGTTTAGGGGTAGGGGTTAGAATTTAGGGATAATTGTTTCAATTTAAGGTTTAGGGTTATAATTTAGGGTTATAGGTTAGGGTTTAGTTTTTAGGGTAATATGGTGAAGATTTAGGTTTTAACCTATAAAACCTAAATTATAACACTAAACTTTAAATTGAAACAACTATCCCTAAATTCTAATCCCCTACACCTAAACTCCTAAACCTTATACCCTAAACTAACTCCTTGTACCCTAAAACTAGGGCGCTTGTAGAAACTTTCAGTTTCCACCGCCTGTGTATAGAATATTTATCCATATATAATATGATGTTTGTCATCACCAAGTTTCTAGTTTTTCTTTCTCATTTTTTTCGATCCATTTTTTTCACGTTCACTCATTGTCTATGTTGATCTACTTGACATTGATTGATGATTTGGCTACAATCAACCTCTATTTTACACACACATTTATAGTTTACGAATCTATGATTTACTTTACAAATCTGGAATTTTGTTATTCCTTTATTTACTAAGTTATATTATTTTCTAACAAAAATAGTGGACTTTTTAATTTGTCTTGTATAAATTTTGGTCTTGTTTTTACAAAAAATAAATAAAAAAAATTGGGGGTGATGTTGTTGCCAATCCTCCATTGATGGATGCTCGATGCTTTTCCAACGTATTTACTTTTGTTGGATTGTAATAAGGTGATTCATTGATTTACTAGAATGACATTATTCCAAGCTGATTTAATTGAGAAGTTAATTTCAAAATATTTTGGTTGTAGATAATGATACAAATCATTCGGATCGATAATGTTGATTCTTCACAATGATTTAAGTTTAGTTGTATTGAGTAAACCCGTTAAAAATAATAATTGATTGAATTGGTGCTATAGGTCAATTCGAAATCAATCATTGTGTTGGCATGGATAGACTGAAAGGGTTTGAGGGGCGGCCGCAAGCGTATAGAGTCTCTAAAAAAAGCTTTAAATGAGTTGAATTAAATATTTATAAGTAAAATAAAAAATTTTGGTTTAAAAAATGACTTTAAAAATATATTTTTTAAAAAGTAATTATTTGATACACTACGTTAAAAACTAAAAGTTTCTACAAGTACTTTAGTTTTAGGGTTTAGAGACTTAATTTAGGTGTATGTTTTAGCAGGGCCGGTCCTGACTATTTTTTGGCTCGGGGCGAAATTAAAAAATTAGGCCCCTAATTTAATTTTTTTTTAAAGAAATATGCAATATAAAAGTTCTATTTATTAAATTAAACAAATAATAATTCATTACGATCTTAAAAATATCAAAAATATATTTAAGCATACAAATATTTATAACAATAGCACATGTGAAATGGGAAGATCCTCGATCGAAATATTTATATATTGAATCCGCAACACCGCCTAATTAAACTTTAAAACAATAGTACATGTAAACATATGAAAAAGATAATAAACATTTGAATCACATCTTAAAAAACTACCAAATATTAAAAGATTCAAGCTTATTAAACAAAAATAAAAGAACAATCTTAACTATAATTTAGAAATATATAAAAATAAGAAAAAAAATAGAAACATGATCTTACCAAAAATTTTAAGAACAAGTTTCAATAGGATTCAAACACCACGATTGATGATAAATAATTGTAATTTTGTGTTTGTGAGAAATATGAAAAATTGAAAAGTGAATAACAATTTTCAGATGAGTTGCAAAATATAGAAGAAAAAAGAAGAAATGTAGGATTATTATACTTGAATTTTCTCCACCCAATGAGCATTAAAGAGAAAAAAATGACGTTAAAAAATTCTCCATTAATATGAAAAATTTGGAAATATGGTAAATTGATGGTGGTGAGAATTTGAAAACACGGTAGTTTAATAATTTAGTTGGATTTTCATTTAAATTTTTGGAAAGATATATTTAATGAGTATTTCGTGGGAATTAAAATTATTATTACCGTTATTATAAAAATCTATAATGACAATTAATATGTTAATAAATTTACGGGGCCCATCCTTTTACTTATACAGTTTTTTTTAATTTATTATAAAAAATAAGAAATATATTATATTAATTTTTTTTAAAAAAACTCATGGGCCCTGGGCGGGTGCCCCTTCTGCCCCGGCTAGGGTCGGCCCTGTGTTTTAGGGGTTTAGGTGTATGAGTTTTGAATTTAGGTCTAGTGGTTGAAATTTACATTTTAGGGTTATGATTTAGGGTTTATATATTAAAACATAAATCCTCGCCATTTTACCCTAAAAACTAAATTGTAACCCTAAACCCTAAATTCTAACAACTATCTATAAAGTCTAAATCCCTGCACCTAAACTTTTAAACCTTACACCCTAAACTAAGCCCCTAAAACTAAGGCGTATGTGAAAACTTTTAGGGTGTGTTTGGTTCTTGAGAACAAAGACCGTTTTCATCATTTTCTTGAAAAATAGAAAACGTTGATGAAAACGTGTTTGGTTGTAAAAATAGAAAATGATTTTTAGAAAACGAAAACAAAAATAAGTGAAAATTTGAAAAATATGAAAACAATGATTTTTTAAATTTTAACCCAAGTTCCATTTTTTAAAACTTTGGTTTATTTACTCATATTTTATTTATTATTATTATAATAATATTATTTAACTATATTTTATTTCAATTATTTAATAATTTTTTATTTCTATTTTAAAAAGCTATATACCATACATTTTCACTATTTTTAGAAAATTGAAAATGAAAATTATTTTATGAGAATGAAAACAAAAAACAAAAATAAAAAAATCTAAAACCAAATGTACCCTTAGTTTCCATTGCTAGTATACATGATAATAATCATTTTAATTTTTTTTTTCATCTCTATTAACCAAACATGTTTTCTAATTTTTAAATAATTGAAAATGAAAATTATTTTATGAAAATGAAGAAAAAACAAAAACAAAAAATATTTTTTAAAACCAAACGCACCCTTAGTTTTCACTATCAGTGTACAAGATAATAATATTTTGAAAAATTTTATGTATTTTTTAGATTATAAATTAAAAGACCTAATTTTAATAAATAACATAGGCCATGTAAACCTTTTAACCACCATTGACAGAACAGAACGTTTGGGTCAATCATATCCAAACGAAAATTTGGAAGTTGCGGTTGTCACCCTAATCAATCAATTTATGGTTCATAGTCCTACGTTGATCCTTTGTTCAACAATCAATGACTTAATGAGCATCCATAATGTGAACAATTTTCTTTTTTAGTTATAATAGCGTGAACGACTCTAGTATTCACATGGTTTGATATAAAAAATAAGATAATTAAAATTATGTATGAGTCTATTATGTGCCGTTGAACACTATTAAAATAATTAATAAAAATTAGAAATTTCAAGGACTCAATATATGATTAATAATTATTTAAAAAATTTAATTAAATTATTTTTCATATATATTAAAATTTTTAAATTTTTAATAAGGGTAAAAACTATATATTTAGTACCTCACCTATTTCCGTATTCTATTTTGGTATCCAAACTAATTTTTTTTAAAAAATAGTACCTTGTTTCTATTTTGGTACCCCGACTATTAAAAATAAACGGAAACAATGACGTTGCTTGGTCAAATAATAATTTTAGTCCTTAAAACTTGTACAATCTATCAATTTAGTCCAAAATATTATCAATTTAAACATCATTTTTAATTTTTGATCAAAAATGTAAATTTATTCTTTTTTTCTTCTCTTCCATCCGAAGTATGAAAAATTAAGTATCGAGCATCTTCTTCATTGTCACTACAGTTTCATGTAAATTTTCATTGATTACTTTTTTTTTAAATTATTCCAAAAATAATTTCGACTTTAATAACAACAAATAAAAAGCAAAGTATGAAAAAGTAAAAATCAACTAAAACCTACAAGAACAAGAAGCGCAAAAATTAATATCCACTGTGACGTCATAGTCGATTCCCCAATGGTGTAAAAATTAAAAATCATCTCATTTTGTGGTAGTTTGTTGATGCAATTAGAAAAAGTTAGTGGAACAATAAGCAAGATTGATTTTTAAGATTCTCTCATACATCAATAAAACGTCTAGTTGGAAGAAACATGTAGATTTTTATAATGGTTGTTGAATTTTTAATATCGTATATTTGAGGAAATGTTCATTTTTTTTCTTCATGCACGTTGATTACATGTTTTAATTTTCTTGGTAAACTTCGTTCTCAAAATTCTTTTTATGACGGGGTTGTGTTGTATAATTGTATTTGTAGTACATTTCTTTATATTTGATGAAATCCAATTCCTTATTCTTGTTAAAAAAATCTTAAATATTATCTTTCTAAAATTGATCATAGCAATTTTAAAATTTTATCCATTTATAAAGAAAACAAAATTTGATACTCTAGTTTCTTAAATTTTGTTTTCAAGTTTCACTTATATTTATTAGGCAAAAATCTTTATTCTTTTTCGGTGTCCCTTTTATGCTCCAACACTAAAAATCACTACAAACTTAAATTTTAAACCTCAATCCTAAATTTTAAATCATAAACCTTACATCTAAAAATTACACTCTATCTCAAACTTCTTATACCATAACCATAAACCTTAAACTTAAATTCTAAACTATAAACCTTAAATTTAATTTTTAGTGTGAGACATAAATAGAGAACCAAAAGAGTAGATGATTTTTACTCATATCTACCTCTCTAATACACCTTCCAATGAACTTAAAAAAGATTCAGACTATTCTTCGGCTGAGTTTTAGTCAAAGTAGGTAAAATAAAAAACAATAATATGTGAAACAGATCGGGTAATGCGATGGCAAGCTAGTTGGCGCAAGTCAGGATGAGTTGACAATACTTTTTCAAAGCAGGTTGGTAAGCTCTCCTTTGCCGGTGGCTGTATGGAGATTGGAGCTATTTTGATTTCTATTGAATGTACGTGTTTTTGTTTGATTTTTGGGAGTGTGACTTTGTGTTTGTGGTTTTGTGTCATGCGGTACCTTGATGATTGAGTTAGGATCAGCTTGCCCATTTTTCGGGTTGATAGTATATGTTTAGGTAGTTGCTGGCTTTCTTGTTTTTTTTATGTTTGGGTGTGTTGTACTCTTTTCTTCCATTTAGGTTTAGAGAAATTTTTGATAAGTCACATATTTTAGGTTCGGACTCGGTTAAGTCTTTTAATAAAATCTTATTGCCGAGTAAAAAAAAAATGTGAAACGAGCTTCTTAGAGAGAAAATCATATTTCATTTCTTTAACCTTATCTTTTTAACAGTGCTGGTACACTACAAGAAAAAGCAGTTTTAGTGATAGTGTAAATCGTCACAAAAAGTATTGAATTTTGACACTATCATTCATAGTGACAAACTTTTTAGGTCGTCACATGTCGTCACTAATAACTCCGTCACTAAGACATTTGTGACAATTGTTCGTACTATGGTCACAATTGGTCATTTTTTTGTGTCCATATGTTCGTCACTATTATCATTAGTATTTGTGACAAAACAAATGGTCACAATAAATCCACCTATTGTGGTGAATTTTTTCGTCACTAAAAATAGATGTTGTGATAAAAAAAGTCGTCACACCAATTTTTTATTGTGTCGAATTTGTGCGACACTGCAAATATCTTTTGTGATAAACTAAGTTGTCACAATAAGTTTTTCTTGTGACCAAATATTCGACACTGCAAACATTGGTAATTGTGTCGAATTTGTTTGACACTATAAATATCTTTTGTGACCAACTAAGTTATCACAAGAAATATTTTTTTGTGACCAAATGTTAGACACTATAATCATTAGCAGTTGTGATAACATTTTTTGTCATTGAAAATATATTTGTGACAAAGAAAATATGTCACAATAATAATATTTGTGACTAGATATTCGACACGATATTTATTTAGAAATTGTGATAAATTTAATAGTCACAATAACTTTTTAAAGAATGACCAAATTATTTGACACTAAAAAATAAAATTGTAACAAAAAATCATCATAATAACTATTTTCTTAGATATTTTTTACGTCTAAATATTTAAAATTATTAAACAAATTATCAGTGAATAAAAATATACAATTACTAATATTTTTTTATTTAATAATATTCATTATTTTCGTAATTCGAAGACAATTTTTATATTACAAATAAATAAATCAACTAAAATATAAATAATATCAAAATATAAAAAATATCCAAAAATAAACTTAAAAATTAAATAGTTCATAATGCATAATTTTAATGGTAAGATATCAGTATTCTAAATTAAACTCCAAGTCACGTGCTCCACACCAAAGTTCACTCTTGGGCATTTTCCTACAAAATAAACAATAAGAGAAAGAATAAGTTAATTAATAAAAAAATTAATTGACTATAATAAACTACTAGTTAAAATCAAATTATTTATGTAATTTAAATATTGTACTTACATCGCTAGTTGCAGAATTTGACTGAGATGCATTGGGAAACAAATTCGAAACTAATTGTTCACCTGCTAAACGTGTAAATAACTCTCTTACTTGTTGTAGTTCCATGCTTTGTTTCTCAATAGCCTTTCCTTGAGCTATAAGTTCTTCACGTTGAGCTTCTATATTTTTTTGAAGTTCAATGTTGGTTTCCTCTTGCTTTTTTGAAATTTCAGTAAGTCTTGTAACTTCACTTTCTGCACGTCTTTTGGCAGCCTCAGTTTCTGCTAAAATGCGACTTTTCACTTGAGAACTAGATGTTATCCCTCCAACGCCTATACCACGTGAGTAATTTGACATAGTTCCCAAAACAAGTCCAAAATGCTCCACTAAAGATATAGGTGCAGATAAAATCTTCTCTTGATTTTTCTCACCCTCTTCTTGAAGCTTATTCTACATTTGAAATAAATAAAAAACAATTATTTTTTTACAAAAATAAATTTAGTATGAAATAAAAAAAATAAACTAACCATTATTTCTTCCCCATTTGGCACAGACCAAGTGCCATTGCGTTTCATATGTGTGGCCTTCCAAAGTGTTACAGCATCAGGCCATTCATCAGAATTTTGTAAAATTAAACATTAATTTTGTTTCACAAAATCATTTTTAATAAAAATTAATAAAAACGTTAATTTAAAAACACATTAAATTTTATTTAAGTTAATCAAGTAATTAAATTTTAAAGGATTTAAACAATAAATTTTTTATTTTAGGTATAATGCAAAAGCGGTCCATAACATTAACTCGATTAAGCCTTTTAGTTAGTAGAGATTCGAGTTATTTCATACATTTCTAAATTATATTCCTATAGTATAATTTATCTTTAATTATAGTTTCTAAATTTTATATAAAAACTTTAAATAAAATTTTTATTAATATATCTTTCTTATTGTAGGATAATGGCTATCGATAAAAGTTGGATGGAAATTATTGATAGACGATTACCTCAGTATGAAAAAGGAGTGAATGAATTTCTTGAATTTGCATTCAGTCAAATTGATGAAGGAAGGGAAGTTCGTTGTCCATGTAAAAAGTGTAACAATAATTTATTTAGGACACGAGAATCTATTTATGAACATTTGATAGTACATGGGATAAATAAAGAGTACAAAAAATGGTTCCACCATGGAGAGAATATGTTTGATTCTAGTGAAGGTAGTGATGATGAACTTACTTATGGGAGCGAGGATGGGGATGATCAAGATAGGATACATGATATGGTGTTTGACTTTGGACGTGCTGCTGATAATTTTACCCGACATTTTGATGCTCAAACAAATGATGTTCCCATCGAAGCAAGTCCTAATGCTAGCAGAGTAGTTAATGAAGATATCAATGAAATTACTAGTGATCCAAACAATGAAGCTGCTAAGTTTTACAGATTATTACAAGAAGTAGAACAAAATCTATATCCTGGTTGTGAAAATTTTTCCAAATTATCCTTCATTGTTCAAATATTGAACTTCAAGTGCCTTTATAGTGTTAGTGCGAAAGCAATTGATGCTTTATTAAAAATATTGGTCAAAGCATTTCCTAAAGGTAACAAAGTTCCTTTATCTTTTGCTGAGAGTAAGAAAGTTACACAAGATTTAGGGCTCACATATGTGAAGATAGATGCTTGTGTCAATGATTGCATCCTTTATAGGAAAAAATATGAGAATGCTCAATCTTGCCCAACTTGTGGTGAATCAAGATGGAAGAATGATAAAAATATGACTAATCAACAAGGTCGTAAGAAAATGGTGGCCCAGAAAATTTTACGATATTTTCCAGTAACTTCGCGCTTGCAAAGGTTATACATGTCATCGAAGATTGCTAAAGAGATGAGATGGCACAAACAAAACCCTTGTAGTGATGGGTCTATGAGACATCCTGCAGATTCTGAGGTTTGGAAAAATTTTGATTTAATGCATCCTTCTTTCGCAGCAGATCCACGTAATATTCGACTTGGTTTGGCAAGTGATGGTTTTAATCCATTCAGCAATATGAGTACCTCCTATAGTGTATGGCCAGTGGTATTAATTCCTTATAACTTACCACCATGGATGTGCATGAAAGACCCTTATTTTATGATGTCGCTCATCATTCCCGGTCCTAAAGCTCCTGGAAATGATATTGATGTGTTTTTAGAACCTTTGATTGACGAGTTGAAAGAATTGTGGGATAAAGGAATAGAGACATATGATGCATCTTCAAAAAGTAACTTTCAGTTGCATGCAGCTCTTTTATGGACCATAAATGATTTTCCTGCATATGCTAACTTATCAGGATGGAGCACAAAAGGAAAGTTAGCATGTCCCACTTGTAATCTGGATACATCATCTTGTAGGCTTCAAAA
Organism: Hibiscus tridactylites; assembly: GCA_958450335.1. Lineage (NCBI taxonomy): Eukaryota > Viridiplantae > Streptophyta > Magnoliopsida > Malvales > Malvaceae > Hibiscus > Hibiscus tridactylites. The sequence continues at coordinate 77,784,461 of OY288282.1, forward strand.
TGGGCGTAAAACATGCTATTTAGCTCATCGTCGTTTTTTGCCACTTAATCATTCGTGGAGAAATAATGCTAAATCTTTTGATGGAACAAAAGAAAGACGGTGTGCACCTAAACAATTATATGGAGATGATGTGATTGAACAATATAAACAATTTCCACAGGTGAAGCTTTATTTATTTCATTTCATTCATTTTAATTCGTTATTATTTTAATTTTTTTAATATATATATAATGCGTTATTGATAATTCTAATCATATACAAGTGACCTTTGGTAAAAAATCAAGAAAAAGAAAGCGAGATGAAATTCCATCACTTGGTAATTGGAAGAAAAAAAGTATCTTTTTTGAATTACCTTACTGGAGAACGATAAAATTACGACACAATTTGGATGTTATGCACATTGAAAAAAATGTTTGTGACAATGTGCTTGGGACATTATTAAACATTGAAGGTAAAACAAAAGATAACATCAATGCTCGTTTCGATTTGGAGTGCATGGGTATACGACCTGAGCTTCATGCCACTTCCATTGGTGATGCTAGGTATGTGTTTCGCCCTGCATGTTATACAATGTCAAAAGATGAAAAACAAGCTTTCTTCCAATTTCTAAAAGATCTTAAAGTTCCAGATGGTTATTCTTCTAATGTCTCTCGATGTCTGAATTTAAATGATTACAAAATTTCTGGAATGAAGTGTCATGATTGTCATGTATTTTTGCATCGATATCTTCCTTTAGCTTTACGTGGTTTATTGTCTAAAGAGGTATCTGGAGTACTAATTGAGTTGAGTGCTTATTTAAGAGAGATATGTGCTAAAACATTACATGTCAAGGACTTGGAGAGACTTGAACAATCAATTCCTTTAACCATGTGTAAGTTAGAGAAGATATTTACTCCTTCTTTTTTTGATATAATGGTACATTTAATAATTCATTTAGCTAGTGAGGCGAAACTTGCGGGACCAGTACAGTTTCGGTGGATGTATCCTATTGAGCGATACTTACGTAAGCTAAAATCTTATGTGAGAAACAAAGCTCGGCCAGAAGGTTCAATTGCTGAAGCATATATTATGCAAGAAGCGGTCCATTTTTGTTCTAGGTATTTATGTGAAACAGAAACTAGATTGAATCGGGTTGGAAGAAATTTTGAAGGAAGTGGAAGCCATTCGCATCCAAAGCTACTTGTTTTCTCTCAAGTTGGTAGGCCATTACTTGGAAAACAATACGAAGAGTTAAGCTTTACAGAATGGGCTCAAGCTAGGATGTACGTTTTAGAAAATTGTGAAGAAACCAGAATTTTTATTGAGTAAGTAATGTAAAATTGTATGTGTATACAATTTGTTCTACGTGTTATGTATGATTATTTTTTCTTACATTTGCTTTCTTATAAATTGTGTAGCATGCACAAGGAAAAGCTTAAAAGGGAGGATGCTAGAAATATAGAGAAAAGACACGCTGAAGAATTTCATCAGTGGTTTAAAAAATACGTAAGTACATTTTATTTAATTTTTAATATATATATATATATATATATATATATATATATATATATATATATATATATATTTAATGATTAATGGTTATAACAAGTTTGTCAATTGTATGATGAAGGAAGTGAATTGGTCAACAATCAACTATTTAATTTATCTTGTGGACCTGATAAACGAGTTTTTCGTTACACAAGCTATCTTATCAATGGTTGGAGGTTCAACACGAAAGAACGTGACTTGCAATTAAAATCACAAAATAGTGGAATTTTCGTCAAAGAAGATGAGAGTACGGATAACTTGAATTATTTTGGTGTGTTAACAGACATCATACAATTAAATTACCCTGGTGGAAATAGTGTAATTTTGTTTAAGGGTGATTGGTGGGATGTGTATCATAAATCGGGGTTTAAGGAAGATAAGTTTGGATTTTCTATGGTTAATGTGACACGTAAGTTGAGAACCCAAGAGCCGTATGTTTTAGCTTCTCAAGCTGAACAAGTTTACTACGTCAAAGATATCAAAAATTCAAATTGGCAAGTTGTAGTGAAGACAAAACCGCGTGATTTGTATGATTTACCTTGTGAAGATGTTGGAGAGGAACCATGTCAAGAAAATGAGGAATTAGGTTTCAGATTTCATGAATTTAATGTGGGCAACGTTGATGATGATGATGATGTGGTGTCTTTAGATAGGCCTCAATTAGGTAGTACAGTTATTGAAGGAAGTTCGGTTAATTTTGATGCGACTGTAGGTGTTGAGGATGAAGAAGATGAATCAGATCATGATGAGTTTACTTCTATTAATGATAAGGATGATGAGTCAGATTCAATTAGCGATGTTGAAGCAAATGATGATGATGATGATGATGATTATTGAACATATACTATTTAAAGTTTATTTCTAAGTTTTAGTCTTACTTTTTTTATATTTTGTGACAATTAATATTTTGTTTATTAAAATTTTCATTTGAAGTATTTTATTAAAATATTATTTTATTATAATACATTTAATTTCCTTATATTGTATTTGAAAATAATTATTAATATTTTTGTGAGTTTGAAGTAACTTTATTAATTATTAATAAAATTTATAAAAAGTTTATATTGCAATTATAAATAATAATAGTGACTACTTGACATACTTTTACCGTCACAATTATAAATAACAATAGTGACTCCTTGATATGTTGTCACTAGTACATCATTTCCCACCAAAAAATAAGTTGGTGCCAATTTGCGTATGTTATTAGTAACGAGTTGTTGATGAAAAATTATTTTGGTCACAATAAGACACTAATAGTGACATTTTACTTGTGACATAATTTACAATTGTCACAATTATTATAAAAAAGAGTGACCAAAGAGTAATACATCACAATTACAAATTTCATTAGTGTCACAAACAAATTACGTCACAAATAACCGATTTTTGTGACGAAAATCTTTATCGTCACAAGCAAATTGTCACACTTATGATTAATAATAGTGACTACTTGACATGTCGCTATTACATCACTCATCGGGAATTTAATTAGTGATAAGTAGATGTCATCACAATTATATATAGTGGCTATATACTTTTGACGCAAGTTCAAATTGTCACAATTATATAATTATAGAAAGGTAAATTTAATAGTGACATACTTTTACTGTCACAATTACTCAAACTAATAGTGACTTTTGTGATATGTTGTCACTATCACATCTTTTCCTACCAAAAACAAGTTGGCGCCAAATTAAGTTTGTTATCAGTGACGAATTGATAGTGACAACTTGTTTTCGTCACAATAAGACATTATTAGTGACGAATTACTTGTGATGTATCGAAATTTGTCACAATTATTACCAAAAGAGTGACCAAATAGTTATACGTCACAATTACTTCTTTCAGTAGTGACTCGAACAAGTTTCGTCACAAATAATCTATTTTTTGTGATGAAATTCTTCATCGTCACAATTAAATGGTCACTAAAAATCTAACTTCTTATAGTGGTATAGAAAATATATATGCAAAATAAGATAAATATAACAGATATTGCAAGGTAAAAAAAAAAAGAACAACAGCTTCCAAGTTGGTTTGATTAGCCCTTCTTAACCAGCGAAATCACGAAATTAATGTACTTTGTTCTAGTCTTTGACAGGTAGTTCCCGACAATCTCTGCAAACTTGACGAACAAAACATCCATGACACGTTGTCCGATTTGAAAGTGCGATTCCAACATGGATTCCACCACGGCTCTGATCGTTTTAGCCACTCGCTCTCCGATTAATGCTTTCCCTTGTTCGGTATGGATGTCTGTGACGGCACCCCCATCCCAGTCGACTTCAAAAGCTTCGAGGCGATCAATTAAGAATGAGCCTTCCTTTTGAATCTCCACCTTTATTTCCTCGGCACTAGGAGCATAGTAAGGCGTATTGAATGAATCTACTTTTTCCTCTTCAATTAAACCCTGCCAAAAAAATGGGTTTAAACTTTAAAGCTGAATTTCAACGTTCACCAATAACTCATGATTTAAAATTTTAAACCACTCAAATTTATACCTCTTTGACGAGGCTCATTAATGCCTGGGCTAACAACTCCCACTGGTAGCAGGCTTCATCTGCTGCGGGATCAATGGATGTCCTGCCCAAGAACGAAAGAACCATGCGGCCGCCCGGAACCAACTCCTGGGAACGTGACTCTATGAAGGCTGAAAAATCTGCCTGGAACTGCGATGAGTACGCATTCACCACGCTTTGCGGGCTGCTCTTTGATATATACACCTTTCCTTTGTTTAAAGGCTTGACAGCATAACTTTCCAGGCCGACTGGAACCTGTAAAAATTCAGCATTTAATTCTCTAGCCACCGCAAAGATCCCCAGTAAACTTGTTTATATTCACCAGAATTAAGGACCGCATGCAAGAACATACACATGATTTTATGTTAGAATATATGATTATTAGAAAGCTATATTAAAAATATATAGTACGGAATTATAAAATCTTGAACGTATAAAATTAAATTATTAATAAAAATATAAAAAAATTAAAATATTTAGGAGGTTTGAGTGACCCTCAACACTCTCCGTCATCCCTAACTACATGGGATTGATCTCTAATATGTTTGCCTGACAACTGACTGGTCGAGGATTCTTAACACCCTGCTTGCTTCTCGTGCAATTCCATATATGTTCATTGTTTTTCGGCTTAATATTTAAATAAATGTTCAAATTATACTTAATTTTTTTAGATAGGCGTTTAACATATTTTTCGACTTAAATAGATAGATGTCTAATGTTTTATTTAGTAATACTTTTAAAATTTTTCTGTCGGTGAGTATTAAAATATTCTGTCATCAAATAAAAACGTCAGACATGACCTATTTCTTAAGCTTTCATTTAATTTTTGTTTAAAAAAATTAGAAAACCATCAACTTTTTTAACCCCAAAACTTTAGTGTTTTTCAAAACAACCCCCAAGACTAAGGGCTAGTTTAGCATTGCTGTTAAAAAGTGATTTTTAAAAGTGCTGTTAGAAAGAGATTTTGAAAAGAGATTTTAAAAAGTTTGTTGTAAGATTTTAGTGTTTATCATTGCTGTCAAAAAGTACTTTTAAGAAGATAAATGACCATTTTGGACATGATATTGTTAGTTATATATATTTGTATGTATATATATATAAAAATAATATTCAAATTTTCTAATGTTATAATATATGAAATATACCAGCTTAAATTATTATAAAAATATTTTTATTAATAAATATATTTTTTAACAATTATATGTGTTCTATGAAATTATAACAAAATTGACATATTTTATTTTAAAAATTTGACATAAATAAATATATATTATTTAAAATTAAAAAAATAATTATTAATTATATAACTATATCTTCATAAAGAATTATAAATTTATAAATTATAAATAAACATAATAACAAATGAAGGTTAAAATTGTAATTTGTCTCTCAAAATCACTTTTACAACCGCAAAAGCTAAAAATTTTAGCTTTTGCGTTTGGGTTGAAAATCACTTTTCAAAAGCAATTTTTCCTCCAAAAGTTAGCTGTTTAGCACAGCTTTTGCCCTCAAACCAGCTTTTGGAACCAAAAGCTGGTTTAAAAATCAATGCTAAACAAAGCCTAAGTTCATCATTCGTCCAACCGTCTTTTGATAGAAGATTTCATGTTAGGCGTTCGTTTGCTTGTAGTGGTTGAATCAACTGTTGAATAAGAGGAATTTAAGAGTTTAATAGTTTAGGGTTAGGGATATGAAGTTTTTTGAGAAATTAAAGATTTTTGTGTTTTTAATAAAATTAAAGGTTTGTTTTAAATAAAATAAAAATTAAAGAAAATATCTGTAATATGTCACATGTCACGTTTATATCGGATAATGAAAAAAATTTAACGTTTGTCACAGAAAAACTTTATAAATATTAAAAAAAAAAAAATGTTAGACATCTACTTAGATCGAAAAAAACTTTAAACGTCTATCTGAAAATTTCAGTATAATTTAAATACTTATTTAAATATTAAGCATTGTTTTTTTTGCTCGACAAATAATTTTTATTAATAAAAATATGAACTCATTCCGGTTGTGTGACTCGTTAAAAACTTCTCTAATCTTAAGTGGATGAAAAGAGTACAACACAATCAGAGTAACAAAACGAACTAAAAAAACAAAAGACCTCGAAAATTAAGTCCATATCCGCACACGTACCAAACTACCCAATACAAATTTTCCAGTTCAACCTACTCTACCATACATAGCCAAACACTGTTCAGAAAGTTACAGCAATAAAAAACAAAGTTGAAGGAGCAAGAGTACTTGCATGTTTGGGTTGTTACTGGCTAGATTATGACACACCCTTCACGGGTGAAAAACAAAATTCAGATTGAAAAAAATAATATGAGTTGTATTTTCTGAAAAAGAAATAAGGATAGGAATACTATAGGAGTCCTAGAAAACATGGTTCCTAGGAATTGCGGCCCCGCAATTGTACGAACAACGTTAGAAGTAATTTTGGACCTAATTTCATTATCATGTGATGCATTAGGGGTGTAAACGAGCCGAGTCGAGTTCGAGTAGTGCTAAGCTCGGCTCGGCTCGTTAAGATTTTGAGTGGAGTTCGAGTTTGAGTAGTTTCTAGCGAGCCTGAAAAATTTGAGTTTGACTCGGCTCGTTTAGAACTCGAGACGAGTTCGAGCCTAATTCGAGCCCAATCGAGTCAAGTGTTAACTGATCTTTGACCACATTGGACTCGAGTAACTCTTCTTCCGTCGCGTCTCATTTAAAGTCATATGAAGAAAAAACTTTGATACACAAGTTGTGTAAACTCAAGCTTGTTAATTTTAAGGTTTAGGGTGTTAGTTTAGGGTTTAGAGGTTTAGGTTGTTGGGTTTAAAATTTAGGATTTGGATTTTAGGGTTTAATACTTATGTTTAAGGTTTATATTTAGTGTTTTAAGTTTAAGAATTTAGATTTTAAATTATAAAAAAAAACTTTAGTATATTATATTTTCGAGTGGCTTGTGAGCTTTTCGAGTCGGGTATCAAGTAGCTCGGCTCCTCAAGAACTCGATTCAAGTTCGAGCTCGAGTCGAGTCCAATCGAGTCGAGCTTTGATTGAGTCGTACTCGAATAGCTCGCAATTAGTCTCGTCTCATTTACCGTACTAGTATATTATTCCCATTATAATCGTCAGAAATCTATCGATATTTAGACCTAATTTCATTATCATTTTTAACCAATAATTCATTCTCGATTTGTAAGATATTTCAACAGTTTTGTTAACATAGAGTCTGATGATAACGAAAACGTGTATGATCAAGTTTTTCCTTTTGGTAAGAATCACGTATATATTTATATTTATACTTTTATTAAATGTTTAATAGGGTTTAGTATTATCGACATCAATTTAATAAAAAATAATTAAAATATTCTTATTTCAAATGACAATTAATATTATTAAATAATATTTTTCTTCATATTTCTATATAATTTTAAAATTTGATAATAAAAAACACTATTTAAAGATTAGATATAATAAGACTTTCAGATAAATCTTGTATCACTATACATATGTGATAGAAATTGTCTACCCTAAACTATGTCTATTTTGGTGTCCACATTTTAAAAAGTGGGTTCAAAATTTAGGATTTAAGGAGTTAAGGATATGATATATTTTTTAGGATGTAGGGTTTAAGATCTAAAATTTAAGATTATAATTTAAAATTTACCTTTTTAATGTTTTTTAGTGTGAGACATGAAAAGAGTCATAATTAAGGGCATATAATTTTTGTTCATAAGTTAATTCGTTGATTAAACTTTTACTACTGGGCAAACGGATTGGATCATTGGAGAATAGAAAAATCAATCTTAGTCGAGATGTTTATGCTTTTTTCCATAAGTTTATCATAACATAATTTTATTTTTATTTTTTACATTAATATTATATTAATATATATTATATAGTGACATATCTAAAAATTTAAGAATGACTCTAAAATATTTATTTTCAAAATGGGTATGGAATTTTTCTTCCTTTACCCATAAAACTAATTTTTTTAAAAATTAAACACTGAACTAAACATATATTTTCTAAAAAATAAGGATGTAGTTGCTTCCCTACGAGGCTTAGGGCATCCGCCACTGATAGTATATATTATAGAATTATTAATTACTTTTTATCAATTATTTTTAAAAAATATGTAAAAATACTTTTAAACATTATATAAAAAAAAACACTATAACCCAATTTTATCTTGAAGACATGAACCTGTTAGCATCGTTATACTATTATCCCGGCACTAACCTGGGAGAGCCAGTGAAGACTGGAAAAAGAGTAGACGAAGTGGAGGAGGTTGTTAGGGAACAATCTGCCATAGAAGGATCCCGGGACACCTGATATGAAACAGTGGGATGCTACTCCAATACCCTTCTCTTCTTTCAGCCTCTTGTAAAACGGCGGCAATGACATGAACAAGTAATTGAAATCGTTGCTATAAAGATCGTTAAAGAACAGCCTGAACTCCGGCACCGGGCGGCCGAGACGACCGCTCGCTGCTCGTACCACGTCCATAATCTCGGAGATCACGGATAAGGTGTTGGGTCCAGAAGAGCAACCCATGTCTGCAATTCCCATGCTCTCTATATAATTGTTGCCCGAGAGTTGTAGCAATGCTTCCTCAATGATTGCTTTCCCGAAAGATATGATTTCCCTCTAACAAATAAACAGATGCAAAGGGAAGAAGAAAAAGGGAAATTAATCAATCAGAGGGGGGAAAATGTAAGCATGGTTTTAAGAAGGGAAAAAAACCTGAACAGTGGAGTTCTTTGCATAACTGGTATCGCCATTCCCTTTGTTCATGTGAAGTACTTGCATCACTTCCATGATATATTTGTATGTTGATTTAATCTACTGTATTGTATTTGTGTAGATTGCAGATAGAGAAGGCAGAACGATGAGAGCAGAGGGGAAACTGAAGCCCTATTTATAGACTCAACACAATCAACTCAGTAATTACTTAGTTTGACACCCTTTTTCTAGAATACAAGTCGCTTTAAAAAAATGTTAATGAAGGTCAAAAATTGATTATAAGATAGTAGTATTTATTTATATATATTCTTAATTCTACACACACTTCGTAGACAAAACGGTTGAACCTGATAGAGGTGAGTAAATCTCGACTCAACTCGAAAAATCTAAAATTTTCGACTCGACTCGACTCGAAAAAATTTCAAATAAAGTTTGAGTTGGAAAATGAAAATTCCAATCTCGAAATTTTTAGTGATTAGTAGATTGATTTTTAAGTTCGAGTCGAATCCCTCAATTTTTCTTGATATATATACAAAAATATGAAGAAATATATGGCACACATGAAAAATATATTAAGAAATATATATGCATATCTTATATGATTAGAGAAAGTCGTTTAAATTAGAATAAAATTTTACTATAACATGATAAATAATTTAACAATTAAATTTGTATATGAACTCGAAAACTCGAGTCGAATCGAAAAAATTTCAAATAAAATTTGAGTTGTAAAATATGACGCGTCAACTTGAATAACTCAAAATTTTTAACTCAACTTGACTTAATTCAATCGAACGCTCATTCTTAAAACTCGAATCTCTTACTATTAACATCATCTACATTTCTATTGGGAGTATCCTTAAATCTAACAAATATGACACCGATTCAAGCTAACGACAACAATTAATCTCCAAGCAATAAATCAATCGTATTTTCCATGTTTTGTTTTCAAACAAACAAAAAAAAAAACCATGTTTAAAATGCTCCTGACACCTTTTAAAGCCAAGTAAGGTACACTTTTGAAATTAAAACTTGCACATAAACATTTAAGAGAAACAACATTTTATTTTGGGCTTAATGCCCGTTTGGCCCCTGAAATATAAATAAAATATCGAATTGTTTTCTAAAGTTTATTTTTAGACGTTTTCCCCTTAAAGTATACATTGTGACCTCCGTTGGCCCCTAAATTAAAAATCGTGACCTCATATGTTTCTTCCGTTAAAAAATTGTCATGAACAATCAAAATGTGCCATGTGTCACTAATAAACAAAAAAATTAACTGATTTATTTTAAAGGGGTAAATTGCACGCTAAGTCTGTAAAATTTTTATTTTTTGTTTAATTTAGTCCTAAAAATCTTTATTTAACCCAAATATACCCAAATTACTTTCTAATTTTTATAAACTAATCCATTATTTTTAATATGCTAATGTTTTTGTTCAATTCAGTCTTCAAAAAATTTATTTAACCCAAATTAACCCCTACTACTTTGTAATTTCTATAAATTAGTCTAATATATTTAATATGCTGATATTTTTGTTCAATTTTGTCATAAAAATCTTTATTTAACTCACAATTGATCCCTACTACTTTATAATTTTTTATAATTTAGTCCAATATTTTAAATATAATTATATTTTTTTTGGTCAATTTAGTTCTAAAATCTCTATTTAACTCGAAATTGACACATATTTCTTTATAATTTTTATAATTTAGTCCAATATTTCAAATATAACCATATTTTTGTTCAATTTAGTCAAAAAATAATTTTTAACCTAAAATTAACCCAATTTCCTTCTAATTTTTATAATTTAGTCTAATATTTTAAATATAATTATATTTAAAATATATTTTACCCTGAAATTGACCCTTATTGGACTAAATTGAACAAAATACTATTATATTTAAAATTTTGGAATAAATTATAAAAACTATAAATAAACATGTGTCAATTTCGGGTTAAATAAAGATTTTGAGGACTAAATTCAACAAAAATATCAGCATATTAAAAATATTGGACTAATTTATAAAAATTAAAAGAAATTGAGGTTAATATTGGATTAAATAAAGATATTTTGGACTGAATTGAACAAAAATATAATTATATTTAAAATATTGGACTAAATTATAAAACTTAGAAAGAAATTGGTTTAATTTCAGGTTAAAATGATTTTTGACTAAATTGAACAAAAATATGATTATATTTAAAATATTGGACTAAATTATAAAAATTATAAAGAAATATGGGTCAATTTTGGGTTAAATAGAGGTTTTAGTACTAAATTGAAAAAAAAATATAATTATATTTAAAATATTAGAATAAATTATAAAAAAATATAAAGTAGTAGGGATCAATTGTGAGTTAAATAAAGATTTTGATGACAAAATTGAACAAAAATATTAGCATATTAAAAATTTTGGACTAATTTATATAAATTATAAAGTAGTAGGGGTCAATGGTGGGTTAAATAAAGTTTTTTAGGCATACATGTTGCACGTCAGCATCTCCATACATGTTGCATTGCCACGTTAGCATGTGATGAGTGTTCAAAAGTATTATTTTTACTACCCTTTTTACTCATATTATTGTTAGACTTAGGCATATTTTAGTTGCATTATTAGGCATTCATGCATATTTTCATAATTTCCTTCACCGTTATACTTGAGTTCATAATTTAGTTTATTTTGGTGAAAAAGATACTGCTAGAGGCTGTTTTGGTGCATGCATGTTAATTGCCCGGGCAGGTGATGCCGTGCGGGCAGGTGATGCCGTACGAGCAGGTGATGCCGTGCGAGCAGGTGATGCCGTGCATGCAGCCATTGCCGAGCCATCAGATCAATGACGTACGAGCAATGAAAGAAAGGATGGATGGTGTAGAACGAGCTCTCGACAGGTCCAGGTCAAGCTAGCAAAAGATGACAGTTTTTACTGAAGGAAACTGAACCATGGGAGAGAGCCCTGCTGAGTAGAAAAGATAGACAGACTTCTACCGAGGCAGTAGCTACTACCGCCAAGACAATGCACAGACGAAGTTGCCGGCGGGCAAAATATGCAAAGTGGTAGTCGATTTGAAGAGCATAAAACACTGAATTTTTCTACACACTTTACGTGGCAATCGGAGTTCGGGAAGACGACAAAAGTATGGAAGGAAGGTTAAAGATGGAATTCGGCCAAAGTGGATAAAGACATTAAATTAAAGAGATTCACCTCTTTAATGAAGACAAGTCCAACTCCAACTTAACTTCCTATCCAAGAAAGACTTTGCCCCAAGCCTCCTGTTATTTAAAGAAGGCCAAGCCACCAAATTGAAGTGGTCGAGTATCAAGAGGTAAAGAGACTAGGGTTTTGTCGAGCATTCTTCTAATTCTTAGGCTAGGGTTATTTTGTTTAGTAGTTGTGGGAAAACAATTGTAATTGTTTAGGTTTTTTTAATGCAATTTAGTTCAAGGTTTGCTTATTCTTGGCATTGATCTTATTCTTGCAATCTCATCGAGAGAGAGTATTGTGAGGTTATCTATTTGTTTAATATCGAGAGAGTTAAACTCAAGAAATGAATAAGCACATTTTTCATCCCAAACGGTGGAAGCTAACTCGGCTTAGAGATAAGTTAGAGTTTTAACGACTAAAAGAAGCGTGAGAATGGTTGGTGTTCATACTTGTTTTACGCAGAGAGGTATTATCAAGGCTCGTACATCAGCACGATTTCAACTTAGGGGTAAAGAGGAGCCACTAAAGGACGCTTTTGCCGAACCTTGACGTTGTTCACTACCGCCGGGCAAAGAATTGTCGAGGCAGCAACTTAACCCATTGCCGCCGCGGCTGCAACCTTGGTTTCTGCCGAGGTAGTTTGGTGTTTGTTGCATTCAAGAATCGATCCCTATGGAGACGATACTCTATACTTATCACTTTATTACTTGCGACGTGTATACTTGCACAATTGCGTAGCACTTATTACACAGAACAAGTTTTTGGCGCCGTTGCCGGGAATTAGAAATTGATGTTAGTTGTTTTTTTTATTGCATTTTTACTTATTAATTTTATTAACATTTCTTTTTGTTTGTTTTATTAAAAAAATTTCAGGTGCGCTACAAGTATGGGACATCAAAATGTCGAGAAAAATTATTCGAAAATTGATGTGGGAACATAGGAATTACTCTAATGAAAACTTTCTTTACCTATGCTCACCGAGAAAAGCCCAAACTGTGGAAATCTCTTGCGTTAATTGTGTAGAACATCATGTGTTTGAAAATTCCCCTCATCTTTTCGGTGCACATGACTACATGGATAACCATAGATGGGACCAACAGAAAAATCCTTCATGGTATGATAAAAAAGCTTAATTTTTTTACCATAACAATTTTGCTACTGTAACAGATGCCGTAGCAACATATGCTGCAACAACAGATGTCGCAGCAATGGATGCCGTAGCAGCATACATGCCTTGGAAATGTAGTGCCTCGGCAGCAGACATGCCTTGGCAATGTAGTGCCTCGGCAACAGACATGCCTTGGCAATGTAGTCCTTATTAGCAACAAAGTGTCACGACAACAGATATGTCATGGCAATGTAGTCCTCATCCAGAGCTATTAAATTTCATGGATGAGTGTATAGCCATTATGGATGTACTTGTAAGAGAAGCGGAAGACCGATTGAAGAGAGCCACATATGCCACATGTAATATATACTGAAGTCCCAAGGCAAGAGGACAAAGAGAAATGCAAAGAGATCTCCCCGACGTGTGTGAAACAACTAGAACCTCCAAGACAAAAGGATGTCAATGAGAAAGACTGCCCAACACAGGATGAGCATATGCAACAAATTGCCTTGGCAGTAATGAGCAATAACATTGCCTCGGTAATGGTTGAGGAGCCTGAACAGAGCAATGCCGCAACAACACTTAGTGAGGTTGAGAAAAGTATTGCGAATGTCACGACAACCACTGCCTTGGCAAGACATGAAGCCACTGCGTCGGCAACACCCGACAAATATTGCTTACATCCATCTTCGCCATGACACTCACATGACCATATGCAGGAGCAACAGAATGACAATACTTCGCTAATGGAATTTGAGCAGATAATGATTGAACCTTTTGAATTCTTTAAAAACTCACATATTCCATTGTAGGTATTCTTTGAGAAACTAACATTGGTAGAATTGAAGCCATCAAAATCTCTACTGATGGAGATGTTCGAGGGGCCTAAAGAGAACAGGGTTTGGATCTACAAAGCTTTTCAGAAAAATTGGGGTTTCCCTTAACTTGCACCGAATTATGGAAGAAGATTGCCATGGCAATTGGTTGCCGAAGCAATTGCCACGAGAACGAATGCTACATCCAACCATAACAGATTTCGACAAGAATGAGGTAAGTAAATGGTTAGATATTGATATAATTTTTCCTAATAATATATTCATGCCTTCAGAAAAAGTCACAAGGTGGAGCGTATACATGGACTACAAGGGAACACGAAAGAAAGATGCATCCTCTATGGTAACGCAAACGGGAGTAGCTGCGAGCATATTGACCCAACTCTTTTTGGGCAATATTGTCACTCGATAGGGGGTGCGGATGGACTATAAAAAGTATCGAAAACGACCCTCCTCAAGTTTTCTCGGATATGCAGTAATCTTAGAAGATGCATGAAAATGCTGGGAATTGTCGGGTACCCGGGATTCGAGTACCCGGAAAACCGGGTACCTGGTTCATCCGGGTACCTCTTTAAACGGCCCGTGTCCCGGCCCATTATATCCGGGTACCCGGGTAATCGGGTACCCGGTTCTAATTGTTTTATATTTTTTTAATTTTAAAATTAAAAAAAATTACATGTTAAACACAAAAATATTTTAAAAAATTAAACTTAAAACTTAAAAGAATATAATACAAACATAGAAAAAATGTAGGGATTTAAACTTAATTTTAGAGTGAAAATATTAAGAAATATAAAATAAAAATATAATTTTAAATATAAAAAATATATATTAAATTTTATCGGGTCGGGTACCCGGTAAGGGAAAACTTTCGGCCCGTGTCCCGAGAAATTTGCCGGGTCGGGTAATTTTTTTTTCTTCCGGGAATTACCCGGTATTTTAGTTTCGGGTCGTCGGGTTTTCGGGTCGGGTCAATCGGGTCGGGTATTTTCTCCCACCCCTACTCAAAACCATGGCAAGCCCAAGCGCACCCAAAGGAGCAAATATCTGTTCAAAAAAATGAGTCCAAAATTGGTGCCAAAACAGACAAGATAGAGCATGCCTCGTCAATACCCGATGCCTCGGCATTCACTAAAGCCCATGCCTCGGCAACCACTAAAGTGCATGCCTCGACAACTCCTGATGCCTCGGCAATGCCTTCTGCCACGACAACACACAATGAGGATGCCCAGGCAACTGAGACTGACGATGCCCTAGCAACCACCACACACAAACAAGCGAATCAAGCGTACGGATTGAAGGAAACTTATTATTCAAGGTGACGACCTTTCTAACTAATTCATTTGCATTTTATTTTAATTTTTCATGCATTGAGAACAATAATTTTCTCGAGTTTGGGGGGTATTTGTCTTTAATTAGTTTCATATCTAATTGCATTCATCTTTAGTAATAGCATATAGGATGCATATGTTACATGTCATGCATTTAATTGCTTAAGACTTGTTGAATATTCGATGATGAATTTTTGTCACTGCACTTAATTGAAAAATCCTTTAAATTTTAGGATTGCATGAAAAGAACCTAGAAACTTACTATGATGCTGAAAAATTTTACACAATTGTGACTTGTTGATTGATAGAAACTTAGTGAACTTAGGTTGCTAAATTTTTTTGGGGTAAATTGAAAAAATTAAAAGGTTAATTTCTTGCTAGAGGTGCCCGAAACCGGCTCTAGTAGTTAATGCACTTAAAAGAATCGCTAGAGGTGCCCGAAATTGGCTCTAGTCGAATAAAAAAATGAGAAATTGAATACCTAGATGTGCCCGAAATTGGCTTTAGTGAAAGTAAAAATAAATACCCTAATAATGAAATAGATAAAAGCCTATTGTTCACATGGAATCTTGAAAACCAACTTGTACACAACCACGCACACACATTATCACGAGTATTATAGTATGGTTCCGGGTAATTTTTATGTCATTCGAAAATTTTAAAAGGTGATCATACTTTGTGCCACGGTTCTGAGGATTGAATGCAAGTTTGAAAGCATGCCTTTGATGATTAAAGTCTTGGCAGATAATTGATAGTTTACATTGCTTGAAGACAAGTAATAGTTCGAGTTTGGGGGTGTGATGAGTGTTCAAAAGTACTATTTTTATTACCCTTTTCACTCATATTATTGTTAAACTTAGGCGCATTTTAGTTACATTATTAGGCATTCGTGCATATTTTCATAATTTCCTTCACCTGCTTGAGTTCATAGTTTAGTTTATTTTGGTGAAAAAAATACTGCTGGAGGCTATTTTGGTACATACATGTTAATTGCCCGGGCAAGTGATGTCGTGCGGGCAGCCATTTCTGAGCCGCCAATTCAATGTCGTGCGGGTAATGAAGGAAAGAGAAGATGGTGCAGAACGAGCTCTTGACAGGTCCAGGTCAAGCCAGCCAAAGATGACAGTTTCTACTAAAGGAAACTAAACTATGGGACAGAGCCCTGCTGAGCAGAAAAGATAGACAGACTTCTGCCGAGGCAGCAACCTCTGCCGCCGAGGCAATGCCCATATGAAGTTTTCGGCGGACAAAATATTCAAAGTGGTAGTCGATTTAAAGAGCATAAAACGCTAAATTTTTCTACACACTTTGCGTGGCAATCGGAGTTCGGGAAGACGACAAAAGCATGGAAGGAAGGTTAAAGATGGAATTCGGCCAAAATGGATAAAGGCATTAAATTAAAGAGATTCATCTCTTTAATGAAGACAAGTCCAACTCCAACTTAACTTCCTATCTAAGAAAGACTTTGCCCCAAGCCTCCTCCTATTTAAAGAAGGTTAAGCCACCAAATTGAAGTGGTCGAGTATCGAGAGGTAGAGATACTAGGGTTTTGTCGAGCATTCTTCTAATTCTTAGGCTAGGGTTATTTTGTTTAGTAGTTATGGGAAAATAATTGTAATTGTTTAGGTTTTTTAATGCAATTTAGTTCAAGGTTTGCTTATTCTTGGCATTGATCTTATTCTTGCAATCTCATCGAGAGAGAGTATTGTGAGGTTATCTATTTGTTTAATATCGAGAGAGTTAAACTCAATAAACGAATAAGCATGGTTTTTATCCCAAACGGTGGAAGCTAACTCGGCTTAGAAATAAGTTAAAGTTTCAACGGCTAAAAGAAGCGTGAGATTGGTTGGTGTTCATCCTTGGTTTACGTAAAGAGGTATTATCAAGGCCCGCACATCAGCACAATTTCAACTTAGGGATAAGAAGGAGCCACTAAATGACGTTTTGCCGAACCTTGATGTTGTTCACTGCCGCTGGGCAAGGAATTGTCGAGGCAGCAACTTATTCTATTGCCGCCGCGACAACAACTTTGGTTTCTGCCGAGGCAGTTTGGTGTTTGTTGCATCAAGAACCGAGACAATTCCAACTGATTTCCACACTACGACACAACTTAATATGGCCTACTCTCTCTTATTCGATCTATCTATCTTTTATTTTTATTGTTCTTTTGTTTATTTGTTAGATAAAACTCTTCCTATTATCAATTGTGTTTTTACTTTCACAGTGCAATAACTTAAGCAAGTTGGCCCAAACCAATCCCTGTGGAGACGATACTCTATTCTTATCACTTTATTACTTGCGACGTGTATACTTGCACAATTGTGTAGCACTTATTACACGCAACAATGCCTAAGTGCTACATCATCAAAGGGTGTTGACGGTTAGTTGACTAACGATTTCCATCCAATAGGAATGAAATTTGAACAAAAATAAAATGTTAGGTGGTTGTTTGGACCAAGAAAAGAATAGAGGCTAAAGTGATCAAAAGATCAAACATTAGGGACTACTTTTGACCTTTTTCCAAATAAAAAATAAAATACTTTGCAAGTAAGTCGGGTCTAAATCAACTTGCAAGTAGGCGTGTGAACCACTTAAATACAACATTTAAAATCTAAATCAAATATTTGTAAGGCATTTTACCTTAAACAATCGAATTAGACTCTTAAATTAATTTGTGTGTTTAATATATAAGGAAAATTCTACGACGGGCGTCGAACACCGCTGAACACTATTAACGATGAACATCGTTGAACACTATTAAATTAATTAATAAAAAATAAAAATTTCAAGGACTCAACATACAATTAATAACTATTTAAAATAAAATTTTAATTAAATTATTTTTCATATATATATATTATATTTTTATTTTTTTTCAAATAATTAGATCAAATATGTAACACCCGAGTTTAGGGGTTAGGTGAAAATAATATTTTTATGTTACTTGGGCTCGGTTCTAAAATTTAAATATTTTTTGGGTTTTTGTTTTCAATTTATTAATTTGAGTTAACCTTGTTTTGAAATTTAATCTCAATTAGCCATAGTGGCGTGCCCTTGTGAATACCCCAATTCATTAAGGGCAAGGTAGTCTTTTAGCCTTGAATTTAAACAAACAATTAAAAGAAAGAAAACCCAACTCCCCCTATTCATCTTCTTCTCCACCAACGTGAGGAAGAACTCCCCTCACCCTATCTACTATTCCATCACCATACACCTTCAACCTCGATGATTTTTGAAAGGTAAAACGTTTCTAACCTGTCCTCACCTCCCTGTACATGCTCATACCCATGGTTTTCATTAAAACCCTTGATTTTGTATTTTGAGGTTTTTGAGCTTTGAAGTAAAAATGATAACTTTGTCAACTTTAAGCTGAGTTTTTGATTTAGTAATGGTAGATAAGTCATTTGTTGTTTGAAAGGTCCAATATATCTAATTTTTATGAAGTTTTATAGTGATTTTCGGAATTGGGTTTCAAAGGGGTTTTTGGAGGGTTTTAAAGAGGTTTTGGGGGTTGTTTAATGTTGGTTTTTGAGGGCCGGTGCTAGTATGATTTATGAGAGCTGCTTTGGGTGTGTTTGAGGGTTGTTTGGATGGTTGAAATGGAAGAAATCAGTGGGTTATAGAGGCTACTCGAAAATTCTGTTTTTGGACTTGTTTTGGGTGTTAAATGCTTGGTAATGTAATCCGGGTTAGTTTCGATGGCAAGATATTGATTGTGGATGTTTTGTTTGTGTTTGGGAATGATTAGAATCAAGTTTGGGCATCGGTGGGACATCGGAAGAGAATTCGGGAAATTGAAGGTTGTGCTTGCTTGGTCTTTGGGCTTGGAAGCTTAGGTGAGTGGTTAATTGTGTTAAACGGTTTTAATTTGGTTGGTTCGAGTATACGGACTAGGTTGGGCTTGGTAGACCCACCTAGAGTTAGGATTAGGGTGGTAGCCTAATCCTAAACTTGATCTAGAGCCTTTGGTTGAACTCATTTTATGGTGGTGTATGTCTTGCATAAATTGCGATATGAATGTCTATGTATATTGCCTTATACATGTGAAATGAGATTGGACTTATGATGCTTGAGACATGCATAATGATGGTTGTTGGTGAGTGTGTGCTAAGCACAAGGTTTATGAAATGAGTAATGTGATGTGAGTAAATATTGGCACTAGTAAACTTGGATACAAATGATCGATCATTAGGATGTTAGTGTGTACACATGAGTCTAAAGTCGTGCGTGGCCTTGGTGGCGTTGAGTCACCAAGGAGGAGTACGGGTTCGCCCGGAATTGTAATTGAATATAGTCGGTGATGAGTGGAATCCCATCGACGGGGCGTGAGGATGAGTGGAATCCCCTCCGCGAGACCGGTGATGAGTGGAATCCCACCGAGGTAATGTGGTTGTTGGATATGAGTTTCCAACGTGTCTATCCGCGTATTCGGGTCTTAACTAGGTGCCAATGTTGATTGATATGTGTATCAATGTGTTGGGATTTATGAGCTGTTTGGATGTTTAAATGTGATCACATGTTTGGTAGTGTTGAGCTCATGATTATGGCATATATGTGATATATTGCTCATGCATCTATATCTTGTGGACTCTTGGTAAATGTAAATTGCCTTGGCTAGATCGTGCTCGGACCCTGCAATGTTGAGGTTTGTTTTTAGAGCTTACCCTCACTAAGCATTATTGCTTACGCTCTCTTTGTTCAACATTGCAGATCCTTAGTTCGTGGGTTGCTCGGGCAAGTGGAGGGCCTCCAAGTGTGATTTTGGACTGTGTTCATCAAGTATGGTTTTAATGCTAAGACATGTAATAGTTTAAGCAATGGGATGTGTAAGGTTTTGGTGGTTTGTTGTCGGTTGCTAGGAGCATGTTTAGACTCCATGTTATGTCGCTTTTGTGTGGCTTGTGATGCCATGTCTAAGTTGTAATCCATGCCTAATTGCTTACTTTGAGTGTTAGCCTATGCCTTAAGAGTTTTACATGTGTTTGAATGTTGTTTGAATGAATGCATGTTGTGGATTGTTGCCTTGTTATTAGACATGTTAAAGTTGCGTTAAAGCATGATAGTAATGTTGTTGTATCTTGGGTTTAAATGCTTGGCTGTTGTATGGTGTCTTGGGGATGTTTTGGGGCATCCCCGTGCCTCAAAACAGCCCAGAAAAGTCTGCAGACAGGGGGTGTTTTGGAACGAGTCCCCGTGTTCCGAAACGGCCCCTGTGTATATGGCCTGTCGTTTCGAAACGGATGAGGGTCGTTCCGGAACGTTTTCGCTACTGGAATTTTGAGAAATTGGCGAGATTAAGCCGTTCCGAAACGGGCCTTTGAAGTTCCGAAACGGTCAAATCTCGTTGACCACGAGATATTGACCGTCAAGTCCGTTCCGATACGGGTCTCCCCTGTTTCGGAACGGTCACCTTGTGGTTGACTCAGGCCCGTTGACTAGGTCAGGGCGTTTCGGAACACCCTATAGGTGTTTCGAAACGGCCTGCTGAAATGAAGTAAAATGGACTGTTTACATTTGTTTGGTCGGTGAATGTTTTGTTGTTTGTATCTTCCGCTGTTGTGCCACACTTAGGTCTAAATTATGCATGTAGACAAGATAAGATAAAAAGAAATTTTCTGGGTCGTTAACCGAGGGGAAGCCCTAACGGGTTTCGCTTCGGTTTTCCCCGTGTGGCCCACTCGGACCGGTCATCCGACCAGACCGGGACGAGGGGGTTACACTTGTTGGTATCAGAGCCTAAGGTTACCGAGACCTTGGGCAGGTAAGTGAGGTAAGTTTAAGTTTTTAAATTGAGTTGCACGGTGTTTGCTTGTTCTGCAAGAATAGTTGCTTATGTGACAAGTATGCTGATTGTTTTATTTTAAAACATGTGTGTGTGGGTCCCATTGCTACTATTACATTGGAAAAAAATGATTTTTAAGTGAGGAAACATACTTGGACACTTGGAAGCCTCGCCTTGCTAACCCAACTTGTGTGTTTTGTTGTTGTGGTTGTAGTTAATATCCGTGAGAGAAATGTCTAGACCGAGAGGTAGACCAAGGTTGGTTCGTCAGGAACCGCGAGTTGTGGCTCCTGTTGAGCCGGTAGTTGGTGCGGGGGCTCACATAGAGGGACCCGGGGCCGCGGGAGTTGGCGCTCCTCCACCACCTCCACCACCACCACCTCCTCCACCGGGAGTTGGGGGCGAGGATGGAGTCGGAGAAAATGGACCTCAGGGTGGCCAAGGTGGCCAAGGTCCAGCTGGAATTGATATGACTCCGCTTGTGCAAGCAATAGCGGGAGCGTTCCAGGCCGCAGTTGCGGGAGCCCAGGCTGCAGCTCAGCCTAGGTGTGACGATGCTAGTTTGCCCTTGGAGAGGCTCCGTAGCTTAGGGGCCGAGGAGTTTAGAGGATCTACTCCGGAGAGGTCAGAGTTATGGTTGGAGAAGACGGTTCGTATCTTGGCTCAGATGGGTTGTGCGGGCGCACGTAGATTGGGTTGTGTGATCTCACTGCTTCAGGGTGATGCCTACACCTGGTGGGTCACCTTCACTACCGGGGTTCCAGAGGCCGAGATAGATTGTGATTTCTTTGAGTTTGCTTTCAGGAAGAGGTACTTGGGACCGAGGTACCTAGATGAGAAGAAGAGAGAGTTCATGGCTCTCACTCAGGGAGATGCTTCAGTGACTGATTATGAGATCTGCTTTGTTCGCTTGAGTCAGTATGCCCCAGAGTTGGTTCCTACTGAAGTGGAACGCTGTAACCGATTCCGATACGGATTGAATGAAGAGGTTAAGAGGTACACGTTGGCTTCTGACTACTCAGACTTTGATGTGTTGGTCGCGAGGGCCATGGGTTTGGAGCATAGTTTGGGTTCAGCCAAACGAGCTGGTGGTTCTGGTTCTGGAAAGAGGCATAACCACTTTGATGGTAGAGATGCTAAGAGGCACAGGGGTGGCGGACATCAGTTTGATCAGAGACGTGGCGGTGGCCACCATGGTAGGGGCCATCAGGGCCATAGAGGAGGAGGGCGCTTGCCCGAGTGTGCACAGTGTGGGAGACAGCACACTGGAGAGTGCTGGGGTAACTTTCATGCTTGTTGGAACTGTGGCTCGATGGACCACTTTAGGAGGGACTGTCCACGTCAAGCAGCTCAAGCACCGAATATTGCTCAGGCTCCTGCGAGAGGTAATGATTTTCAGAGAGGCCGTGGGCGCGGTCGTGGCTACTTCCAGCCGAGGACTGATGCACCTAGGGTAGATGCTCAGAGGAACCTTGCATATGTTGTGGCTGTGCAGCCAGAGACGGGAGGACCAGCGAGGGTCTATGCTCAGAGAGAGGCCGGGAACGACACCGATGTGATAGCAGGTAATTTCGAGTTACAGTCTATGTCCTTGCTTTCTTTGGTTGATTCGGGTTCTACGCATTCCTACATTTTGAGTAAGCATGCACAGAAGTTAGATATTCCTGTTGAGATCTTAGATGTAGGTATGCATGTTACTAGTTCTTTTGGTGAGACAGTTGTGGTTAGACGTATGTATAGGAGGTGTCCACTGAAGATTCAGGGTCATGTGTTCTCAGTTGACATGATGGAACTTCCTTTCTACGGTTTTGATATTATTTTGGGTATGGACTGGTTGGTTGAGCATCGGGCTAGTGTGGACTTTTAGACAAAGAGAATCTCCTTGAAACTCTCTGATGATTACGAGGTAGTGGTAGTGGGCGAGAACATTAAGTTCTTGTCTAATGTGGTGTCAGCTTTAGAGGCTCATAGGTTGATGGACTCTGGATGTGGGGCCTATTTAGCTTATGTTATGAATCCGGACATGAGTGAAGCTAGACCGAAAGATATTAGAACAGTGTGTGACTTCCCAGATGTGTTTCCTGAAGAGTTGTCGGGTTTGCCTCCTGACAGAGATGTTGAGTTTGTGATTGAGACAGGGTCTAGTCCAGTTTCGATAGCTCTGTATCGTATGGCTCCGAAAGAGTTGAAGGAATTGAAGAGTCAGTTGCAAGAATTATTAGACCGTGGTTTCATTAGGCCTAGTAGTTCTCCGTGGGGTGCTCCAGTGCTGTTTGTGAAAAAGAAAGATGGTAGCATGCGCATGTGTATTGACTATAGACAGCTGAATCAGTTGACTGTGAAGAACAAGTACTCATTGCCTCGTATAGATGATTTGTTCGATCAGTTGAGGGGTGCTTCAGTGTTCTCGAAGATAGATTTGAGATCCGGATACTATCAGTTGAAGGTGAAAGAGTGTGACGTTCCGAAGACAGCTTTTAGGACTAGATATGGCCACTATGAGTTTCTTGTGATGCCATTTGGGCTCACGAATGCACCAGCAGCATTCATGGACATGATGAACAGAATTTTTAGAGACTATCTAGACCGGTTTGTGGTTGTCTTCATCGATGATATACTTGTGTACTCGAAGACAGAAGAAGAGCATGATGAGCACTTGAGATTTGTTTTGCAGAGATTGTTGAGTAATCAGTTGTATGCGAAGCTCAGTAAGTGTGAGTTCTGGATTCGAGAGGTTGTATTTCTTGGCCATGTTGTTTCGGTCGAAGGCATACGAGTTGATCCATCGAAGATTGAGGCTATTGTTGAGTGGAAACAACCTAAGTCCGTGACCGAGATTAGGAGTTTCTTAGGATTAGCTGGTTACTATAGGAGATTTGTGGATGGCTTCTCTAGAGTAGCTGCTCCCTTGACTAAGTTGTTGCAAAAGGGAGTCAAGTTTGAATGGTCAGATGCGAGACAAAAGGCCTTTGAAAAATTGAAGGAAGCTTTGACGAATGCTCCAGTGTTAGTGCAACCTGTTTCAAGTAAGGAGTTTGTGATTTACAGTGATGCTTCCTACGTAGGCTTAGAATGTGTTTTGATGCAAGATAGGAGAGTTGTTGCTTATGCTTCTAGACAGTTAAAGATTCATGAGAAGAACTATCCTACACATGACATAGAGCTAGCCGCAGTTGTATTTGCATTGAAAATTTGGCGTCACTATTTGTATGGTGAGAAGTGTATAGTCTACACCGATCACAAGAGCTTGAAGTACTTGATGACACAGAAAGAGTTGAACTTGAGACAGAGGAGATGGCTGGAGTTGTTAAAAGATTATGATTTGACTATTGAGTACCATCCGGGTAAAGCAAACGTAGTAGCCGATGCTTTGAGTAGAAAAGTGGCCGTTGAGCTGAGAGCTATGTTTGCTAGATTGAGTGTGTCCGATGATGGTGGCTTGATCACCGAGTTGCAAGTGAAGCCTTCTTTGATTCAGTTGATTAGAGAGAAGCAGTTGCAAGATGCGAGCCTAGTTCCTCATGTTCAAGACATAGCCGAAGGAAGACCGACTGAGTATAGTTTCAGTGGTGAGAGCTTGTTGTGCTTTAGGGATAGAATTGTGGTACCAGAAGATGTTGAGCTGAGACGTCAGATTTTGAGCGAAGCGCATTCGAGTCCCTTTTCTATGCATCCAGGTAGTACCAAGATGTACCGAGATTTGAAGAGTGATTACTTCTGGGTTGGGTTGAAGAGAGATGTAGCCGAGTATGTGAGCCGTTGTATGGTTTGTCAGAGAGTGAAGGCAAAACATCAGGTTCCTTCAGGTTTGCTACAGCCTTTGAAGATTCCGGAATGGAAGTGGGAGAGAATCACCATGGATTTTGTATCGGGGTTGCCTTTGTCTCCTTCGAAGAAGAATTCAGTTTGGGTGATTGTTGATAGGTTCACTAAGTGTGCTCACTTCTTAGCAGTGAACACTACGGATTCCTTAGATAAGTTGGCAAACTTGTACATTCGTGAGATTGTGAGACTTCATGGAGTTCCAAAGTCTATAGTTTCAGATAGGGATCCTAGATTTACTTCGAGGTTCTGGAGTTGTTTGCATAGTGCTTTGGGTAGTCGTCTGCATTTCAGCACATCTTATCATCCGCAGTCCGATGGGCAGTCAGAGCGAGTGATACAGATTCTAGAGGATATGCTTCGTTGTTGTGTGATTGATTTCCAGGGTTCATGGGAGAAGCACTTACCGTTGGTTGAGTTTGCTTACAACAACAGTTATCAGTCTAGTATTCAGATGGCACCCTATGAGGCTTTGTATGGTAGACGGTGTAGAACACCGATTTGTTGGGCTGAGACAGGTCAGAGGTTGTTACCCATGCCAGACTTGCTTAAGGGAACCACAGAAAAGGTGAAGTTGATTTGTGACCGTTTGAAAGCGGCTTCGGATCGTCAGAAGTCTTATGCAGATTTGAAGAGGAAAGAGATTGAGTACACAATGGGTGAGAAAGTGTTTCTGAAAGTATCTTCGTGGAAGAAGGTAATGAGATTTGGCCGGAAAGGCAAGTTGAGTCCGAGGTTCATTGGTCCGTATGAGATAGTTGAGCGGATTGGGCCCGTAGCTTATCGTTTGAGGCTACCTTCTGAGTTAGAAAAGATCCATGATGTATTTCATGTATCTATGCTTAGGAGATATAGATCAGATCCTTCGCATGTGATGCCCGTTGAGGAAATAGAGTTGAATCCGGATTTGTCTTATAATGAAGAGCCCGTTGAGATACTTGCCTCTGATAGCAAGGTGTTGCGTGGCAAGACCATAGAGTTGGTCAAGGTGTTGTGGAGGCATAGAGGTGTGGAAGAGGCCACGTGGGAGAGAAAAGCGGATATGGTTGAGCGGTTTCCGTATTTGTTTCCACCAGGTAATTTCGGGGACGAAATTTCCTTAAGTGGGGGAGAGTTGTAACACCCGGGTTTAGGGGTTAGGTGAAAATGATATTTTTATGTTACTTGGGCTCGGTTCTATAATTTAAATATTTTTCAGGTTTTTGTTTTCAATTTATTAATTTGAGTTAACCTTGTTTTGAAATTTAATCTCAATTAGCCATAGTGGCGTGCCCTTGTGAATACCCCAATTCATTGAGGGCAAGGTAGTCTTTTAGCCTTGAATTTAAACAAACAATTAAAAGAAAGAAAACCCAACTCCCCCTATTCATCTTCTTCTCCACCAACGTGAGGAAGAACTCCCCTCACCCTATCTACTATTCCATCACCATACACCTTCAACCTCGGTGATTTTTGAAAGGTAAAAACGTTTCTAACCTGTCCTCACCTCCCTCTACATGCTCATACCCATGGTTTTCATTAAAACCCTTATTTTGTATTTTGAGGTTTTTGAGCTTTGAAGTAAAAATGATAACTTTGTCAACTTTAAGCTGAGTTTTTGATTTAGTAATGGTAGATAAGTCATTTGTTGTTTGAAAGGTCCAATATATCTAATTTTTATGAAGTTTTATAGTGATTTTCGGAATTGGGTTTCAAAGGGGTTTTTGGAGGGTTTTAAAGAGGTTTTGGGGGTTGTTTAATGTTGGTTTTTGAGGGCTGGTGCTAGTATGATTTATGAGAGCTGCTTTGGGTGTGTTTGAGGGTTGTTTGGATGGTTGAAATGGAAGAAATCAGTGGGTTATAGAGGCTACTAGAAAATTCTGTTTTTTGGACTTGTTTTGGGTGTTAAATGCTTGGTAATGTAATCCGGGTTAGTTTTGATGGCAAGATATTGATTGTGGATGTTTTGTTTGTGTTTGGGAATGATTAGAATCAAGTTCGGGCATCGGTGGGACATCGGAAGAGAATCCGGGAAATTGAAGGTTGTGCTTGCTTGGTCTTTGGGCTTGGAAGCTTAGGTGAGTGGTTAATTGTGTTAAACGGTTTTAATTTGGTTGGTTCGAGTATACGGACTAGGTTGGGCTTGGTAGACCCACCTAGAGTTAGGATTAGGGTGGTAGCCTAATCCTAAACTTGATCTAGAGCCTTTGGTTGAACTCATTTTATGGTGGTGTATGTCTTGCATAAATTGCGATATGAATGTCTATGTATATTGCCTTATACATGTGAAATGAGATTGGACTTATGATGCTTGAGACATGCATAATGATGGTTGTTGGTGAGTATGTGCTAAGCACAAGGTTTATGAAATGAGTAATGTGATGTGAGTAAATATTGGCACTAGTAAACTTGGATACAAATGATCGATCATTAGGATGTTAGTGTGTACACATGAGTCTAAAGTCGCGCGTGGCCTTGGTGGCGTTGAGTCACCAAGGAGGAGTACGGGTTCGCCCGGAATTGTAATTGAATATAGTCGGTGATGAGTGGAATCCCATCGACGGGGCATGAGGATGAGTGGAATCCCCTCCGCAAGACCGGTGATGAGTGGAATCCCACCGAGGTAATGTGGTTGTTGGATATGAGTTTCCAACGTGTCTATCCGCGTATTCGGGTCTTAACTAGGTGCCAATGTTGATTGATATGTGTATCAATGTGTTGGGATTTATGAGCTGTTTGGATGTTTAAATGTGATCACATGTTTGGTAGTGTTGAGCTCATGATTATGGCATATATGTGATATATTGCTCATGCATCTATATCTTGTGGACTCTTGGTAAATGTAAATTGCCTTGGCTAGATCGTGCTCGGACCCTGCAATGTTGAGGTTTGTTTTTAGAGCTTACCCTCACTAAGCATTATTGCTTACGCTCTCTTTGTTCAACATTGCAGATCCTTAGTTCGTGGGTTGCTCGGGCAAGTGGAGGGCCTCCAAGTGTGATTTTGGACTGTGTTCATCAAGTATGGTTTTAATGCTAAGACATGTAATAGTTTAAGCAATGGGATGTGTAAGGTTTTGGTGGTTTGTTGTCGGTTGCTAGGAGCATGTTTAGACTCCATGTTATGTCGCTTTTGTGTGGCTTGTGATGCCATGTCTAAGTTGTAATCCATGCCTAATTGCTTACTTTGAGTGTTAGCCTATGCCTTAAGAGTTTAACATGTGTTTGAATGTTGTTTGAATGAATGCATGTTGTGGATTGTTGCCTTGTTATTAGACATGTTAAAGTTGCGTTAAAGCATGATAGTAATGTTGTTGTATCTTGGGTTTAAATGCTTGGCTGTTGTATGGTGTCTTGAGGATGTTTTGGGGCATCCCCGTGCCTCAAAACAGCCCAGAAAAGTCTGCAGACAGGGGGTGTTTCGGAACGAGTCCCCGTGTTCCAAAACGGCCCCTGTGTATATGGCATGTCGTTTCGAAACGGATGAGGGTCGTTCCGGAACGTTTTCGCTACTGGAATTTTGAGAAATTGGCGAGATTAAGCCGTTCCGAAACGGGCCTTTGAAGTTCCGAAACGGTCAAATCTCGTTGACCACGAGATATTGACCGTCAAGTCCGTTCCGATACGGGTCTCCCCTGTTTCGGAACGGTCACCTTGTGGTTGACTAAGGCCCGTTGACTAGGTCAGGGCGTTTCGGAACACCCTATAGGTGTTTCGAAATGGCCTGCTGAAATGAAGTAAAATGGACTATTTACATTTGTTTGGTCGGTGAATGTTTCGTTGTTTGTATCTTCCGCTGTTGTGCCACACTTAGGTCTAAATTATGCATGTAGACAAAATAAGATAAAAAGAAATTTTCTGGGTCGTTAACCGAGGGGAAGCCCTAACGGGTTTCGCTTCGGTTTTCTCCGTGTGGCCCACTCGGACCGGTCATCCGACCAGACCGGGACGAGGGGGTTACAAAATATAAACTATAGTCAATCCTTAAATTAAAAAACACTAAATCCTGAAAATCACGTCTTTTCGTACCGATGTTGCTTGTAGAATGGCCATTAGAAAAAAAATATATAACAGAGACGATTTCGGTGAAAAGGGATTTGAAACGACAATTCGAGAGGGTATGAAAATAGGAGCTACTTTTAATCTAGCTGATTACATTCCCCAAATTAGAGGACTCGATCTTCGAGGACTAACAAAGCGAATGAAAATTATTGCTAAGGATTGTGATGACTTCTTAGAGAAGATAATTGAAGAGCATGTTCGATCTAAAGACCAAAAAAAAGTCAAGGACTTCGTCGATGTCATGTTGGGATTTGATGTCATGTCCGACAATAATTTCGTCGGCGGACGGTGGCTAGAATGGCAAAGGAAAAAAATTTTGAAAATTTTAATTTAGAGATTAACTATAGTTGGTATTTGATTTAATTATTTGGAAAAAAATATATAAATATAATATATATAAAAATAATTTAATTTAAAATTTATTTTAAATAATTATTAATTGTATGTTGAGTCCTTGAGTTTTTTAATCTTTATTAATCAATTTAATGGTGTTCAGCGGTATTTGACACACGTGGTAGACTCATCCAATATATAAACTAATCACTTTAAATAGGAAAATTCTACCACGTTCGACGAACACCGCTGAACATCACTAACGACGAACACCACTGAACATCATTAAATTAATTGATAAAGATTAAAAATCTCAAGGACTTAACATATAATTATAAATTATTAAAAATAAATTTTCAATTAAATTATTTTCCTTATATGTTATATTTTTAAATAATTGGATATTTTTCAATTAAATTATTTATAAATAATAAATTCGAAACCCTAAACAAAAAACCATAAACTCTAAATCCTAAAACCTAAACCCTAAAATAATAAAGATATTTTTCAATTAAATTATTTAAAAATAGAAAACCCCTAAACCTCAAATCAAAATCCACAATCCTTAAAGCTTTAAAACGTAAATCATGAATCTTAAATCATAAACCATAAATCTAATATTTGAAGGTCTTCACTTTTGCTTCTAAAATGACTGCTACCAATGATTTTTCGCCCGAAAACAAACTTGGAGAAGACGTAAAAGTCCCAACAATGAAGTTAAATATGTTTTGATTGACATTCGAGGCTCGATTACAGGCTTGGAGAAGGTTATTTGTGACTTAGGGTTTAGGGTTTAGATTTAGGGTTTATGGCTTAGGGTTTTGAGTTTTGGATTTAGGATTTTTATTTTTAAATAATTTAATAAAAAAATCTTTATTACTTTATGATTTATTATTTAGGGTTTAGAGTTTATTGTTTTTTTTTTGTTTTGAAATAATTTAATTGAAAAATATTTTTCATATTTCAAGGTTTAGGGTTTACTATTAGGATTTTGTGTTTAGGGTTTAGGATTTTTTAAATAATTTAATTGAAAAATATCTAATTATTTAAAAAATAAAAAAATATAATATATATGGAAAATAATTTAATTGAATTTTTATTTTAAATAATTTATAATTATATGCTGAGTCCTTAATATTTTTAATCTTTATTAATTAATTTAATGATGTCTAGCGGTGTTCGTCGTTAGTGGTGATCAACGATATTTACCGAATGTGATAGACTCATCCCTTTAAATATATTGTTTTAGGAATGAAATACTAAAATAATCTCTCTCTTCATATATATTAACAAATATATAACAATATTAAAACATAAATATATTCTTTCCTTCTATGTTTCATTTCTCCTTCCAATTCCTTTCAAACCACACAAACAAATGAAAGAACAAAAAATGAACCTGCAAACATAGGAAGGTAATATATCTACAGTAAATTCAATAGTGTTTTTTCCCTCTTTATATTAAGGTTACACATATTGATTTATTCTGATATGTATCATTTTTTTTTTCTAAAGAACAATTCTAAAATTGTCATTAAATTTTTTAAAATTTTATTAAATTTACGAGAATGTCACGCAAAAACATCGTAAAGTAACGGACCCAACGAGTGGTCCCAGGGAAAAAGAGGATGCTATTCATCCTAAGAGACCCGAGTTTAATTCGCTTTGTCTGCAAGGTGTGTGGCACATCAAAAGATTAAAAAAAGTATGAACAAATACTACCTTATAATTACCTCAAGACTATTAAAAAAACATCATAAAGTAACTTGCGACTTCAATTGATAAAAAAATTGTTAAATTTAACTATCAACATTAATTAAAAGAATAAACTGATAAAATTTCAAAATATAACAATTTTTTTAATAATTTAAAGGTGTTTATAAGGTAATATCTGTTCATAGATATTCTTAACCCTTTGACAATGTGCATACACCTTGTAGACAAAGAGATTTGATATGTATCTCTTAAAATGAACATCATCCTCTTTTTCACTAGGACACTTGTTATTTTCAATACGACATGTGTAGTAAAAGAAAAAATGTAACACCCAGATTTGGGGGTCGGGTGAAAATAATATTAAAATAATGTTTCAAGTTTTGGTTTCACAATTAAAATAATAAAATATTATTTTAGGCCTCGAGTTTTCAAAACAAATAATTTATGTTGGACATGTTTTAATTTTAAAGCCCAATTCCATGGAATTTGGAAATTGAGATTGCTATCCTCATTAATGGTAAAAGTGTAATTAAATGGTCTTTCAATTAAAACCCCTTTTTGTTTAAAATAGTCCTTGTCATCTTCATCCCCCTCTCCTACATCTCCATTTCACTACATAAGAAGCTCTTCTTCTCCAAATCACTATTCCATCATCTCTTTTGCTCTTTATTGGTGATTTTTCAAATGTAAAATTATATTTGACTTGTCCTCCTCTCCCTCTACAAGCTAGTACCCTTAGTTTTCATTATTGTTCATGATTTTGAAATTTGAAGTTTTTGATTAAAAATGCTATCTTTATTGTCTTAAACCTAAGCTTTTGATTTGTTGATGTTATATGAGTTATTTACAACCTATAATGATGTGAGCACGATTATGCCACCCAACGATGTAACTTCAACCTTTTAGGAAAGTTTTCTTTTTCACTTGTTACATACTGATGTGTAACATTTTTTATACTTATATTATTTATATTAGTATGTTTGGTGTGTTTTAACTTAGTTTGATAGAAATTATGGTGTGTCTATATTTGTTTCTGAAGGAACGTTGTTTCTGAAGCAACATACCCCTTTATCATATAAGGTCCAACATATATGAATTTTAAAGGGTTTTATGATGATTCTCGGATTTGGGTTTAAGTGGGGTTATAGAAGGGTTTAAAGGTTGGTTTGGGGTTGCCATGTGTTGGAAATTGAGGGCTGATGTTAGTGTGATAGTTAGGGGTTATTTTGGGAGCATTTAAGTGTGTTAAAAAGGTTGAAATCAAGAGTTTTGGACTATGCTAAAGGGCTGCTCGGGATTGAGGTTTTGGGAGTTGTTCTTAGCTTGAAATCTTGTGTTTTGTGCTTGAATAGTGTTCTGGGTTTGCTACATTTATTTGTGAACTTATTTGAGGTTGTTTTGATTGTGTTGAGTTGATTAGAAGCAATAAATTGTGTTGGTGAAGCCTCGGGAACAAATCTGGAATCGTTGGAAGCTTGATTGGCTAGTGTGTTGAGCTTGGAATAGTCGGTGAGTGGTTAAATGTTTTTAAATGGTTTTCAAGTGTTGGTTCAAGCATGTGGACTAGGTTGGGCTTGAGCTTGGTAGACCCACCTAGAGTTGGGATTAGATTGGTAGTCTAATCCCAAGCTTTAGTTAGAGACTATGGTTGATTTTTATATGTTGTGTATGCCTCATGTTTAATTGTGCTTATGGTGGCTATGTATATTATGTTATACATGTTGTTGAGGCATGGTATTGATGCATTGTTATATGCATGTGGATTGTGCATGATGGTGATCATGGTGAGTACGTGCTAAGCACAGAAGTTGATATGAAATGATGTTGTGAAAAGTGTATAGTATTGGCACTAGTATGCTTGGGTACAATGATCGATCATTAGTATGTTTAGTGTGCACACGTGAGTCAAATGCGCGCGTGGTCTTGGTGATGGTAGTCATCAAGATGGAGTACGGATTCACCCGAAAATTCTTCTTATATATGTTAGTCGGTGATGAGTGTAATCCCATCGACGGGGCGTGAGGATGAGTGGAATCCCCTCCGCGTGGAACAGTGATGAGTGTAATCCCACCGTAAGGTAATGGTTGTTGGATGTGAGCTCCAACAGTTGTAATCCGCGTATTCGAGTCATAGCTAGGTGCCAATATGGATTGATATATGTGCTTGTTAGTACATCGATATATGTATTCTCGTGTTGAGCTTGTGACTTGTTGAGCATGGCATAATATTGAGTTACGTTTATGCATCATATTATATTTTAGCTTTTGCGGTTCGAAGGTAAGATCATGCATTCTACCTTGGTTGTGTGCTCGTGCTTGGACCCTGCATTGTCGAGGTTTGTTTTATGAGCTTACCCTCACTAAGCTTTATGCTTACGCTCTCTTTTGTTCGACAATGCAGATCCGTAGTTCGTGGGTTGCTTGCGCAAGGAGATGGCCTCCAAGTGAGCTTGTGGTGCTATCTTAGCTTTCAAGTATGTACTTTTAAGTTATAAGGTGTAATAGTCAAGCAATGAGACATGTGTGTTGGATTTGAGCTTTTGATGTATGTGGGTGATATGTTTATGGTTGCTTATGCCTAGTAGGTTGGCCTTGTGCCTTTTGGTGAATGCTCTTATGTATGTTTGCCTAAAGCATGGATCTTAAATGATATGAATGATTCTTATGTTGATTTGATGATTCCTTAGAACGTATGGCTTTTGCATGTTTGTTGAGTGCTAAACATGTTTTTATATGGTGCCTTGCATCTAGAGTTGTTGTATGTTTGGTTTGGAAGGTTTTAGGTTGTGTTTGAGGCAGTCTTGTGCCAAAAACCAACTAAAATCTGTCTGCTCGCAGAGGGCGTTTCGAAACGGTTGACCCCGTTTCGGTACGGTCCCTTTGTTTTAGGCCAGGCGTTTTAGTACGATTGAGGGGCGTTTCAATACGTTTTTGCCTTTGGAAATCTAAGATTTTGACGATAAATTGGAGTATCGAAACGGGCCTTGGCATTTCGGAACGACCTTCGTATCGTTGACCACGAGAAGTTGACCGATGAGGGCGTTTCGATACGGTCTACCCCTGTTTCGAAACGGTCTTCTCGGTTTGACTTTGGCCAGTTGACCTAGTCAAGGCGTATCGAAACACCCTATGGGCGTTCCAATACGGCCTGTTGTTTAAGATAAAATGGGCTGTTTTTGGTATGCTGTTTGGTTGTTCGTCTCGATTGTTTGCTTCCGTTGTTGTTGTTTCACATAGGACATTTAATGCATCTAGATAAGATAATAATAAATGAAAAAGTTTTCTCGGGTTGTTAATCGAAGTGAAGCCTTAACGGGTTTCGCCTTGGTTATCCCCGTGTAGCCCGCTCGAACCGGTCAAGCGTCCGGACCAGGACGAGGGGTTAAAAAAAAAGAACTCTTGTCTAAGATCTAATTATTTAACTATTTTTGTTTAATTTTTATCTACTGCTCAATTACTCTAGCAAAGTAGAGCTTATCGTATTTAAGAATATATATTCACCCGTATGAATTGTGTATTATTTTATGTACTATTAATAAATAAAATAATAATATATTATTAAAAATTATTAGTGTTATATAGCTTTATTTAGAGTTATTTTGGACATTTTCAAAAACAGACTCCTATAAAATCATAAATCATGATTAAATATTGTTAAACACGTTATTTTCATTGTTTGTTAATAAATTTTGAATGAATTAAATTGTGAGTATGATATAGAGCTTGATTTTGAACAATAAATACAAAAATTTGAAGAATATTGTATGATTTTTTACCGTTGGAGTGAAGAATAATAAGAAAGAAAAATTAAAATTTACTGTTAGATTAATTTATTCATTTAATAAGTTAAAAAATAAAAAGTTAAAAATAAATAATTCTAAGGGCCCAAACTGGTTGGGGTCTTAAACGGTCGCTTATGGTATTCTCTTAATAGTCTACCTTGACTTTATTTTTTGACACTACAAATATTTGCCATGTTTTTATTTTATTTGTTCTTCATTTATAAAACATAATACAAATAAAATTAAAAGAGTAAGTCGCATCAATATTATTATTGTCAAGTTTTCAAGGTTTGTGGTATTTTTTAAAATTTTATGATCTATAGTTATTTTTATCAAATCAATGGAATAATCAATAATTTTTGATTAAAAACATGTAATAATTACTGCATGTGACATCATGTTTTCATGGCGATTTTTTCTTTGTTCGATTGTAGTCGACATATAATTTCGACGACTTTCCTTAAAGTCAACATGTAGTTATGATAACTACTTCTGGCACTATAGCAAACATCATATATTATAAAAAATACACCTAAATCTTAAAATAAAAATCTAATCAACAACAATGTCCATTAATTAATATGACTTTGAAAGCGAAGTGACGAGTTGATCCCTCGATCACCAAGCCCCAAACTATGAATAAGGTAGAGGGTGAGGACCGCGACTCTGTACTTCATGCAAATTTAACCAATCATGCCTCCAGCAAATTTTAAACCATTCATGCCATCGAGAGGGTCGTAGGGCGACTGGGCGAGGACCACACTCGAAATTGCTGCAAATTTAAACCACTCTTTTTTTTTGTGTTGAAAAAATTAAACCGATTAAGCTAAACGTTAAAGAATGCGAATTGACTTTATATCTAAAATCGAACACATATATTATTAAAAAATAATTCACGTTATAATTTTTAGATTAAAACATATAAATTTCATTAAAAAAAGTAAAATAGCAAGATGAGTACTAGCACCAGCCAATAAAATTTATCGGCCGCACCTGATTCTAGTCCATTCACTGCCGTTACTCAACAAATTAGCATCCGCTTTTAATTTTATAATTGTTACGTTTTTGTATTTCATACATATCTTTTAAATTTTTTGCGCGGGTGAGGAGGGAATGCATATAAAGAAATATCATTGAAAATTTTCATTATATTTAAAATATAATAATATAATGATTCAAACTAAGATTATATGAAAGATTTTTTCTTTTAGTTTCTTGTAACACACGTATTGAATTGTATGATGTACAAAGCTGCCAACACTTTCTATGTACTTACTACCTAACATATGTCTGTCCAGTTTTCCTTTATTTTCTCTTACCTATTTAGGACCACCACATTAAACCTCGAGACAAATACAAATCTAATCAATTAGAAAGAAAAGAAAACACTAAACATCAAATTCAATTATCATCTTATGTTCTAAATTTTATTATGATTTAAATTCCACCACACTTTTATCGTTTCCGAAAATATTCAAAAACAAAGCCGTGGTGACCCTTGTCACTTGAGGAGCGTTATGTCTACCTTCGTACGGACAAGAAATTGGATGGTTGGATATGGAATCTTTTGGGAGATTTTGATGTTTTGGTAGGTGAAAATAGTGTGCTAGATGTTAATGAATCTGGGTTTGAAATGCGTTTTGTGGAAATGAGGGGAGCCGTATCTCTATCATATACATTCGGTTCTCCATCAATAAATTCTTTTTAAAATTTAATACGCCAAGACGAAATTTTAGTATGAATATTTTTCTTTATTTCTAAATTATTGTCCTTTGTAGGAAAGAATTATAAAAATATAATAAAACGGTTTTAAACCGAGATAGTACATGTTTTGGCATGCATGTACGCATGATTCCAAAAGCAGGACATTGGCAAAAGAATCCAACCATTTTGAAACGCGCTCAATATGTTTACATTAACAACATTATTCTTGCACGTTTCCTACGTTGAAATTAAACCATTTCCCCACACGTTGAAAGAGCAATGTCGATTTCTCGGCTTGATTTAGTACCGTGGACCGATCGAGTTGCTGGTTTGAGTAACCTTGTGGTTCAGGATTTCCTAGGCTTTGTTGTATGCAGGCAGCACATGCCACACAAAAAACACGTTTATTCTCTTTGTACGCAAATAAATGTCTCCACGAACCAATGCACAAATGATTTTTCTATAATTAATGAATTTAACCCATAGTTTTATGTGTTCATCTTTTTCTTATGTTCGATGACGATAAATATTATTTTTCTATAATCAATGACAACGTTAAAGGGCTTCTCTATACCCAAAATTTATATGTTTCCCATGTACAAATGGATCAATATCGGAAGCCCTTTGACATGGTGCTTAACATTTTAAAAAAACTTAAATATACATTTGGTACTTGAACTAGACACCACTTAAATTGGTACTTAAAGAATTTTTTTCTTAATTTGATACCATACTTTAGTTTCATTCATTATTTTGGTACTATTATTAACAATTTTTTTTCTTAATTTTTCTATAAATATTATTTTTTTTTTCTTAAAGAATTTTAAGAATTTTTTTTCTTAAATATACATTTGGTACTTGAACGAGGCTTCGAATTCTTATAAAAAAAAACAATTTTAGTTCCC
Source organism: Hibiscus tridactylites (assembly GCA_958450335.1). NCBI lineage: Eukaryota > Viridiplantae > Streptophyta > Magnoliopsida > Malvales > Malvaceae > Hibiscus > Hibiscus tridactylites. The sequence goes on from OY288282.1 coordinate 77,821,806, forward strand.
TAAATTTATACATTCTATCAATTTGATCCTAATTCAAAACAATTCAATAAATTTAACCTTTCATACTTAAAAATTACATCTATTTAGTTAGTTTTTCACGATATTGTCAAACCAAATGAGTCTATTGGATCAAAGCAAAAATTAGATATCTGCATTCTACGATAAATCAATAAGTTATTGTTAAACTTTTATTATATTAGGAGAGTAATATAACATTTCTGGGAGAAGAATAAATAATTTAGGAGAAAAACAAAGAGTAAATTGATAGAATTTTTAAATATATAGGGTTAAATTTATTCATTTGTTTTGTATTAGGTCCAAATTGATAAAATGTATAAGTTTTGGTATCAATTCAGTAGAAAGTGTCTAGTTCAAGCACCAACTTGGGAGTAAAAATTCTTAGGTACCGAATTAGGAGAAGGTGCCTAATTCAGGAGAAAAAAATCTTTAGGTACCAACTTAGAAGAATGTGTCTAATTTAGATACCAAATGTATGCCTTGAAACAAAGCTACAAATATCATTCAATCTTGACAAGCGACGTGATAATTGTGAGCTTTTATCCGTTTGGTTTTAAATTTAAATAATTTTTCATACACTTACAAATTATGTTGTTTAAATCCGGATCACTGACAGTAACATGTATAAAGGAGATGACTATTACTTTACCTCCTTTCTCCATCGAGTAATGTATATCACTCTCATTGAATGGAATAAACATATGTAAATATAGAACTCTTAAAAGGCAAATTGAAGGAGCTACGGTTAGGGTTTAAAAAAGTCGAGTTACTTGTAATTTCCTTGAGCTCTTGACTTTGGCTTAGGTAGTTTGTACTGTATTTGTAGATATGAAGTTTTGGGTTTAAATGAGTCATGTTATTAGTATCCCTATGCTTTGATATATATGGGTTTTGAAGGAACAATAATGTGACTTGTCACCGGCCTACCTGTAGTGTTGATTCATACCAGGTTGGCGTAAATCGCGACTCGGTAACGATCTTATCGGATCATTCAGTCTTTCCAAATGGCAATTTCACCATCTGCTGATCTCTTCTTGAAGGGTTGATAACTTATATGTCACACTTATAGACCGAGGAAAATATGATTATGTGATCATATTCAGCTGAGTTTAACTGGATAGGTTTATAGCTTCGTTCCTTCTTATCCTTATGAGAACAAAAGTACTACCAGAGGACTTACTTTTACTAGAATGCAGATGAAAAAATGTTCTCCTGTTACAGGTTTAGAAGTAGGGAAACGATTAGGAAATGGCTCTCCATATGTAATCTGTTTTCGATTTTTTATATCTAAATTACTTTGTGCAGACTGGAAGCCTGGAAAGGACTGGGAGTTGGCTCTCATTGAATGGTTCTATTGTATTTGGGAGTTTGGGAGGTGGCACTGGCACAGAATGAACCACTGCTCTGGTTGGTGACACCTTTGAAGATATACTTAACAATGTCATTCAGGCAGATAATGGCCAGCGCAAAACTAGTTTTATACAGCTTGTTGCTGAGAAAACTTATACTTCTGGTGCTTTAGATCAACTTCTTGAAGTTCAGAAGCTTGATACTCATGACATTGAAGGGGAAATTCATGCTTATTACAACACAATTTCTCAACCTTGTGTGGTTTGTAGAGAATTGAGTAACGGCAAACTATCATGCCGCTATTTGGATGAAAGCTTGAAGATTGTGAAGAACTATTTGATAGCTGCAACTGCAAAGGACTGTAGTTTGATGATTAGTTTTAGACCAAAGGAAGACGGTAGCAATACAAGTTTTGGACCAAAGGAAAATGATTAGTGTTGTATTTAGTATTGTCATAGTATTTGAAAGTGATCCCTTGGAGTATTGTTTTGATTCATGCGCTGATTTTGTAGCCCAAAATTATTTGAAGTCAAAATTTTGCTCATATAACTTCCTTTGGGGCCATAACAAATTGCTCAATCCTTGAAAGAAACCTATAAAGACAATTCATTACACAGCTCTTTGTTAATAAGGAAATTCTTTTGGGATGAAATCAGTCTTCTATGGCAAGTTACATGCATATCTTATTGTGTTGTGAATTTCTAGGTGTATTTCATTGATTTGGATCTGAAAACTTTGAAGAAAATGGAAACCTTTTACGAGTTGGATAAGAAAATTGTTAGCTGCTCTTCTCATATGGTGAAAACTGAGCAGGAAACCGATAAAGCCGTTAGAATGAACTCCAATGGAAGTGTACGAGATCAAGATATGCATTGGAAGACAGTTTCCTAAACTGTCATACTGAAGTTTTTACTGGTAAATGCAAGTAGTTCAATTTGTTCCTTTCACCTCTTTTGGGGGGCTTTTGGATTTCCTTTGGAGAAAATAATCTTTTGCTTAAAGATTTTATTCTAGTTCATTTCATTTTTGTTTTCCTTCTTGGCTGTAAACTGAATGGTCCTTTATTGGTTGGAACTTGGAAAGAATTTAAGCCTTTTTCCCATTTGATGTACCATGTCCATGCAACGTGGACCACCTTGATATCAGATAAATGAATGATTACCAGAAATGTTATACTTTGTTCTTTTATAAATGAATGATTTCTTTCGTGTTTGGTGAAGCTATAATATTTCTCGACCCCTGCTTTCCAAGTATTGTAAGTTGTCAATAATTGTCCATTCTTGACACTGGACTCAACACTTTTCCTTTGCTTGAACGAGGTAATGCATTTCAATATCTTGCAGTGTTTATATTTGTAATACATGTATGCCTCGTCTGGTTTCAGAGAGAGAGAGAACTGCTTAACATTTCATTTCTCGTGGGTGCTTACTGCTTCACATGAGAAAGAGGGGGAAAATGACTGAACACAAGGGTTTGAGGTAACAGCGAAAGTGATGTATCAACTACTCACTGCCACTACATCTCGAGCCCTCATCACAAATTAATTCATACAGCTGGATGTTGAATTTACTGCCTTCTGTTTTGTTGGAAACCTTGACGGATGAAAATTGTACTCTTGCTTGCTTTGAAGCAACTGAGAGCAGAAATTCTCTTTTAAAGCTTAACTAATGGATTCTGTTATCTGTTTGCTTTGACCAGTAAATGTAATGTTTTGCCTGTGCCGGTTAGGTAATTTAACATAATAAACTTCTTAAGAGTAACCGCTTGAGTTATACATGGAAAGGTCTGTTTTTTTTTGTCAATCTCCTGTTCGATGTTAGGTTGGACCCCAATGATCTCATTTCTCAGCCATTAGCCTGTAACTTAACCAAGAATTTGCTTTGAATATTTAAGATGTTGGAGTTAGAGGCGAGCTAGGAAGTTTTAAAGTGATTGGACCATGGAGCTAGAGAGTACATAGAAACCCTGTTAGATTTGTACTGAAAAGCTCCAAGGTCACAGGTCTGACAGTGTTCTGCAACCAGAAGAAAATGTTCTATCTGGTTACTCTGACAACATCCTCGGATAAAGCATTTCATTCAAAACTGATTCAAGTTCATTATGACATCCAAGTCCAACTCTGAAAGTGTTTTTTCTTCCCTTTATGAGTGTGTTGTGTTTGGCTGTCCCTGTAATTTTCTTCACATTTAATGAGCAAGATGCCATTGGTAACCAATCAAACATCTTCTGACTGGCATTTACTACTCAACCAACCCTGTCAGTCCATTTAGTTCCCAACCAAACTTCTATCCATAATGCATAAGAAAAAAACACCATTGGTCCATTACCTCACTAGACAAAAAGAATACATCTAATCAAATTGAGAGACATGGTAATAATTTTATATAAATAAAGGATGGTTATTGGTTTGGATCCATTAGAAAAAGGCTTCTTCACATTCCTATTCTATTACAACTCTGGTTAGTGTCTGTGCTTTATTCAGAAATCAGAACCATGTCAAAGGTTCTTTTCCCTTCAAACTCTATTTAGCTTCCATATTTGTTTTTTATGTTATTTGATGTTACTTCTGTTTATGCATTTAATTCATCAATTTCTTCTCTGCCATTCTCTCCCTGCAACCTGCACTGACATCCTACAGGACATTTACTGGTCATAGGATATTGTTCTCAGCTAAGACAAAGTACTACAGAATCTGACTCCTTTCTTTTCCTGTTGCAGAAAACAGTCCTGTCAGTGGAGCTGTTTTGTCCAAAGTGCAGGCAGAATGTAATGAAGGTAATTTCCGACGTTGTAGGGATAACGTCTATCGCCCTCGATGCATCAAAAAATACGGTAACGGTGACAGGTGATGCCGATCCGTTTAAGATCATTAAGAGAGTAAGGAAATTCAGAAAACATGCATCCATAGTAAGTATCGGGGCTGCGAAAGATGAGAAGAAGGATGAGAAGAAGGACGAGAAGAAGGACGAAAAGAAGGATGATAAGAAGGATGAGAAGAAAGAAGAGAAGAAGAATGACAGGAAAGATGTTATAATATACACTCCAAGGACATGCCAGAAATGTGATGTTTGGTATGTTGTGAATGATGACTTTTACCGTTCTTGTTCCATTCTGTAAAACTAAGATCCTCATATTCCTAATGTAATCATTTGTTGTAAATTTAAGTTTCTAGTTTTCACATGATAAGAGGCAGAGGAACTCATTTCTTTCCAGTACTTATGGATTAAGCATGAATAGCTTTTCCCTTATTATATCATGAAAATGTCAATGTTTCAATTCATGGGCAAATTTAGTATATTTAAAGTTGACATTTGCTTCATTGTTTATTACTGCTGGTTTGTTTAGTTTGAAGTAAGATAATTAAGGTTAGGCAGAGCACAAATGTATCCTCAATGCTGACAATGGAGGGGTCACTTTTTCCATACAAATTGAGATGTTGATTTTGATGAAACTATCTAATAAATAAACACTGATATATGGAAAGCTGTCTATTTTATTTGATTAAGCTCGTTTGATCCATTTCATTGGAGTAGGAAAGACTATAGAAAGAGATTGTCACATTTTTTTTGGCTATTAATAATTTAATCGCCCTTTTCCAAGTCCCACCAAAAACTTCCAATTTAACCTTGTTATTTAGTTTAGTTCTTCTTTTGGCAACTCCATTCCAGGCAAAGCAAAAACCTACCTGAAAAACCATTCTTTCAAAAAGAAAAGTGAAAGCACATACCAGGTTCCTCTATTATAGTGATTGTATCGAATTTAGTCCTTTTACTTTTAGTTCTTGTACTGGTAAAAAGTATCAAACAAGGCCAAATTTGGCCATTTAATAGTAGAGTGGCTAAATGACAAGATAGTAGAGGGGAGAAATTGAATGCTTAGAAACAGGGCAGTGAATCTCTATTTCTGTTTACAACCATTCTGAACCCCTATGGACCAAACATAAAACGTCTTTCTTCTGCTCATTGATCATCAAAATCTACATCCCCAAGGACAAGAGAATCTTTGTACCAAAAAAATGAGTTCAATAAAAGAAGAACCAACACATGATATTGCAACAACGAATGTACCCTTAGTTATAAGAAGCTGAAAAGATCTGCAAATTATTGATCCGCATTCTACAAAATCACTTGGAAATGCCCATATTCACATTTAAATACTAAAGAGCAGTAGCATAGAGAAACAAAGTTGAAAACTACCTTGGCAAGTGGCAATTGAATTTTGTATCTAACCGATCAGAATCGTGATTGCCACTCGAGATAATTTCATGAACACGTTTCAGTTTATTTCGTCATCAACTCATCATGTCTCTCAAGAATCATCCTGGGCATGAAAGTGAAGTCTTTCACCTCAAAATTATTGCAATTTGGACTGCCAGTAGATTTAGCTTTAGTATTTGAAGGACAAGCAGTTACCCCAGATCTCACACGAACATAAGTCGCAAATGAAAACCGAACATCATTTTCTACTAAGAGCTTAGATGTGTACCACGGCTGGAAACAAGACAAGTCAATGAAAGGAATGAAGGTATCACATTCAAATCTCGTCTCAATTTCAGTAATGTGGATGGCTTCACAACCTGGAGCATTGAGTGTTTCCCTGCATTTTTTAAACATCAAAAATACATATTGCCCCAACAATATGCAATGAAATTCAACAATTCCTACTAAAATCTTACCTAAATATCTGGCCACCGCCGATGACAAACACCTTCTCTGTTGAAAAACAGTAAGGAACCTCAGCTAATAGTTCCAAAGCTGATGGAATGCTCCCACATATTACAACATTTTCTCCGGTTGTAATATCAGAACCCCGGGAACGAGTGAGGACAACATTAAGGCGACCAGGTAAAGGTCTATTTTCAAGTGGAATACTCTCCCAGGTTTTTCTACCCATTACCACAACATTCTTCTTATGAGGATCTGATGTTGTCACTGTAAGTTCCTTGAAGAATTTGAGATCAGAAGGCAGTCTCCACGGTAACTTACCATCTTTCCCAATCCCCATTTCACGAGTTGCTGCCACCACAACTTGGTAATTCCTCAGGGGACTCCTGGGTTGGCTCCCTAGATTATCACCCGACATTGCAGAAAAACCAGGCTTTGCGGTCTCATTGAAACCTCTTAAAATTTGTGACCCAGAAATAAGATTGGAGAACCCATTTGCGTAACAACCCAGAAGAACCTGAAAATGAGGGAAAACGATAGTTAAAAAAATAAGTCAGACAATCGAGAATAACAAGGCAGGGGGGGATGCAAAATGTAAAACCCATATGATTTCACAAACCTTGGATAAAAGTATGTTATTCTGAGGACGCATCAACGTTGAGAAGAAACGAGAGACAAAGTCTTTGAATTTGGAACAAACGATCAAAAGAGCAATTACTATTTACTACTTTGAAGGGAAAAAAATTAAAGGGTTCGCAGAAGATATAGGTGTGAGTGTGACGAGCGAATTCCTTTTGCCTCACAAAAAGCTAAAACTTTATCATTAGTCTTCCGTTCTATAAAAATTAAAAGTTTAGTCCCCCTACATTCTTAAAAATTAATCCTCGTACTCTAGATTGTTGATTTTGATTTATGTATTTCTTAAATTTTCTCAAATAATACAAAGATAACATGTTTAAATAAGACTTGAAATAATAGAAAAATTGAAGTATACGGATTAAATTCACAACCTATATATACTATAAAGATTAATTGAAGAATTTGATCCAGATTCAATTTTGGGTTCGGGTCCAGGCTTGTAGAGGTTTGGGTTAACCTTAACGAGCCAAGGCCCACGAGGGCCCAGATTCAATTTTGGTAATATAAGAAACGGCGACACAAATGACAAAACCAAACGCCATTTTTATCTACTATTTTTAAAATGTAAAGAAAAAGCAAACAATAACCAGTTCGCACTGCAGTTCAGCGAGTCCAACGCAACCGTACGGTATTCTATATATACAAATCAATATCCGTTTGCTGAATCTGATAATCACCGGCAGAAAGTTTTCTATCCATCTTACAATATATACATAGAATATAAAATATTATTGAACACTTGGTCAAAGTCTTTTCGGCGCACATAAATCTCGTTCTCATTTTCACCAGCACAAGAACTTCTTTTTCTGCATCATATTCATCCATGCAAACATACACAGTCATTTATCTAACTGATGAAAACGCAATCATATATAGCATGCATGTATTGAATGTTGAATGGGATGAATCTTTTTGACTTACCTCATATTTGGCTTCTTCTTGACTATCTATATATGCAAGCAGTTCTTCCTGCCGAATTAATGCTTCATGAAGTGCCTGCTCACGCATACAAGCACAGTACCAAAAACATTTCATCATTATAGAAACTTATATACCATATATAAAAAAAGCTGTAATGCATCACCCTAACTCTCTCTCTTACATCAGAGAACAATTACCTTTTTTGTTGCAATTAGTTCTGCTTCTAGCGCATCCACACGATATACGGCCGCATTCAACAACTCCGCTTTCTCATGAGGCATCTCAAATCTTTTTGATTGCAGCATCTCAACCTTATCCTCAAGATCACCCAGCCTCATTACAACAGATGCCAGGAGGTCTGCCTCGGTAAATACTGGAGCAGGTGAAGGGGGACGAGTTTCCTCCTTGTATGTTGGTTCAACATGCTCCTCGGGGATGCTACATGTTAACTCAGTTGTACTCCGCTTTTTCATCAGATTCAATACCATTGTTCGGATAAGAGTTAAGAATGTCAAAAAGGCAACAACTAGGGCAGTGATATGACCATAGATTCCTTTTGGAGTTTGCCTTTCCAGAAGCAGAGGAGTCCCTGCAGTTAAAGACAGTAGAAAGTTAAACATATTGAAAATTTAGAAAAATAATAATCCATCTCTGGTTTTGGTTACACTGTTATCATTATTCATGAGTTGATTAGATCAGCAGAGAAAGAAAAAAAGAGATGTCCAAAGCCTGACAATATTCTGTTTATTTGGGACATAGATTATTACTAGAAACCTTGAATTTAATACCATGTGAAGATACTAAATGGTTGACACTGATTAGAAGGCATTAAACTTTTAATATAACCCCTGTATGCAGAGTATACACTATACACAATAATTTCTCCCGTTATATTAACCGAGTAAAAAGGGAGAACACAGCTTTTAAACGTAGTTCATTTTACTGACCTTTAGAAATGTGTGTACTCTGACGTGACACTTGTATCTCACATTCAGAATCTACAACCTTGTCGATCATGGGAACATATTCACCATGCTCAGAGGAACCACCTGCAGAGATTGCCTTGCCAGCCATTCTAGCCTACACAAACATCACAGTATGTTGTTATAACATCAAGATCAAAAAATCTATAGTGTGAGACTGAAAGTGTACTACTTCTTAGGATGTTACCATGTTATTTAATACAGTCAGCAAACCATCCACATACATACTGTTGGATAGAAGAAAGACTATCCTGCATTAGGTGGTGTTTTAAAACTGTGAATCTAGCATGTGAATGAAATCCTTTTATGCCACTTAATAAGTCATCGCAATTGCAAGTATCTACCTCTTCGCTAACAGGAGCCAATATTGGATGTAAATAGCTCCTAGTTTTCTTAGGGGAAGTAATGTCTTCCACTTCCGATCCCGACTCAGCTGCAGATGTGTCACTACTCTTCATCTGACATGGGATAAAAAGATAAACACAGAAATAAAATTGCAGAATATTTGCTGAACTCTAACAATGCAAAATTCAAAGCTGAGAAGGTATGATATGCATTGTGAAAGACAACTAGTGAACCATACCACAGGATAACATGGCTTATCATAGGCAAGTACCCTTCCTTCGCTGTTTGAAACTGTCACAATCTGTCTAGGAAATAGTGCTTCAACACTGGCAATCATCTGCATGAAGACAGTCACTCATATTGCTTAAAACATGTAAAAGATTGCACAGAAAAAGAAAGGGGATAGAAAAATAAGGAAAATTTATTAAGAGTGCATATCGGACCTTTAATATGTTGGGGTCTTTCCAGGGACCTTTGTCTGATCTCATACAACCTCCCTGATCAGCACAAGTGCAACTACCTCCAAGAAATTGCGGCAACTCACTAACCGTGTTCAATATATTAAAAACTTTTAGTTTCCAGTACAATTAAATGTGAATTAATCAGCATATAAGCAGCCAAAAAACATTTAATTACCTTGCATCAATAATTTCAAGCAACTTATTCTGGTAGTTGCTACCCAGAACCTGAAAGAAATTTAAAAAATGAGGTAACTTCTACCAACTGAGAAGAGTAGATACTTTAGTAGAAAGCCAAATCATACAAAGATTTTTAACTTACATTAATCTTACTAGCTGTTTTAGAATCAAGAAAAGATTTAACGGCTTTCAGTCCCATCTTAAAACCCGGACCAGCATTAATGATGAACATCCGGTAAAGAGTCTGCAGAGGGGCATTGATAATAAACAACATGTCATAGATCTTTCTTGTAAATATTGAAAATAGAAGCAATATTCACAAAATATCGGAGCACATTAGCAACTAGAACAACATCTACCTCAGGATAGTTATCACCATCAATCTTCTGCAGCCGCTTCACAAGATCTTGTGCAGACTTGCTAAAATTTTTGTAACCCTATGGAAAAAGTGACTGGGAGTGAGCATTGAGCAATATATATGTAAAAACATTGAATTAGACCAACATAAAAATGATGGCAGGGAAGACCATAAAATTATAACAACCAGCGTAAAACATACCATGCCTTGAACATCCAAAATAGTTGTGCTTGAATCTATGTGTCTCTTTGCAGCAATGGAGCAAGCCGGAAACTTAATTGCAAAACACTTTTCAAATTCCTGCACATGGTATCTCACATATCGATCCAAAGTTGTGACTCGCATGAGCTTGTCAGGTTCAACTTTTCCTAGCAATTCAATGTAAACAGGCCTTCCTTCCTTATCCACCCCATGATAACCTTGAGGGTAGTGCTTCAACACCTCATCCAACTCACTGAACTCAAAATCCTGATTAAATCATAATAACATCAAAAGAAGAAGAAAGAAAAGTCAGCATTGCTCTATATAAAACCAGGCAACAATTAAATAAACAACCTGGAAAGAAAGAAGTTATATATGTCCTTAAAATTTAGGATAGAGGCAAATATCTAATGCAGTAAGTAACCAAGATCTCAGAGAAAATGTGGAGCACTCTTGCAGTAAGATAAGATCACCTCCAAAATATTATCAGTACCAAAGTCTTTCCTCCATTGGATCATATTATCCCACATATGCTTCGCTTTTTCGATGTCAAACTTCCTCGCTTTCAAGAATCTGCAAGAAATCACCTATTTCCATAAGCACTGTTGCAAAAAGTAGAGAGGATTGCAATTTGCAACCTACCTGAGTAGCATATGATAATCGTCATGTCTAGCAGGAAGCAACTGCTCGGCGATTAACGCCTGCCGGAAAGCATCAACCGTCTGCAACTCCTCGATGTCTCGAAAGTCCTTAATCGAAAGAGAGAGACCGCTTTTCCTCCTACTGCTTTTCTTCTTAAGAGAACGTTTAAATTTAGTCGATGCCTTTATAGCTTTCTTCTTAAGATTCCCAATTCTAGTCTTCCTGTCATCTTCAGAGACTTCGAAATCCGATTTCCTATCTTTTCTTTCATCATTACTAATAATACCTTCAAAACCTACATAATTAACGACAAGTTCATCGACGATTCCTTAAAAACTGAATTTCAATCGGATAATCAGAAATATCAGTTCAGAGATGATACAGCAAGTAACAATCAAGAAACTATAAGTATGAATCACCGAATCGGTAAGTGATAGAGCAAAAGGTTTAAAAAGAAAAGCAGAGAAGTTCACTTACAGGGCCTTGCGAATCGATCGAGAGGACCGGACATCTTTGAAGGATCAGTATACAGTCGTCAAAACTGTAAACCACGATCAAGAACGTGTGGATGCGATTATATTTGAAAAACGAAACCGACAATGAATGAGAGAGTAACAGAGAACACTAAAGATTTACTATTGGGATCTGAAAAGAAACGGTAGTTCAAAGAAATCGATCTTCGGAAATGACGTGGCTGCTCAAGTTTAGATAGACAAACAGACAAAAGTAAGAATAAATTCATAAATAAATACATCGTGGAAAACTAAAAGGTAAAATGGTTTATTTATTTATTACACTATCAGCGGAGCAAACGACAAACAAGAAAGGGGCCGGCCTGTGGGTCCGACTTTCTCTCCTTTTGAAAAGTAAGCAGGTGGTGGCGTTCATAATCCGCTGCTGTGCGTATAAACCTTTCGCGGGAATTTTGCCGACGGTTAACGAGTTTCTGTCGGTGCCTTAAATTGTTCTATTCACTGTCAGTTAATTGTACCGGTAGTATCAGTCAAAATCCAGAGTAAAATTAATTTCGGCTTTAGGAGTCCAGTGTTTGGTGAAATTATATCTTAAGCTCGCCACATCATCTGTAGTCCAAACTAATAAAAAATATATATTTTATTAAAAATTTTTATGTTATTTTTTTTACCGAGTAAATCTTCACTCAGATTTACTGTAAATTAAATTAAAAACATTTTTTTACTAATTGTAGATTCACTTGGTAAAAAGATGATATGAAAATTTTTAATAAAATAGATGTTTTTTATTGGTTGAGACCATAGATGACGTGACGAATCGAGTCTATGATATAATTTGTTCTAGTGTTGTGTTTAAAGCATAAATTTTTTAAAAAATTATAATAATTAAGTTATTTAACTGACGTTAATGGTTAAATTCAGAATCCAACAAGTGATCTAAGTGAAAAAGTAGATGATGTTGAACCTAGGAGACTCAAGTTCAATCACAATGTCTACAAGGTGTATATGCATTGCTAAAAGATTTAAAATAACTATAAACAAATACTACCTTATAATCAATTAATGTCATGTATTATATGACAAATATATTGTTTCAGATCAAAATTGACCAAAAAGAGTAATTAATTCAATCTATTAGTTCAATGACTTCATTAATTTAATTCTCCATCATAGAAAATTAATTGGATAAAAAAATCAAAAAATCAATTTATATTTTTTTCCCAAAAATTCAACAACTTAAAGGCATCATTAATGGCTTAATGCAATCGTTTTAATTATATCCACTCAATTCTGGTTAATTTTTATTCAAATCAAGTTGTTCTTGAGTTTGTCTTTTCATTTTGGTATAATGGTAAATTAAATTATTATTGTTTATAATTTTTATCAATTTAATTTTTATTTTTATGTTAAATTTCGTATTCAATCTTTTGGAAATAGTCGATTTTAACATTTTATGTCTATAAAAGAGTCAAACCATACTTCTTTAAAAAAATATTGATTAAAATCGTATAATTGAGACGACATTAACATAACTTCTGCATAGCAGCCTAAGTGAGTAAGTGTACTTCATGTTATTTTTTAAATTTTATTTTTAAACATTTTTATAAATACTTAAATAATTTATTGACATGTCATATATGATAAATAATGTCATATCAACATAAAATATACATAGACTACTACACAAGTTGTCTCGTAAATATGATTTTTAGTCATCACGTTTATTAGAAAAATGTAATTTACCCAAGCAAGTTGATAGGCTGTTGTGGATAGCTTCTGGATAGAAGAGTCACCTCCATCAGTTCAGACGGCGGCAGAGGCAGACCGTCGGTGGCTAGATCCGTCATAAGATTCGTCATCTCTGTTAGGGTTTTCGTTTACAAGCTTCTTTTCTTCTCGATTTGAGCTTCAACAAGCAATCCATGCTGGTTAATCGAGAGATTCGGATCAACTGAGCAAGCTTTCGTAGGATTTTTTCATTTTGCGTTTTGGGTTTTTTCTTTGCTTTAGTCGATTGATTTTCTTTTGGCTTTTCGTTTTGTGTATTGTGGTTTCTCGTGTCGGTAGACTTCCTCCGACAGGTGTAACTCAGTTATGAACACGTGTCTTTTATTTTTAGTTTTTGTCTTGTTGTTTTATTTTTAATAAAGCTCAGCTGGTACTTTATTCATAAAAAGAAAAAAGTAATTTACCTCTTTTTAAAATATCAAGGTTAAATTTAGCTTTAAAATTAGAATAATGGATAATTAACAAAATGTGTACATGTTGAGAGTTTATGTCTAACAAAATGTATACATGTTGAGGTGTTCATTTTTTTTATTCAAGTTTGGTTTATATATAAAATTAACATATTTCATATTTATTTAAGTTTGATTTAAATCAAAGTATAAATCTAAATTTTTGTTCAAATTTACTTGTATTTATAAACACTAAATTCAATCTCGATACCTTGCTTTAAAAACAATGAGTTAGGCTATTTCGGCCTTCCGAGGCTAAGTTTAGCCCATGTTGTGAATGACTGTAATTTTTTTATCCAATATCATTTTTGGCCTAAAATTTTTGTCAAACTCTCTCAAATTTTGAGTGGACCTCTAAACTTGGACGAGTAACTCCAACCTTAAACTGGTTTAAAATTTAATCACTATAACTTTAAATCATTTTAGATTATATTTAAATAAGTTCATATTAGATTATTCTTCACTAATTATATTGTATTCTCTAATCAAATTAGATTATGAATTGAAATAATTTTAGCCATGTTTGGTAAAGAGAGGTTTGAGCAAAAATTAGAGGTTTGAGGCATAATTAAAGGTTTGACAAGTCAAATTCGCTAATATTGTTGTTTGGTGAATAGTGGATTGAGGTAAAACTGCTAATTTTGAAAAAGCTCATAATAGGAGTTTTTTGAGATTAAAGGTTTGATATTAGAGTTGTAAAAACTCTTTTACTCTTACTAGTTACCAAAAATCTCAAAATAACCTAAATTAAATATTTTCTCACCCTATTTATAAGCTAATCTATTCACTTTTTTCTTTTTATTATCACATATTTATATGTGTATTTAAATTTATTAATTAAATAAATTATATTAAAATAATTATATAAATAATAAATTAATATATAAATCATTTGAATATGTTAAAAAATTATATTAAAAATAATTTTATAGATCTAATTAATATTAATTAGATACAAAATATTGATAACTAATAAACTATTCAAACATTTACTGAATATAATCATGTCTTTATATGTCATTTTGCTTGTTTAAATAATCTAACAACTACCGGCTATCAATTAATTTTACCAAACACTTTTATACAATCAGCTAATACAATCCGCTAGTCAAATCAGCTAATGCAATCAGCTATCACTTATCAGCTAATGTAATCCGCTATTAGCTATTCGCTAATTGCCAAACAATGCTTTTATATTTGAATAATTTTATATTTTGGGGTTGTATTCTTGAATCAAATAGGGTTAAATTGAATTCAAATTTATATTGTGGGGGAGGATTTCTATTTTATGTTTTATGTGTGTATATATTTTACAACCTCTAATCCTTCGTAGTATTCTCAGTTGAATTTTTTTTTTCGAACATTTTTTCCCTTCTTGGTCTTTATACCTCTAACTTGGCTTAGGTGGAGCATAATAAACCAATGTGCTTGGAACAAATAACCTTACATCGCCGATATTTGAACTGTATCTATTCCTCTACGACTACATATGTATGTATCCACGGACTTGTGTTGCATATATATTGGCAGAAGATGACGGGAGACAATTGCTTGCTGCCGGATGAACGTCCAACAATAATAGTTGCTATTTACAGTTGAAGTCAACAGCAGCAGCATCAAACATCTGAGACCAAAAATACAACTACTCTCGTTAAGTCAAATGTCTTCTGTGCTTTAAAAGAGAGAGGCAACGCAATTAATTTAAATAATTACAAAAAACACCTGTTACGTATGTTTCCTCGAGTTCCTTGCAGCTCGAAACTTATCAAGTTTTTCTCTCAAATCAGCTGTTTGGACAAAACACAAAGGCTTCAGCCTATGTAGAATTGCAATTCACCAAGATAATCTCTAAGGCAATGAGACGCGGAACGTCTAAAAAACTCAACTCTAGGTGAAGGGTTGCGTTCTTTACAGCAGGGGTGAGGCAGAAGTCATGTTAAGGGGCGCTCAGAAATGAATCATTAACTTTTGGGGGGCCAAAGAACAATTTTACTATTGTACTAAATTATAAAATGATACATGAAACATAAATTGGCACAGAGAGGAGATCTAGTACCGGCATCCTTGAAGGATTCCTGAGAAATAGCCTCATTTAAGTCGCTGACCAATTTGAACTCCTCTGAATCGAGACAACGCTGACCACTTGGCCTGAAACATCAAATCAGAGCAATCTGACAAAAGAAGCTGGGATCATGTTAGATCACGTACAAACGATGATTGATAGAAGAAGCTCAGTCTCATCTTCCATCTTCAGAACAATCGCATGATGAGGTGCATAATCGGGCAGATGCCCACTTTGAGGACTGTTATGAATACATCTTAAATGCCTACCATCCCTCATTTTAATCATAAATCCATCCGGTCCACGTTTCACCTCATCTACATGAGACAGTTAAGAAATAAACCAGTCAATCATCTTCACGACATATTTACTAATAGGTCGAGTGGCCAAGGACGCTCATTGGCTTAAATAGCGCACACATACCAGCTTCAACCACGCTGGAATTAACATAATTGTCATCGCTTTCGTTAAAACTCCCAGCCATGCTTCCATTCCCATCTGAAGATGAACTGAAACTACAACGCACCGAGGACTTGCCGTTTCGTAATTTCAGTTTACGAGACTTGCTCTTTCCATCAATCACTCTTCTATATCCCCATATATCACTTGTCAGCAACCTTGCCCGTGGAAATGGCCTATTAACCATCGGCGTGCCAACCCCAACTTGTTTGCGGCGAACGCAGCGCAAATCAACGGTGCTTGCAATGAAACCATCTTTCACGATCACCACCTATATACCACAATAAAAAAGAAACGTAAGATGTCTATTAAATGAATTTTGCAGTTCATGTTCGTTTTTTTAGTTAGAGCTCAGATTTTAAAAACTAAATTAATAAAGAAAAATTCTATATTCAAAAACAAAAAATCGATAGATAAAAATTTACACCTGGAAAGATTTCCGGAACATGCAAGTATTAACTATACAAAGACAAAATGAATTTTGATCTACGATGAGAACAAAGTAAATCGACAAGCTTTGGAAGTTGAGGGAAAAGTCTTGATTGAATAAAATGTGGAATATGAATAAGCTTTTCGAATATCTGAAATTCTTTCAAAAAGAAAGGAGCGGAATGAAAATTGGAAAATGAAAGATCCATATCTGAAACCATCTCACAAATTACGCTTCTATCTCTTATGGTGACGTCTAAGTTGTAACAGATTAACAAAGTTTACGGCCGAATATTTCAATATATTTTCCATGGCCTTTGCACCTAACATAATACATCCAAGTGATTACAGTGGAGAGTCAACGTGCATTTTCTTCGACACAACAAACACTGGATTTATAAAATAAGTAAAGAATATGCTGACTAAATATAATTAGTAAAAATACTTATTTTGAAATAACATTTTAGCCAGCTACGTTAGATATGGTAAATACATAATGAAATGATTGTTTTTTTTTTGGATAATTGATGTGTTATTACCCAAGAGAACATATAACTGCTACAAAAAATAATAAGTCCTTACTAAGCCATTAGAAAACGATCCCCCAATATGTATAAAGTTGTATATTTACAGTGTTTATATTATCTATTTTACGATTGTGTAAATGAATTCGTACTATATCCTCTATAAAGTTAAGAATTGTATCTACAATATGTGTTAATTCTCTAAATTGTCGAAAGTTCCAAGCAATTTTAAGGATACAAACGATGAGGGACTTACCTTCAGATTATCGATGGACCAACGCAACTCTTCATCCCAAGTGGTAACCGATTTGTGCACTCCAAATAAAAAGAGAACATATTCCCAAATTCTTTTAAAAAGCAACATTCAAAAAATAAGTGGTTGCATGATTCAGATCTAACCCACTCGTTCGACACTACTTATCAATAACAATTCTCATTCAGTGTAGTTTATCTTTGGTGAGAAAACGATCTAGTGTTGCCATCCAAGTGATGATGGTGTGCTCTGGGATGTGAAGGGAAGACCATACTATCTTGTGCCAAGCAACTCTAGTCCTTGTTCCCTAAGTTGATTCTAAATCCATCGTGTCTTGACTTGTCTCAAATCGATAACATTAACAAATAGAACCGCAGTTTCATCTTGAATCTTAAGCATTTTTTTTATCAACCAGCTATAATGAATAATCTTAAGAATAACTATCCTATTTTAACATAAATAAATGAATAACTTAAATCAAAAGAATAATTTTGTATTTATTATATGATAGTAATCCAATATATATACCCACAAAATAATTTTGTTCCACCGTAGTGTATATGAACTGATAAGTGGCCTATGAAAGGAACATAAGAAAACGTTTTTACCTTTTATTATATTTACTCCGTTCTAACAAAATACAATCTCACTTTTAATAGTTTTTTAAGTTTTATAGATTACGTGATAAAAAAATAGATGGAAGGAATGTTAGCCGTTATGCAGCCTAACTAATTAAGATAGCCATTGCAATAAATTATGGGTCAAAACACAATGAAAAAGAAGCTCTTTCAAAGGATACAAACGATAAATTAAAAAAAGTACAAGGATTAATGTTGTTAATGGATCAAGCTTGGTCTGTCTTGTAAGGTTGTGATTGAAACAAGATGACCAAATTTGTTCCATTGAAACAAGAGGTAGCGCTTATTATTCTCCTAGCCGACTTATGGGCTAATAAGATGATCAGTATTCTTTCTCATAATATATATGTCCCAACATCTTTAATATCTCTTCTCGCCTCCAAACTAGCAAGCGGCAGTCGTTCTCAAGCTCATCCGGTGAAATTATGCGGCGGTGGCGGCCAAATACCACCACCACTGTCGCTAGTAACGTAAGACATGCACGACAATGGCACTAGACATAGGCCTCGACTTTTGAGATCTCGCTGTGCTTCTTCGTTTCCATCCTCCATAGTTGAACCCTAAAGATCATTAAAACAATTTTCAACATCAAAGCTATACTAGTAATTTGAATTATTGGAATACCCCTTGTTCCATAAAATGACATGAACAAGTTGTTTTCCGCAGGCAAATGGAGATATATTTCGCTTACCCCTTGTTTGGATCTGGATATTTTACTGCGAGATGACTTCATATACGGAACGCTTAATGTCTGCCAAAAGTAAAAACATTAATCATTCAGTTCCTGTCTAGGACTGAGCTCTAAACTAAAGGGAGACAGTTGATGTCTTTCTTTTTGTGCCAAAAAGAACTGAAGAATCTCAGAAATCTGATCAAAATCAAAAGAAACAACAATTCTCGTGGCAAGGTTAAAGGCTATACACCCTACAATTACAGCACTATAACTATAGTCTACAAGTATATGTTTTAATAGTTGTACAGTGGGATGAGTAAAATAATCAAGGACCTTAAATTGGACTTGGTATACCTTAAGAGGAGAGAAGCATAGGTTTATAAAACCCTATAAAGAACACCTTTTTTTTGGCCAAGACCCTATAAAGAACCCTAGCAGCTACTTTGCCCGAATATTTTAGGGTAAACTTCTAGAGAGCCTAGCTTGTTGGGGGTTGCAGTAGCCCATAACACATTGAGGCAGAAATAATAGTTTAAGAATGTGTCAGAGAATAGTTAAAATATAATAATGTAAGAAATCGCGAAATTCAAGGGGAATGTTTTGGGAAGATGATACTGGTAGTACCTCGACTTGATTCTGAAGGAATTTGATGTATCCAATAGCCTCCATTAGTACGGACGCTGTATCTGTCTGTGGTATTCTCCCCACCACCGCATGCAAAAATAAACTCGTCATTTTCCATTAATCACCTACTAATCTAATAAAAAACCTTAAACTAATATGAATGTCACTAATAAATAAATAAATAAATCTCAATCTCATCTGTTTTCTTTTCTTTTTATCAATATAGCAGCTACTGGTAGTTGTTTATCACTGTGTTTCTTTCCTCTTTTACCTTGCCAAAAGGAGCAACCAATTGCTGTAGAGCAGCAATTCTGTCTCCCAATTTCTCTTTCCTAACCTGTTGATGCAAAACCAAGCATAATACTTAAGGTCGGAAAACATGTAAATTAACAATCAATAATGTCAAGTTTTTTTTAAGGTTGTTGGGTCACCTTAAAGGGAGGGCAGGAGGCGCGTGACTCCAAACGAGATTTCTTGGCTGCTGCTGCTGCTGTTGCCTTTGCTTCCGCTAAATTGCTGGGCCTCTTTGCCTCTGTTGTTTCAGTGGGGAAGGGCGATATCTTTCATGGAGTGCAAAGAGTAAAAATCAGTTAAATGATCATCCAAAAAGAAGTTAAAAAAAAAAGAAATAAAATAAAGGCATAAAGTTCTGGAAAAGATATAAGCATACATCGATTAAAGCTGAAGGGTGGTGGGCATAGTTTTGAACAAGATAATACTCTTAGTCTCTTACTTATATGAATAAAGGTTTTCAACTTTTCAATCGTTTTCCCTTAGGATCATTTAAGAAAGTGTTTCACTAATTAATCATATTCTACTTATTATTCGTGTTAGTTAATTGAGATCTAGAATTCCATGATTTAGTTCAATGCATGAAGTAAAAAAGACATGCGGTGTTATATTATACATATCAGAGCCATGGCAGTGGCAGTGCAGTGTTTGGATTACAATAATGTTTTGTACTTGAGGCATGGTTTGCAGTAGAAATGAATGCTGCTACAAGAAAGAATAGGGAACACTTACTTTACTAGGGGAATAAGCTGCTGGCCTTTGATTTGACTGCAGCAAATTATGGTGGTGATGGAGACCAAAAGAAGGGCTGATCTCTTTGTATATACCAAGATTATCATGACGATCTTCTGAAGGATAGCTAAATCTACTGCTTCTGCTAAATCTCGCAGGATTTAAGAGATCCAAGGCCTCCAAATTCATGTCGAAGGAGCTCGGGATATTCGGGGGAGAAGAAGCTTGGTTCAAACTTGAAATATTTATACTAGGATAAATCTGGCTGAAACTCCCTCTACTTGGTGAAAAACCAGTCCTAGGGATAGAACAATTCTGGGTGCTTGAGTAAAATTCTGGTCCAGCAGAAAACATCGGGAAACCAGAAGATATTGTCTTGAGCAATAGTTTCTCGCTCAGATCATTCAAATCCCTTTGCTCGTTATTCTTCATGTAGTTTGGTTGAGGCAGCTGACGGGAATCTCCGACGCTGGAGGAACTGTCGCTTAGGCCATGGCAAGAATGGGTGGTGAAGCTCCCACCGCTGTTAGTCCAGTCTTGGATCATGGAACTGTTCTGAGGAGATGCTAACATGTCGTTTTTCTGCCTTGAGTGCAATATATCCCCATTATAATTTGGACTGAACTCACCGGAGTTCCTGGGGAAAAAAGAGAGAGTATAAATTGAAGTATCTGAAATACTGTACTTGGTGAACCGACAAGTTCTAGGAATCCAAAACCAATGCAAGAAAAAGAAAATATTCTCCCGAGAAAAAACAACTGATAAATAAGTAAATATTGAGCAACATAATTGTGATTGATGCACATCAAATCAGAAAAGATAAAAGGGAGATAGATTCCGGGGTTAAAGTAAAATTCATAATGGCCTGTGAAGCATGAAGAGACAAATATATTTGTATAGAAAGCTTGATGAGAGAGAAAGGGAAACTTACAAGGCAACACTTGGGGCGGTTGGGGTCCAAGAATGGGTGCTTGAAACTCCATAACAGGGAGAGATTGGTATAGAAGAGGATAACCCAAGAAGCTGGTCTTGAAGCTGGTGCTGGTGGTTTTCAGACTCCATAATGACAAATTTAAAAGGAACAAGAAAAGGCTTGAAAATCCCAAGATTGAGTAATTAAAATTTAACCACACTTCTAGTTTCCAGGAATCTCACTCTAATCAAAGAAAACAAGTTCAGGTGACACCCACACATACACCCTCCCTTATGCTTTTAGCTAAAAAAACTTTTCCCAGTTTTCTTTTTTCCTCTTTACTCTTTCAAGTTTCCATCTTAAAGTAATCTTTAAAAGAAAGAAAGAAAGAGAAAGAGATAGAGAGGAGCTTCAACAATCCCTTCTCCCTCCCACCTTTAATTATTTATTTCTCTTTTGATCCCACTTTTTTGCAGCTATCCCTCGATACACGATTTTGCTTAAAAAAACACACTCACTTTGTTTTATTTTAAAGAAGAAAAAGAAAAGATGAAAGCTCACTGCAATTACAGGAGGATGATTAAAACTTCCTGAAAGCCATGATTAAGCCTTCGATCCCAAGACTTTGAACAAAGGTCTGAGAAGAGAAATGATAACAACCATTCCCTCTCTCATCTCCACATGTTCAAAGCCCCTTTTATATATATATATTGCTTCCATTGTTATCTTCTATATATAAAATCAGCGAAATATTATAATTTCTTTCTTCCCACAAACATAAAACATTCTCCTGTGGAATATGATATAACCTTTTAAATTCTTCGTCAGTAACATGATTGAGACACCTTAACTTATTTTTCTTTTGCGTCTCTTTGTGCTGTGATTGGTCATCCCCAAAAGTACATAGCTTGCCCCGTAAAATATTACTTCGTACAAAGTCCACAATATACATAAAAAAATCTTTATATGTAAGTTTTGTCTGAACTTATAGTCTTATTTTTATCATTAACTGTATACAACGTATGTCGGCTATAATAAATAATTTCTTTAGAGTTTTAGACATGAAGTTATGTTTCGAACTTTGGCCTACCCGATGCAGGTGGGATTGCACCTTTTTACACTGCCATTAATGGGTATTTGTGTGGTTGAAGGAGGTGCTGTTCAGATAGATATGTCCTTTGTGATGCAGAGATGATCAGAACAAACCTTATGGAATATAGAAATGGGTATGATTTTAGTGAAGACTACCGAGAGTGTCTGGGAATTTCCCAAGTGAGAGGGGCCTCCCCTCCCACGATGGTATGCCTTGGTGATTCAAATATAAGAGTCCGGACTAGTCCAAGTGGTAAGTAATTTGGTATCGCTTAAGTATGTCTCGAGTTTGAGGCCATGTGTATGCAGAAATTCTTCACTAAAAAACTCACTCACCCAGATCGGTCTAAATTAATCTGGGCAAAGCTTGGAGAACTGGGAGGACAAAAAAAATGAGAGTCATAAAATTCTTACCATTTCATTATGTATGGATTGAGAAATGGAAATCGGCAATCCTTTTCCCTTCCTTTGTAATGCCACTGTCTCCTAAAGCCTGCCGTTTTCATTAATTTCTCCTCTTGTTCCGGCTCTGGCCCCTTCCCCCACTATATTTTACAGCCCCTCTATGTCATTGTGTTACAGCAACAATCAGAATCAACACTACAAGTGCAATTAGAAATATATACATAAATATATCAAAGAACTATAATAAAAAGTAATATAGCATAACAAGATATATAGTTGGATGAAAATTGAATCTATACACGATCAGAAATAATCATTGTAGTACAGCTGAATTGAAACCGAACCAATATAGATCACACTCAGAGTTAAAATAATCTGAACAATAAACCAAACAAAACGGTGGACTAGAATCCACACACACAAGGGCGAATTTAGAATTTTTTAGGGGGGCAAAAAATAAAAAAGTAAATTTTTGTTGAGTCAAAGTTTATTCTATTATTTTTAAGGGTTTCGTAACTTCAATAGTGTATAAATTTTATTGACCAAGTACGAATCATAAACACAGGTCAAGTTTTATGCTCTTAATTTGCTTTTTCTTTTTAATTATGTGCATATATTATTATTATAAAATTTATTGGAAAAAGATTATTTTATAATTATTTTTTGGTCATTATATATAAATAAGTTAAGTCCACTTATATTATGTAAAATTTAACTAGTTGAACACTGATTTATGATCACGAGATGAATGAAATAAATAGATAAAATTAAAAGTTAAAAATGAGAAAATTTTTATGGAAAAAAATGTGTAAAGGGAAAGGGGAGGGGGTCAAAAGAATAGGAAACCGAACGTGAATGGAATAGGAATAGGATTATGTTTGTGTTATCATCATGATCACATATATTAACCCCATAAAGAAGCATTAATTTGTTATTATTTCAAAAAATTGTTATTATACAATGCTCCAACAAATGTTGCAAAATAAAGCTTATTGATATTGATTTTAATTTCTTTATCTCCTTTGTTTGAAAGGATTTTAGTAAAAATATTAGGTTCAAAAAATAAATTTTGGTAAAAACACCTAACTCTAGTTAAATATACTTAAGATTTGGTTTCTTATAATATTTATGGTTTGAGGTCATTACTACTCAATTTTTAACATCGTAATATATTATTTATTTTTATATATTTTATATCACATAAAAGTTAAACCTACCATAAAATATAATACTATAATATAAGCCTAAAATATGTTAAGTGTCTATAGTTAATATTTTAATAAAAGAAATAAAACATATAAAACTATTAAATATTACACTAGAAATAGTACAAATTTAAAAAACTATATTGGAGGTCCTAAAGCAAGCTTAAGCTAGCCATTGACAAACATAGGTGAGCTTAGATAAATTAAATACCACATTTCAAACTAGTTAATCTTAGACAAAAACATATACATTATAGGTTTAAATATGTTGGAGATCATTATATTATTTAAAGTTTAATCTTATAATGTATTTTTTTGTTGCAAAATTGAGTCTTTATATTATTTTTTAGGCTAAATTATAAAATAAGTGTCCAAACTATGTCTTTTTTGTAATAGGTGCTTAGAGTATTTTTTGGTTGAAATATGTGTCTAAAATATTTTTTGGCTGAAATAGGTGCCTAAACTTTCATATTTGGCTTATTTTAAAGTCAATTTCGGCACCTACTTGGGCACATATTTCAACCAAAAATGAAATTTTAGCACTTATTTCAGCCAAAAAATAGTTTAGGCACCTATTTCAGCCAAAAACGAAACTTCAGGCATCTATTTTAGTCAAAAAATACTTTAGGCACATATTACAAAAAATAGGCATAGTTTGGGCACTTATAATTTAATTAAGTCTATTTTTTAAAAAATCTTGATTTCATACCCGCCTTTTGTTCAATTTTATGGTTAAACGTTAACATGACTACTATAAAAAGGTAAAATAACTTTTTTATCCCTCACGTTGACAATTTTTATTAATTAGACTTTAGAGTCAGCAAAATTGGTTTTTAGCGGCATTTTTCGAGCAAACACCGCTAATTTGGTATCTTAAGTGTCGTTTTTTGTTGAGGAAATAAAAAATTGTCATTAATTGAACAATACAAATTTCTAATTATCTACATTTACATTTTTAAGGATCAAACTGATAAAATTATAAATGTTGAAGACTAGAAAAACCATTTTCCTTTTCTATTGTTGTCATTAGGGGTGGGAATTGTCGGGTACCCGGGATTCGGGTACCCGAAAAACCGGGTACCCGGTTCGTCCGGGTACCTCTTTAAACGGCCCGTGTCCCGGCCCATTAAATCCGGGTACCCGTAAAATTCGGGTACCCGGTTCATATTTTTTTATTTTTTATTTTATTTAAAATTAAAAAAATCATATGTTAAACACAAAAATATTTAAAAAAATTAAATTTAAAACTTAAAAGAATATAATACAAACAAAGAAAAAATATAGGGATTTAAACTTAATTTTAGAGTGAAAATATTAAGAAACATAAAATAAAAATATAATTTTAAATATAAAAATATATATATTAAATTTTATCGGGTCGGGTCGGGTACCCGGTAAGGGAAAACTCTCGGCCCGTGTCCCGGGAAATTTGTCGGGTCGGGTAATTTTTTTCCGGGAATTACCCGGTATTTTTGTTTCAGGTAGTCGGATTTTCGGGTCGGGTCAATCGGGTCGGGTATTTTCTCCCACCCCTAGTTGTCATGTCATGAGCAAATGATAAAATTGAACATAAGTTAAGAAAAGATCAAAATTTTCAAATCAAATATAGTACATAGATTCAGTTTCACAAGATATAATATAAAGTCTAAATTTTAAAATTCGAAATTGTACATGAACCTTTAACATAATTAAACATATATTATACTAATGCATTTCATCAGCCCAAGAACAACTCTACTTATTTTAAACCTGGAATTTATCAGCCTAGTAATCCTCTGTTGCAGGTGAAAGGAAAGTTTAACACTGAGTTCAAGATTACATATAAATTTTGATCAAACGTATAACATGTATATAAATTTTAATTTAGTGTAATTATACACATGGAATTTTAATTTTAGTTTAATTGTACACATAAAACACTAATTTTGAGTCAACTACATATTTTAAAAAATAAATACAAGTGTTTATTTTTATATTACATAAATATAATTATTCGAATATATAATGTTTAAACATACAACGATGCTAAGTCGATAGCAATTTTAGTATTTTTGTGAAAATTGAATGCAATCAAAACATAAAGTATACAATTGCACAAAATCAAAGTTCAATTTTTATTAGGATAGTTTTTCTACGTTCGATGAGCAACGACGAGCACCACTATTAACGAGCATCGATGAGCACTGATAGATTATTTTATAAAAATTTTAAATCCAAAATACTTTATGCGTGATTATAATTTTTTTAAAATTAAAAGTGTAATTTAATTAAAGTCTTCTTTTAGTTTTAAATTTATTTTAAATATTATTAATCAAAATAAATTATCCTAAATCAAAAAAATTAGGTTTTTTTTACTTTGAAATTAACTCAATTGTCGCCGCACCCACCGCCAACCACCGCCGTCGCCGCCAGCCGCCGCCAGTCCTAATTCTTTGTTGCAATTAGGTAATTTATCCTCAATTTTTGAAACCTTAATCATCATTCTAACAAAAATTATGTTAATTGGCTTATGTAATTCAAAATTGAGAACCCCAATGCCTTTGCTAAGACCCCAAAATATGTTACAACAAGCCAATTTTTTTAATTGATTCGTAAAATTAATGGCCGATCCAAAACCCCCAATTTTGTTGTTCGTCGCGCGTATCGGTACGGTATTCTTCGCGTACTGGTACGCGTGAGAATATCGCACCGATACGCTATGTGTACCGATAAATTTTAGCCAATAGAAATTCAGTGATAACTTATCGTACCGGTACAGTACTCTCACGCGCACCGGTACGCTGGATATTACTGTATCAGTACGGTATGTGTACCGATACATTTTTTGGTCACTGGATTTTCAGCGATATCATGTAGAACCGGTACGCTATTTTTACTGTACTTGTATGTTACTAGTACCAAACTGGTATCGGTACGGTACTGATAGCGTACCGGTACGCTAGCTTCAAATGTTGCAAATTGTTAATCAAAATAAACTCAATTGCCGCCGCACCTATTGCCAACTGCCGTCGTCGCCGACAACCTTTGTCGCCGCCGTCGCCGACAGCCACCGCCACCGTCGTCAATAGCCACCGCCAGCCATAATCCTTCGTTGCAATTAGGTAATTTATACCTAAATTTTGAAACTATAATTATCTTAAATTTGATTCGATTTAAGTATTTTTCACTTAATATTCATTCAATTTATCTCCAAATCCCAAAACCAGTTGCAACAATCCAATTTTGTTGATTGATTCGTAAAAATAATGACCGGTTCGAACCCCAAAAAGTGCAGTTCGTCGCGCGTACCGGTATGATAAAAATACTGTACCGATACGCGGGGCTAATTGTACAAGTACGCCAGGCGTACCGGTATAATTTTTGGTCATTGGAATTTTTTGTTTTGCAAGCGTATCAGTACAGTACAATTATCATACTGGTACGCCTGGAATTTTTGGTCACTGAAATTTTTGGGCTTTTTCATGTTTTAAGTACGATACATGCTTCTTGGGGTTTTATTTTTACATTTTTATTAAATTTCATTATATTTAATTTTATTTTCATTTACATGTATTAAATTGCACGGTTTTTTCGAGATGGTTGATATCGAAGATTAGAAAAAAATTAAAGCTACGTAGTTCGATCCCTATATCGAAGACAGAGAACGTGGACTTAATTCTGAAGAAGAAGAACATGATCATGATGTTGACGATGCAAAACAAATAGATGATGAGAAAACCCATGACTATTTCATCGACGAAAGTATATGGGATAAGATTGGTAAAGAATTAAAGGATTATGATAAGAATGATATGGATATGCTAAAGTGGAAAACTTTAGACCTACGTTGAATTTTACCATACCTATGCTAAAGTGAAAGGGTTCAGATCAAGTCGACTAGACAGTGAAAAGTAGAGCTACATTGTTCGCTGCTAATATGAACACTAATTTCTCAAATTGGCCATTTAATTTCTCAAATTGAGCATTAAATTTTTTAAAATGAAAATTTATTTTCACAAATTACTTTTCAATATTTTACACAGATTGAATGGATGTTTCGAACTTCTGATCAGTCTGATAAGGGGTGCTTATGTTTTCCTCAAGTACAACTCCACGCTTTTCCTATAAGTACATAAAACATCAATCTCAACAAAAAAACTATTTAAGACAAGCATTGAAAGTTCAAGTAATTATAATAAATGTACCTCGATGTTTGTCTTCCTCGAACACATGTCGATATGACGCTTGCACTTCATCATTGTTGTATCTTGTTTTGAAGGCGTTAAATTTAGATCTATCATCTATATCAAAGAGGTTGATTTTAAGTAAGAACAATTTGCAACATTTGAAGCTAGCGTACCGGTACGCGATCAATACCGTACCGATACCAATTTGTACTAGTAACGTACCGGTACGGTAAAAATATCGTACCGGTTCTACACGATATCGTTAAAAATTCAGTGACTAAAAAATGTATCGGTACACATACCGTACCGATACAGTAATATCTAGCGTACCGGTGCGCGTGAGAGTATCGTACTGCTACGATAAGTTATCACTGAATTTTCATTGGCTAAAAACTGTATCGGTATACATAACGTATCTGTACGGTATTTCCATGCGTACTGGTACACGAAGAATACCGTATTGATACGCACGACGAACAACAAAATTGGGGATTTCGGATCGACCATTAATTTTACGAATCAATCAAAAAAATAGCTTGCTGTAACTGATTTTGAGATCTTAGCAAAGGCATTGGGGTTCTCAATTTTGAATTACATAAGCCAATTAACATAATTTTGGTTAGGGTGACGATTAGGGTTTCAAAAATTGAGGATAAATTACTTAATTGCAATAAAAAATTAGGACTGACGACTACGACGGCAGCAAAGGTTGTCGGCGACGAAGACGATTGGCGGTGGGTGCGGCGACAATTTGATTAATTTCAAAGCAAAAAAAAAACCTAGAATTTTTTTGATTTTGGGTAGTTTATTTTGATTAATAATATTAAAACTAAAAAAGACTTTAATTAAGTTACACTTTTAATTTTTTAAAATTATGATTACGCATTAAGTACTTTATATTTAAAAGTTTTATAAAATAATCTATCAGTGTTCATCGTGCTCGTCAATAGTAGTGCCCGTCGTTACTCGACAAGCGTTATAATTTTTTTTTTTTCACTTTGCACATCTGGCAATTTACCATTTTTAGTACATCTTGCATTTTGCTCTTGAATTTATTGTTGCGATATCAAAATAGATGCAGGTTGGACTTCGTGATCCAAAAGCAATTTTTCAAGGTACAAATTATAATTGTTTAAATTATTCCTATTATTTTACTTTTAAATCGAAGATAATTGTATTTAAACATTTTTAAATTTATAATTTTTTGATGTTACAACATTAACAATGTTAATTAAATTAATATCAATTCGTCTTGTGATCCCAAAATTGTATATTCAAAGAAAGAAACCATACACAACCAAGCCTTTTAAATATCATTAATTAGAATTTAATAATCAAAATCATTGTATTAACTGAATTTTTCTTTTACTGTTGATGTTTATATTAATTTGTCAATGTAGTATGTTATTTCTTCCTCTCTCTCTATATAATCCATAGTTGCAAAAAAAAAAGAGTCTCTATCCCTTTCCGTATATAAACATATTTATTCCTTCGTGATATACAACTATACTATACAACATGTATAAATTTAAGTGACCAAAACGGTACTAATACTTAATATATATTGATGAGTTTGCACCGCTCGACGAGTGCCGATAAACACCATTAACGACGAGCATCGATGAACACTATTAATTTAATTTATAAAGATTTAAAATTTAAATGACTCAACGTATAATTATAAATTATTTAAAAATTAAAAGGTAAATTAATTAAAATATATTATATTATTTTTATTTTTAATTAAAATAGCCCTAAATTACTAAACTCTAATTTTTGTTCATTTAAAATTCAAGCTGCCGTCACCGCTTTTCTGTCGCGTCGTTGCCCTGCAGCCGCCACTGCCTTGCCGCCGTTGAGGCAACAACAAGCACGCAAAATGCTCAAACACTTATGTAGTTGGACATCAATGCATAAATATCATGTAAGGGAGAAAAATATGTTGTTGGACATCGGCGACAATACAAAATAGAGTGGCCAGCAAGGAGAAAAATATGTTGCTGGATATCGACAGCAGGACGGCGGCGGCAGCTTGAATTTCAAATAAAAAAAAGTTAGAATTTTATAATTTAGGGGTATTCTAATTAAAATTAAAATAATATATTTTAATTAATTTACCTTTTAATTTTTAAATAATTTAGAATTATACCTTGAGTACTTTAGAATTTAAATCTTTATAAATTAAATTAACAATGATCGTCGTTAATAGTGCTTATTAGTACTCGTTGAGCGCTATAAAATTTCCGGCCAAGTATTATTTTATTATTCATCCAGTGTTCGAATAAAAGTACATATCTTTATCTATTAAAAAAGTACACATCTTTATGAGTAAATTAACTACTTGTTTATTTATTTATATAGATACTTAATTACTACTTGAATGTAAGTTAAAAATTTGATAAAGACCCATCATACCATGTTTAAAAAAAAGAAAAATTAATAGAATAAAAAAATTAAAATATTTCAATTCTGGCAAGGAAAAAAATCTGTCTCTAGTGCTTTTGTTTGCTTCCATATTTCTATCTAAAACTAATATATACAATAATATGTTTATTTAGCATATTAAAATTCATATATAGGATAATTATTTATAACAAAGAATTTTCACCAAAAGATTTAAGATATTGTTGTGTGTTATTTTTATATATAGTATAACAACTTAAAACAATATTATGGCATGTTTGATAAAGAGAGGTTTGGGGAAAAATTAAATGTTTGAGCTATAATTAGAGGTTTGAACAGTCAAATCCGCTAATATTGTTGTTTAGTAAATAGAGGATTGAAAGAGCGGATTGGGGTGAAACCACTAATTTTGAAAAAAAAACTCATAATATGAGCTTTTTGAGATTAGAGGTTTGATATTAGAGTTGTAAAGACTCTTTTACCCTTACCAGTTACCAAAAATATCAAAATAACCTAAATTAAATATTTTCTCACCTTATTTATAAGCTAATTCTATTTACTTTTTTTCTTTTTATTATCACATATTTATATGTGTATTTAAATTTATTAATTAATTATATTATATTAAAATAATTATATAAATAATAAATTAATATATAAATCATTTGAATATGTTTAGAAGAGTTATATTAAAAATAATTTTATAGATCTAATTAATAATAATTAGATACAAAATATTGATAACTAATAAACTATTCAAACAAGTATTGAATATAAACATGTCCTTATATGTCATTTTACTTGTTTAAATAATCTAACAGCTACCATCTATCAGTTAATTTTACAAAACACTTTTATACAATAAGCTAATACAATCCGCTAGTCAAATCAGCTAATACAATTCGCTATCCGCTATTAGCTATCCGCTAATTGTCAAATAAAGCATATATATATATATATATATATATATATATATATATATATATATATATATTATTCAAGGGTGTTTGAAGTTTTTTTTTGAGAAAAAGAATAATTAAGTCATTGTTTTTTTTTCACCAATTTAACCATCAATATAAGAAAGTGAATCAATAAGTTCTCAAACTAAAGTTTGGCATTGATTATGAAAATTGTGGTAGAAAAAATGATTTTAAAAAGTGTTGTTGAAAAGTAATTTTAAAAGTTGTGTTTAAGAATTTAATGTTAGGTATTGCTCTCAAAAAATATTCTTGAAAAAAGTGAAGGTTGGATTTAAGTATTAATAATGATTAAATTTCTCATTTTAAATTCAAACGGGATTTTCAACCTCCAAAAGTTAAAAAAATATAACGTTTGGGTTTGGGTCAATAATCACTTTTCAAAAGTGATTTTTCTATAGTAATTTACGTGTTTTTCGTTGATTATTAGGTGAAAAAGTAATTTTGGCCCTTTAATTATATGTTTTGATATAATAATTGAAAATTGTTTTGGACTTAATTGAAAATAATTTAAAATATTCTCTAAGTCAAAACAACTTGAAAATAAGATTGCGGAGGTCTAAAAAGGTTTTAGCAATGTTTGAAACGTTTTTAAGTAGCCAAACTAGTGTTTTTAATGTATCCGTTTTAATACAAGCATAATCTGTATTGATACGTTTTGAAACTGTCAGAACTCGTTTCGATACATGGCTTACATGTTTCGATACATATAGGTGTTGTTTCGATACGCCTACGTAGCATACACCACAACGGTCAAAACCCCTAACAGCAATTTCCCGACGACTATTTGAATTGCAAGTTGTTTCGATATGACACTAGGAGTTTCGATATGGGTGTTCCAATACGGCCCAAAGTGTTTCGATACGGCTCACTACACCAGACTCCAACGGCTGGTTCTGAAGGACATTTCGATACGACTATGCGCGTATCGAAACAAACATCACTAGAACTGCATTTATGGTGGAAAATAAAGTCTCCAATGACTTCAATTAAATCTCAACGGTCTTCAACGGCTACAAACTCAATTGAAAGTATATAAGGGGCCTCCAAGCATCAAGGAAAGGCTAATGCTTCAATTTTCAATAACCTTATGATGAAGAAATTGTCTTAGAGCTTAAATTGCACATTTCTAGTATAGACAACACTTGCGAGCCAAAATTGTCAAATTTGCTCAAGTGTTTAGGATTGGGTGAGTGAGCTTAAGAGTGCAAACTATTTACCTAGTGAGGAATTTCAAGTTTGCTCAAATTTCTTTTGTAAAGAGGGTTTACTCAAGCTTTGGTTAAAAAGCTTTGAGTGTGTAAATGTTGCCTCCTTAGCCTAGAAAAGGGGAAGAAATTCAAGAGTGAATTTGGTGAAATTCTTAGTGGGAAGCTAAGGTAGTGGATGTAGGTGCTTGTTAGAAGACTGAACCACTATAAATCTTTGTGTCCATTGTCTAATTTCCACCTCTCACAAAATCACCCAAAATCCAACTTCTCCACCACTTGGCTACCTAAATCGGTTAAAGTAAATCGAGTCCATCAAGCCTAACAGTTAGTATCAGAGCGAGACTCAATCGAAGAAGATTAACATCATATTGAGGCGATCTGCGAAGCTCGATACAACAATTCAATCAACCGATCAAATGGCGTAATCCATCGGCAAGTCATCACTCTTCGACGAGACTAACTACGCTCATTGGAAGATTAGAATGAAGGTCTTCATCAAATCCAAAGACGACAAGCTTTGAGATATTATTGAAGATGGTCCTTATGTGCCACAAAGAGTAAATGCGGAATGGAATGTGGATGATCGCAAGAAGATGAAGCTTAATTGCAAGGCTTTACACATCTTTTTTTGTGCATTTAGCCCCAACATTTATGAGAAGATGTCCTATTGCCAAGATGCCAAGGAAAAATGTGACAAGCTTGAAGTCATATACGAAGGAACCAATGAAATAAAGAAGACCAATATCGGTCTTCTCAACCTCAAGTAAGGTAACTTTAAGATGGAATCGGATGAAGACATTACGAAGATGTTCAATAGATTATTCACTATCACAAATGAGCTACCTAAAATCTAATTTCTCTACCATTTGGCTACCTATATCAAGCTTAACATTCATTAAATTTGATAATCAACGTTAATTAAAAGAATAAAGTATAAACTTCATTGGACATAAAAAAATAAAAATTGAACGATTTTTTTATTTATAAAATAACCAAGCGCTTCTAGCACTTGTTTTTAGCAAAAGTGAACATTATTATTCATATAAATATATGGATATAAGGGAAGAGAAATAAGTATGATTAAGGTGTGATGGCCTGAAAGATTGATATTGGATGAGTGCCCACAATACTTCACATCAGTGGAAAAGTTGATATTGGATGGCAGAGTGAGAGTATGGGCATGCATTGCCTCTCTCTCTCTTGTTTTCTATTTCAATATTAATTTTGGCTGCCTTTTACTCTCTGCCTTCCACGCTCAACTCCCCCATCTTTTACATCTTACACTTTGTTGTTTTTGTTTACCTCTCCATCCCTACTTTTCTCCTTTTCTTCTTTATTTAAAGAGTGCAAAAAAAATGGTATATTTCCCCCTTCCCTAGTTTCCTTTGCTTCTGAGTTGTGACCTTTTCCATATTTCCCTATTTCATTACCTTCCAACATTCATTTTAAAAGCTGCTTCTGCATCAGATTTCACTTGTATATATATAGTGTTAATTACCCTCATTCTATATACATGAGGCTCGCAATTTAGGGTTAAGACTAGTATGTTTCAATTAATAAAATTATATTTTGTCGGGAAAAAATAATCAAAAGTGATCAACTATTCAACTACCCTAAACCCTTTATTCAATGCTTCCAACTTACAATAATTCATGCATGTGTATGATAAAACTATTTTAATTAGAATAATCAAGTCAAAATATATATCTCAATTATTAAAAAAAAGAATGGCAGTTAGAGTTACCTTCACGATACTGAATGATGAGCAAAAGTAGTGGTTAGTGTAGGAGCATGAAACTAGTGACGAATAGAGGACGTGTCGGTAGCTAATGGTTAGCAAATTTGATACAAATTTTGAATTGCTTACTGTTCATGTGATTGAACATAAAACATCAGATATGGAGTATGACTTGAGCTACTACCACTTTCAATCTTTGGTTTAGAATTTAGACCCAAACTAAAAGTGGTCAATATTTAAAAGCATTTTGGAAAGAAAAAGTGGGGTTTCAACAAATGTTAGAACAAAAATTATTTGCCCATTTTCGGTGTCTCTCTATGCTTTAACACTAAAAATTAAATTTTTGACTAAAACCTCAAATTCTAAATTTGAAACCCTAAAAATACATCTTATCCCTAATTTCCAAACCCTAACCTTGAATCATAATAATAAACTTTAATCATAAACCTTAAACTTAACCTTTTTTTTTAGTGTGGAGTCATAAATAAAGGCAAAAAAAATCAAAGTATTTCTATTCCAAATGTTGACGCTTTCTCAGCTGCATTATTTGTAATTATATGTCATTCATGGAATTAACAAATTTAAGATTGGGATTCAATAATTAACGTGGTTTTATTATGATTTCTTTACATGTAAAACAAGATGTTAGTCCTTTGAAAAGCATGTTTGAGTATGATTAATCGCTTTTTAGGGGTCCATCATCCTTTCTTATTTTTACTTTATTCTTTTTAAAGCCTATAGTGCCTTTTTCCGAGAGTAGGTAGTCAACTGGTCAAGGGTCAAACATCCACTTCCTACAAAAATATAATATAAATTTATCCAAAGTTTTAGATAACATTGGATTAAGTTGTTCTAACTTTCATTTTAATTGATGGAAATATTAATTGGAATTCCGTGCCTATGATAGTGAATATAAACATTTTTAAATTGTGTGCTTATGTGCGTTGTGCATGGAGTGATTGGAAAGTTGTTAGTCTTGATTTCTTTTCGGTCCCCAAAATTCACATTTAAAATAAAGTTTATTTTGATAATATTGCCATGAATATCTCAAATTATTATCTTAATTATGTATATAATCTTGCCTCTCGCCATTCTTGTGGTTTGCATATGATAAGACTACCTATGTTAGAGCACAAGCCACCTTATTAGCTTTTCAACAAGTCCAAATAAAAGAGAAAAATTAAAAATTAAGATGTCAACTTGAGCCAATCATTTATAATTATACAAAAATCCGAATCATTAGTATCTCGACATTGAATTTAGGGATGAGCAAAATTTGAATCGACTCGAAAAAAATTGAAATTTCGACTCAATTCAAGGTGAAAAAACTCGACTCGTTCTGACTCGACTCGAATCGAAAAAAATTCAAATAAAGTTTGAGTTGTAAAGTGGAAATTCGAATAACTCGAAATTTTTAGTAATTAGTGGAAAATCTCTCTCTCTCTCTCTCTCTCTCTATATATATATATATATATATATATATATATATATATAATATAAAAAATATATACCACATATGAAAAAATATGATGAAATATATATGTATATCTTATATGATTAGAGAAAGTCGTTTAGATTAGAATCAAACTATACTATAACATTATAAATAATTACAATTAAATTTGTATAGGAACTAGAAAACTCGACTCGAATCTAAAATTTTTTAAATAAAGTTTGAGTTGTAAAATATGACACGTCAACTTAAATAACTCAAATTTTTTTTACTCGACTCGATTGAACGATGACCTAATTTCAGTAACAATCAACACTCAATAATCGTAAATCTGATTTTGGTATCTAACATCATACTAAATCATTATTAGTATTAGTATTAAAGTTTAGTTTTCTTGAGATATAATCTAACATGATTGATGATGGATGATGGATGATAGTTTGATTCAATAATTGTAAGATCCGATATTGATATCTCACATCATACTAAATGATTTATTATTATTATTATTATTAGGTGTTGTATGATAGTTTGATCCAATACTTGAAAGATATGACTTTAATATATGGTCATGGATCAACCCAACATGAATATCTGTAATACAAAAGTTAATTCTAGGTATTTATTCCATAAATGTTTTATTTATTTAGTTTGTTTAAAGAGGGAAAAAAAGAAATGAAGTAGTAGTACAGTATTAGTACATAAGCTTTTTTCTTCCCCATTCCAGTTGTTCAAATTCATTTGTTGCTTATACTTTTGCTGGTGTGTGTTTATAATTATACATATATCACAACTTTTTTAGTCAAAAAAATCGCAAAGCCCTTAAAAAGGGGTTTAAAGTTTTTGCAAGATTTAAAGGTATTGTCATAACAAGAAGACAAAGACATTGTCATAGCAGAATATATGCTTTCTATCACCTCCACTCACTTAATCCCATATCACATATATTTTAACGTTTAAAGTAAAAAGTTTCTCTTTTTGAAAAAAAAAATAGTTTTTCTTCGAGAAAACGTATCTAAACAATTTTTTATACCCTAAAAATTATCAAATAAATTTTTGACTAACATAATTTATTTCGGATCATTGTAGTACTAATGTGATTTTTTTAACAAAGAAAGGAAACTGCTCTTGATGAGAACTAAATCAATTAATCCAGGATATAGAGGGAGAAAAGTACTCATGTTGAATTAAGAAAACCCTAACTACCCGGTCATCATTGTTTTCTCAATACTAATGTAATTTTTAAACTTACTTACATGAAAACTATTAAAATATTTCAAAAGTCATAAATTTAAACCATATAGAAGAATAGTGAAAACAAAACTCAAATTGTCGTCATCTTTATATATCAGTTGTATCATGAAAATTCCAATACTTGAACTTTGTAGCAAGACTCGTGAGTACTAACATGATTTATATTCATCACATCATTTCAAATTATAAGCGAGAATTGCAAAAATTATTGTTACTCCAATGTAAAATTAATTTTGTTAAAATTGTGTTCGATGATTAACAGTGAAGAGTCTAACGAAAGACATTCTTCGGAAAAAGTGTTTTAAGTTTTTATAAAATTTTACAAATTTTTTATAATACTTTTAAATTTTTATTTTTTAAAATATTTTTTATTTATAATTTTTAATATTTTTCAGAATATGTTAATAGTTTATATTTATTGATATTTTTTCAAGTATTCTAATATATTTAAAAATTTAAGTTTTTATTTTATATTTAATTTTTTGTTTTTAATATTTTAATTTTTTTTAATTTTAAAAATAATTTTACTTTTTTATATATTTTTGAGATTTTTTCTTGAGCATTAAATCCTCAAAACTTTAAAAAAAAATAGACCCCTTTATTATGTCGAATGACACGTAAATTCTATACCAATACATTTAAGGATCATGTGTGCCTTTTTTCGATTAAGGGTCATTTTTTTAAAAATTACCCTTAAACCAATACATGTCAGAATTTATAGCTCGGCTTTCATTTCTAATAATGTCGTTTTTAAAGTTCAAATTCAAAACTCATAACTCTCCTTCCCTCTCAACAATATCGTTTTCAATATGGTTTCCTTTTATAGTCCATTTACCTATAGTTATTTACAATGACTTTATATTTATATCGTTTCGGCATCTTCCAACAATGATGGTGCAGATAATCCACAGGTTTCCCATCTTTGAAAAACAATTAAACATACATTAGCTAGTCGGCCCAATGATTCAAACACTTTAGCTTGTACATATCTCAGTTTCCATATATGAACAGACCACTTTGATCAAAGTTTGATCCTTTGGTTCTTCCAATATGAGATCTTGATGGATCATGTTCTCCATTAAAAAAAATCAAGAAAAGAAAGGAGCTTTGTTTCAAGGATCACAAATACGAAACATATAAGACAGTTTTGACCAGATTCCTTTTCTTTCAGCATATATCTTTTCCCAGGTTAAAATTAAAGGCCAGATAATTGGAGTACTTGAGAAACTTGAAAGAAAAAGCACCCACATGGCTGCTGCCCGGAGCTTTGGAGGAAGAGTATGGTGGGTTAAGAGCTTTATGTGCTTGCTTTTCACGGCAATGGGGGGTTCCACTCCATCCCCACACTTCCATGTTTCTCTGCTTCTGCCTTCTAACCGGATTAACCTGTTTCTTACACGATTATAATTTAGCAATATATTCATTCACCTCAACAAAAACCCATCACACCAAGTAATTAAGTTATAGAAAAGAAACTTTCCCATCATATATTTCAAAAAGCAATGTTTTTCCTTCTTTATGAATGACTTGTTTTAAACGTAAAACGATTCTTTCTTTCTTTCTTTTGTTTCGTTTTGTGTTTATCTTTTTGACGAAAGGATCGGTCTTCAAATAAAAGCAATTCAATCAACCAAAATCATTACATTTCTGAGTTACATACGTATAGTTATATACCTATGCATGTTGTCACAAGTAAAAAATTCCACCACCTAAATCTTAGACTTCTCTCGCAAGAATGATGATATTAGTAAAGAATTCGAGAGTGTTGGAACTCCACAAATAAAAATCTAAAACACTTTGAAAAGTTCTATAATGCCATGAAAG
Source organism: Hibiscus tridactylites (assembly GCA_958450335.1). Taxonomy (NCBI): domain Eukaryota; kingdom Viridiplantae; phylum Streptophyta; class Magnoliopsida; order Malvales; family Malvaceae; genus Hibiscus; species Hibiscus tridactylites. The sequence continues at coordinate 77,860,601 of OY288282.1, forward strand.
GCTCTGGAACATCTTGAGAGATCTAAAACATTTTTGAAGAATCTGGAACATTCTAGAACATTGGGGGAGGTGCTAGAACATTTTAGAAGGTTATGAAATACATTGAAAGATTTTCTCCAGGACTAATTCGTTTTAGGCCTTAATCATTTGGCAAGGCATCCATAAAATCTAATAATCCAAGTAACTTGCAAAACATTCTCCAAGCCTTAAGGCCGAATCATGAGAAGCTAACAATCGATAAAATGCATATAACCCAACAAAACGAATCAAAAAGAGAAATACACTTCTGTTGCATTTTCTAGTAATGAAGCCATTTTCATTTCCCCCCCATAAATAGTGGCTAAAAGTGTACAACAATGAATCTTTTTTACAAATTGTAGGTGTCATCTATACATTTAGAATCCAACTCAAAAAAACTGGATGTGATTCTTGCATGAATGATCTGAAATACAAATACAATCTCTTGGGGAAAAATGTTGGAATAATTCAACTCTATACTACGTGGAAATAATATAGTTGTTCTAACAATGAAACAAAATCCAGCCTTTCTTGCAATTCAATAAATGAGCCAATAAAATAATCCAATCTTTGTTGCACCAGCCACCAAGTAAAAGAAGATATCTGGTTAGTGAGTATCAGTGAGCTACTTTTGTCAAGTTCAAAACCTCAGCACACCCTCACTCGCTTCCGGTAAGAGTCAGATTCCAGCTCTATTCCGATCTCCAGCTCCCTCTCTATCCAGGCTTCACTGTCTACCTCGTCATCTCTAACTTCCACGCACTTCAAATTTGCAGCTCTATCACATCTCCTCCTCTTGAGGGTCTCTCGAATCCGGTCGACATCAATCTTGGTAAAGGTACTATGAATGGATACAATCTTAACATTTGGATTCAGAAGATGAGATTCCTCTGTTCTTAGATCACATTCACCTTCCCCATTGTCGACAACAGTACTTGTACCACTATCACTAGTTTGACTTGGTAAACTTTCTTTTGCACTTACTTGTTTGTTGTCACAGGCTACATATGAAACAATCTTGAAACTTGGGTTCTGGTCAATTTCCTCCGTTCTTGGCTGACCCTTATCATTGACATCAACAACACTATTTGCACCATTGTCACTTGCTTGATCAGGGAAGACGTCTGTCACGCTAACTTGGCTGACACAACTGTCCATGGATTTGCCGACTTTATTATTCTCAGCTCCAGCAACAAACTGACTCTTTCCAACTAAAGAAGCAGATTCACTGACCCCCTCATGTCTTGATAATAAAGCTTGGCTTTTGTCTTGCTCTAACAACTTCACCATCTGCTGAGTGACCTCTGCAAATTTTTGGAGTAGAGTTCTAATTTGAGCCAAAATAGTTAAGCACACATCAAAACAATATCCTAAGTTTTTTTTTTCCTTTTTAAGAAGAAAAAAGGGTTAAGAACTACCATGCATGCTATGTTCGAGAGACATTCCAATAAGCTTGTGTCATTTATATTTTTGAAAAATAGAAAAAACACAGGTTAAGGTTAAGGAAGGTGATTTGAGAAAGAAAGTTCGGCATGATCAATGTGTACCACTTTTACAAATTGTAGGGAGCATATTATGACAGCCACTCTTTTAATTATCAACTATAATTCCTGTTCATTACAAATATAATGACCATGAGTAAGAATTAAAGCTGATACATGTGAGGCTAGGAAGATATCTGTCGTACAAACCTTGTAATTGTTTAGGTGAAATATCAAATTCCAACCACCATACTTTGCCCTTCTCCATAGGAAGCTTTACTTTTTGAAATTTGGCAGCAAGACACATGGAACCAGCTGCAATGTAATGGGGTTTGTACTGCAAGCACAAGGTTGTACGAAGCCTACAAGTTCATTTCATGTAGGCATTTAATATCATAAAGACACAAGGAAATGATCTAAAATAAGTCAACAATAGCATAAATATAGGTAGTTCCATCGGAATGAACAAATCAGCAAGTCCTCACCAATCATTAACGAAATTCCATGCCACTTTTAAGATGTTAGGAAAAATTTCCAATTTCTTAAAAGCTGCAACAAGAGGCTTGTAAGGGAGTTCGATATCAAGATCAAAAGCAATTGTTGCCAACAAAAGCCTTTCCCCAACCAATATCAATTCCTTCTGCTTATCATAAACTTCCTGTGCGGTGAAAGTGGAAATATATTAGGCAAGCATGATATTAAGAAATGCGTACTTCGGCTGAGCTAGGCAAATCAACATTACTCTTTGTCTGATTCTTCCTGGAGCAGAAGGATTGCGTTTATGGATAATTTCATAGCTCACAACAATAACATCCCGCAACAAGCGTGGCGTTTCCTCTATTTTGCATGCGAGAAATGCACTTACAGTTGCAATAGTCTGCAGAGTTCACCAACATGTTTAGGAATGAGAAAACTAATACAGCTAGATTTGAACAACTTAATATACAGTTTCTCCTCGTTAAGAATTACCAAGTTTTCCATTAGGCAATTATCAAACATAACAAAAACTAATAAATATCCAAAAATAAGCAATAGCATGTAATGATACTATGCTATAATCTTTCATTTCTAAGATGAAAACAATGTTATTCTGCTTCCAAAGAATGCAGATCATGATAATCTAACTATTTAATGATAATTACCTTCCAATCATTCTTTGCGTGAGATTGACGCATGTAAAACCGGTGACACAGCATCATTGCACATGATATTGCTACTTGAGGCCTGCAAGTAAATTTGTCAATCACCTTAATAAATTGTTACACATACACATACTAAAACACAAAATGAAAGTTAATGCTTCAGAAAACAACCACAAAATTGCCAAACTAAGTACTAAATGGTGATATAGGAATGTGATTAACACCTCATTAAGTCACAGTAAAGAAGTTCAAAATAGACATAGTCCCTGCACTTACACTTTAAGCTTCATTCCAAGCTCTTGAAGAAACGAACAATACAACTTCCGCAACTGCTCCTCTCTTCCAAGTTCGATTCCGTCCTTCCTAGATGGAGAATGATTCTCAACTTCTTCTCGGCTGAAATACCACTTGCGTGTAGATGAATGAGTCTGCTCTGATAAACACATGCTAGCTGCACACCCCAAATCCATGTGCGGTTGTTTTGCCACAACTGCAGTAAAAGTATAAGCCGCTCAATAAAAGCAGCGATCTTATCATAATTTAACCTCTTTCTGTTAAACTGAGGGAACCGAAATAAAATTAAATCGCCAAAACAACATAACAGCAAATAGTACATCAATAAAATCTATACCATAATTAGAAAAAACTAATCTGATAGTTAAAAGGGTTCTTTTGACTAAAAAGGAAAAGGGTTTTAGATTTAGAGAGAAATTAAACAGTCCCTTCAAGGAAATTAACGAATGAATCTAATTCAAAATTTTTAGAAATTCTCGGCCGGAGGAGAAATTTTCCAAATTGGGTTAAAACAACAAAAAAATTCAACGTTTTGTCACCTAATTCACGACAAGCATAATTAAAATTAACGCAAAACACAACGAATTGAGCAATAGAAGTAATCTGGGAAAATTGAAAATTAGAAAGAGAAACAGATAACGGGGGAAAATAGAGGAATTACCTGAGGAAGGTTTTATTAAAAAGATGGGAATTTTGGTACGGTTTCTGTTGACAGTAAAACCCTAAGTTCCGTAAACTCAGCTGTTTGTTTGGTTTTCAGGGAAAAAAATCATGAGCAGAGTTGACTCCGTCTTTTAAGTCTTTTTCCTTTCTAATTTTAGAAGCGTCGCTTGGCAGCTAAGTATGCGCGTGAAGTTTGTTGTCTGAGCGCGTGCATTTTGGTTTTCAAGTTGGAATCTAATGTAAGATACTGAGTTTTTTTTTTGAAAAAAAAAATAATTATTATTTTTTATATTCAAAAGTTAAATTAATTAAATTTTAAATATTAAAGTCACATGAAGCACTACAGATTTATCCTGTGATATATATATATTTTTTAAAAATATGTTTTAAATATTTTCTAAATTTTTAAAATAATTTTATAATAAAATAAAAAATACTAAAAATGTTAAGAGACAACATCAAATTCAACCCACCAATTAATCTAAAAAGCCTGTTAAATTTAATAATAACTTGGTCAAAAAATAATTGATAAAATTTTATAATACAAAGATTTAATTGGATATTAAGCCACCCTTAAACCATTATTTCCGAGTAAAATAAGACATTAATATTTTTTTTAACAATCTCTATTTAAGGAAAGGAAAAGATGTAATATATTTTTAATGAGTTTTAAACTTATAATTTTAAAAAATGATATTAACTAAGAACTTTAATCACTTATTTTAAAGATTATTTACAAGACATTAACATTTTGATCACCGTTGTTTAAAAAAAACTGGTCACCTGAATATCTTTCCAATTTAGTAACTCGTTTTTAGGCGCTAACTTACGAACATTTTGATCACCCAAACTTTAATCTAACCACCGTAATCATTTTTTATAGTTAATTTTCTTGAGCGATAACATTTATATTCGTTTTTTAATTATGGTCATGTTTGGCAATTAACGGATAGCTGATAGCTGATTGCATTAGCTGATTTAACTAGCTTATTGTATAAAAGTGTTTGGTAAAATTAACTGATAGCTGATAGCTGTTTGATTATTTAAACAAGCAAAATGACATATAAAGACGTTATTATATTTAATATTTATTTGAATAATTTATCAGTTATTAATATTTTGTACCTCATAAATATTAATTAGATTTGTAAAAATTATTTTTTAATATAAATTTCCTAAACATAACTATTAAATTTTTTATATGCACATATAAATATATGTGATAATAAAAAAATTTAACTTATAAATGTCACCATATAAATTAGTAGTAACAACAAATAAGTCCAATATTTAATATGTTATTATTTATATTAAAAATATTATTATTTAATTTAGGTTATTTAGAGATTTTTTGTAATTGTTAAGGGTAAAAGTATCATTACAACTCTAATATCAAACCTCTAATCTCAAAAAATTCATATTATGAGCTTTTTCAAAATTAATTTTTTCACCCCAATCCGCTCTTTCAATCCGCTATTTACCAAACATCAATATTAGCGGATTTGACTAGTCAAACCTCTAATTATACCTCAAACTTTTAATTTTTGCCCAAACCGCTATTTAACAAACATGACCTATATATTTTTTTATTGAATGTTTTTTTTTAATTTTATATGAATGTAAAATTAATGTTTTAACTATTTAATTATACTGATACACTAGCTTGAGGTGGACTCGTCCGTTCTTTTGGTGCCACTGCCACAGACAGTCGAATATTCTTGGTTTATCCACCAAAGCGCGTCTAGTAAGAAGGATTTATATTTAGAAGAATTAACGTGGTTTAACGTCCGCTTCAACCGGGACAAACAAACGACGCCGTATAGGTATATAATCTACCATAAAAAGGTCGCTTACTTCGCTCTGCCAATGCTACGGCGGGTCCCACAAACAAATATCCAAAATCCAGACTGTTGTAAATACTATTAAACAATTTTTTTTAACAATGATTATTAATTAATGGAATTTAAATAAAACCTAATGTAATTTGTTTTGTTTCGGATGGCGATGAGATCACGAATCTTTCTCTGCTCACTCTTTGAAAAGATCCCATCCAACCTTCTCCTCGTTGTCATAAAATAATTGCATTATAAACTTTCTCTTCTCCCTCTCAATATTCGACACCCTGAAAGCTTCTGTTTTGAGCTCGGCCTCGCCTTGCTCAAAATCCAACCTTTACGTTGTTTAAATTAGGGTTTCATCGGAGATATTGGAGCTTTAGTTTTCCCTTTTTGTTTCGAAGATATTTGTTATAAATTCGGAGCTGGATTAGCCGATAGTAGCAGCAGATGTGATGCTTGTGTATCGCGGGAAATTTTGAAACTCGGTTCTTTTGGAGCAAAGAAGAATCGATCAGAATTTTTTTACCAAACAGGTATTAATTTAAGATCTCACGATGTTTAGTTCTTTCACTCCCTTTTTTTAGTTTTTTAAATTTCCTTTAATTGTATGCTAAAGTGGACCGCCTTCCACTCGATCAGTATCGCAATCATTAAAAAAGTCAAAACAAAATAGGAACTTGTTTCTCTGCTTATTCAGAACAGTTTTGTTTATACTAGAAGTCTAGAATTTCGTTAGTTATTCAATTAATTTTTATTTTTCTCAAATTTTCTGGTGAAGGCAGGAAAATGGCAACTCCAGTTGAGCCTCCAAATGGTGTTCATTACCAAGGAAAACATTACTATTCCATGTGGCAAACGTTGTTCGAAATCGACACCAAATATGTCCCCATCAAGCCTATTGGAAGGGGGGCATATGGGATTGTTTGCTCTTCTGTGAATCGTGAAACCAATGAGAAAGTTGCCATTAAAAAGATACACAATGCCTTTGAGAACCGTGTTGATGCTCTGAGAACACTGCGTGAATTGAAGCTTCTCAGGCATCTTAAACATGAAAATGTGATTGCTTTGAAAGATGTCATGATGCCGACTCATAGGAGAAGCTTCAAGGATGTTTATCTGGTTTATGAACTTATGGATACCGATTTGCATCAAATCATTAAGTCCCCTCAAGTGCTTTCCAATGATCACTGTCAGTATTTCCTCTTCCAGGTATCTACCAATCCCTTTTCAAAGGCACAGATTAGTTGAGTTGGTTAATATGCATAATGTCTCTTGCTATGTGGTATTACGTTTAACTTGAACGAAGTTTGTATAATTGAGTGAGAAACTAAGGAGTTCAGATTTCAAATGTGTGTGCTTACCACCTAGACAGTTTGTTGTGGATGTATTAACAGAACATTCCTCGATATCAACTTTATATAAATGAGGCTTAGACAAAGATGCAATAAATTAGATTGTTGAAATTTGCATATGCATACTTGCAACCTTGATGCCATGTTGTATATTTTTGTGTTTCTACAAACAATAACATTTGATGGTTTATGTTATACTCGCATTTACTAGTTTAGATGTTTTATGCCGGGAATACATGGAATGTTGATCTTATTATTAGAACCTGATTGAATCATCGGTGGATAAAAACGTTTGTTTCAGCTAATTGATCTCCGATGCTTTAACATGACTATGTAACAGGTAGCAATTAGGGACAGAATTTATTAGAGTTGCTTAATGAAGGTTTAGGGAGAAACGTGTTCTAGGCATTCACGCTTTCAGGCATTAATGCACTGGCCTGATATTGCAAGTATAGTTAGTTAATCACTAATGGATCTGGTATGGTTATGCACCGACAAGATTTATGCAAATTAATATTGGCATTCTATTCTTCGTAAATTGTTTCTTAGGAAGCCTATCCCTTTCAACTACATCTCTGGTCTGCCCGACTGCCACTTTTCAAAGTCATTTGGATGTAAAGAGATATCCGATGTATTTAGCATGATTTTATATAGTAATTCAGTTGAGATAATTATGTGGGGATTGTGTTTCTGTAGTTCTGCATTAAAGCTTCTATTGTAACTCGGAAGTGATCAAATATTACAAAATTCTGTACTTTGGGGGTTGTAATTCTTTCTTCTTCTTTCAGTTACTTCGAGGCCTGAAATATCTTCACTCAGCGAATATTCTCCACCGAGACTTGAAGCCTGGAAACCTTCTTATCAATGCAAATTGTGACCTTAAAATTTGTGACTTTGGACTGGCTCGCACTAGCAATGCCCAGGGTCAATTCATGACAGAGTATGTTGTCACTCGCTGGTACAGGGCCCCTGAGCTTCTCCTCTGCTGCGACAACTATGGAACATCTATTGATGTTTGGTCTGTTGGATGCATCTTTGCAGAGCTTCTTGGCCGAAAACCCATCTTCCCGGGTACAGAGTGTCTCAATCAACTCAAACTGATCATCAACATCCTTGGCAGCCAGAAGGAGGAGGACCTTGAATTTATAGATAACCCCAAGGCAAGGAAATACATCAAATCACTCCCATATTCCCTTGGAATCCCCTTTTCCCATCTTTATCCGAATGCCCATCCTTTGGCAATTGATTTACTACATAAGATGCTTGTTTTTGACCCTTCAAAAAGGATTAGTGTAACTGAAGCACTCCTACACCCTTATATGGCACCATTGTACGATCCAAACTCTAATCCTCCAGCACAGGTGCCACTCGATCTTGACATAGATGAGGATTTAGGGGAAGAGATGATCAGAGAGATGATGTGGAAGGAAATGCTTCATTACCATCCCGAAGCTGCAACAGCCAATGGCAGGGTGTGCGTCTAATTTTTTTCCTCTTCTCGGTTCAGCAGTCAAGCCATTGACGACTTCGAGCCTAGTTTTTCTTTGTGATATTAGATGCTATATTTATGTCTTCGCAACTTGTTATATGTTTCCAATAATGTTGAAAAACATATGTGATGTGTAACGTGTTATTTGTCAGTAGGGGAGCGTGATATGTAAACTAAATGTTGCATCAAGAGCTTGAGCTTTGTTTAGTGCTCGAGCTCTCGACTGTAGAAGGTCTTGTTCCCTTTACAAACTTGTATATAAGGGTGCTGTTGTATGTGTCTAACAATGAGCGCTTATGTTTTCATATGTAAATTAAGCTTTAGAGAGGGAGAAATACTATTATGAGCTGTGTAATTTTTATGGAAGAAAAGAGGTGGAAGGGGGTTTTGGGAATGAACATATGCGACTTTATTTATTGATTGATAATAAGTAGTTTTAACACCAAAGCCTGGTACATTTGGGCTAGATTCAATGTTGGTTTAGTATAGAAAGGGTACGTCTTTTTAAAGAATGAAGCCCACATCAGTATTACCACATATACAGGAGAAAAATGGAAAGAAGAAAAGAAAAGGTGGGTGTATCTGTTTTTAGATGTTGAACAAAAAGCCCTAAGATGGAGATGGCTCCACCTTTGATTCGCTGGTCTCTTTCCACACCCTGCTTACTGTTGTGGTTCGGCTTTTTCAAGTGGCTTTCTATTGCTTTTGTTGTGTTACTTTGACAGGGCCAACTTACAAGTTGGCTCCTTTTTTAACCTAATGACCCACCAGCCACCTTTGCTTTCTCTTTTTTTTTTTTGTTATGAGGGGCCACGTCCTATGAAGTTTTTCCTGAAACAAATGCTGCTCTGAATCTAATCTCCAAAATCCAAATGATAAAATTTCCAAAGACATACTATTGTTTGTCAGTAAAGCTTCACGTGTCATACAATTATCTGTACTTTGCTTCTTTGAAAATAATGTAAAAAAAACTTATATACCATTGAAGATTATGTAGCGTATAATGGTGGATTAGTTGTCCGTGGCTTTGTTTGCCACTTGGAAGAGCTGAATTAAGTAAATATAGGACTACTATAAAAGAACCTCAAGCATCTAATTGATTGATTGATATAACGATTCTCTCATGCCAACTTGTTTACACTAATCTTCTTTAAAAACCCTTATTATTTAGTAGATTTTCAGGGAGATATATGCTAATTTATTAGGCAATATTGCAGATATGATAAGATTGAACTGTAGAAGGGTAAGGTTTATGGATTCTTTGTAAGTTTCTGGAACTGGAACCCCTTTTTTTCTCAAAATGTTCACATGGCTATATATATAGTATTTTTTATTAAAGAAATAGCAGTTAGACAACATTGACGTGTCTCTTGGGGTTTCGAATGGTCAGCTTGACTGTAGTAGTGAGGATTGAAGAATGTCTAAATTCGATTCCTTGCTTTTCTTAACTTAATTTTTGTAGATATATATTCATTAGAAGCATAATATTAATGAAGTACACTTTGAATGTGATTCTCCTAATAATAAAAAATGACATTTTAAATTACAAGTAAAACAAAGAGAATTGATTTCTGGGTTCCACTCCCACTATGAATATGCTTTCATGCAGATAATTATGACCATATTTCTAAGAAAGTATGCTTCTAGAAGACAATTGTTTAAACACCTAGTTTACTTCATCTCCCTTCTTGGGGCACGTGGAAAAATTCAACTAAAATTGTATCATAATCTTCTTTCTGTCAACTGTTTGCTTCTAAATTTTGTCAAATGTCAATACATACATCTAATGTGATATTATATATGATAATATTCACTTGAGAACATCTGAAATGCAAAATAAGAAGGTTTTGGTTAATGCAGATACTTTTTTCCCACCAAAAACAGAAACATCACACTCAGATGCCTTCACGGTGAAGGCAGATTCATTCCAGATTCTGGAGTTGGGTAAAAAGAACCCCCCGGATACACTATCAGACATGAAGCTGGTACGAAATTGGACCAAGAATAGGTGACACCACTGTGATAATCACCCTTTACACTATTCCTTGCATGCACGTACAATGAGCGTGACTGCTACAAGGAACCCCCCTTGTCTGCTTTTTCTTCTTTTTGACAGAGGTTGCAGCCGTTAAGACAATAAAGTTGAAGGTGGCTTGTCCAGATTTTGAAGTTTTGATGGGATGGCTGCTTTTTAGGTTTAAAGTTGCATATGGTTTTGTTATGCTTAGCCTGAGCCTGGTTCTTGAATCTTGAGTTCCCACTAGCCCAACAAAGCCACCCAGCTTATGACTTGACCAAAACTGAGACCAGCTGCCTGTTGATCCAGCAGCCGAAATTGAAGAACAACTTGCAATCCGAACATAAAGAACGTGTCTCGGAAACCGGTTGCATTACAATGTCAAAATCTCAACTGTTAACCTCTGCAGACTGTTTGAGGGATAGTTTGTTAGTTTGAGATTGTCTAGTGCCCTAATTATGGACATAGTTTCTTTTATATTTAAGGTACCCACCTGCAAATGTATGCGAAAAGAAAACTCTGGGACCAACCAGCAGGCAGCAAGTTGTTGGACTTGAGATTAAAAAGCTACAACCCGAGGAAATTAAGGGGGAAAAGTAAGCATGTGAAAATTATGTGCATAGGAAATCGAAATGGAGCTTAAGAAAAGCTGAAAGAGACCAGTGTTGCGAGTTTTGACCCTACAAAAACCGACCATATATTATATCCTTAATTTCCCTCTGCTACTCTCTGTCATCTCTACCAGATATTGTTTGACAATTGATGAAAAAGATTGTAGAAAAAAAAAACAAATTGAATTAAATACAAAACAGTATGTGTTATTTTTAAATTTTAGTAAACTTACACACAGTTATATATTAAATTGTTTAAACTTAAATTATCTAAATGAAACATCTAACCTTTTATCAATAGAACCAACAACAACAATGATAGAAAGTCGAGAAATTATATCATATGTTCATAGGTTCTTCCCACCACATTATTGATGGGATCAACCAATAAAATATATTCTTTTTATTAATTTTTTTCATCTCATCTTTCTACCAAATAAATTTTCACTCATATTTACTGTAAATTAAATTTAAAAACAGAAATAAAAAAATAACGAAATGAATGCATTTTATTGATTGGTCTCCATGATGTGGTGAGAATAACTTATGATATAATTTCTCTAAAAAGTCATAAGAGCCAAACGACTTGAGCAGAAAAATATTTAAATGTATTAATAAATAAATTTTCGAACTGCCCCAAATTATGAGTTCCGACGTGCGTATGTACATGTCTACAATACAATTTTGGTTAGTTTTCACGTAACGATGATTCATAACTGACGCTGTATTTCCACGAGAATTTTATAAATAGAAGAATGTAATTTTTCCTCTTTCTTCCTCGGCATTAATTCATGGAGTTGTCTTTTTGTTTTTGTTTTTGTATATGGTGGATCCATTTATATATTTTCAAACTAAATTTATACCAAAACATATAAATTCAAACCCTGTAACTGACATAGTACTGTAATGAATACAAAAATGATATTTAGGTAAACAATGCTCTTCTGATGATGGTCGATTTGAACTAAATCTGAACACACAAAAAATGGATCGCCACTGCCCGATCCATGATAGAGTACAAAAATATAATTTTTTTTAGTATACAAAAATAAAATTATTATTATTATTATTATTATTATTGTTGTTGTTGTTACTGTGCCCACTATCTGTCCTGTTGGATACTATACGAACTCTACCACCGTCTTCCAAGGGGGCCTCTCAGGCTAGGTCAGTGCTTCAACTGTTTTTGGTGGCCTTTGGCATGATGATTCCATCAGCAGTTTCAGCTATAGCAGGGATTCAAATAGTGTTTCGCTGTAGCAATAGTAGTATCGTTCGAAGTTGTTATTATAAAAAATAATGATTTACAATAATCGCTATATATTTGTTATTATATGTGACCGTACCGCAACCGTAATTTAAATCTCTAATTATGAGCATTTTTCATATTATGGTGGGAAAACCGACTTTACATTAGTATTAGGAGGATGGTTGTAGGAATTGACAGATGATACCATCTAAAAATATTTGTGATAAGAATCATGATGATGCTGGCGCTGCTGCTGGGTCGAACTAATTATTGCTAATCACACCTCTCATTATAAAGTGTAACTAGTAATCATAAAAAGGTTTATATTGGTTGGGTTGGGTTGGGTTGGGTTAGTGTGTTTTGCATAATGGTGGGTATAAAAACAGGTAAGCATGGAAGAACTTTCATGTTCCCTTTTTTGGCTTTGAGATAAAATAAGTTTGGCTCTTCCTTTTGCACCAAAGCAAAAGCATGGGATTTGATGTTGTCATTTTCAGTCTGACATGGGCTCAACTCAACTATTGCAACAGAAAGGGTAAACCTGATGATATCAATTAGGCAATTCAATCTGGTGTTTTAGCTGAACCGAATATTCTCAAGTATATGTGTTTCCAACTGCTTCATCAATTCAAACCCATTTCTATTTCATAACACTCTTCATACTTCTTTAATATCTATCTCCAGATAAAGTCAGAGACCTTGGCTTCACTCCCGAAACAATGGGTATATTTTTCTGGCTGCACAATTCCGCTTTCCGCACATCATTTGATTTGAATACAATTGTTTTAGAGAAAAATGGAGAATTGGGGTAATACAACAAGATAGTGGCATTAATTCTCTGCAAAAGCTTTACTACTTAAGAGGAGATCAACAAGTTGAAAGCAGAGCATTGTTTGTTTCCTTGCTGTTTCGCAAAAAAGACAAGGCTAAAGATTCTGCAAATCTCTTTCATCCATACGAAGTTGGCAGCTGGTAGTTTTTATGTAATATTAAACCCCCAAAAATGAAAAACAAAAGCAATGCCCGTAGGCCATAAAGCTTCCATTTGGTTTTGTGGTCCAAACTGTTAGTTAATAACATTTCAATTAAGGCCTAAAATGAGAAAACTTTGTAATTAAGTTTTTGAGACGTTATTGTTTGCTACTGTGCGTTCTCAGCTTCTAGATTCTTCAAAGCAAAATCAGTAGCACAAAGAAAGTCAAAACCTTGATGGTTGGTTTTATGTTACAACCCAGGCTTTAGCACCGTCACTGGAGCTGAACATACGCACACGGATATGCTTTTGTGTGCTGAAGTTAATGATTATTTTTTGGTTATTTGGGTATTTAAAATTTAGGGTTAAGGTTTGAAATTTAATTTTGTTGTGTTTTTTAATGTTGGGACATAAGTAGGAGAACTGAAAAGGGGTAGAGAATTTTTATTCTTACAATTAGGATGAAAATTCTCTACCCCTTTTCGGTGCGTCTATTTATGCCTTTACACTCAAAATTATGTTTATGGTTTAGGGTTTAGGTGTTATGGTTATGGTTTAGGAAATTTAGGGTAGGGTGTATTTTTTAAGGTATAGAGTTTAGGATTTAGAATTTAGGGTTAGGGCTTTAAATTTAATTTTGTTGTGTTTTTTAGTGTTGGGCATAAGGGCACCGAAAAGGAGTAGTGGATTTTTATCCTTACAATTAGGATGGAAATCATCTACCCCTTTTCGGTGCCCTACTTATGTCTCACACTCAAAATTAGGTTTAGGGTTTTGGGTTTTAGGTTTTGGGTTAGGGTTAGGGTTTAGAGAATTTAGGGTAGGGTGTATTTTTAAGGTTTAAAGTTTAGGGTTTAGAATTTAAAGTTAGAGCTTGAAATTTAATTTTGTTTTATTTTTTAGTGTTGAGATGTAATTACAAAGAATTTTTATCTTACCATTATGGTTAAATTAAAATATAAAAATAAAGAGATGAAAGAGGAAAAATAATATAGTAAATAATGTTGGTGTTGGTGACGCAGCCTAAATTGGAGGGTGGTGTAAGTTTCGTCTCATCTCCCTCCAACAACTCCCAAAGAAGAAGATTCTCCGATGCTCTTTTCTTTTTTTTTATCTCCCTATCATCTACATTTTCCTATATAAATTCCCCTATCAACACTCTCCAAAATCCTCTTCCACTCCTGCTCTCTTCCCCCCTTTAGAATTTAGACTGTTTCTGCTCTCTTCCCCCCTTTAGAATTTAGACTGTTTCTGCTCTCTTCCCCCCTTTAGAATTTAGACTGTTTCTGCTCTCTTCTTCTTCTTTTCCCTTAGAGCTAAGGTCCTGCTGGTTCACCCCCACCCCCCTGTTTTCCCTTCGTTTCCTCTGTTCTTTTTCATATCCTCTTGGTCTTGGAAGGTAACTCTAGATTCTAGACTAGAGTCCATACAGAAAAACCATTGTCAAACTCTGGAAAAAAAACAAGAAATATCTTGTTTTTTATTTTGCCCATATTTTCTGCCAAAAATAAGTTTTCTTTTTTCCTTCTGTAAATCTTCATGCTGCACAAGCTGTTGTTGTTGTTGCTTGAGACTCATGTCTCCAGTCGTCAGTGAAATCCTCCGGTCCGGGTTTATGATAAATTCCTCCCTCAGACGCAGGACTCATCTCGTTCAATCTTTCTCAGTTGTCTTCCTCTATTGGTTCTATGTTTTCTCATGAATAAGCTTTCTGTAATTGCTTGATTTTCATCATATCTGTCTGTATTAGTTAGCTTGTATCGGTGTCCTGCCGCCTCCGAGGTTATATTAACTATCATCCTGAAATATTAGTCATTTTTATTGAAGTTTCAGCCGTATTTTTGGTGTAAATATATTAATATGGCTTCGTCCAGTGGGAACTCCAATTCCACAAGCTCCTCGCAGCTTCTGAACTCTGGCTCCGAAGAGGAGTTGCATCAGATGAACATGATGGACCAAAGGAAAAGAAAGAGAAAGGAATCAAACAGGGAATCAGCCAGAAGATCCCGCATGAGAAAACAGCAGCACTTGGATGATTTAATGTCCCAAGTGACTCAGCTAAGCAAAGACAATAACCAAATCCTTACGACCATCAACTTCACCACCCACCACTATTTGACCATTGAGGCCGAGAACTCGGTTCTGAGGGCTCAGATGATGGAACTGAGTCAAAGACTCGACTCTCTGAACCAAATCCTGAGTTGTCTCAACCCCACCAGCAACGGCTTGGTGTATGAAACCGATCAGTGCTTTGAAGCAAGCGGTGACCACCGTTTCAACAACCCTTTCAACCTGCCTTATCTTGGCCAAGCCGTCATGGCCTCTCCGGACATCTTTGAATACTACTGATTCACCATAACCATCCTCATCGCCATCATCTAGCTTTAATTACTTATAAATGGATGAAAAAAATATGGTTAAAATCTAGGGATGTCTCTTTACATTCTTTCTATTTGGTGGGTGTTTTTTCATGTTGAAAAAGAGGGGGTATTATTATTATTATTTGCCCCTTTTCTTTTATTATTGTTATCATTAATATGAGTAAAATATTAGTGTTATTGGCAGCAGCTAGGTCTAGGAAGATGATGCAACAGATGAGTTCTTTTTATTTTATTTGTATTTGTCTGTAAATTGGGATTTCAGATATAAAATATGGTTTGAGGATGTATGTAATCTGGTATCCTACGTTATATAATATGAGTAGTTTTCTTCACTTGTTTGGGGTCTACTAATTTACGGTGTCATCTCTTCATGTTTGCAAGTGAGACTAATTCTCTTGTGCTAAAAAAATTAATTCTTTATATATTAATTAAACAAAAATAATATTTTAAAGATTTAATTGAGTACACAATAAAACTATAGAATTTTACCATGAAAAATAAAGATATTTAAAGGCACATTTAATACTTTTAGCCTTGAATTGCAACAGTCCTGACAATGTATATTAAAATTATTTTAATTAGTCATTTTTTATATGGATTATTAGTTTTCGATAAAT
The DNA here is from genome assembly GCA_958450335.1 of Hibiscus tridactylites. Classification (NCBI taxonomy): domain Eukaryota; kingdom Viridiplantae; phylum Streptophyta; class Magnoliopsida; order Malvales; family Malvaceae; genus Hibiscus; species Hibiscus tridactylites. Next base: position 77,876,726 of record OY288282.1, read on the forward strand.
TATACATGTTTCACCGAGTTATTTTTTAGGTTTTTTGACCGTGATGTCTCCTTAATTTTAAAATATTTGCTATGTTTCTTAATCACACCAATATTATTAAAATATATGTATATATGTTAAAAGAAATTGGGTCAATTAAAGTGTGTCATGACTCTTTTGACAAAAAAAAATTGCAATTGATTTGAATGAAAAAATAACATATTAAATATCTTAGATTTTATTTTTATTCAATGTATTTCTTATAAAATATTTAATTCAAAATATACTCCTATTTATTGAATGGTATTAATATATTGAATAAAATAAATAAAAAATTATAGTAATAGTATAATAACCATGAACCTAATTTATGTAATTATCCATGTCCAAAACTTTTTAAATCTTTTGAGATAGACATTTCATCTAAAAACTTAATATTTTAGCCTTTTCAACAGTTGAACCGAGTCTGCTAGAATGAATATCATTCTCTTTTATCCTCTTTTCAACGGTGACTACTTATTAAGTTCATGTTATGGTGTATAATTATATAGTTTTAATTATGTTTAAAAATATTAAAAATATTTATTTATAAGTTTTTTATTTTAAAATGTATTCATTAATAAAATTGTACTCCTATATTAAAATTTATTAATGGTCTGTAAACAAAATAATATATTGCGGTTTACTAATAGTGCATCATATATAATTTTAATATATAACCCCATTAGCGTTAATCTAAAACACTTTGAGTTCTGAAAATTTCTAATTTCTACCAAGGTTTTCTTTAAGTTAAAAAACAACTACTTTATTATTATTATTTGTATTATATCTCACCTACCTCAACAATTTTCTTATTTCTAATAATAATATTCTAATTAACAACGTTATACATAAAGAGAGTTAATTGGTCTCACAAAGGGCACAAATGGGAAAAAAACAAGAACTGAACTAAAAGACAAGTAGTCAATGGAATTGAGCAATATAATTAGCAACCATTATTTAGGTTAAAGGAAACAACTAAAGCTCTTGATCTTGAATAAAATTCATCTGCCCCTTTTCGGTGCTCCTATATATGTCCTAACATTAAAAAACACTACAATTTTAAATTCTAAGCCCTAACCCTAAATTCTAATTTTCTTTTTGATCAAAGGAGAACCATTCTAAATCCTAAACCATACACCCTAAAAAAATACACACTACCCTAAATTCTCTAAATCCTAAGCACAACCCATAACCTAAAACTCTAAACCTTAAAATTAATTTTGAGTATGGGGCATAGGTAAGAGCACCGAAAAAGGGTAGAGAATTTACATCCCTTGATCTTGGCCTTGGTGTATCACATAAATAATTAAACAAAAAGGCGACTTCCATTTCATTTGTTCAGTGTCTACCTACATATACACAATATTGCCTCTTTTCATTTTATGTTGCATGAAATCCTAATGGCGTTTACACCGATTAAACCGGAGGAACCCAATATTGTCGCTTTATTGCATGCCAGATTAATAATAATAATAAAAAACCAACAACCAGCTGAGTTAATCTAATGGGAAGATATGTTTGTCTTTTAAACAAGGTTAGAAGTTCAAATTTTAGAGTTGTAAACTACGGCAGATCCGATCAGTCTCGTGATGAAAAAAAGTCTTTTCAAATCTTCCATTAAGAAAGGTATCGTCACGATAAACTAAATTTGTCCGGCTCGAGACTCTCTATGGTTTAGTATAAAGGAAGGAGAGAGAAAACTGGGTTGAGAGGATCGCCACCATAATGAACCTCTACAAAATCAATCTAAATTAATTGAAACGAGTTTTTACACACACAAAAAAACCCCAGGTTTGAAGAAATGGTGCCATTTTCTTTTGCAAAAAGAATACCAAATCAGAAGAGGAGGAAGACTGAAGACATGCCAGCAAAAACATGATTACTTCAACAATTATCCATTTTCTTTCATCTATAATTGAATTATTATGTATTTATGAGCTCAGATTTATAAAGAAGAAGATTGAGATTTATAAGCCCAATTATCATCCTCCCTTTTTCAAAAGTGTTTGTCCATACCAAGATATTAACTTGCTATCTTTAGTCTTTCCTGGTTTATTTTAATTCCTCCACCCGTTTGATTTGATTATAGACATTCAATCGACCATAAATGGACCATCAATCCATATTTTTTTAAGACTTCTTTATTTTTCCTGTTCGTTTCCCTTTGCTTTTGTCTTTGATGGTAGGGCAAGTAACAATGAAAGGCAGGACCAGAAGATTATGTAAGACTAAAATGACAGTCCCACCTACACATCCTAAATAAATGCAATATAATTGAGACAGAGAATAGCAGGTTATAGTTTCATCAGCTCAAATCATCACTTGTGTTGCAGATACTGAGACATGACTGCATACATCTTCACATTTCACTTCGGATTAAACCAGAAAAGGTTCGACTTAGCTATCATCTGGTGTTTCTCCAGCATATATGCAGAGAGCTGTGATTACACACAGGAACCATAAGATTGAAAGCAAAAAATAAAACGACACGATCAAACATTAAGTTTAAACACATCAAAAGAACATTACCATAGATTATAGTAATATTAATAAGAAAGGATCACCGTTACTGGAGAAGTTAATCAGGTTAGCACTAATGTTATCCAAAACCTAAGCAGTGTTCACTTAATCATCATTAACTAAAGAAAAGGAGGGGAATGAAGGCCCACTTTTTTTGTTAAAAAAAAGGCAATATTCAACTTAAAACATCCATGTCTGCTTGAAAACTTTACGAAACCCAACTACACATAATGGAAACATAGAAAAGTTTGAGCTATCTGTTTTCCCTTAAATCATATGGAATTTGGATATACGCATGCATCACAGTTCCATAAACAAATGGAATGTCAGTATACATACCAGCAAGTGCACATCTTATGATAGCAAAAACAGTAAAGAGATAAGAAAAACCACAGCTCACCAAAAGTGCATCCCGGAGCTTACCCTAATAGACTGCAAGTGGCATCGGCTAAATACTGATAAATTATCCATTGGGGAAACATGTTAGCTTAAACGCAACACTAAATTCATATTGCATTTACAGCAACAAGTAAAGCTTAATACGGGAACTAATTAATGGAAAGCTCAGCAGAACAACAACCAGAAATTGACAAGAAGGAACAGAAATGAAGCAAAATCAATGGAAAATTTCGTTAACTAAAGCCTGGGCCAGATTAGTTACCTTAATACGGGAACTAATTAAGTAAAGCTGCTTGAAACTCTAATGGTTAGTTTACCTGGAGAAATTATTTTATGGATCCGGCCAGTGGCGGATGCAAATGTACTCTACGGTGGGCCTGAACTTTTAAATTTTATATATTTGACTTTAATTTTCTTAATTTTTATGAATAAATCCTTAATTTTTTTAAATCTTTATGAGTTGTGCCATCCCTGAAATTTTGAGATTTTATATGTGCCCACTCTCAAAAATATTTCTGGATTCGCCACTAGATCCGGCTCACCACGTAATTCATGGTTTCATTCACTAAAAATCAGCTAACTAATCTTTTTTTTTCTTCATGTCAATAATTCATTCATAATCCAATTTTTATATAACCACTCACTCCCTATTCACATGACATAAAAAGTGAAGATTTATCTTTAAAAAAATAACATAAAAATTAATTAATTAATTTTAAGTATGTGAGACCATAGAGGATATGATGGCTAGAACCGTTGGATGCTGCCAAGTATTGGTTTTTGGACATTATATCTCTCTTACCTGCGTGTGTAGGGGTCAGGTTTAATTTGTTAGTTTAACCACTTGTGGATGGCCTTTGTGGCTTGGAATCCGATGTTGGAAGTTGTCACTCGCGTGGGCTTTGGTCATGAATAAATAAATTCAGTCCAGACTGACTTGTGTCAGTAAATAATGGGTTGATGATGGCCCAGTTAGCCCAATTACTTTGCCTAATGGGAAAATGTATTTGATGGAGGGTAAATATATTTTTTAAAAAGTTAATTCTACATTAAATATATAAAATTTGAACTTTATTTTTAACATGTTTAAGCTCATTTAAGGATGCAATGACCAAGGACATTATTTTAAGAATCATATCTATAGGAAGATTTACGATTAAACTTTCTCAAGAATATTTACAAGAAAAAGGGTGAAAATGAAAAATTAAATTATTTTTCCCGATTTTGTTGTTTGAGTATGTCTTCTAACCTTTTCGTAGTGTCATAATGATACATATGTACTTTTTTTCAAAAAAAAAAAAATACACATGTACTAATGAATACAAGTTAGTTGTTATAATTAAGAATTTATATTTTTAAAATATTTAAAATCTTAAGAGATCAATACGATAAAGTCAGAGTAAGAGATCTAATATTTAATGGTAAAAGTCGAGCATTATAAAGTAGGGTCCTATCTTTAACTTTTAGGGATTGGTTCTTTGTCTACTGTGAATGGATCATTGTCTGTGTTGATCTCTAGCATCAAAGATTTGATCTTGGTATGGATCCTACTAGGAACAAAAATCACATATCCCTAATCATGCCTCATAATCATGTTTCACATTAAAAAACATTTTAAAATTAATTTTTAAACTTTAACCCTAATTTTCACATCTTAAACTTTAAGCCCTAAACTCTAAAAAATACATTTTACCTTAATTTCTTAAACTATAACCACAACCTCTAACCTTAAATCTTAAATCCTAAACTCATTTTTTTAAATAAAAGTATCAAAGGAGACATAGTTTGAGACAAATAATTTTCATTTTCCTACCCGTCAATACTTTCACAAAACATGCTTAAATTATTTCGAAATATATTTATTTCCTACGCTATTTTGTCTAAACATTACTGAAGCTATTGTGACATGCTTTGAATATATTGTGTTGAATTGACTATTGCAAAGCGGATCAATGTTTAGGAATGATCCCTGATTTTAGGGGTTCGATTTTGAAATCGATCCTTTGGGTTAAGATTTTTATTTCATTTTTGTTAAAAAAGGGTCAAGATTTTTATAAAACCATGTTTAAATCGATTAAGAACATGTCACGAAAAATTTAATAATATTTGAATAAAATAATTTAAGAAATAAATATATAGATATTATAGTTAATATTTTCTATAAACACTTATAAAATCAAAGATAAAGATATTATTATATTTATTAATATAAATTTAGAAAAACCCGAATGCATTTATATTATTTTTCTTTATCTAAAATTACACTTGTGGTAAAAGCCAAAGGATAACTTCACACCAAGGAAAGGAAAATGATTGAAAATATGAAGTGAAGCTCTGAGTCAAAAGTCGTTATCAACTTTCATTACAAAAGTTCACAATGTCTCGGACAGGACCCACCAAACGGGAAGAATGGTGCACATCTTACTCATCTTCATTTCCTCTCTTTTATTCCACCAATATGTATTATGAATATAGTCGATGGTGGAAAAAAAATACGTGATACAAATTGAACTATGTTTTTAACAATATAACATGATTATATTACAATTTCTATTTTTATTTTTAATCTTTTAAAAATACATATACAATGTACAAATAAATTATTAAAATATAAATCATTAAAATCAATTGATAAGTTTATTTGAACAACACTTGATACAATATTAACTGTATTTTTAAAAGAAAATTAAGAGAGTAAATTTATAACATTGAAACAAATATAATATAAAACTTTACGACATCAAAATACATACAATTGTAACAAAAAGTAGTAAAATAAAAAATGTATATTTGGCTGATTGGTTAAGTAGCTCATTATTATTCCTTTATTTTTTTAGGTTGTGGGTTTTAGATCCATTAAGAACAGAGACGGAATTAGGATTAAACATTAGGAGAGACAATAGTCTATTAAGCCTTTAATCTAACAATTAGGAGAGGACAAAGACCTTATTTAACTAATATTTACACTAAAAATACTTAAAATACAATTATATAAAAAATCACCTTATTTGATTAATTTTTTAAACTAAAAACACTTCATTCTTTCTCTTACAGTCCCATTTTCACATTAGAATTGAAATTAAGATTTATAAAGAAATTATTGCATATTAATTTATTTACCTTTTAATTTTCTTTGTCGTTTATGGTGGAAAATAAAATAAAGAAAAACAAAAATGAAAAGTAAAACTAAAACTTAAAAAGAGAGGGGGAGAGGAAACAGAAGCGGCAGCACTACATACAGACGAGACACAATTCCCCATACAAACCCCTTGACTCTCTCTTTCCTTTTCACACATTATTATTTCATCGACACCGTCGTCTTCCTCCCTGCCCCGCCTTTCCTCGCTATCTGTAGAAATTTCCGACGCCGTTCAAATCTATCCTTTATCTTTTTCTTCACCTCCATTATTCTCTAATTCTTCAACCTGTAAGTTTCTTCCTCTTTTCTTCATACAAAAAAAATTAACGTTATTATTTTTGTTTCAGTTTTTGTGTGGATGATATTTTTTCTTGGATGTTGAATGCTCGAAAATCAGTTCGGATAATGGAGCAGGGAACGAAACCGTCCTTGTTTAAGCTTATTTTAATTTTCCTGGGTTTTCAATAACTTTTAAGCTTTTTTTTGGTTTAGAAGAACAGTAAATGTTCCAAACTATTTTTTTTTTTGGAGAGGAGAGGGGGTATGCCTTTTCTTTGTTAAAAAGTAAAATAAAACTATGCTTTGAAACAGTTGAACTTTGAAGACTTTAATTATGCAAATATTCGTTTCTTTAATGCTTTAGTTTACATTATTCTTATTCTAATTATGGAGAAAGCCAGGTAATGCTTAATTAAATTAATTGAGAATAATTCTTTCCACTAGCTGGAATTTTCGCGCGTATTGTTTTACTAACTTAACTTAACTTAACTCTGCTATCTGCTACTAATCTATTTTTCAATTCTACTATTTATTTATTTTTGTTCTTGATCTCAACGCGCACTTCAAACTGAGAATATAACATAATATATGCGACTCCCAAGTAATTTACTCTTATTTTAATTGCTTATTTATTTTCTTAAAAATCATCTTCTTGGGCTTTTATATAAAAAATGTTTTTAACTCTAATTTTTTACCCCAGGTTTTGATCTTGGAGTTAAGAGAAATGAAATGAATTTGTTCTTAGAAACTGAAACTTAGTAAGTCAGTTGTGGTTAGCTGAAGTTTGAAGTAGTTATCTTTTAAGTTTGCTAAGTTGGTTTAAACTATCTGTTGCTGTTAAATCAATCTTTGCAATTTTTAATTGTTTTTTATTACAGGAAATTCTCGGTTTTATCATCTATGCAGTATTTTGCCTTGAGTACATAGCTGGAATCGGTGTTGCAATTTTGTGAAATTTATTTTTTTTTGGTATTTGAGTGATCATGGGATCTGCTTGTTGTGTTGCCGCGAGGGACAGAACCATTCCAAACAGAACAGGACGCGAGACTTTGCATAGAAATGTGAGGTGTTCGCCATCATGGAGCTTCTGCCGGGATAATCGAAGGCGCGTAGCAGGTGAAATTGACGAGCCTTTTTATCAGGTATCTGATGGAACTAGCAGAAATGTTAGCATGGAGATAAAAGGAACATTAGAATCTGATAGAGGTAATCTGTCTGACCAAGGAAGTCCACTTGAGATTGAGACCTACGGAACACCCGCTTCTCAAAAATCACCGGTCCATGAAGAAATGAGTGGGAATATGATGACCCCTCCTTCAGGTAAAACCACTTGCCAATTGAAATAGCCTAAAGGGGTAGCTTTTTGTGTCGCCATCTTGACTATGCACGGGGTTTTAGGAACTTTTTGCTAGAATTTTTGTTTTATGACAATTGTTCCCTTTGGAGATCATGTAAGTTATGTAACTTTGCCGATGAATGCAAAAGGTTCCAATGGTCTTCTAATCCCATATACTTCTGGCTGCCAACTAGGCCATTGATAATATATAACCTTTAATGTGCAGGGTAGCATGGTCGAATAAAAATAAAACAAACATGTTTATGTATATTCAAGTTGCATTCATTATGTTATTGTCTACTTCTAGCCTTTTCTCCCAATACTGTTCTATTTTGTAATTTGTTTCTTTTGTGTTTGATATTGTTTTATGTTGTTGGTGCAGACATATCAAGAGCAAGCAATTATTCTGTAGATGTAAGTTTGATTTAGCTAATATTGACTTCACTTGAATAGCTTTTTATGCTTGTGTGTGTTTCCAATGACATTTGGTGATACACTAGCCAATTTTGCTGATAGCTAAAATATCATTCTGGTTATATTCCAGGTGAAGAATTTGGCAGAATCGCCCGATATGGTTGATTCATCTACACCAAAGCTCTCATCTTGTATACCTTCATCGTTCTCACAACCAATTACAGATGCTTTGTCTAGCCATGTTCATTTGCTTCCTCCAAACTCAACCCCATCACCACTGGCTCGCTGTTCACCTGGGCAACAGCTATTGAGGCAGGTGTCTGATAGTCGAATCCTGGGATTGAAATCTCCAAATAATTATTCAATGTCTGAAGCAAGGTCATCTTTTGTTCTCTCCAGATGTAGCAATGACTTAACAGCTGGGTCTCATGGTGGTTCTTCTGATGGCTGGTCCATGCGCACTTTTTCAGAGCTTGTGGCCTCTTCTCAAAGAGAAAGGTGGTCTTTTGACAGTGAACACTTGGGTTCTGGTTATGGCAAGATAAATGGATGTAGTAGCAGATTCTCATATTCTCCATCCATAGATGCGCGAACTTGTGGTGCTTGCTCAAAGCTTTTAGCTGAGAGATCTGCATGGAGTAGCAATGAGGTTTCAGTGGTTTCTGTGCTTGTCTGTGGACATGTTTATCATGCTGAATGCTTGGAGACAATGACACTAGAGGCTGACAGATTTGACCCAGCCTGCCCAATATGTATGGTTGGAGAAAAACAGGTCTCGAAGATGTGCAAAAAAGCTTTAAAAGCTGAAGCAGAGTTGAAGGCAAAACATCTCAAGTTGTTCAAGAATAGAATTATAGATAGTTCTCTCGATGGTGATTGTGATGATATTGATCATGTAGTAAACACCAAACGAAAAGGAAAAGCTCCAAAGTTGGAACCCAGTTCAAGCCGGAGAAGCTCCTTGTCAAAGCCTTTCCTGAAACGCCACTTCTCGATAGGGTCTAGGTGGGGTAGATCACTCTCTGAGAACGATTCTGCTAGGAAGAAGGGGTTTTGGACAAGATACAGAAAAGATTGAACTTCCTGTTTGTTTCATCATAGAAGCTAATACCATCAACAGGATAGGCATAAAATTTCCATCGACCCACCTTATAACTCTAGCCCTTTACATTTTTTGTTTGCCCATAGCTTTGGGCTGGGCAGGGCATGAGTGTGATGAACTTTGAATTGGACCAAATATAAATGCTTAGTTTTGGAATTTAGTAGGTACTGACTATAAGATATCCAATGGTGGGGTTTTGGGAGTTCAAAGTGGTCTAGAAATGAATTTACTATCTTGATTTCTACATAGCAAGTAAGGTTTTTCTTTGTAGGTTTTACACGCCGTTATGGATGACTGATCTGATTTGAGGAGCTTTATTGTACCTGGCCTGTTCTACTCTTCTTTACTCTATTTTAGGACAGTTCTGACCATTACCGACACAATAGCTTTGTCTCATCTTTGTGCCATGGCGTGTCTGGGGCTGGAGTTTATGTACAGCCCTATCAGTTTATCAGTTTTCAGAACCAAATGGTTCATATTGCCGCTACTGATTTCATCATTTGGTCGGATTTATAACTCAGATAAGGAAGCTGCACTGCTAGTTCAGTTCCTTCTTCACATGTGCATTAGAAACTTGTTTCTCGTCTATTGAAGTCAGCTTAAACAGATGAGCTTAATTAGTTTGTTAAACAAGCTTAAACCTTAACAAATGCACTTAAATAGTATATTTTTATTTTTGAATCAAATTTGAGTTTTAAAAATAAAATTTAATTGAATTTAAATTTAAATTTAAATTTAAGTCGAGATCCATTAATTGGCTTAGTAGTTATGGATGCTCATCCGTCTTACCTTTGTGTGGGTTCGAATCATGACATTTACCGTGATAATATTATTGTAATTCTACTTGATCAAAAAAATTGAGTTTAAGTCGGGAAACGGGTTAGGCGTGCCATCTTACAAACAGGAACGGTTAGGACTTAGGAGTTAGGAACAAAGCAAATTACGTATGGGGTTCGACATGATAAAAGTATATGAAATTTCAGCCAATTGTAAGGTTCACAGCTAGCTCTACAAAAAGGAACAGTAAAATCTGTTTCTTACCAACAAAAATGGCAAACAAACTTGATAATTGCAGTTTTAATATAATCTTGTTCACAAGTTTCAGTTTCTATCTACCTAATCTTTTATTTCGTTCATAAATTCGTTCAAACCTTAAATCTTCAACATTTATTTAGTATGCACGCTATGCTTGTGGTAATATTTTTCAATTGTCCTTCTTAGTTTGCTTGCTTTAATTTATATACTACTATAAGAAAATAAAATAGCATAAATTAGTTATATAAAAAAAGAAGTTAGGTCGATTGTGGACTACATACGGGGACATAATTAAAGTTTGGAGTTGAAGGCAAAATATAAATGTTTGAAAGTAGTGGGATAAATTTAAAAATAACTCAAATTTTAATCTCCTCCTTATCTTCAAGTAGCTCCGTCCCTCGGTACATGCTGCATGGCTTTCCATTGCACATTCAGAGCTTTAGATTATTATTGAACAAAAAATATTTAAACTAAAAATTTAAGGGACAATGCATAATTTATTTTTATATTTAAATTTATAGTGCCTAAATTATTATTAACCAAAAATATAGAAGAGACCAACCCATCTTTCTTTAATTCAACATCTATTTAATTAACCATTTTATTTTTTATAGGGATCAAATTACTATAAAATTGCAATTCATTAAATATTTAAAATTTGTAATAGGGGCCAGCTCCGGACCTAAGGGAGCCCCGTCACTGTAAGAAAGCAATGTTCAAATACAAGTTAAATTTGTTTGGAATTGATAATAATGAATTGTATAACTCATTTTTCTATTTCTTCACGCCATGAACCAAATTTAATACTATATTGAATTTGCACCCGAAAATTAACACTATCATAATAGTTTGGTGAGATGGTAGTTAATCATTCCTTGCATTAAAAATCGGCGGGAGCCGGGAAGTACGTATTCAAAGAAAGAAAAAGTTATATATAATTAAAAGCGGATTAATCTTCTCAGCTAACAATAATAGTAATTAGGGTATGATATAATAATGATATATGGTTGCAATGGCAATTTTGAAATTCAAATCTATTTATCTTGATTATTTAGAGAAATTTATTTAAAAATTAATTAGACTCTGTAATAAACTAGTATCTAGGGTTGTCCAAAAAACTTGACAAACCGAAACCAAAACCAAAATCCGAAAAAATGATCCGAAAATATGATTAACCGAACCGAATAAATTAATTTGGTAGGTTTAAAAAATATTTTAGTTTAAATACGGTTCGTAGTTTTGAATAAAAACGGGTAACCGCCGGTTACATAATATATAATATAAAAATATACATATTTATAAATTATATTGACAAAGTTTAGCTCAATTGTTTATTTATTCTTTTCTCAAATATTTTTTGAATATTTTTATTGTCTTGAAAAGTGGAAAATTAGCGGTAATTTTTAATATATTTCCCTTCCAAATATTAACTGATTTATTTTACTTTGGGAAGTAAAAAAATCAACATTAATTGTCAATTATTTCATATTCTCAGTTTCATACATTAATACTTTTCTTCTTCAAATATTTCAAAATTTAAACTCTAGCTTATTTTTCACTACGTTATTATATTTAATATTTTTAATAAGGAAAATTAATAAACCATTACCTGAATTGAACCGAACTGAATATTTCAGTTAACCGGTCAATCGGTTAACCGGTTTAATAGTTAAGATTTAGGTTTGAGAATTAAACAACACAAATTTACCGGTTATTCAAAATAATTTTCTAACGGTTAATCGAATCCGGTTTTGCACACCCCTGGTAGTATCAATTTTTCATTCTGAACGTTCAAATTTAGATTTAGGGTTGACACCCTTTCTATAAATAAAACCACATCTCTACATAAATAAAACGACACCCTTTTATAAATAATTAACATTCCTTAAATATCATTAAAAAAATAACACCCTTAAATAAATTTCTTGCTCCGCCCTGAATATATGCATGTAAAATATGGACATTTGGTTTGGAAGGAAATGAATTTTTTTTGGTTTAATTTTTAACTAATTTATTTAATATTATAGTGGTCTCAGACGAAAAATGGCTATTACACTTTGTTCATTTTGTTGTCTAATCCTAACTCGACGGTACCTTTCGCGAAAACAACTCTCTTACTATATGTATCTACTCTTTTATGGCATTGAATTAAAATGGAGAAAAAAGAAGTCATTGTTTGTGGTGAATGGTGATGCAGTAGAGTTTATTATTTTTGCATCTCCTTGGGGCCTAGGGGCGTTATATTTATATACTCCCTCCAAAAGCTTCTTGCTTTATTATTCAGATTCTGTTGATGGGGGAGGAATACTTATACGATGTTGTGAGTCTGACCGTGTTGGGAGTAATCTCATGGGCCACACTTTTTGTATTTATCAGAAAAATATTCTCCCAACGCTCCTTTGGATTCTGCACCCGCATTGTGTCTACAATCCATGCAATTTCCGCTCTTATTTTAGCATCGCTCTCTGTTCAAGATTGGAGCTGCCCAGTTTGTCCTTTGGCTTCCGCCTCTTCTCCTAAGCAGGTATGTATGTGCCAACCAAAGCTGCTGCTTCATATCTTATTATTATTATTATTATCGGAGCTGACTGCATATAATCTTGAAATTGGAATTAATATTGTGTGTTTGGACTTGGAGCAGAGGCAAGCTTTGGCCGCTACGCTAGCTTATTTTATATATGACCTGATATGCTGCTTCTTTGGCGGTGGATCCAGTTTTGACAACACATTTCATCACTTGGTCTGCATCGTTGGTATTGCGGCTGGCTTTGCCTTTCGAAAGGTCTTCAACTTTATATTTGGTTTTCTGCACGCAACAAACATTTCGGAGGATTTTCCTTTGCCTTGGTTTTTTTAAATTTCAACTTGATCAGGGATTGTGTTATGATGCAGTGTGGATCAGAGCAAGTTGCTACGTTATTCATATTGGAGAGCTCAACCCCTTTCCTCCACGCCCGGGAACTGCTTAAAGAACTCGGTTACAGGGAAACCAACCTCAATTTGGCAGCAGATGTTTGTTCCAAATCTTTTTGTTAGTCATTAAGTTTTGATTATGATGGAGTAATATTTGAAGCTCAAGGGGTAAAGATTGGTTTTTGAACAGATCACATTCGCTGTAATCTTCTCGGTAGCAAGGATGGTGGGAGGACCCTATCTCCTTTTCCTCACTCTATCAGCTAATAATCCTATACTCATCAAGGTATTAATTACCCTCTTCTTACTAGTTCCTAATTCAATCATCAAGTGATTAATTAGTAATTAATATGAGGTTATAAGTGAGCACTGAGTGTGTATGTGCTACACAGGCAATGGGCGCAGGACTGCAGTTAGTGAGTGCATTCTGGTTCTACAAGATTGTAAAGATGGTGAAATACAAGCTTAGTAAAACAAGGGAGAAGGTGGGTCTGGCTTCTACTTCTCTGCAAAATGGAAAATTTGATTAAGCCACTGTTACATTAACATACTACTACTTTACTTGGATACATATATTTTTAACAAGTGTTATAGCATAAATATGCGGAGTTTTAGCCATTATTCAGTTTAATGTAAGTTGCAGGGGACTGTGTTTTGGATTTGGCCGAGAAAAGCTATACAACTGAAAATTCTGAATTTGTCAATCTCTTTTTTTAATTTTCATTGTACTTATTTTGAAAAACGGAACAAGATGGGCCAGGTTGGAGTTTTGGTCGTCTTGACGCAAGTCGAAATGTTATTTACCTTATGACTTGACTTTAAAGACTATTCAATTTTTTTACCTATCTTGAATCATTCCCAAGATTTAGAATGTAAATCTATCCTAAACTCGATTTCATCATTTATCAATTGTTTTTAAATAAATAATAAACTATTAAAGAAAAAAAATCATGAATATCCAATAGAGGATGATTAAAAAAAACCTAGGAAAATCTCAATATGATTTGAGTGTTAAAAGCAATCTAAAAAAGGATTCAAAGAACCCAAAATAATCAATGGAGAAAATACCCACGACTTTTTCTTTTGGTTTATATTTTTCAGGCCATTGCTCGGCATGTTTCTGCTCGACTTTACACGTTATATTAAAGAAGGAAAATAGAAACGATTAAAGATTAATTAATCAAATGGTTAATATTTTTACAACACACATCCTATTAACAGGAACACAGCCGATGCCACCGTAGTGGCTCGATCTCACTCCCTCTAGCCACTGCGCCATCTTGGTGATCTCCCTTTCTATTATTCAGGTTAATATACCAGAGAAAATTATGCCACTGGAATGTTCCCTAAAAGAATTAGATGACCTAGAAAATGAAAAACTTGTTGAAAAATCCAACTGAGGTTCACTTTGAGCAAAAAAGTACTAATTACTAAGTTATTCACTTTGAGCAAAAAAGTACTAATTACTAAATTATAAATCAAACAGAGTTGGGTTTGGAAGCAAAAGTTTGGTCACCAACCATAAACCCAAATGCCATGTCCACCTCAAAGTGGGGAGTGCTGGCCGCTGGGTGATGAGATGGCAGTTTCTGGAACGGTAATATACATCTATTTATGGCATTAAATGAAGGAGAAAAAGATTGGTCAGTGCCTGTGGTCGGGTACTAAAGTTTCTTTCTGCTTCCGATATTAGTTAGAATTCCAAGTTACAAGTTACAACAATTCAGGTATTGCATCTCCTTTGGGGACTTATGTTCTTCATTTAATTACTCCTGCTCCCAACAGCTATTTGTTGCTTTCTTATTCAGCTTTGAGCTTGGAAGTTGTGTAAGAAACTCATGGGGGAGGAATACGATGTCGTGAATCTGATTGTGTTGGGAGTAATCTCATGGACCACACTTTTTCTGTTCATCAGAAAAACCTTCTCCAAACGTTCCTTTGGATTCTGTAACCGCCTTGTTTCTACAATCCATGCTGTTTTGGCTGTGGTTTTAGCATCCCTCTCTGTTGAAGATTGGAGCTGCCCGGTTTGTCCTTTGGCATCCGCCTCGTCTCCCAAGCAGGCATGTGCCAAGCAAAGCTACTTCTTCATATCTTTTTTTCTTTTTTGGAATGCTTTATCTATTTATTATCAGAGCTTACATATAGCTTTGGAATTAATATGGTGAAGTTGTGAGTTGGGAGCAGAGGCAAGCTTTGGCTGTTACCGGAGCTTATCTTATATATGACATGATATGCTGCTTCTTTGACGACCGAATCAGTTTTGACAACACGTTTCATCACTTGGTTTGCATCATTGGTATTGCGGCTGGCCTTGCCTTTCAAAAGGTGTTCAACCTCAACCTTGCATTTGTTTTTTCTTTCGGCATAGTGTTACAGGTGTTCATAAATTATACCTTCAACTTGTTTATTACAATACAAAGTAACACCCATTGGTTATGAATTATGATGTAGTGTGCATCAGAACAAGTTGCGGCATTATTCATAACGGAGATCTCAAGTCCTTTCCTCCACGCCAGGGAGCTGCTTAAAGAAGTGGGTTACAGGGATACCGACCTCAATTTAGCAGCTGATGTTAGTTTCCCAACTCTCCAAGTTATTTTTATTTTATCTTTTTTTGGTTTAGATCAGTATTTGCATCTAATTATTTAATTGTTGTAGTTGTAGAGGAGGGTTTTTAAGCAGTAGTATTAAATTATTTAGTGCAGTGATGTTGAAGCTGAATGGTAGATTGGTTTTTGAACAGATCACATTTGGTGTCATATTCTCGATGGCAAGGATGGTGGGTGGGCCCTATCTCACTTTCCTCACTCTCTCAGCACCTTCTAATCCTATACTCATCAAGGTGTTGCTTCTACCTTACCCCTCTTCTTCCTAATTCAATCGTCAATTAATAACCACAAGCATTTGTGTGTACCTCAGGCAATGGCTGTAGGACTGCAGGCAGTGAGTGCATTCTGGTTCTACAAGATCGTGAAGATGGTGAAATACAAGCTTAGTAAAAGAAGGAAGGTGGGCTTGGATTCTACTTCTCTGCAAACTGGAAAATTGGACTAACCCAGTCTTGCATACTACACTACTAGGATACATTATTATTTTGAAGGAAGGTGGGCTTGGATTCTACTTCTCTGCAAACTGGAAAATTGGACTAACCCAGTCTTGCATACTACACTACTAGGATACATTATTATTTTTAGTGTGTTGAAATAAGCTTGGCATAAATATGCAGAGTTTGTACTAGATTTGACGTTTAATAAGAATTATGGTTGGCGGGTTTCACTAGCGGAAAACATAGTTCCATCCACTCAGCTGTGTTTTATTGTTTCAGTCAGATTTAAAGCAGAGAAGGAAAAACAACCAGAAAACCTGGAAGTTGATAGGTAAACTCTACCGATTCCAGCTCTTAGTTATACTTCTAATCAGTTAAACTCCACAGACAGTTCCATTTATCAGATCATATTTAACACTTGAAAGCCACATCTACCAACCCGCAACAACAATATCGATATAAAGAGAGGGAGGGGTGGTGGGTGAAAATTTCAATTTAAAATATTTAAGAACCCAAACGAAAGCTCAACAAGGTCCCATAATTTCAGAGCGAAATAAGTCAAATTTCCCACAACATGCAAGCCTCCACGACACAAATGTCTCCCAGGAACGTAACCTACCCATGCTGTAATTATGCGCAACCCTTTTGTCATGAAGGTAGTGATATTTAGAACACTACATTCTGAGTTTCTTGAATATGTTTAAATACACAAGGCGATCATTTAACCCGAGCAAATATTTTTAGCGGACATCGAAAATATAATGCACTGCCCGGTACTTCCATGGCTGCAACACTATTCTTTCCCAAAATCAGCACTGTAATGTGCACTTGATTCCAGTTTCTTGGCTTCGTTCAATTTTCTTACCGCCTGAAATTTAACCACATAAAAGCAAGCACATCATTAGCAGTTATCCAAATGAAATGACAATCATCCAACTTCCATGGTTATATGTACCTTCATGAAATCTTCATGGATGACATAATCACGTTCCGCACGGATTGCTGACATTCCAGCCTCTGTGCAAACATTTCGTAGATCGGCACCATTAAAGCCCTAACGCAATGGTAACAAATTATATTAGTGATGAAGGTTACAGCCACGAAAGAGAGACAAGCCACACTTTTGACTAACCTCAGCAAGTTTAACAACAGCCTCATAGTCAATTTCACCATGCTTGGCAATGCCAGCAGCATGAATCTTGAGGATTTCCATTCTTGACTGCTCATTTGGCAATGGAATCTCTATCTTTCGGTCTAGCCGTCCAGGGCGAAGAAGTGCAGGATCTAGAACATCAGGTCTGTTTGTAGCCATGATCATTTTAACCTACATGAAACAATTTTAACTTGATAATGATTTTGGGTTTGGGAGCATAAAAACAAACCTGAGTACCAGACAGCAATGAAGGATGCAATAAGAGAAATGTGAGCTCCAGTTCATAAATGCATTAATTGTGTGTTTTAGAAAAAGAAACATGTAATTAATGCCCCCAGGCATACACTTGATGACCAAAGATCGTAAAAGAGATGTTACGATGTTGCATTAGGTAAAATGGAATATAAACCACACTGGATAAAACAATGACCAAAGGCACTTAGAAGTTTTACAAAAACAAGCTAGCAGAATACGCCACTCTTTACCCACTTAGTGAGCTAAACCATACAAAATATAAAGCATATATTCTACTTCAGATCACAATCTTGAACTATGTTTATGACCAAATTGTGTACCTTCCCGAGCGAATCAAATCCGTCAAGCTGATTAAGTAATTCCATCAGTGTTCTCTGTATTTCACGGTCAGCACTAGTTCCCTCACTGAAACGGCGCCCACCAATGGCATCAATCTCATCCATAAAGATGATGCAAGGCTGGAAGAAAAGAAACAAACATAAGAATGGCATTAACATATACAAACTACAAAGAAGCATAAAAGCAAGAATTAATAACTCCAGGATCTCACTTGGTGATCACGTGCATATCCAAACATTTCTCGAATTAGCCTTGCACTTTCTCCTATGTACTTGTCAATTATTGCACTTGAAACAACCTGAATTCAGATGGAAAAAAGTAAAATGCAATCATTCAAGAACAGGATGAGAAAACCACCAAGGTAAGTATAGGTACAAGAATACCGACCTTTAAGAAGTTAGCATCGATATTACTTGCTATTGCTCTGGCTAGCAATGTCTTGCCGGTACCAGGAGGTCCATAGAGGAGGACACCCTGCAAAGAAAACAAAAAAATTAAGATGATCCTCAACCATATATCACTCCAGCACAGCATGCTTCATCTGTCAGCATACATAAAAGCATACCCACTGAAATTCAGGAATCGATGGAGACATGAAGCAATAATCACCTTGGGAGGTTTAATCCCAACTCTAAGGAAAAGCTCAGGATTCATGAGAGGGAGCTCAATAGATTCCCTTAGCTCTCGAATTTGATCAGATAAGCCACCAACAGCTGAGTAGCTGACATTACCAGGGTCTTCATGCAACATATTGTAAACAACAGGATCAACCTATGAACCAAAGATGTAACATGAATTCAGATATCTGCAGAGAAAACTTACTTTTATATCATAAATACAGTTGAATTAATTAGGATGCTAATACTTACCTCACGTGGAAGGGCCCGCATTATTGTAAGTGTTGTCATATCAAGAACTACTCTAGTTCCTGAAGTTAGCTTCTCCTTGTCAACTTTGCTGCGGCAACCAACCACGTAGCGAGGGCCACTGCTTGCTTTAACAATCACTGGAATGTCATATGAACATCCAATTTTATGGTTACAATCGAAAAATAGCATATAATTCAAATGCAATAACTCAGATGCCAAACTATACAATTTTATAAATAAGAATAATTATATAAACTTTGAACATTTCAAATGCAAAAGGGGGGATAAGAAGTAGTTACAGCGTTCATTATCAAGAGGCCTGAGAACTTCTCCAATGATCTGTCCGACACTCTGAAGAGACTTCAAATCATCTTCTGTTTTGTTAAACTCCTTCTTAGCAGCTCTCAGATTCTCCCTACCTAAACATTCAAACAAGTCAAAAACCAATTTAAGCATGCGCTGTATTAATAAGATAAATATTTGATCTTTTGTTTTGTTTCTTCCTCCTTTATTTTCACAGAAAGCCAAAATTTGAATTTCATCAACAACATAAACAAAATCCCAAGTCGAAGACATTAAAAACATAATTTCAGTTATAAACCAAATAGTTATCTATTGCAGCAACCAAAGCATAAAGTCTGTCGCCAAATTTTACCTACTCAAGCTGTCACTACAAAGGAATTGATCTTCCAAAGAAGCAATATATGTAAATAAAAAAAACTGCTGATATAACCGAGAGAGGAAGCAAAACCCTAAATCGTAAATGGGAAAACAAAAAATAATAACAATTCAAACGCAAATAAAACGAGGACCAAGGGAAAGAGAAAAGTGCCCCCAATTAGGGTTAGATGGTGGGGATTATGAGATGAGGTGGGAGGATACCTGCTCGAACCCTAGATTCATACTCTTTGTGTTGAAGGAGTTTCTTGCGGTACTCCGCAATAGCATTACGGCGTCGTACGGCGTCTTCTCCGTCACTCATTGCCTCAATCTCTGATCGGAGTTCGAAGGGATTTGATTTTGACGAAAGGTTTGTGTTTGGGCGTTCCAAGGTTTCTTGAGTAAGGGGTTGTGCGAGTATATATATGTGTGTGTAATCTAAAGCCGCCTATAAAAGATTTCCCTTTTTAAGTATACTTAGAGTTTTAAACCATCAGAAATTTCACTCTTAACTTCGACTAGATTATTTGACACCGAATAAAATACAAAAAAATATATGTAATCAACATTAACAATAAAGATCATAACAAAAATATCTTACCTCTCATAAATCATAAAAAAAAAACAAAGCTGAAATATATCTTCTAAATATTTAGGTACCTAAAAAAATATAATTTAAATATTTATTTTTAATAAAATATTTTAAAAATTACAGTTTTTAAATTTTGTATACTTAACTCGTAATATTAATTGTATAAAGTCTGTTTTGTGTAATTGTATATATAAAATTTTAATTCGATTCTATTTTCACAAATTGCTATCACAATATCATCTTGACATTATTTCTGTTTATATATTGCAAATACAAATAATTTTATTAATCCAATGTAAAAATAAATAGTCGTATTTATCTATTACAATGTTTACAATTGAATTAAAATAAAAGTTGTGTGCATAACTAAATAACTGTCAAAGTTCCATGTACATAATTACCATAAATAAAACTTTATATATTATCCATTAAAAAAAGTTCATATATTATATTACATTAAAATCAAAGTTCATGTATAAATTTGATAAATATTCATTATATAAATAGTACTAGATTGACCCTTTCTTATCATTTTATTTATTTTAACTTCTTTAAAATTAAATATTTTTATTGATTTAGTATAGCTGGATTGGTATTGTTTTTTTTTTTGATCAAATAGCTGGATTGGTATTGTTGTTTGTATAAATCTTTAAACATTCAATATCTATTCATTTATAGATGGGAGGGGACTGAGTATGTTTTCCATCAGAAACCACTTTATTCCTTAAATCTCCAAATAGTCCATATGACACAACAAGTTCCTATTATGTGTAGTCTTTTTTTCTCTTTTTCAATTCAATCGTCTTCATATCCAGCCATTGTTCAATAATTGATACATAAGGTAAATTCTCTTCTGCAAGCACTTGTATGCTTCTCGAGTAGAAAAAATGTCCGAACTTATCGTGACCAGTGACCACCCATCGAGTTTACAATTCAACCCGAGTAAATTACAACATGCAGTATATTTGGAATTTTGAATCAAGCTAATTTAAGTCACAAATATTTCTTTTGTATCTTGATTACAACCCTCGTATAAAAGAATAAAAATGGGTACCATAACATGAATATCTACCGTACTTAAAATGGTACCGATTTAAGTCGCAAAAATGCAGAATGTTGAAAGATACCACTGGACGATGAAGGCACTGAACTGCGGCAAAGTTTTTAAGAACCAGAGTGGCGCTTTGCCTTCTGCAGTACTTCTTTCAGGACCTTAGCAATTCTTTCGGACATGTGATGCTCTAAAAACCTTTCTTTCACCCTTTCATATCCTTTCTTCCCCATTGTCAGCCTCTTCTCTACATTTGTTGCCAGTTTCACGATGTTGTTTGCGAGGAGCATCACGCCTTCTTTGCCGGCAGGATGCAACAAGCCTGTTGTCCCGTTTACCACTATCTCCGCGGTGCCACCGGCTGCAGTGCCCTGAATAATATAGGAACCAGTGAAAGAAAATAAAAATGATTACATTGCTTTGCTAAAATGAAAAAGAAATACTAGATTGTGAAAAGAAGAAATTCTATTAAATACCACAGGGCATACCAGGACAGGAAGCTGAAAGGCCATAGCTTCTATTGTTATCCTTCCGAAACACTCTCCCCGGGCCTAAATGTGACAACAACTTGTAAGCTTAGCAAAGCAAAACCAAGGCATAATATTTTAATGATTTCACAAAATGGGAGCACAAGTGAAAGCTATATAGTACATCATATGAGTCAATGGTACCACACTCAGTAGTGTTTGCAACATAAATAAACAACATAGTTATTCAGAGAATACCTGAGAATTTTGAACAAGAACGTCAATAGAAGCCAGATAGGGTGCTACAGTCAGGGTTTTATTAACAAAGTGCACTCGACCCTGAATATTATTCTCTGATACAAAGTTACGCAGTTCCGTTTCAAACTTTGTCTGAGCATTCATGTCACTTCCCACTATCACTGCATGAATTGATGGCACCTGTAGTTTTTTCTCCTGGATCAACTTCAAACTTTCATGAAATGAACGAAGAAATAGGTCCTGGCCCTTCCCTCGGGAAACGCCTGTTGGTTCTCAGAAAATTTTCAATTAGTACAGCAGGCTAGAAGCATAACAGAGGAACATAAATTATAACATCTTTCAACATTCTGCATAATCTAACTGCTCAGATTTGAGAGAGAGCACAAAGGTATTTGCAAGAACATGAACAAAAGACTACAGGAGATGTGGTACCAAGGAAAATGGAGGAAGAAATCGGCAACTGATCGGAACACTAAAATATAAACAGTAATCCAATTAAGAACAGTTTTTTTAACACTAAAATGCCCGTTTAGAAACTCGTTGTGAATTAAAATCCCAAGACCTATTATGCAAACTAAATGAAGGAATAACGGACTCATGGAAACAAAGTTGCTAGCGCCTAGCAATTCTATGCTGGGAAGAAGAGCATTGGATATTAATACCACCAATGTAATCAATTCTCAGAAAGGCAACAATTACTACTTTGAATCACAATAAGACTAGGACTCCAACTTGGATTCATATCAGAAACATTTATCCACATATTCACTATTTTTAACTTCAGACCACAAAATCAAACTAGGATTTTAAGTTTAAACACTATGGAATCACTGCAAGTATGTGTATGATTCATAATGCAGACAAAGAATACATACTATTTATAAGAGCAAAGACTAGATCTTCATTTCGCACTCCAAGAGATTCACGGACATGCTCACGAAGAATCCTCTTGGCAACTTTATTCTCAGCTACTTCCATTAGTTCCTTGCTATTTCCTAAGTGAACAACATATGTTTCAGGCATTTTAATCCTGTAAAATAAAACTGTAAAATAAGAACAAACAACCAAAAACAGCTAAAAATAAAGTAAAACATAGATTTATGTTATAGAGTCAATAGGTGTATGTAAATCCTACAATCCACATATCCCACAACCACAAGCATTGTAACTGTAGCATTAGCATATAATAAAATCTTGAAGCTTGTAGTTCACAGTATAAAAATCATTACCCTAATCGTTCCTTTGTCCTGTTTTTCCAGTAAACTGTTGTGATATGTGAATCAATCATGGCACCTCCAACAAAAGGGAGGTGCTTAACATATTCTAGTTTGAAGTAATGCCCTCGCATTTCATGAATCCACCAGAGAACCTTTGGAAGAACTTCAGCAACATGTTCTTTAAGAACAGCATCCAGCCACTTTCCAGCAACTGCAGTATTCAAAACTACCAAATCAGCCTTAAGAGCAGTGTCCACAGCTTCCTGACCTCTGGCAGATAAAACCTGACAAAATATAGGAAATCCCAAAAATTCAGAACAACATTTGTATTAAAGGAATAAAACGAAGAAATCAAAAATCAAGAATTACCTGAACTCCTCGATCCAACATCTTGTGTTCTAAACTGTAAACGATGTCATCAGATTCGGTTAGTTTCTGGTTAGTTACCCAAACAACGTCGGCGCCAACTCCTCTTAGCAGAAATGCCAGTTCCATTAACAATAAAGGCCCACCGGAAAGGGAAAGTTCGTGAGAGACTAAGAGAACGAGTTTTGACTTCATGAAATCGAGAGGATTTGGAGTCGGTGCTTCATCATTGCGGGCGCCCCCTTCTTCGTCTTGTCCTTCCCGGACGAAATGGCTGACATTGTTACTAGAACTGTTGCTGCAAGAATCGAAGGTGGATCTGATGAAGAAGGCTATCAGCGTTGATAGAGAAAGGAGTAGCAGAATCAGCAGTGGCCATCTCTTTTTCTGCTGGCTTGTAATCCACGCGCTCGATTGCCTTCCCATTCTTCCAAATATTGCTAGCTTCACTAATTCGCTACTGCTTTGATCTATAAATAGACATCAGTATTCAGCAGGGAATTTGTAATTACGAGAACTGTTACGAGAATTTACATGATTACATTGTGTGATTCGAGGATATATGATTTGCTCATTTGCTTCACTCGATGAAGAAGCGCGTTGACCAAAATCACCGGCCCAGATCGGCCTTGCTGTCGCCGGACATTATTTTGCAGGCTTTCAGTTTAGGATTTGCCGCTTTGTAACACCCAGCTTTATTGGGCTATTAGATCGCTATCCAGCTTTTACCGAGCCGGATATTTCCAACACAAATTTTGGTCCATAACTAGGGAGGGACACGGGTCGGGTTTTTGGCCCACCCGAACCCGACCCGAAACTAAGTATCTTAAAACTGAACCCGATCCGATCTAATTTTTTTTAAAACCCGACCCGACCCGAAAATAAATATCCTAAATCCGACCTGACCTATAAAAAAAATTAATTTTAGGGACTTAATTGTAAAAAAAAATAATTTTAAGAGACATAATTATAAAAAATAATAAATTTAAGGACTAAAATGTAAATAAAAAATTAATTTTAATGACCTAATTATAAAAGAAATATATAAAGAGAGTGTATTATTACAAATATCCCTAAAAATTTTAGGGAAAAATTATACTATTAGTCCCGAGTCGGGTCGGGTCGGATTGTTTCACCCTAAAACCCGAACCCGAGCCGACCCGACTTGACCTCACCCTACATAAAAACCCGACCCGAACCCGATTTTTTCATAAAAATACCCAACCCGATCGGGCCGGGTCGGGTCGGAACTCGTCGGGTCCGGGTAAAATGCACATCCCTATCCATAACATAAGGCCATGTTTTGGTAAATAGTGGTTTGTGCAAAAATTAGAGGTTTGAGATATAATTAGAGGTTTAACTAGTCAAATCCGCTAATATTGATGTTTGGTAATAGCGGATTGAAAGAGCGGATTGTGGTGAAAAAACTAATTTTGAAAAAACTTTTAATATGAACTTATTGAGATTAGAGGTTTAATATTAGAGTTGTAATGACTCTTTTACCCTTAACAATTACTAAAAATCTCCAAAAACCTAAATCAAATAATAATATTTTTAATATAAATAATAACATATTAAATATTAGACTTATTTGTTGTTACTACTAATTTATATGGCGACATTTGTAAGTTAATTCTATTTTTTTATTATCACATATTTATATTTATATGTGCATATATTGTTTTTAATAATTATATAAATAATAAATTAATATATAAATCTTTCAAATATGTTTAGAAAATTTATATTAAAAATAATTTTTAAAAATCTAATTAATATTTATTAGATACAAAATATTCATAACTGATAAATTATTCAAACAAGTATTAAATATAATCATGTCCTTATATGTCATTTTGCTTGTTTAAATAATCAAACAGCTATCCGCTATCAATTAATTTTACCAAACACTTTTATACAATAAGCCAATACAATCCGCTAGTCAAATCAGCTATGCAATCTGCTATCAGCTAATGTAATCTGCTATCAGCTATCCGCTAATTGCCAAACAGAGTCAAAATAAAAAAATCCGATTTTAATTTCAGTATTTCAAATTATTTGGTCTAATTCTGCTCCCAGTCCATGTATTCCTTTTACATTTGCAATTTAGTCTTTCTATTCTTTTGACCTGAAATCGAATTAAAATAGAAGGATCAAATTGATCAATAATAAGCACTTAATTTATTGTAATAATTAAACTTAGATTCATTCTTGAAACGTTAAAAATCTTACATCCTCAACAACTTTTTCTAATTGTAATTAAAGGGAGGTACTCAACCAACTCTTGCAATTTAAGCAACATAATTAACTATAAGACATGACATACCAGTATACCAGATACCAGAACTCATGTCCTAATTAACTAGGCGACAATTCTTCCTAACTTCCCCATTAAAACCAGTTAGAGGACTACTGTTCCCCATCTTAATCATTGACTTGGCAAACTGTTTATGTTGAAGTGTTGAAGTTAGAGTCAGTTACAAAATTAGTTAGGAAGTTTAGTTTGTTGCTGAAAGTTGTTTGTTAGTTGTGAATACCTTTATATATTATGTTCATGTATATAAGCATTGTATTATACATTGATCTGACATCAATAATATACAAGCCCATTTTTTACATGGTATCACGAGTCTCAGGTTTTTTGGGCTTCTTTTGGGCTGTTTTCATTCTTCTGTTTTTTTTTGGGTCTCCTTCTCGTTTCCATATTCTCCGTTTTTCCCCAAATTCTGTGTTTTTTCCCCTCAATCCCTAATTTCTTTGTGATGCCTTCGCCGCCGACTTCGACGCCGGATTCCGATTCCGTCCTCGATTTCAGTCATCCTTTGTTCCTCCACCCGTCTGATACACCGGGAACCGTCCTTATTTCTCACCAGTTGACTGGCATCGAGAACTATACTATTTGGAGCCGTTCTTTGCGCATCGCTCTTCTCGCGAAGAACAAGCTCGGTTTTATTGATGGCGATTGCAAGCGGACGGATTATTCCTCGTCTTCTCTCCAGGCGCAGTGGGATCGCTGTAATGCGATTGTTCTTTCCTGGCTGATTAATTCTGTTAGCAAGGAACTTTCGGCGGGCATTGTCTTTGCCTCAAGTGCTGCCCTAGTTTGGGATGACCTCAAGGAGCGGTTCAACAAGGTTGACGGCTCGCGTATCTTCTTTCTTCACCGCGAAATCACGACTCTTACGCAAGGTGATTCCTCTGTTTCCGTTTATTTTACCAAATTGAAGTTGTTGTGGGATGAGTTCTCTGTTTTGGTGCCGTTTTCTTCCTGTAATTGTGATTCCACTCGTCGTACCTCTGATCATATTGCTAATCAACGGTTATTCCAATTCTTGATGGGCCTCGACGAGTCTTATTCTGCCTTGAGGAGTCAGATTCTTCTGATGCAACCGCTCCCTTCTGTCAACAATGCCTACTCTATGATTGTTCGTGAGGAGTCTCATCGTCTTCACTTATCCGGTGTTGTTCCTTCGATGGAGTCTTCTGCTCTTTACTCAAATTCTTCAACCAATCGGAAGAAGTTTTCGGGGACCTGTGACTACTGCAAGATTAAAGGTCACAAGAAGGAGTCATGTTATCGGCTTATTGGCTTCCCCTCTGATTTCAAGTTCAACAAGAGGAATCGTGGTTCTCAGGCTGCGTTGACCATGTCTTCTGGTGATTTGTCTGCTGGTGATTCGTCTGGTGCTCCTCCAGCTTTCACCTCGGATCAGCATTCTCAGCTTCTGGAGCTCTTGAATCGAAGCTCCATTTCCAATTCCTCTGTGAATTTGGCAGGTACTATTCCTTTTTGCTCTCTTGTTAATTCCTCTTTGCAATGGATTCTTGACACTGGTGCAACAGATCATGTAGTGTCTGATTTGTCTAGCTTGATTGATTCTCGTCCTTGTGTACCCAATTCTCATTTTGTTCAACTCCCAAATGGTAAATCTTCTTTTGTGTCTCATATTGGTTCTGTTAACTTGCCAAATGGCCTTGTCTTGTCAAATGTGTTGTTTGTTCCCAATTTTACTCACAATTTAATTTCTATTTCTAAACTCACCAAAGATTTGAATTCTGCTGTTCATTTCTTTTTTGACTTCTGCATTTTGCAGGATCTCTCAAGTGGCATGATGAGGGAGATTGGTAGGAAATATAGGGGACTTTATTTCCTTCAATCCTCTTTTTTTCTGCTTGATTCTGCTTGTAAGTCTTTTGTTTCTTCTTCTTCTGTTTTGCATTCTATTCCTCAAGTTCATGCTTGTACTTCTCTGAATTCTAATAAAACTGCACTCTGGCATGCTCGTTTAGGGCATGTTCCTACTCCTCAATTGTCTCGTTTACCTTTTTTGTCAATTCTTCTTTGGATGCTTCTGGTTTGACTGAATGTACTATTTGTCCTTTAGCTAGGCAGTCTAGGTTGCCTTTTCCAATTAGTATAACTTCTTCTGCTGCTCCTTTTGATCTTATACATTTAGACCTTTGGGGTCCTTATAGGTTGTCTACTCACTCAGGACATAGGTTCTTTTTAACAATAGTTGATGATTTTTCTAGGATGACATGGGTGTACTTACTGAAATTAAAGAGTGATGCTGCTTTCTCCCTTAAAACTTTTCTTACCATGGTTAAGACTCAGTTTTCCACTCCTGTTAAGGTCATTAGAAGTGATAATGGCCGAGAATTCTTTAATTCTGAATGTTCCTCTTTGTTTTCTTCTTTGGGGATTGTCCACCAAAGTTCCTGTGTTCATACTCCTCAGCAAAATGGAGTTGCTGAGCGAAAACATAAACATCTCCTTCAAGTTGCTAGAGCTCTTCGTTTTCAATCTCAAATACCTTTAAAATTCTGGGGTGAGTGTGTTTTAACTGCCTGTTACATTATTAATAGGCTTCCTTCCTCTGTGTTACAGTGGAAAACTCCTTTTGAGCTTCTCTATAAGAAAACCCCTTCTTATGATCATTTTCGCATTTTTGGTTGTTTGTGTTTTTCCACAAACCTGTTATCTTCTGATAAATTTGCCCCTCGTGCTTCTCCTTGTCTTTTTCTAGGTTATGCTCCAACCCAAAAGGGTTACATTCTTTTCAATCTTGACTCTAAAAATTTGTTTGTTAGCCGTGATGTTAAATTTTTTGAGCATCACTTTCCTTTTCATTCCAATTCTCCTTATTTTCCATTTGTTTCTTCTTTTTTTCCTTCCTCTGTTCCCATTCCAGACTCTGAATTTCTGGTTTTACACATCCCTGAAACAACTTCAGCTCCCATCCCTGAACCAACTTCAGCTCCCATCCCTGAACCAACTTCAGCTCCCATCCCTGAACCAACTTCAGCTCCCATCCCTGAACCAACTTCAGTTTCCATCCCTGAATCTACTACTGTTTCCATCCCTGCCATTACTTCAGTTCCCATTTCTGACCTTCCTACAGATCATATTTCTGAACCTGCATCTGTTCTTGCTCCCATTAATGTTGCATCACCTAATGTTTCAGTAAGTGCACCTCCTGTTGCTCCTAGAAGGTCAGTTCGTGTGTCGAAACCTCCTACTTGGTTACAAAACTATACCAATATGTGTCTTTCTTCTTCTCCTATTGTTCGGTATCCATCTTCTTTTTCTTTTTCTAATTTGTCTTCTAATTCTCAAGCCTTCTTGACTTCTATTTCTGAATCCTCTAAACCTCAGTCTTTTGCTGAGGCCAGTCAAAATCCTCTTTGGGTTAAGGCAATGGCTGATGAAATTCTTGCTTTACAATCAAACAATACTTGGTCTCTTGTTCCTTTGCCTCCTGGAAAAATTGCAATTGGATGCAAGTGGGTTTATAGGATTAAGTACAAGGCAACAGGTGAGGTTGAACGGTACAAAGCTCGCCTTGTTGCTAAAGGATACAATCAGAAGGAAGGCATTGATTTCATTGAAACTTTCTCCCCTGTGGTGAAGATGGTCACTATTCGAACCATATTGTCTCTTGCTTCTATGTCTCATTGGCCCATCTACCAGATGGATGTATTCAATGCTTTTCTCCAAGGGGATTTGTATGAGGAAGTCTACATGGATCTTCCTGATGGTTTTTGCAGTCAGGGGGAGAATTTGGTGTGTAGACTGCAAAAATCTTTGTATGGTCTCAAGCAGGCTTCAAGACAGTGGAACTTAAAGCTCACTGAAGCTCTTACTTCTGCTAATTATGTTCAGAGCAAGTATGATTATTCTTTGTTCATCAAGAAACAGAAGGATAGAGTTGTAATGATTCTGGTCTATGTTGATGATCTGTTGATTACTGGGAATGATGATTTTTTTATTCAAGAATTGAAGCAGATTTTGAATAAGCATTTTAAGATGAAAGACTTGGGTCTTTTAAGATATTTTCTGGGAATTGAGGTGCTTCGATCAAAAGAAGGAATACTGATGAATCAAAGGAAGTACGCCCTTGAACTAATCAAAGATGCTGGGCTTGAGAATGCTAAGTGTGCTCTAACTCCATTAGAGCAAAACCTAAAGTTGACTTCGGTTGACTTTGATCAAGGCTTACAATCTGATGTTGAAGATGAGTTGATGGAGGATAAATCAGTTTATCAAAGAATTATAGGAAGGCTGATTTATCTGACCTACACAAGACCTGACATTACTTTTGCTGTCAACACCTTGAGTCAGTTCATGCATAAGCCAAAAAGGTCTCATATGGAAGCTGCTTTGAGAGTAGTTAGATACATCAAGAAGGAACCTGGCATGGGAATTCTGTTAAAGGCATCTGCTGATTGCAAACTGGTAGCATATTGTGACTCAGATTGGGCCTCTTGCCCGATATCCAGAAAATCAATCACGGGTTTCTGTGTTAAACTTGGAGATTCTTTAATCTCATGGAAATCAAAGAAGCAAAATGTGGTAGCAAGGTCTTCTGCTGAGGCAGAATACAGAGCTATGGCAATGGTTACTTCTGAAGTGATCTGGCTGAGAGGATTACTAGAAGAATTAACATTGAAGAAGCTAGAACCAGTGAAGCTCTATTGTGACAGTAAAGCAGCACTACAGATAGCTGCGAACCCAGTTTTTCACGAAAGAACAAAGCATATAGAAATTGACTGTCACTTCGTGAGAGAGAAGTTACAGCAAGGGATTCTGCAGACTGAATACATTTCAACACATGAGCAATTAGCAGACGTTATGACAAAGGCTTTGGGAAGTCAGCAGCATTACTATTTGTCATCCAAGTGGGGTATCAAGAATGTTTTTCAGCAGGACCCAACTTGAGGGGGAGTGTTGAAGTGTTGAAGTTAGAGTCAGTTACAAAATTAGTTAGGAAGTTTAGTTTGTTGCTGAAAGTTGTTTGTTAGTTGTGAATACCTTTATATATTATGTTCATGTATATAAGCATTGTATTATACATTGATCTGACATCAATAATATACAAGCCCATTTTTTACAGTTTAAAGAAGAGCTTCTCATCCTCTGCATAAGCTTTAACCAATTCCATGGTATTCCCAACATTCCCTGTAAAAAGCACTTCATCCGAATTCAGCAGCCCTTTCCCCCGCAAAATAAGCTTGAAGTAAAGGTTGTCGAATTTTACAGGGGACCCAAAATCCAAAGGTGAAATGTTGTTGTCACCACCGGACTTTGGACAGACAGATTTCAAGCCATTGTAATAGGTTTTGTGTAGTGTTTGGTCTGGCAAGTTGTCCCCGTTTTGATTGTACAGCCTCTGCTTGAAGGTCGCACACTTGGCTACACCGATGGTGTGTCCTCCTGAAACATTATCATTACATGATGTAAATGAGTAAACCATTAAGGTAAAAACACGATTTTAATATTTTATGACATGGTCTGAAAATATGGACAAAGGGTTGACCTGAGAGAGCAACGAGGTCTACTTCATCAAGACCTTGGCGTTGGAACAATGTTATCAGGTTCTGAAGAGTGGAGTTTGGCGGTGGAATATTGTTGTTTGAGGAGCTGAGGCTCGCAACCTTTGAACCCTCCTTCCAAGTGGAAGCTCCCAAGATGGTCCACCGCTCTGTTTAGGCATTAATCGCGATTACTAAAAGAAGTAATTGTCACGGACCGCACCCGACGGCCCGATCTCACCGCACACCAGGGGGCTAGGAGCAGCGCAAGCCCAAGAAACAAGCCAACCGAGGGGCCCGACGACAGCCCACGCACAAGCACCGTGCAGGCCGATCCCGCTGCACACCACGGGCCCGGTCCAACCGACTACGCCGCACCCTAGGGTGCGACAGCAGCGCGCGCGGAAGAAACCGGACAAGGCCGCCCAACCGCACCCCACGGGCCCAAGCACGGTCCGCACATAAGCTTGGGCCTGCCTTCCGCGCACACAAGGCTTCCCTTAGGGTTTTAGGGACTTAGAGTCCATTTAGGACTAGGATAACTTCTCCTTGAAGGACAAGTATACTAGCTATCCTATTTGGAGTAGGATTAGGATTAGAGGGGCTATTTAAGGAGGCTTACCCCTGCCTCATTATTTGCTTTTGTCTTTGTTTTTCGAATTGCTTTGAGCCTTGTTAAGTTTCAGCCTTTATTTCCTTTCAATCTAATAAAGCTTTAGGGGGGCTTCGCCCAAACTATCTCGTGTTCCCTTTCTTACTGCCAACATCTTGTTTCCGCACCGATCTAAGCATTCTAGCTTAGATCCGTCAGGCTAACCTAGGTGCCACACCATCTCACGAGCACCTAGAGCCGCACGTCTCGGTTACAAAGTCCAGGGGCGTGACAAGTGGTATCAGAGCTACGGTGATTGCTCGTTATGGCAAAGAAAGACGAGATCAGTTCAGCACCAAAGGGCGTGGAGGCCCAGACCACCGACAAGGTTCCCGAGAAGGTTCCCGACAAAGCTGCAGACAAAGGCCACGATAAGAAAAGAGCTGCTTCGAAGGATCGTTTTTCATCGCTTGAAGATAAAATAGAGCGTCTCGAGATCAATGCCAAAGGGACGGTTGAGTCGCTCGACTCTATTAATGATCGCTTGGAAGAGCTGGAAGAAAAGTTCGTTCCTCTCAAAGACGAACTCAAAGAAGGGGTTCAAAGTCTCCTCGACTCTTCATACGAGAAGCTGAACCAACAGGACGTCTCCCTTCAAGTTGCAATGGAGGCAATGAGGGGGGAATTGTTGGGGGAGATCGAAAAGCTCAATGCCGAGCTGACCCTCTACAAGAATGCCGTATTGTCCGGCATGGTGGGCAAGACAATGGATGTCAAACCCAAGATCGATGTGCCAAAACCGAAGGAGTTCAAAGGGGCAAGGGACGCCCAAGAAGTGGACAACTTCATATGGGGGTTGGAGCAGTACTTCCGACTCACGGGCATCGATGACGAGAACACCAAGGTAAACACCGCTTCTGTCTACTTGGTTGATGTCGCACTACTGTGGTGGCGACATAGTTGTTCTCAATCGAGGGATGGGACGATTCCCATCAAAACATGGAAGGAATTCCAGTTTCAGTTCAAGGAGCACTTATATCCAAAGAATGCTCAAGAGGAAGCTCGCGAGAAGCTTTACCAGCTGAAGCATGACGGCGGGATCCGGGAATATGTCAACAAGTTCACTGAACTTAGGCTTCAAATCCGAGGTATGAGTGAAGCCGATGCCCTCTTTGCCTTCAAAAACGGACTACAACGTTGGGCAAAGATGGAACTACACCGAGCAGGAGTCCAAGAACTTGCCAAAGCATTGGAGTTAGCCGACTCCCTTGCAGAATTTGAATATCGGAAGTCAGACACTCCGAAACATAAACCGAAGCACAAGAGCAACGACGGAAAGGGTAAAGAAGTGGGCACCAAGGACGGAAATAGGAAGGCAGCAAATGGAGACTTCAAATTTCGGAAGCCCTGGGAAAAGAACACCAACTTTAGTTGCTACAATTGCGGGGGTAATCACATGAAAAGGGACTGTCCCCAGCTCGAAAAAGCGGCAGCCATCCAAGAGGAAGACTCCGAGGATGTCGAGGATGAGAAGGAGGCCCCCAAACTAAATTCCATCATCAGTTCCATGGAAATTAAGAAGGGCTCCAAGAAAAAGGGGCTGATGTTCGTGGACATCACCGTGGCAGGCCAAAAACTAAGCGCATTAGTAGACACCGGCGCCTCCGACTTGTTTATGTCAGAACAAACTGCCAAGAGACTTGGCCTTACCGTCGAAAAGGCGGGAGGATTCATTAAAACCGTAAATTCCAAGGAGACTCCAATTGCCGGGGTAGCAAAAGGAATCAAGCTTGTCATAGGTGAATGGACCGGGAAAGAAGCAATCAAGGTAATTCCCCTTGACGACTTCGATTTAGTAATGGGGATTAGTTTTCTTGACCGGGTTAAGGCC
This sequence comes from Hibiscus tridactylites, assembly GCA_958450335.1. Lineage (NCBI taxonomy): Eukaryota > Viridiplantae > Streptophyta > Magnoliopsida > Malvales > Malvaceae > Hibiscus > Hibiscus tridactylites. The sequence continues at coordinate 77,910,455 of OY288282.1, forward strand.
TTCCCCGTCCCTTTCGCAAACTGCTTGTGCATACTAGACCCAGCACACCCTTGTATGGTCCCGATGAACCGACAAACGGGAGTTAATGCCAAAGTAGTGTCAGCCATACAATTCAACAAGGGGATGCGCAAGGAAGAACCCGCATACTTAGCATCGTTGGTACACAAGGAGCCGCCCCTAGCCCAGCGGGTTCCCGACGAGGTCAAAACAGTGCTAGCCGAGTTTAGGAATGTTATGCCCCCAGAGCTACCCAAAACTCTCCCACCGAAGCGGGAAGTGGACCACAAAATCGAGCTTGTTCCAAATGCAAAGCCACCAGCCCGGGCCCCTTATCGGATGGCTCCACCCGAGCTTGAGGAGTTACGTCGCCAACTAAAAGAACTCCTCAATTCAGGATACATCCGACCCTCCAAAGCACCCTACGGTGCGCCAGTACTCTTCCAACGGAAACAAGACGGGACCCTACGAATGTGCATCGACTATCGTGCATTGAACAAGCTCACCGTCAAGAACAAATACCCAATTCCCTTAATAGCCGATTTGTTTGACCAGCTTGGTGGTGCGAGGTGGTTCACCAAGCTAGACTTGCGGTCCGGATATTATCAAGTAAGGATCGCTGAAGGAGACGAACCAAAGACAGCTTGCGTGACACGCTACGGTTCGTATGAATTCTTAGTGATGCCTTTCGGCCTCACAAACGCTCCCGCCACATTCTGCACACTTATGAACAAGGTACTACAACCCTTTCTTGATCGGTTCGTTGTAGTTTACCTTGATGACATTGTGATCTATAGCAAGACCATCGAGGAGCATGTTGAACACTTGCGGAAGGTGTTCGAAGTCCTACGGCAAAACGAGCTATATGTCAAGGAAGAAAAGTGCTCGTTTGCCCAAGAAGAAGTTCCATTCCTCGGCCACATTGTCGGAGGAGGGAAAATCCGAATGGATGCAGCCAAAATTCAAGCCATTGTGGACTGGGAACCGCCAACCAAAGTAACGGAGTTAAGGTCCTTTTTGGGGCTAGCCAACTATTATCGAAAGTTCGTCAAAGACTATTCTAAAATCGCCACACCCTTGACCAACTTGCTGAAAAATGACAAGGCATGGGATTGGAATCAAGACTGCAAGCAAGCCTTTGAGAACTTGAAACAAGCCATGGCAAGTGAACCAGTGCTGGCATTACCAGATCACAACAAGCCCTTCGAGGTTCACACCGATGCATCTGACGTAGCCATCGGAGGGGTCCTTATGCAAGAAGGACATCCAGTCGCATATGAAAGCCGAAAGCTAAATGACACCGAAAAGAGATACTCGGTTCATGAGAAAGAGATGACCGCAGTAGTACACTGTCTACGCACTTGGCGACACTACATACTTGGGTCTCGGTTCGTTGTTTACACAGACAACGTCGCTAACAGCTACTTCCAGACCCAGAAAAAGTTGTCCTCAAAGCAAGCTCGTTGGCAAGAGTTCCTTGCCGAATTCGATTTTACCTTGGAATACAAACCAGGAAAAATCAACTTAGTTGCTGATGCCCTAAGTCGAAGGTATGCCATAGAGTTTGTAAGCTCGCCAAACGGAAAATTACTAGATCGCATCAAGGAAGGGCTGTCCCACGATCCAACCGCCAAGATGCTCACAAACTATGCAAAAGAAGGCAAAACCCGAAGATTCTGGCTCGAGGAAGACTTACTTTATGCCCGAGGTCACCGCCTCTACATTCCTCAATTCGGTGAGCTACGTAAAGAAATCATAAAGGAGTGCCACGATTCAAAGTGGGCTGGACACCCAGGGATGGACCGAACGTTGGCCTTGATTAGCGAACAGTACTATTGGCCACACATGAGCGAGGATGTGGGGACTTATGTGAAGACTTGTCTTGTATGCCAACAAGACAAGGTCGAGATGAAAAAACCCGCAGGATTGCTACAACCGCTGCCCATTCCCGAGAGACCATGGGAAAGCATATCCATGGACTTCATAGTCGGCTTGCCCAACACCGACGCCTGTCTAGCATCATGGTAGTTGTGGACAGGTTCTCCAAGTACGGCACATTTATCCCAGCATCGAAAGTATGCCCAGCCGAAGAAGCAGCCCGCCTCTTCTTCAAATATGTGGTAAAGTATTGGGGATTGCCCAAGACTATCATTAGTGACCGAGACACACGGTTCACAGGAAGATTCTGGTCGGAACTGTTCAAACTCATGGGGTCAAGTTTGAACTTTTCAACAAGTGTCCACCCCCAAACCGACGGACAAACCGAACGGGTGAACGCCTTGTTAGAAATCTATCTCAGACACTATGTGAACATCAACCAGCGTAACTGGCCAAAATTACTAGACGTGGCCCAATTCTCCTATAATCTTCAACGAAGTGAAGCAACCAACCAAAGCCCATTTGAGATTGTGATGGGACAACAACCGCTCACACCTCACACGGTTGCAACCAAATACGACGGGCCCAATCCAGCAGCACACAAGTTCACCACGGAGTGGCATGAACATCACGAACTAGCCCGAGCTTGTTTACACAAGGCGGGAAAACGAACCAAGAAGTGGGCAGATACAAAGCGTCGAGACGTAAACTTTCAAGAAGGAGATTTAGTCCTTGCAAAGTTAACCGGGATTTTGCGCAATCCCACTGTACACAAGGGACTTGTGCGAAGGTATGAAGGGCCATTCAAAGTTGTCAAGCGAATAGGCACCATGGCCTATCGACTAGAGTTACCTGCGACAATCCGAGCTCATCCGGTGTTTCATGTAAGTTTACTCAAACCCTTCCATCAAGACGAGTCAGACCCGGATCGAGCCCAATCACATCGAGCACCCGTTGGAGTAAAAGTCTCCTACGACAATGAAGTTCGGGACATCCAAGCGGAAAGATCCATTCGACGAGTAGGCCATCCACCGAGACACGAGTACTTTGTCCTTTGGAAAGGGCTTCCCGACAGTGAAGGGAGTTGGGAACCAGCCTTGGATCTATGGCAATTCAAGGACCAAATAAACCGATATCACCTTAGCCGAGCGACGAGGGCGTCGCCAGAACCAGTGGGGGAGAATGTCACGGACCGCACCCGACGGCCCGATCTCACCGCACACCAGGGGGCTAGGAGCAGCGCAAGCCCAAGAAACAAGCCAACCGAGGGGCCCGACGACAGCCCACGCACAAGCACCGTGCAGGCCGATCCCGCTGCACACCACGGGCCCGGTCCAACCGACTACGCCGCACCCTAGGGTGCGACAGCAGCGCGCGCGGAAGAAACCGGACAAGGCCGCCCAACCGCACCCCACGGGCCCAAGCACGGTCCGCACATAAGCTTGGGCCTGCCTTCCGCGCACACAAGGCTTCCCTTAGGGTTTTAGGGACTTAGAGTCCATTTAGGACTAGGATAACTTCTCCTTGAAGGACAAGTATACTAGCTATCCTATTTGGAGTAGGATTAGGATTAGAGGGGCTATTTAAGGAGGCTTACCCCTGCCTCATTATTTGCTTTTGTCTTTGTTTTTCGAATTGCTTTGAGCCTTGTTAAGTTTCAGCCTTTATTTCCTTTCAATCTAATAAAGCTTTAGGGGGGCTTCGCCCAAACTATCTCGTGTTCCCTTTCTTACTGCCAACATCTCGTTTCCGCACCGATCTAAGCATTCTAGCTTAGATCCGTCAGGCTAACCTAGGTGCCACACCATCTCACGAGCACCTAGAGCCGCACGTCTCGGTTACAAAGTCCAGGGGCGTGACATAATGTTGAATTGGTATGCATGGTTAATTACCAGTACAGTGGAGCCACGAGCTGCCATTGCGAGTATGTCGGCACAAGAAACAGTTTGAGGACATGCTTCTTCCAGTTTAGCTTTGATCTTGTCGATCACTTCAAAGCCTCTAATGGAGTTTCTGTTTGGCAGTGCATTCTTTTCACTGACTATGGTCGCACTGTCGTCCAACAGTATGGATGCATCACAGCCCTGTAAGACGAGATATATAGGTGAAAATTTTACGTATTTTTACAAGTCGTTATACTGTAACCAGTTTTAGCAACTGGAAAAACCACAAATTGTTTGCGTGTGGATTAAATGAAAAAGAGGAAGATGAAAGTAACCTGCACGAAACAATCGTGGACAGGGTTTTAAATCGCGGTCGCGATCGCGGTTGCGGCGTTTTATCGCGGTTTCGGGCAAAAGCGGCCAAATTGCGGCGATCGCGGACCATTTTTTACCTTAATCGCGGTTTCGGACGGCGGCGCGACCACTATATCGCGGTCGCGGTCCGCTTTTTAAATCCCTGATCGTGGAAATGAAGCCTTAGCAAGGAGGCAGCCATCCTAGGCTCTTTTGCAATGGCCTTCTTTAGGACTGACATGACAATGTCATCAGCTTGAGGGCATGAAAACTGATAGAACTGTGGGAAAAGGCCGCATGGGGGTGCACCACCGACCCCCCAGCCAAAACCCAAACCAGGGTGAGCCATGGATACTGTGGCTGATATTAAGATGCCGAAAACAACTTTCAAAAAAGTCATTGATGATTTGAGTGAGTCTTGGGGATATGCAGCCATCGGTTGGCAATGGAATTTATATTGGTTGTGTAACGATTAAATCAACTGCTCCCCTCACCGAATCTTTCCTGAAAAAACACCTAATACTCATAGCCAGGACTGCATCAACTTGTCTTGACGCTTCTTTTTGTCACATGAATTGTAAGCAGCTGAAAATGGAGTGGTGGCAGTGCTTCTGGTTTACCAGCTCCTTTATCTTCATAGCTTATATAGTAAGGAATAACTTAAATAAAAAATTAAGGATTAAACTGAACTATTATAAAATTTGAAAAAATAACATGTTACTTATCCTTTTTATTAAACTCAATCGTATTCTTTCGGGACAAAATGTCCCAAAAACTTTAAATGCAACTCAGTAAAAAAAACATACTATAATTTAGGACACAAACTGTGCTTTAATCCTAAAAAAAACCAAGATAATCGAGAGACCTTAATAAGCAGCCCTTAGAAGTGACAAGGGATTTTCAAAGAGAGATTACGTCCGAGTTTGACCCTTTCACAGATCCGAGTGGTTAACCTGCTACCGAGCTACTTAGCTTTCACATTCATCTACTTACGGTAGCAACCAAAGATGTTGGCTTCCTTCGACCTGACTTTGGACTTGCTGTTTTTCTTCCTATCACATAACAAAATATGAAGTATGAAAACCTGTTTTATTCAATATCTGACGGTTACGTTAGTGCTTTGAGGTCTTGTGATCCGGCACCCTGAGTTCACACAGAAAACCGGCATTGTCTTATGGGATAAAAAACTAGAATTCCATTCATTGCAGTCAAGGTCAGATACATCTTTAAGGACAACAAAGCTGGGTTTTCTATATACACTGGTATTCGGGCAATGCTGTACTGAAAAGCCACCACTCCCCCTCCCAAATCACCTGAAAACTCATTGAATTCAACACGACCTACTCAAAGGTTACATTCGAGAGAGCTGAAGTTACGATTTACACAGTTGTCTCATTGGGGTAAGCAGCCTAGCAAAACGAAGAGGGACAAATGCCTTCACAAATGTCCCATTCTCGGTATATTCCTGAAAAGGGAAAGATATATAAGAAAACAACAGCGATATTATTTCTCTTTATAATGACTGCAATTTAGATTAGTTTAACATTTAGTTAATACTTACAGTTTTCTCCACCATTCCAACCTGATGTATGGTACTCAGAAGTTCCCCTTTGTCAAATGGGACTAAAGCTTCCACTGGAACCATAGAATCCTATTAAAAAACAACAATACCCACTAGTAAAACAGAGTTCAGATTCATGAATACACAGAATCAACCACCATGTCCATCATGTTTTAAAGATATCGAAATACAGACAATTAATTATTACCTTCAGTTTTTCTTGCACAGCATTGCAGAATTCCTGTAAGCCCTCACCAGTCAAAGCAGATATACAAACAACATCTTCTCTTCTCTCTGCTTCCAACTTGAGTTTTTGTGGATCACTAACCCTATCAACCTGCCATACGTGTGTAGTTCAGTAAGGAATCGAATCCCTTTCCCATGCATGGTTCATAAAACATGATGCAGAATATTGAACACATGTTATGATCACTAATAATTGAGTGTCTAAAAGAAAAAACTACCTGTAAAAGTAAATTATCAAATTTTAAATCAGTAAATAATACTCCCTCCGTCCCACTAAAACTGTCACATGTTGATTTTTTTTGGTCAAATTTTTTCAACTTTGACTATAATGTATTTAAATATTTTAATTAATTAAAAATTATAAAAAATATATTTAAAAACTAGTTGATTCAAAGTTTTTAAAATATATTTTTTTTATATTTTTATCAATAATAAATTTTAAATTATAAGAGGTCAAAGTTGAAAAAGTTTGACCTAAAAAAGTCAATATGTGACAGTTTTAGTGGGACAGAGGGAGTAACAAAAAGGAATAATGAAAACAGATGGTATGAGCATGATGAGGTAAGATAGACTGCATGGCACCATATGCAATTAAGCAACAAAAACACACAAGGTTTCATGCAGATGTATTGAATATGCATAAAGTTATACAAATCACAAGTATAATAAGATGCGAGGAAAAGGTCAAATTGTTTACTTTGCAGGTTTCAAGTATTAGTAACTCAGATGGAAAATACCATCATTACCTTGTTCCAGACCATTAATTTTGGAATTTCAGACACATCTAGTTCAGCTAGAACTTTTTCCACAGCATCTATCTGCTGCTCTGCAAGGGGATGGCTGAAGTTCACAGGGAACTGCGTTAGTTGATAATTTGAGAAGAAAAAAAATAAAAATAGTTGATTGAAAATGTTATACCTGATGTCCACCACATGCACTAAAAGAGAAGATTCAGATATCTCCTCCAATGTAGCTCTGAATGCAGCAACCTGCATGATGCAACCATTAGGCAGAGCTGATATGATTTCTGGGGCTCCACTCAATACAAAGTTGGTATTAAGATCCAATAGTAACATCTTTCAAATTGAAATTAATCGCATCAAAAGTAGTTTGAAATCATAAGGTGCGCTCTTTGACACATGATTGAAGAAGCTCCTAATAACATAAACATCTCCAAAATTTGAGAAGCATTACCAGAGTAGTTGGCAACTTTTGGATGAAACCGACAGTGTCTGTAAGAAGAAATTCGCTTCCATTTTTCATCTGGAAAGTACACAACAGAAACAAGTATCCCTTGTTACTGATAGAGATCATAGATAACACAGCACAAACTCATTTCAATACCGGATACGAACAAGCAAATTTCGTCCAGGAAGAATGTATTTGTACACAGATTTATAAAACTAAAATTCATGATTTCTTCAAACTCTCAATTCTTTTATACCAAAATGAAGTAGATAGTAGAATTCTGCTCTAGGTTTGAGAATCAAAAAGCAGTCAGGGTGAATAGAAGTATCAGAATGGCACAACATAGAAATGATATGTCCATAGATAGAGAAAACTTATAGCCATTGCTGGAAAACTTTGTTTCCGTTTAAATCTCCTTCTCTAACTACTCAATTGCATAAAGAACAGGTTAGCTTGAAAGCAAGGTATACAGATACCTGAACCCTTCTTGTTGTAGGATCAAGGGTTGCAAAGAGTCGGTCCTCAGAAAGAACATTAGCTCCAGTCAAATGATTTAAAAGTGTACTCTTGCCAGCATTTGTGTACCCAACCTATAATGATTTCATATGGATAATATGTCCAGAGACATAAACCATCAAAATAAAAGCATCCTGGTATTCTTTTAAAAAAGAAAAAGAAAATCAGGCTAAGTGCTTACCAAAGATACTACAGGAACAGGAACAGAAAACCGGTGGTTTCTATATTGCTTTCGATGTTTTCTGACAGATTCAAGCTCTTTTTTAAGAACTCCAATCTAGCAAAGCACATAAGTTAGTGCATGGGAACAAGTTCAGAGTTTAAAAGGTATTTGAGAAAGGAACCAAGCTGTAACAATCATAAATCCTATTCTCTGCACAAGTTTAAGTTTCTATAGCAGAAGATATTTATCTACAAAATACTGGGAAACAGAAATTGTTGCTCACTTGAGTACGTAAGATACGTTTGTCCACTTCAATTTGTTTCTCACCCATACCCTTCACCTGGCCTCCAGATTGACGCTCAAGGTGAGTCCACATTTTAGTAAGTCGTGGCAATTGGTATTCCATTTGAGCCAATGCAACCTAGAAAGAACCCATAATTTGAGTAACAAATGTATAGACTATTCTTCTTTTGCTCATCTTCATTACAGAAAGATTTTACCAATTTCAATCTAATATTATGTCCATGATCTCCCAGTTTTTAATAAACAAACGATCAGAACTTGCCTGTAAAGCTGCTTCATGTGTTGCAGCTCGCTGATTGAAGATATCCAGGATTAGAGCAGTCCGATCACAAACTCTAACATCCCCACCAAACGCCTTCTCCAAATTGCGCAACTGTCTGACAATCAGTAATAGACCCAGATGAGATCAAAGGTAAAATAATGATGGTTTCATGTCAATTTCATAAGGTCAAACAATTGACATCCCAAATGAAACTTCCTCCCATAAAACACTCCAAGCTAGGATAGATTCTTATCTAAAGGTTGAAACTAAGAAAATTATTACAAACCTTACCCCGGTGAGAGCTCATCATCAAATATTACAGTCTCAACCTCAAGAGCACGGATTGCGCTCTTAATTTCTGCAACCTTTCCCGATCCTATGTATGTCCTCGGATTGGGAGAAGCTAACCTTCATGGCAAAAAAATACAGTCAGCCAGTTTCAGCTTGGAGTATGAAAATGCAATGCGATTTACTAGATAAAACTCCTACTTTTGATAAGTAGAGCCGACGACCATAAGCCCAGCAGTGTCGGCCAGCTGAGCCAGCTCTTTAAGGGACTCCTCGATGGCAAACGAATCCGAAATCTCGCCTTTTCGCTCCACGCCCACTAAATAAGCTTGTTCTTCAAAGACCTTCAAAGAAATTAAAAGTTAAATTGATTAATAATTCAAAATTTTCCCCAAAATTCGAACTGATAAAATCCAAATATTTTACCTCCTTGCCGTTTCGTAGCTTGAACCTATCCTCAAAGCTTTCATCATCGTTATCTCTCTTCTTCCTAAATCTTACCGGTTTCGGAGTATCTTCCCCCCGTTCAGTGACGACGACTCCATTAACGTGTTTATCAACCACTTCCTCTTCTTCCTCGGCCTCGGTTATCGGACTTTGGAACGAAACACTATCCACTTCGTATCCTCGTTGAGCAACCCTCGCCACTATACTCCTATTGTTGTTATGAGTAGAAAAACTGAGAGGGCCACTGGAGCGGTTAAGATTCAAATTCCATGGAAAATTGGCCTCGTAAATCAAAGGTTTAGGAGAAATGAGAGAACAAAAACATAAGCTCATCATAAAATCCTTTGGCTAGAATTGCAGTAACTTCTTCGTCTCGAAACTGTTACTCCTGGAATCTTCAATTTTCAAACATTTTCCTTTTATTATGTGGTCTATCGTGGTTCGTTAATTCCCCGATTTTCAGATATGATTTGTTTGGACTCAGTGTGCTGAATTGTAGCCCAACTAGAGTGAACAATTCTTTTAACAGGTTGAACTTCAGCCCATTTTTAACGGACAAATAAATTATAATTATGGGGGAAAACACAATTTGATTCAAAAAAATAGTATTAAATAAGCTTAAGTATGTCTCGAGTTCAAAATGTTGTATACGCAGAAAATATATGTTGGGAGACTCACCCACCAAAACCAGGTATGCGATGCATGTTGGTTAAGAATAGTCAGGGCGAAGCCCTGGAAACCGGAAAAGCAACAAAAAAAAAAGAAATTTTACAATTCGAATCACTAAACATTTGATTAACAAATTGATGTAAATAATTATGGGGCCCTTATCAATTTTGAAAATGAACAAACTAATCACTCTCAACAAAAAAGTTCAAAAATAGTCTTGAAAATTACATTATATATATGGGTAATTGTTCTATACACAAGCGCTTGTGGAAACTTTTTTACACAAACGCTTTAGTTTTAGGGGTTAGGGACTTCGTTTAGGGTTTAAAATTTAGGGGTATAAGTGTAGTAGTTTTGAATTTAGGGATTGTTGATTGAATTTTGGGTTTAGGGTTAAAATTTAGGGTTTATAGGTTAAAACCTAAATCCCCACCCATATTACCCTAAAACTAAACCCTAACCCTAAACCCTAAATTCTAACCCTAATTTCTAAATTCTAAACATGAACCCTAAATTCTAAACCTTTACACTAAAATCCCTAAACTCTAAACCCTAAACACTAACTCTAAACCCTATAATTAAGGCGCTTGTGGAAATAAAAACTTTCCACCGCCAGTGTATATGATATTAATCATATATATATATAATACTTTCTATAAATTTATAATATATGTATATTTGCCCATAAAAAATCTTAAAATTTTTCAAATAAATTAATTCATATAATAATAATTATTTTTAGTTAATTGATGTTTTATCAACTTGAAAGATGTTTATATATTTATATCTTTATTTTACTTGCTTTAACTTGAAATTTAGTTAGATTGTCAACAAAGTTTTAATTTGATCTATTCATTTATGGAAAATACTTTGATGCACAAGCTGTGTAAACTTTAGTTTACACAAGCCCTTCAATTTTAGGGTTTAGGGTTTAGTGTTTTAAGTTAGTGTTTAGGGGTTTAGTATCTAGGGTATATAATTTAAGGTTTATTATTAGAATTTAGAGTTTAGGGTTTAGGACTTAGGGTTTAGGTTGTTAGGGTTTGTGATTTAGATTTTAAATTTTATAAAAGGATTGTGTAAAAAAAATTTACACAGCTTGTGCATCAAAATAAAACCCTTCATTTATTTACTTTAATTTAAATAAAAATATTCCATCGACTAAAAAAATTCAAATAAAGTTTAAATGATATTCCAACTTGACAAACTTAAAAAAAATTAACTCAATTTAATGCAGCATTGTAGAATTGGGGCAAGCATGGCACACCATTACTAGGTGTCATTAATGTTGTTTGTTCAATCTGTCAGTTATTGAATGAACACACTCACAGATACTAATCTAAGTTATATAAACAGGTGGACAATGTTCTTTATTATATCACCTTGACTGCCATGGGTTCATATATTCTCTATATCCCATATGTATTTCTTGCTAATCAAACACAATACCCTTCTCCTACCTGCAATCTGAATGCACTGGAGCTTCAAATTTGATATCTATCTACTTTTCGGGTTAACTCTGCAATTCGCACTGGTTAAGATGACTGCAGTAACTTAGGCCCGTTCATGAACGAGTTACAAACCAGCTTTTGAAGCGCCAACGGAAAAACTGCGTCGAACGATTAAAAATCACGCCTTTTCAATCAGCTTGTGCACCTGATTTGATCTTCAAACCAAACTTTTGGAAACGCTGAAATTTTCAGCTTCTCCCCAAACCACCGTTGTCGCCACTTTTCACCTAAAATCACCTTGTAAAATCATTCGTGAAAGAGCCTTACTGGGTGATTATAATTTTTAATTAACTATAGTAAGAAAGCTGTCTCCATGGTGTTTAACCTTTTAGGGTCAGGTGAAGGGCATAATACATGCAGCCTTAAGTAACATCTCAGATTAGGCAAGCTTTAACTTAAAAGTAGTACGAAAGGTAGTGGGTGTGGGCATTTGATCAGGTCCCGAAAAACTACAGTGTTATGGAACCAGAGGACGACAACTGAAGGAGGCCAAAGGAACAAAGTTACAATCATTACTGAAAACATACAAGAAACAGACCAGCCCAAATGATCACCCCACACCCAGAAATCAATCTTATCAGCTCACCAAACCAAATTCAAATTGCAGGCCTTTTTGCTTAAAAGAAATCCTGCATGTCCTGAATGATTGTGGTTTTGTTCGTCCTTTCACCATCTCTATGCCCGACTACAACAGCTAATAACAGGAAAAAGTTTGATATTCCTACCTACAGATTAACAAGCAAACAATCTTAAAGCTAGGAGTGTGCAAAAGACAGTATTTTTTCTCCTCCTTTTTCAGATTACAGCGACGCAATGCACAGAAGAATTTAACATATTGGTAGCTCACCTTGTGTGACTAGGCGAGAGAGAGAGAGAGAGGGGTTTCACTGTTTTTGAGCTCAAAGTACTTTTTGAGTTTCCCAAAGTAATGTAACTGCAGGCAATAAAGCTGAAGGATTGATGCCTTTGCTTGTTGTTTTATCGTCAGGGAAGAAGTTGGGGACCATCCTCCCCTGACGTCTTATTCATTTCTCCTCAGCCAATTAACTCTGCCTTTTTGAACAATTAGCAGAGGTCTATGTATCTATAGACTGTAGGTGTACTAGCTTTTGGCTGCTTAGTATAAGACCTATTTCACTTTTTCCCCTGATAAGTATGGTAAAAAGTCATTATTTTCGTCTAAAGCACTATTAGCATTTGTTGCTACTAGGAATGAGCCGAGGTATTATTTATTTGCAGTTTGATGCTCTGTTGATGGCTTTCACATCCATATTTTGTGCTTATAAATTATCTTTTTGGGTTTATTATTAGTTACTTCCTTGAATTTCTATCCCAAATAAGTCTTCAGTTACTTACAAATGGCTATTTAGTTTCTTTCTTTGTCTGGTTTTCTGTAATACAATTCCTTCACTTCATTCCATTCATGCTTTTACTGCATTTTCCCCTTCACTCTCCCCTGCTTCCCACCAGCTTAATTTTGAAGGGTTTGCTTTTCAATGAAATTAAAGAACTGCCCTGGCTGTGATTCTTATGATCGATTGGCTTGTAGCTTTTTAGATCTCAGTCAGTACAGAATTTCCATTTCATCTCTGTAACCCATTACTTCAGGTGACCCTGTGTTTAATGCCGTGCAACTTTTATAGATGTTCTTTGTCATCTGTTGATGAATATATTCACCTTGTTTCAGGCTGAGTCTTATCATGACCTGCTTTTAATGCTTTTCACGTGGAATGGTAGTTTGCCTTTGCTTTTACTTTCCGTATGTTTGTGTATGGCTCAATAATTTTAGTTCACTCGGCGACTCACTGCTCTTCTCCGAGCATTTGAATGCCAATTAACCTGGCGATTTAGCAACTTTTAAAACCTTTAGCTTCCATTTCTGTCACTATGGTTTCCCGAGATTCACCTCCAAATCCAACTTCCAGCTCCCTACACCCTTTTATCGTCTCGGATTCTATTAATAGCCAAAACCAACTCGGAGGCCAACATTTTGATGCTTATGGCTCCACTTTGAGAGGCAACCATGACACATTTTCTCAGTCCCTCGGTTTATTGCCCACCATTCATTCTCTCGGCGAAAGAATGTCCAGATCAATGGATCTCCTTCCAGCTCCCATTGTAACAAAGGAATCGGAGATTAGCCAGACCAGACACTTGATGGCCCTTCTCGGAGCAGCTAACGAGACCAACCACCAAAATCAAAGGCTTTCATTGTCTCTGGGTTCTAACATGCTTGGTCCTTCCTTAAATTTTGGTATTTCAAGTTCTAGTTACTTGCTTTCGGGGGCAGAAGATAGAGAAGTTTGTAATCCTAGAGTAGGAAACGTAAGGGATGATTACTCTTTCACTGCTAACGCATTTGCTTCGGCTTCGAGTTCGACCTCGCTACACAGACCTTTTGCGACAACGTATGGGGAAGAATCTTTTGCCACTGCTATTGTGAATTCGAGGTATCTAAAGCCAACTGAGTCCCTTCTAGATGAAGTTGTCAATATTGGTGGCAAAAATGTCGATGAAAATTACTTTAGGATGTTATATAAAGGTGGCAGAGGGGAAAGTTCAAGGCTTTCCTCTGAATTAAAAGCAGAAATCTGCAGTAATGAGATACAAGTGCCTGAAAAGCACGAGCTCCGAGTTGGACTCACAAAGCTAATTGGATTACTGGAGGAGGTTAGCCGTTTGCATGACCTTGTTGGATGTTGTGTCGTGTTTACTTATGTTGTAACTCGAACATTACTTGAATTTTAATTCATGATTCGTTATGGTTTTATTTTCAGGTTGAACTTAGGTACGAGAAATACTACCAGCAAATGGAAGAAGTGGTTTCGTCATTTGAATCTCTAGCTGGTTTAGGAGCAGCAAAGTCGTATACTACTTTGGCACTGCAAGCAATGTCCAGGCATTTTGGCAATCTAAGGGATGCCATAGTATCTCAAATACATGTCACCAGAAGAAAATTAATGCATGATTTACCGAGAATCAACGGGGGATTATCGCAACTTAGCTTGTTCGATAGAGATTGTAGGCAGAACCGACAGTCTCTTCAACAACTTGGAATTATCCCTAGCCAAAGGCAAGCTTGGAGGCCCATTAGAGGATTGCCAGAAACCTCAGTAGCAATCCTTCGGTCTTGGCTTTTCGAACACTTCCTACACCCGTAAGTACATACTTGAGTTAAAACGCTCCTGCATTGAGACAATGTAACACTAATACCATTTTGTTGCATGGTTCTTAACAGTTATCCAACAGACTCGGAGAAGCTAATGTTGGCATCACAGACAGGCCTGACCAAGAATCAAGTATGATCCCTTGTATATATATATATGCAATATGATCAATTGATGATTACCTTTTTAATGCCAATATTGGGTGTTTGTTATTTATTGTGACTCAGATATCGAACTGGTTTATAAATGCTCGAGTTCGACTGTGGAAGCCTATGATAGAAGAAATGTACAAAGAGGAGATTGCAGACTCTCCCCAAGGCTCAGATACTTCATTTGCCAACAGTTCCATTGGCAGGGAAGGAATCGCTGATCAAGCCGAGGACTGAAGGAATAGCAAGCATCGGTTCAGACAGACTGATTTTGTAACCTGCATTCCTAGACTAATCTGATTGTTCACAAATGATCTTCCAAGATTTGATGTGGAACTCATTAGACTCGAAATACAGTTTTTGAAGCCTAATAGTGGAACTGTGGAATTTAGCTCTCTTATATTTCTCATGGCATGATATAGAATTCAGAGTTTTGAGGCAGCTAAATTTTGAGCGTTTTTTAACAGAAAACTAAAGCTTTAGTGCAAGAAAATTTGATGGAAATGAAGACACAAACTCACTTTATACTAAGAAGCTGTTTAATTTAATTCATGGTACAAGTAAGTGTAGGGTATTGCTTCTTTCTCACAACTCTCTTGGTTGTATTAATCATTTTACCAAATATCCTAATTGCACCCTGAAGATTGTTATCCCTACAGCATCCATCCATCAAAACTCATTTTTATCAAATATCTTAATTGCATCCTGATTTTTTTTAGTTTATAGCACCAAAAATGTCATTACCTTATTTCCTTTTTCCTACCAAGAATCCATACTCATTTTGAATATCAAACTAAAAAGTAAAATTAAATATAATTTTAGCCAAAAAATAGTAGTATTTTCTTTTTCTAATAAAATAAAGCATTGGAAAATTTATAAAAACAAAATAGAAGACATTGGAAAAACTATAAATTGTTGCTTCAAAAAATAGAAGAAAATTACAAAGAAAATACTTTGATACACAAGTTGTATAAACTTTACTTTACCTAAGTCTTCTAGTTTTAGGGTTAATTTAGGATTTAAAGTTTATGGTTTAAGTTTTAAGGTTTAGAATTTAAGATTAGTGTTTAGAATTTAGGATATATGGTTTAGAGTATACAATTTATTTTTTTAAGATTTAAATTTAATAATTTAAGGTTTGAGTTTTATAATATGTAAATTTTATTTTACAAGTGTATCAATATTTTACCCAAAGTACTCTTGATCAATATATATATATAACCCAAAGTACACAAAATAACTTTTTTTGGTAAAGTTCATAAATGGCCACTAAACTTTAGTTAATTATTCAATTTGGTAACTAAACTTTCAATTGCTTCAAGGTTACCATTAAACTTTGTATTATGCTTCAATTTAGTCACCGAGGTCTTAACAAACGTTAAGAAAGTGATGTGGCTGTTAACAAATTTTGTATAATAACACATTTAGTCTTCTACATTTGTATATTCAAACAATTTACTCCTAATTCGAAAAATAATAATAAATTTAATCCTCAATATTTCATATTATTTCAATTTGGTCATATTTTTAATTAAAAACAATTTAACCCTAAATCTAAAACCCTAAACTCAAAACACTAAAACTGAAACATGTTGTTATTGATTTTCCAGCATGGTTAATAAATGAACAAACAAGGTTTGCATAGTTAATAATGTGTTTACACTGGGGAGTTGGGTCAACCGAAACATTACTTCAAATTCTAAACATATATTTTTTTTGACGGAAAACTAGACATAAATTAGACTAATTTTGTCTTTCTCTGTGTCTCTGTTACTGTTATGGTTGCAGTGCCAAACTGAATCAATCTCCACCGCCCTTTGTTTCTTTTGGTCCAATCCTTTCACTGTAAGCCATCTATCTTCACCTTCTCTCTAAACATTTTTATTTTGATGATAGACAAATAGTGAGTGAGAAGTTGAGATAATTGTGGATTTTGCCATTTTTTTCTGTTTTTATCTCATAAGGAAAATTCTATGTTTTGGATATTTAGATGTCTAGATTGTAACTTCAGAATTTCAAAGTAAGATGTGAGCAATGCCGACAAAAATCGGGGAATGGTGATCAGCACATAGACCATGGTGCTCGATGTGTGTTGCAGTCAACTCCATGCTTTGAACCTTGGTGGAAAGGAGTTGAGACTAACCCCTTTGGTGAAGCTGCATCTAAGTTACCTTCTGTAGAACAACTAAATAGTTCAATGGCAATTGGAGTGTTAAATAACAGATGGAAATTTAATAACATTAAGTTTTAGTTTTAGTGTTTTGGGTTAGGGTTTTAGGTTTATGGTTAAATTATTTTTAATTAAAAATAGGACCAAATTGAAATAATGTAAAATATTGAGGGTTAAATTTATTATTATTTTTTGAATTAGGAGTAAATTGTTTGAATATGCAAATGTAGAGGACTAAATGTGTTATTATGCAAAATTTGTTAACAGCCACGTCACTTTAAGACCTTAGTGACTAAATTGAAGCAAAACACAAAGTTTAATGGTAACATTGAAGTAATTGAAAGTTTGGTTACCAAATTGAATAATTAAGTAAAGTTTAGTGACCGTTTGTGAACTTTACCCTAACTTTTTTGTCCTCCAACTTTGCCGGGAAAATCGAAGCGTTAATCAAGAGCGAAAATTTGTTCTTCCTCTGCTCATTCTTGTAAGGTTTGTAGGTTTCTATGAATTTGTCCATAGTTTGGGTAGCGTCTATTCAAATAGTTTCTGGTTTCTTGTTTTTATATTGATTGATTTTGGTGACTATATATTTGGAGTATGTTTTTGCGTAGGATTTAAGCAAGATCGCATGTAAATATGTAATAGACTCCGGAAAGAGCTAGTGTAATGGCAGGTTAATCCGCCTGTTGGATTTAAGCACAAAGTCACTAACAATCTTCAAAGGTTTTGTTTACTATAAAAAGAAATAGGGGATTAGTTAGGGATCTTTGTCTCCAATTTTGTTGTACTTTTTGGTGGTAAGATGGATAATTGAAGTCAACGGAGCCCCTAAACGTTTTAGCCTTTATGCCAATGAAACTTATCAGATTCAGATTGATTTTCCTGAGCATTACCCTATGAAGGCTCCCCAGGTATCCTTTCTCTTCCATTTTTGTTTTCTTTAGCAAATTGTGAAAATGAAGTGAATTGAATTTGAATGAGAATCATTTATTTGCCTTCACGACTGTTATTGTATTTATGATTGAAGATTATGGTATTCCTATGCTGACTGCACAGGTGATTTTCATCCCTCCGACTCCACTACATCCTCATATTTATAGCAATTGACATTATTTGTTTAGTTTTTTCAATAATCATTAGACTCATGATTTGTAGGGTTATTTTGTTGTTTCCCTTGTTGCTACCTACAATTAATTTATACTGAACTGTTTTTTTAGAATCTTACTGCTTGGATTTGTAGGGTTTATCATTCACTTCTTTTTTTACTCAAGTTGCAAGTATTAAGATTTGATCAAAACTCGCCCATGTTTATCGTTTAGACGTGACTACCTAGAGAAGTTATAGATTTTTTGTTTGTTCTTTAATCTATACTAGGAGACACTATATAGTCTAATAAATTACTTTTTTATGGGAGCCGTGTAAGAAACCTTGTTTGTTCACTTGATGAAAATACTAGTCGTCTTCTTTCTCTTTCGGATCTAGATGTGCTTCTCAAGGTGTTGATGATTTTGTAAGAGAGTCGTAGACGTTGAATATGGCATTTTGGTCCCAACTGTTCTTTCTTTAGATTTTTGCTTAATTGTAAGCCTTTTTGGCCTTGAACTATCTGTTATATCTTCTGTTTCATGCTTTGATTAGTATTTTATTCGCAATAGTGTCCTTGGTGTATGTGCTTCATGTGTGTGAGTTTTCATTTTTAGTCAAGCTTCTGGTGCTCCATAGTGATACCGGGATAGCATGATCCATAACACTCAGTGTATGGCAAATTGCAAGAGTCACTTTATTTAGGTTGTAGGAAATAAGAGACATTGCAACTTGCTTGCGAGAGTCATTAGACAACAAAAAGGCACACCAAGTCTAAAGATAATGTAGGAAAACAGGAAAGGCTACTTGAGCTTTAATATCTGTTTTGTGCCTTTTCATACATATGCAGCGATGACTGTATCAGCATTCTCTGCTTGTTATCAAGTTCATCCGTGAAGGTTTGTTGGAACTGTTATTGTTTTTGTTCTCCTAGATCAAGTGGAATACGGAGTTCACTTTGTCATTATGCAGCAAAGGCCAACTGATAATAATCGATACATTAAGAACTTTCAGAACGGCAGGTCCCCCAAGGAGACGACTGATGAGATGGTGGTTCCATGATGATAAAGTGTACTGTTTAACAATGTAAACCTGTTTTCTATGCAGTGTGTGACATTGTGAATCAAACATAGATTTGATTTGAATGCGCCTGCCTCCAAGCAGTAGAGTAGATGGAAATCCGATATAGATCTTTTTCCTTTATTAAACATGTTAGACACCCATTGTTGTTTAATTGTGGTAGGATTGCATTGAAGGTTGGTGTACTTGTATCTGCAGCTAATTTATGTTGTTAAAATCAATGAAGAGTGAATATTCTGTCAGAAGGGCGTTAGGGATTGCACAGAACTTAGAGATGGTGTGAAGAATATGACAGACTTTTCCAAGTTCAATCTAGTTTATAATGTTTCTAGTTGATGTCGTGTTCGTAACTTGTAATTGTCAAAAATATAAGGGAAAAGGGAATTAAGAATCAAAGATTCATGTTCTGCTGATGCGAATTGAGTGGCTCTTGTAATCATCATGATCAAATAGAAGAAAAGAGTAATTTCAAGGGTCTGGGTTGGGCTTCGACCTATTTCTCAGAAGGTCAGGTCCTGGACAAGCCGTTTTCAACTCACCAACCAAAGGGAGAGATTACACTGTTGATTGAAGGCAATACAACTTGCAGTATGGGAACTCTGATCTATCCAGTGGCCAAGTCTTTATCTAGTAATGACTTCTTTCACGGCATATACATTACATTTTATCAAATCTAAGATTATTTGTGCAAATTATTTTTATCAAATAATTGAGTATAATGTGCATTGCAGGTGGTTAAATACTTGGTGTCCGAAGTAGCAACATGGTAAAAGAAAATTGGGGTAGAGCCATTATATGCTTATTGCTTATAACTTTTATGTGATGAGATTGAAACAATTATATTTTGATACCTCAAAAGTATAAAAGCTAAACACAAGTTACCCCTCCGGCTCCACTATAACTTCTTGCTTGAGAAAAACAGGGCTAGGCTAAACACATTACACATGTTACATTTTATAACTTCTTGCTTGAGAAAAACAGGGCTAGGATTCAATTCTATCATATCTTGCGAATTACTACTGCTTCAAACTTTTCCTTTTGTTTTTATTTTCTGATATGATGTTGCGAATCCTGTTTGTACTTGCAAGTGTGCCCTGTGAACGCGACAAAGGCTTTGGAAATTGGAATCAAGTGCATCCTGCAAGTGGAGGGGTATCCAACAAAGATGCTTGCAGATCTGTAGTCTATGTCATCCATCTGAAACTTGAAAAATTTTACGAACTTAGTTTTTATATTTTCAGGTTTAAAGGACAAGGGTAAAAACAGCAAATCGCCAATTCACTGCGGCTGGAACTGGAACCAGCTGTGCCAAGAAGCAGAAGACAATCAGTCGGGGCGGTTGGGGTCCCGACATTAACGTCACACGTGCCCTGCAAATATCCCAATTAATACTTATCTTTCCACTCTCGTATCAAGTTCTGCCCTGGTAAGCAAACTTCTCAACTGTACCCTTCCTAATCTTTGTTCAATTTTGTTAACTTCCTTGTTCTTTTAACGCCATTCTTATGTACAAAACGAACAATAATATTCCTAGGTCTGTACTGTACGTTAATATCTGTTATACTAGCTTAGTTCTGTATTATCAATATCGGTCATCACCATGACGCCACCATCTTGGAAGAGGAAGGGAACATTGGTTTGAAAAGCTGTTGGCCTGATGCCAAAATGTGCCTTGGGTCAAATTCCATTTTCATTTGATAGAACCAATCCCACTTATTGCCAAAGTGGTCCATCCACTCCTCATGTGTAGTGTAATGAGGTAAATACTGCTTGACGTTGATCCCGGCATCATCGCAGAATCGGAGAATCTGACGGTTCTGATTGGTTAGGTACTCCAAGCTATGGGTCTCCTCCCCATTATCCAAGGCTGATCTTAGCAATGCCACCAGGTAAAACACATCCTCATCCGGCGTAACCGCGGAGCTCCTATGGTCCCATCTGCAACATACATGCACGCATGAGCCCCAAATGCAGCGAAAACCATTTTTGCATGGTAAAAAAAGAGAAACACATGCAATGTTTTGGGAGCATTATTTGTGCCTGGTAGTTGAGATTTGATGGTTTTGAACGAATCAAATGGACCCGGGCATTGCAGGGTGATTGGTCGTTAACCTGTACTAACGGCCTAACGGCCATGTTTCTGGAACTTCTTTCTAACAAAGACATGGTGGGTCCCCGTGAGAAGATCTTCTTACAGCAGAATCTTCCCCACTTTGATCATCGATGTTTTCATTACCGTCGATCTGTTAGGTTCTATCCTGTCAACAAATGAGCTAAAGTTCTACACTGTTGGCATTGGGACTTGGGAGCATCTGCATGTTCCCCCCACGTGTTTCCCTTTCTGATCGATTCGCTTGTGTTTATGTGTCATGATTCTACGACGGGACCACCATGATTGAATTACTCATGGTAGTAGCTGAATTTCCTTTATTTTTATTCTCTTTCTCCTTCATCTTCTGTTCTACTCTCACTGTAGAACGTGTGGAAGTGGAGTAGATCTCTCTCCTTTTCAGAATGCGACCTTGATTGGCTGGGAATTGTGGGTGATCAACGATGATTCCTAGCATTGAAAAGTGAAAGCTAGATGCCAGGATTTCCCTCAATTATTTAGCAGCAAGGATATTTATCTTCACTGTATATATAAAAAAGCAGTGGGCAGTGGCTCCGTGCAATTAAGTTCATAGTACTGATATTCTAATACTATTTCTATTTGTGTGAAAATTTTTTGTTAGAAATGGACGGGTGACTTCAACCTCGTGATGCATCATTCATGACCTAAGTTATGGTGGTAAGAACTGAAGGTATGATAACATGTATGCATGTTTCATGCATGGAATAACTGATAACAAGTGCATTGTCGAAATATTTACTTGTGTTTGTTCATCGGGTAGATGAGAACCGGCCCACTCGTTTTATTACCCAAAATACCCTTGAAGACACCCTTGTCGAAGTCAGCTATCTTTGATTTGGGAACAAAAAGGTTTAGCCACGGGTGCGGAACCTCCCACAAACCCTTGGATCGGAGCTTCAGCTCCGCCTTGTGGACCCGGTCCAAGAAATCCACATACAACAGATCTGTTGTAAAGACTGTTGCCGGTATGAAATCTAATTTCTTCAACAATAACTCTACTTCCTGCAATTTTGGAATTTAAAGCAACAAAAAAAAAACTGTTTAAAACAATAAAATATACTCCTAAGAGATATAACCCTTGCCTCTGTATATGATCTAAGACTAATACTAAAAAATTGTCCTATATGCGTGTGTATACATATACGTACCTTGTCGATGGTGGAAGCAGTAGAGTGATGGTAGTTCTTGGTGATTTCCAAGCAATACAAAATCCCTCCATTAGGGTCAAGGGAGGATATTTTGACAGGGTTGCGAGGTGAAAAGAAGGATGACCTCCAATTGTTGATGAGACCTTCATCTGCAATCACGAAACCTTCAACGTAGTCGAATTGTTCTGCATGCTGTGAAATCAGATATTCCTGGTCCTTGGTAAAAGCCGAGAAATTTGAATACAGTACCCTGATCCACCTCACCTACAGTGATTTTTTTATTAAAAAATACAACGTTAGAGGCCAAAAGGACAAATGATTTCAGGCTTTTAGGTTTTGACAATAACTAGTACTAGGATAGGAAGTTTTGTGTCGCAATCTAGAACCCACCAGAAACCATTTTATACTTTAATAAAGTTTTTACACAGATAATGCTCACAGACATAAAGAGATACCCTCTGTGGAGCTGGCTCAAGAGGAATTCTAGCTCTGGTGATGATTCCAAATTGTCCTAAACCGCCAAGCACAGCATGAAACAGCTCCGAGTTTTGTTCCTCTGAGCATGTCAAAAGCTCCCCTTTGCCTGTTCACCAGAAATATAAGCTCAAATACCCCTCGACATTCAAATGCAATATCAACAGGTTCCTTCTTCTTCTTTTTTAATGCCAAAGAACTCCAAAATGAATAGTTTTAGAAATTTTGTAAATAGTAAAACAGAAAAATAAATGATGCACATACTATACCTAACATTTCTGTACATGATGCTATAAAGTCTAGATAACTAAGATAACTTTTCAAAAAAAAAAAAAACAAGATAAGACTAACTCAATAGTACTTCGTATTTTCACGCGCGAAAACGGAAGGGAAAATGTTTTAAAGTCCAGAATTAAAACACAATCCACAGCTGTGGAAGACACTGAAAAAACTTCTTTTCGGTTGCCCTCCGATAGGGCTTTGCCCGGATTGGTTGGAACTGACTCATTTTGATCTTGAGACTTGTTTAAGGGACACAAACTTGTACCAACCCTATTGATACTAAAAAAACTCCAATAGTAAGTTTAGGAGTTTTAAAATTAAAGAATATATAATATTATTTTAAATAATTATTAGTTTAATAATCATTAAAAATATTATATTATTATTTATGCATCAAAGATGACATACAAGAAAATATTCTGACCTGGAAAAATCTCACTCTTTGGAGTTATGTTCTTCTACTTTTCATTTGTTTTACATAAAAATGAAAAAGGAGCATGCAAAGTTATAATAAAATAACCTGTAACGACGTCAAGCTCGTGGACATTGCTAATTTGTGGACCATGATTGAAAGCTTGGCCACTAATTCCAGCATTTGACAACGTTCCGCCAACAGAAAGGTAGAGATAATCAGTCCATGATTTTGGTGCGAGTCCATACTCTAGGCTACTCCTCAGCACATCTATCCAAAGCTCACCGCCCCACACGTCCACGTACCTCTCTCGAGGCCAAACCCGAGGCTGAGGTGGCTTCCTCCCCGATCCCCGTTTCAACCCACTCATCTGAACCACCACCCCGTTTGCGGTCTGAGCCTGTCCGTTTATGGAATGCCCATGCCCCCTGGCCGAAACGGTGAACCCGAAACCTGACTCGTAGGCCGCTTTGATGAGTTGAGCTATGTCCTGAGCAGAAGCCGGATGCAAGACAGCCAGCGGAGGCGCAGCTCGTGTGAGCAAGCCAAAATCTAGAGAGGCGGTTTCAACGTCGGTGGGGTCAACGCTGAGTTGACCGTCAACTCCAAGGAGGAGAAGCTCCGTGGGGTCCAAGGTCAATCCCACAGTAACAATCAATCTACAAATAGCGAACGTTAAAAGAAGCTTAGTTGCCATATCAGAGAAGCAATGAATGTTTTCTTCTTCCCCTTGTTTAGGCTGCCGCAATAAATGGTTTCTTCAGAACAATGACATGAACCTATAAAGAAAGAGAAAAGCTGTTGAAGGGATGAATGGATAAGGACGAAGGTGAAGTGAACCGGCGGAAGGAACAAAATCTTTGGCGGCAGAGTTAACGCAGACCAGATAACATATATATTAAAGATCAACACTCAGTACCTAACAAACTACATGCACATGCACATGCACATGTACTTTTTCACGTTAAGTGTAAAAAGATAAAATTGGTGGGTTTGAAGGAAAAAGGCAGGGCGAGGAATCGCAGAATCGTTCTGAGTTTGTGTCGAAAGAAGATAGAGGGTAGAGGGAGGAGTGTGATATAATATGCGGCTGTTTTAGGTGTCGAGTATATGAGATTGCATGATAGGAGCGGAGGGGTGGAATGTAAATTTATAAGGCAAAAAGGGGTGGCGTGATGTGGGGGCAAGGGAAGAGACACGTGCGAGGAGTGGGAATACAGGTGGTGTGAGAGAAAGAGAGAGGGGGCCGGGGCTGGTTTCTGGTGCGGGGTGCCCCCCCTCTTCGGAAGAGGAATGGGGGTGGGGGGGTCCACTTTTGGATATGGAGTATCTAGATGGGGTCTGCTGCTGTGGAGGGATCACGTGGGTGCTGCTCACCCCGAGTCCAGCCACTGCCTCCTGCTTACCAATCGGCTCCGAGTCCCGGCCCCTTCACCAAATCGGCTAACGTATATCATACCCAGTAGGCAGTAAGGATAAGATTCTCTCGTTTTTAACTTAAGGATTTAGCGTATCCATTACTTGGTACAATAATATTTAATGCGTCATATCTTAACGACTAGCGTATTCTTTATTTTTATGATCTCTTATCTACTTCCAAAAATGATCCAGTCAGATTTCTTTAAAATCACTCTTAATACTTCAAATAAATTCGAAGCTGACTTGCATGGCCCATGTTATATTTAATATTTAAGCACGGGGAGTCTGCATGCCTCACCAAGTGTATATTTATTTTGATTTTTGCTTAAGGAAATATTTTTTTTTCCAAAAGAAATGTTTTTTGCTTTTAAATATATTAAGGGATATGCATCAGCAACACTTGTGTAATAATATTGAGATGATAAATGAATATTTATTGAGGTGAATGAGTAGTTATTTTCTGAGATCATTCGTTACGATTGCCTATTGGGTGTCCAAAATTCTATCATTAAAGTCAAGGCGTGTTGTTGCTCATATCAATGTTTTAAGTGATGGAGAAATCAAAATTTGTCTTAAATTTTTTTTTTCAACTTCCAATCTCAAATATGACCAAAAACCATGAATCCCATGATTTCTTTCTTTCTTTCTTTATCATTATTATTATTTATAAAGTAAATGTCATGATTTTATGAGAAGAAAAAGTGAGATAAAAAAATGATTCCGTCTCTTCTCCTGGCTTCAAACATGTATAACTATATTATTTTGTGTATCGGCAAGACACATTGTACTTTCAAGGAGAGGACGCGAGTTTAAACTTTGGAGACGATATTGTTGGGAGGGGTAAGCTCACACCCCGAACATGGACTGCGAGACAAATAATAATAATAATAATAATAATAATAATAATAATAATAATGATAATTTATGAATTATTAGGATACTATTTTACGTACCTAGGGTTTAAAAGACAACAAACCAATGCAAGTACATAAAACTAAATTAGAATAGTTTTGCCTTAGATTTTATAGGTTTCAGTGTTCATCTATAAGAATTATTTAAGGGCACTCCTCTTATCATCCTATACCAAAGAAAATAATTAGTAACAAATAACAATCGGTAATCATTTTTACACAGATGTGTTCAGAAAATCCAAAGCAACATCCATTATTATAGACGTGTGTCCGTTTCGTAAGTACACAACCTGCTGGCAATGTCCTGAGAATGATTTTCTAATATTTATATACATGTTTCAAACAAGTGGGAAATTTTAATTCCAATTTTTTAATTTTTGTGTATCAATCTTGATATGACCATTTTACACAGGCTCGAAAGATTTACATTGTACAAATTAAATTTTGTTTTCTAATATAAGCTTGAATCATTTGGAATTGCTGCTATCTTTGGGTACATGAAGACCCACTGATTAACTGGAAGCAGTAATTTGATGGATTTTTGCTGCTGGCTTGCATTGCACCACCCCTAATCTACCGTATTATGCTGCTTGCTGCTAGCGGCCAGCAGGTGCAATTAAATGTATTTGTTTGATTTATTTATTTATTTTTGTTATACTATTATACTATCAACGTCCATTTCGTTTCTGTTTGGACTTTGGAAACCATTTAAAATAAATGTATGTCCCTACAATGTTAGTGAATAAGTTTGAAATGTTAGGGAGTCAGATTTCAACAAATAAAGTGGAAGGGACGTTGCTAAAAGCGCATGCAGGAACTGGTGCTGTCCAAAAGCTTAAAAAACCAGGCAGGGTCATATAGGTTAGGTTAGGCCAGGCAATTTTACATTAAAAAAACCCCTTTTAAATATTTATTTACAAAAATAACTCCTGCCAAAGTTATGTAAAAAAAATGACTCACAAATACGCCAGTAGGGCGTCTTCGAGTTTTGCACAATGCGATGACATGCCCCGCGTGATATAAAAACTGAGTTTTGTCCGACGTGGGCTGCCTTTGCATTTCTTGTTATTTTAAATTGTTGGATGCCAAAACGCGAAGTCCCCGAAAAAATGAAAATATATAAAACGAAGAAGCTAGACTATGGTAGTTAGACCACATAAAATGAAGAAATTAGATTATGGCATTTAGGCCAATGATCATGGTTAAAGATGGCATTTTGTACATAATCAGGTCGAGGTCAGAGACGTTCATGATTAAGGCGTTGCAGTTGAGGATGTGGACAGTCGAGGATTTCGATGTCCCCCCAAAGGTTGCAGTTGCAACCCACTCCCGTCATCAACTGCAATGGTAGAAGCTTTGACTCCGGTTACAAGCGATGGTCTTCGTCTAACCTCCATGATTAAGGCGTAAAAATAAGTTACCCGTAACCTCATCAAGTACGTTCAAAGAATTGTCGGCACTTTAAAAAGACCACATTTTTTCTGATATTGTGATATGTCGTTCATCTTGAACAAAAACGTAGAACATCCCTCTCACAAAAATTGTCAACCCACGAATAGTAGATAAATATTTCAGAAACATGATTTGTTGTCGTTTGGGGTGGTGATTTTTTTCTTCAAATGTGATGGTAATCATCAACAGTTTAAAAAAATTAGATTGATAGCAAGCAAAAGCCAGTGACTGAGTTTGTTTGTTTGGCCTAACTTCTATTTATACAGATGTGCCTCGCGTTTTGTAAAACACGACTTCCATAATATTTGACATATGGACCTCGCGTTCTGCAAACAACGAGGTCCATTTGATTTAATATAATTTTAAAAGTAAGATTTAGTGTAAAAAGGCTGTAAAGAATTGAAAATAATTTGGTATTGGCACATAGGAATTAACCTTCATAACCGGGTAAAATAATCACGTTTAAATGGCTTGATAGGCATGTTGAAGGTGTTTTCTTGGGTTATTATTAGAATAATCTTCGTAATAGTAAAACGATGAGGCCTAGTAGTGATACTTATCTTTTATTTTAGATTGATATTGTCAAAGACGATACATTGTAAACGGTATAAAAATTACGATGAAAATGGTTCTAAACCTTGTATTTGTGCATGAATAACAATGTATACAAAAAGCGGTCAATTGTTGGGTTAGGCCATAGATCGTCGTAGTTTTTGGAGCGCGTTTCAATTTTCTTCCGCGACGTAGACAGTCGAAGACTAGCTTCGTGGATTTTGTGAGTACACGATAATCATCATCATTCACGACTAGATCCTCTAATCCGAGATTGGCACTTTAAGAAGACTAGATCCTCTAATTTGTCGTATTTCTCTACTTCGTCAGGCATGTCAAGTTCTTCTGGTTGATCAGGGAAGGGGCCTTGTTCGTCACCACCAGGCCCTGACTCCCTTATCAGTTCTTCATCACAAATTGCTAAACCCTCAAATCAAAATAGGTTTGGGTCGTCGAATGATACGGCGACAGATTTACCACTTGCTCGTCGATCGCGAGGATGCTGACGAGACCGCTCACCAAATGTACTACCAAGACAACACCAAGATCAAGGTCGAAAGAACCAGCACAAGAACGTCTCCCCACAAGTTGTTCAACATATTCTGCAGTAGGGATATACGTTGAATATCGTCCAGATGTGAAATCGTCGAATGGATTAAACACGTCATGGTCTTGCAACATCATGTAGTTTTGCGATGACGACACGCCAACACCCATACTGTACGGTGTGTATGTCGAATGTCTGGGCATATCGTATAATCGTACGATGATGTCGCTCTGGCACCCATATTATACGGCGTGTATGTTGAATGTCTGGGCATATCATACGATGATGCACCGAAGTCAACATTCGGTGGCATGTTCAAGTCGAAGTCAAGACTTGCTACGCAATAATGTCTTGGCATAGCAAACGTTGAGCCACCAAAGTCGTTGCATGCACTCTATGTGGTTAAGGAGTTGAAATCATTGCGTAGAGTAACTGTCAGGGTCTCAACATTTGCATTAGGATCGAAGTTAAAATTCATTTGCCTCCAATTTAGGAGTACAATATCATTATCATTATCAGAAAATATTGCATACATCTCTAGGAGTCCTCCGAGTGAATAGTGCTAGTGGGCATCTAGCATCAATTGCATATCACCGTCTTCCCCGACATGGAATATTTAGTACGTTAGTGGTTCGTTCGACATAGGAAGTCGATACTTCAACAGTTGCAGCCTTTGTCCACGAACATGTGGAACATTCTCTCACTTTCTTCATAAGCTTATTATATGTCAATTTTCTCGTCAACGCCAGAAATACAGTATTTGACGATTGAAATATGACGTCGTGAGATGCATCGACCATAATCTCAACGCCATAGTATGCCAAGGCAGTAATACTTTCTCGTCGTGACATGTCTTGCAAATATCTACTATCATCAAAAAAGAAGAAAATACATTAGCGACCTTGTTCTTAATTCTAACTATGTAAGAATCGAGAACTATCATATAAACGTACAATTGATACACTTATCTGAAAAGCGTGGTCACACAGATTAATTTGGTGTGCCTAACTTCTCATCCCCTTTGCTTCTATGAAAAGCTTCAATTAATACCAAATGGTTGGTGTTAAAAGTAACTACATTTTTGTCTGATATAAGAATACCGAGAACAACATATGTTTTTCCGTAAAAATTGGGCAACTGTCTGCCTAAAGAGAGACCCAAAAAACTCGCGTCCTACAGAACGCGAGGTTTAAGAGATTCCTGACATGTTAAAAAATTCATTTTGTACAGAGCGCGAGTTCCAACTTTACGTCCAATCCTATAAAATGCCTCAATTCGTATTATTATTAGCTATAGTAAAACGATTTGAGCCTTATTTTTATCTCTATGCGTTTCATTACACTGGAAACTGTGTAGAAGATGGCAAAAAAAATTTTGTAATCGTATTCCATTCTAGAACCTATTTATACACTTCCTTCACCTCCAAGAACAACATAGACGAGCTTTATGATTTGATTTTAAAGCAGCTTCGCGAAGAAACAACACGTCAAATGTCCGCTTTGTTGGCAAAAATACATGTTGATGAACTCGGCCTCGAGGCGCATTGCATCCTTATCAAACGCCTAAGACTTTCGAAAGATGTTTACAAGCTACACTCCTGTCGGGGGTACGTGCATTGAGTTCACTGTAAAATTTGATGATGTTGCTTCTTCATCTGAAAACAAACAAGCAACTCCGTCTACACCAGACGAAGAGGCAATTATGGTACGTAACTACCGTAGATGCATGGATAAAATGCAAAAAATTGAAGTGCTAAATTTAACATTAAATTTGTCCACAGACTATGACGACACATAAACTGACTCAACCTAAGTTACATTTCAGCTAAATGTAACTTAAGTTGTCAAGTTATTAAGGTTGTTAAGTAATGTGAATGTAAAATCATTGTAATATTGTTTACGTTGTTAACTAATTGTAGTGCGATGGGTAGCTAATTCAAAGAAAATAATATGTACTTTCTTATTGTACTCCCCAAACTCTCTACAACAATTAAAAATATTTTCTTAAAATGTAGGTCTACACTACTAGAAGCTAGAAACTAAAATATTAACAGACCTTACATTAACCGTAAACTTTTAATCTATTAATCATATGTTAAATATATGAACCTCGCTATCTGCACAACACGAGATCTAATGACATGTCATTTTTACGGACTGTCAGGTCAAGAATCTCTACAAAATCTCTGCCAACCTCGCGATTGGCAATGCACGAGGTCCGCCATATTAAAATGGAGCAAACCCATCAGCAACTTCGCTAGCTAAACCTAACTCTCTCTCTCTCTAAAATTATTATTCTAGCAACAAACTGCAGCTACTAATGTTTAAAACTAACGACAAATCGCAATATCAAAAAAATTGTGGTCTTTTACAAGTGTACAAGATGTTATCTTTGATCCGAATGAAGAATACATATATAATTTTTTTCTCTTATGATCGAGATAAAGAGAGCAGATTTAGGGGTGCGAGGCCTGGGACAAACTGAGCAATCACTGGGACCTCGCTATGGCATCATTTGTCTGCAACAACCACACATGTATAAGGATGATACGAAGAGAGCAAATCAAAATGAGTAATTGAATAATCGCTCAGGTCTTAATATCAATTAATATGGTATACTATGACACTATTTGTGTAAATAAACATCAGGTTAATTAACCAACAACTCCAAACAATTGTTTGAAAATTATTATTTTTATCTTGTAATCACAAGAACTTAACGACTCAAAATTATTTAGAACCATTTTCATCGCCATTTTTATACCATTTTTAATTTTCTCATTTTTCATATTCTGTAAATATGTATTTAGACCGTGCGTTCTCCTAAACGCGAGTACCCACACATATTAAATTTTCTAATTTTTGCTTACAATCACATTCTGCTTTAATATTTTTTCTTCATGATAACCTTTGTTACATTCTCAATTATTATAGAAAATCGCTTAGAATACATGCACTAGGCTAATTGACTTTTAATCAACTAAATATTTCCTAAGCACTCTATAAAAGAAAATTGCTTCATGATCCCGGAAACTAGAATCACAACAATGGCTCAAGTCATTGCTCCCAACCTTTGCCTTTTGAAGAATTCGAACACATTAAATTTTTTCTAATTTCAGGATCACAACTGCAATCGACTTATTTTAGCTCGGTCAATGCAAAATTTAGTCACATATTACTAAAAAATCTCTCAATTTTAGAACGGCAATTAACAATGGTTTTTGAACCTCGTTTACTAGAATTCATGAGGTTGAGAGATGACACGAATTGAAGCCCATATTTTCTTAGATCACTTCACAAACAAATCAAGATGATTCTGTAGGCGTATATCGCTTTGACGTGGTCTTCTTCTGTCATTTTCTTTAAACAACAAAGACCGGATTCCGATTTCTCTCAACTGAACAAATTGACCATTCTTTTTCTATATAATGCTTCAGCATTCTTGACAACTATGCATCTTTTTTGAAAAATTCTCTCCCTTATACATCATGGGACGAAGTTAACTTTCTCCGTAGATACTTTTTTAATATTCTACCATCGTTTGATGCACTATGAAAAACCTTGCAACATAATTGTCCATTGACAAAATCAGTGATGGAATTGGACAAAGCATGCATGAGAATTTTCAATAATAAATCTTTCGAATGAGCTATTACGCTGATATTGGTCATGTTTTTCTTTGACATTACGAGGGATCCTGGCGTACAATATATACGTATATTTGGTGTTAAACCGTAAAAGAAATTTTAATATGATAAAAGTTCATAGGGGTGGGGCCTACTTATAAGAGCTCTAGCACCCCATACCAAGTGACTTCTTTGAACCTCGCGTTCTCCAGATAGCGAGGTCCAATGAATATCGATGACGATCCATTGAATAACCGCGACGATTCGTCGAAAAATCGAGATAGTTTGACTTCGCTATATGCAGAGCGCGATGTCTTCGTTGTGATTACCACGATAAAATAATGTAGCTCTTCAATTTCTCGGGTACCTCACGTTCTCCATAATGCGAGGTCGAATTCAGTAATTTAAAATTACAAGATATGAAAAGGCGGCTCACGTCAGACAAAACTTACTTTTTGTATCACGCGAGGCCCGTCATTGTATTGTGCAAAACGCAAGGACGCCCTACGTGGCAGATTTGGGGTCATTTTTCTACATAACTTTAGTAAGGGTTATTTTCGTAAATAAGTATTTAAAATCATTTTTTTTTTTGTGTAAAATTGCCGTTAGGCCATTTACCATTAATGAAATGCTGGCTTCTGGTAGTGGGGGACGTGCACGAGTCTTTGCCTTTTGCCCTTGGATCATCATTTTAACACAAAAAAACTAGTTAATTCGAGACCAGAAGAAAAATTCCATCTCTTTTAATTGCTTTCCTTTTAGCATGATAACATCTTCCATTAATTCTTTCCATCACAAACCCCAACTAAAGCTAAATTAGCTTCTACTACAAGTGTGTTTGGAAGTGCAATGTGAGTAATGGGCCTACACATCTATCACTTTGCAGCTGTGGAAATTAACAACCGGACAAACCCACTTTTCTTTTATTCCTTTGATTGGATTCTTTCATCTTTTGCTCCAGTTTAAAAGGTAGGCTTAGGCATAGCCACATATCGAATATGGAGTACTATATTATTTATGGGATTAGTTAGGGATTCAGTAGCCTTTAGAGAAAGATGAGAGGTGGCAAAGTGCTTGGAGTATTATGACATGTTATAAATCTTGCTTTTCTTCCCATTTTTCATTTTACAGCTCAACCCCCTTTTTCATTGCCATTACTATAAGTCTGTATTTTCCTATCAATTATTTTAAATCTAAGTGAGCTGGTTTTCACCCCCACCAAATGAATCAATTTTTTTTTGCCCCCAATGAAGAATGAGCTGAAGCCAGCCGATCAAATTTGTTTTCTTCTTCTTTTTCCCACTTCCCATTTAACAAGGTTTCGCTCATTTTAAGCAAATGAATCCATTCAAGAATGGTGTTATGTTCAATTGGTTTAGCGGGATGAGGTACTAGATCCTTTAAGCAAGGTTAGAGGTTTGAATATTGTCGCTGTGAATGGAGAAAATTGAGTTGGAAGAGTTGTCTCATATTGAGTATCTGCAAAACTTGATATGGATTAGTCGATTAATTAGTCGGATAACATTTTAAACCAATAAAGGTACATTACTACATAGTCCAACCACATGGTATTGTTTGCTTTTGTCTTAAAACGTTATCCTTTGCTACTAAGCACCGAGTAAAAAAATAGCAACCACCATTAATATCCAAAACAACCGTCTGTCTCAATCTGTGGGAAAATTACATTAGCAGCTGATGGCGATAGCGATGTCCATATGGAAAGAGAGTTAGGCAGCAGGAGCAAAGCTAATAAGTTGGTGAAAATTTTCATGTGAAGAAACAAAGCGGAGGGGCCGGTCCACAACTTAAACCCACCTTATACGCTTCCTTAGTCGTACAGCATGCGTGATTGCAACATGCAATACAGCAAAAACTTCAGCTGGAACCGATAAGGATGATGGATTCAAACTTGACATGATCCTTTGCTACTTAATTCTCTCTTCACCAAAGCAGTAGGTGAATGAACGTGCGTAGCAGCTAGCAAGCTTCCTTGTGGGCAAACATTCTTTTTTTTTCTTTTTTGAGGTGACAAGAGCATTGCGAAATTATTTCCATTTAGAGGAAAACAATGCATGTCCACAGGGAAAAAAAATAAAGATTCTAGCTTGATAGTAGCCACAAGTTTGCTTGAACAACTCAGCATTCATTTCGGATTTAGCAAGTTGATAGACACTGTTCGTATGACCATGATATGTCATGAATACTTACTGGAACCTTGAGATTCATGGCATACACCAATGTAATGACTAATGAGAGCCTTTTTTAACTCAAACTGTTAAAAAATGAATGCGGTGTCCTAGCTCCTGTAAGAAAAATGGCGTATATCTAACACAAAATCTGGTTCCATTATTGCCAGCTGATGACTATCTAAAGAAGATGGGCCCTTTAATCGTTTTCATAGGGTTTCTAATTTGATCCGTTGTATTCCTTATGGAAATTGTAACCCGCCACCCATTCTAATTATTCACCTGCCTCTTCACATTAACAATTAGTTTCTACTGAATCCTTAATCGTCCATTTCGTCCTTGTTTTATGTTTGCAATCCCAAGCTCCACTCCACTGCATCAATGCCAGTTCGTTTATCAATTATCAACAAAATTAGTTCCCGGTTCACTTTTAATGTCTATGTGTAGACCATGGGTGCTTTAACAAGCACATGAGGGCTAGTTGATACAAAATTACTTTCAAAACTTATACGAATAATAAGATGCATGTGCATTTAGTGTTTATTGATGTTTGAATTGTCACTTCAATAGAATATGGTGGATAAATTTTTCTACCTTTTTTCGGTATCTCTATATATGTCCTAACATTAAAAAAATACTAAAAAGTTAAATTTTAAACTCTAATCCTAAATTCTAAATTTTACATCATATACCCTAAAACATACACTCTACCCTAAATTCTCTAAACTCTAACCATGAATTTTAACATTAAATCTAAAATCATAAACTTAATTTTGAGTATAGAGACATAAATAAGATCACTGTCCAAATATAGTAGTTTAGGTTAGGAGAGATCTGTTGGTGGCTCCCCCACCTTTACCCATTGTGTTATTCAAATACATGTCTAAACATTAATTACTCATTCATTATAATTATTGATTTGAAAGGTTAGTTGTAAGGTAAGGATGTCTAGGCTTTATGTGGACAAATTTATCTTCTCAAATCATAATCCAATCATTCTTTCGAGTTTATTTCTAAACGAATGATAGACGAAAAACGTTTTGAAAAATATGATACATGTGATATTATGAATAAAAAATTAAATTTTAAGTTTTAATCTTAAATTTTAAATCATAAACTCTACCCTCTATACCCTAAAAATATATCTACTTTAAATTTTCTAAACCCTAACCACAACCCCTAACCGATAAATTTAAACTTAATTTTTAATGTGAGATATAAATAATAGCACCAAAAAGAGGCATAAAATTTCTATTATGATATTATGGCAATTTAAATATATAATTTACTAATGTGATGTGTGCTTTAAACTTAAAAGGATAGATTCATTTTCTTTTAGTATTTAGCGTGATCAAAACTTTATTTTACAAACCATAGTTATAATCCTAATTTTATTTAGAGAGAGGAAAATAAGAACTCTATGGGAAAGAAGGCGGCATTTCTAGTGTATTTAAAATTCATGATCTAAAAGAATATGAGGGAAGAAAGGTGAACAACTTGACCAACCGGTCAAATGTGCTTTCTCAGCGTTATCAAAACTCAGACATGGATTAAAACAATATTAAATACAATTATTGGATGTAATGGTAATACATAAAAATATGTTGTTATCTCGTAAACATAGAGGTTACCCTTTCATTTATTTCATCAGATTAGAATAGAAATTACAAGAACAATCCCTCATGCAAACAGGAAATGGATTCAGCAATTTATTTTTTGAATTAAGATTAGTAATAATTCATTATTTGCCACCGATCTCATCTTAACTATATGGTAAACCAAAAGAGCAGCAGTAAATTCAACTGAACATTTTGAAGAGAGACATCTTTGAGGCAGGGGCTCTTTGATTTCCCAGCCAGTGCTGCATATGAACTCCGATAGCATCCAAGTAAGAGCTACACCTCCCATGGAAGCCCACCACCTTCCCCTGCGTTGTAGTGGAAGTGAAATATGTGCCTATCTCCTCGCCGAATGGGCCATACTTCCTTCTGCTGGTGTAAAATGTTAACGACCTTATGACTTTCAACTTTTCGTCATTATTTATGGGGCCATAATAGCCAGATATACAGATGAGTACCTCGTGCGGGTAATCCAATTTTACCTGCAAACTCAAGATTATGGTCAGTCATAAAACATAAGCCCGAATCGGTTGAAATTTGGTTATGAAGATGTTCATTATTACCCTTTGTGTGACGGTCCCTCCTTGGCCTCCATGTTTTATGGACCAAACAGATTGTCCGTTTCGATCATACTCGAATTGAATCGAGAAAATAGCTTCGGATTTGGTAATAAATATTTGCTTAATCCCAGAATACACTCCATCATCCCATGCTCTCCCTCCATCCCCTCCCCAGGGACCTGGTCCGCATGGTGACGGTTCTTTTACCACACCACAAGCAACCTGAGAAAGTTTATCGAAATTATACATTACACAGCTCATTTTAAATTACATATTCAGAATAAAACATATGTATGATGATTTACCTCTTCAGCTGGACCTCGCCTTGCTAGAACCAGTTTATTAGACCATGGAGAGTTGTCAATCTCAGCTATAGTCTTTTCACTTCCGATGATTGCCTGGGAAAAAGATGGTTTTGGAGGTGGTACTTTCCCTCCCATCACATGTACACCAATAGCATCCAGAAATAAACCCTCTCTGCCGATGAATCCAACAATCTTGCCTTCATTCATTTTGTTAGTGAAAGAAGGTCCTTGTTCATCTCCATACGGACCGTGTTTCCCTTTGTTGGTGTGGAATGTTAGTGACTTTATCACATTAGGCCCCATGTACATTAAGGGCCCGAAGGTTCCGGTGACGAGTGTCAAGATTTCTGATGGATAATCAAACATTATCTGCACATAATGCAACAGAAAGTCCATTAAAAAACTAGCAATATTGATATGAACTAAAGCTACTAGACTCACCCTTTCTGTTTTGAATCCTCCAGTCCCCCCATGTTTGCTTCCCCATACTGCTTGTCCCTCACGATCATAGCAAACCTTCATTGACACGATACCAACATTGCGTGACAAAATGATTTGCCTTATACCGGTATAAGTTCCGTCATCGAACTTGGCTCCACCGTGGCCACCCCAGGGTCCATAAGTTAACATTCCTTCTGGTAACTTTGGAGGATCTTTCTGTGGAGTACTCCTAAACGAAACCTTGAACATGAAAAAGAACAAGAAGAAATTACGTCATCACGCATATAAAAGCAAAACCAAGTTTATATTTCTCACATTGCTTTTGGTTTCTACATCACTTGAATCGTCGGAGCTACTAGAACTAGAAGTTTGCCTTTTGAGTTCCCTTGGCTGGGGAGTACCAAATCCATCCCTTTGTCTCACAGCTAGAACAATGTCATAGCTTTCTCCGACACTTCCCTGGATCACTGAAAAGCCACTTTTTTCAGCTCCATTAGCAGCATAACTTTGGGGATGAATCATAGGCTTTGAAGGGTTTAGTTTCGGGATTGCCTTTGAATGAACTCCAATTGCATCCAAATACCAACCACTCCTGCCGTGAAATCCAACGATCTTGCCCTTAGTCATTGAGAAACTAGTTCCTTGTTCAATACCAAAGGGTCCATATGTTTTCCTGTTGCTATGAAATGTTAGAGACCGGACAAGAATTGGTCCTCGTTCCTTCAGGCTCCCATAGTAACCATGTACTGAAGTAAGAAACTCATCTGGAAAATCAAGTTTGACCTAAAAGGAATTTAAATTTACATTACACAATGAATATCAGCTAAGTGAAGTTCACAGTCAACTATATATATAGAAAGCTATAAGAATTTGGGACATCTGCCACTTCATACTGAACCTCAAAATACAGTTTTAATGAATTCTATGCATTTTAAGATTCTCCACCATAGTTTTTCCAATCAAGTATCAACCTAAGCTTGATATGACTTGCATGACAAGTAACCTGAAGGACACTAAAGTTGGTAAAATACTATTTAATATGACATTTGATATTAAGCACGGTAACCAGTAGTTGTTTTGATGAACTTGTTAGAAAAATCAAGAAATGAAGCCTAACCTTATCTATCTTAGATCCTCCATTTCCTCCATGCTTCTTTGACCAAAGAGAGTTCCCTTTATTATCATATTCAATCTGGATGGAGTCAATGCCGGATCCATGAGCTATCACCAATTGCCTTATCGCGGAGTAAACTCCATCATCCCAACAAGACCCGCCTTGGCCTCCCCACGTCCCTATTGCTACAGGTTTCTGATCATCCTCAATACTCTGCCAACATCATCCAGGAGAATTTAACTCACAAGAAAATCAATCAATAAACTGAAAAGCCAACTAGTAAAACCAAAATAGTGTAAGATTACCATTTCTCAAGGAGCAAAGACTTAGCCGATTAATTGCCGAGAACTGGAGTAAGAGGTTGGTTTAGAGCGGCACTGAATAAGTGGCTGGGAGATATGATTTGTATTTATAAGCAGAAAACGAGGGGCGGGGGTGTTTTGGAGTTGAATATTATGATACCGACCGAATATGGTTTTCATTTTTCAAAGTCTGTGTACTGCAGAAGAAGCTTATTCTGTTTTCCACTATGAAGGGAAACAATTGAAAAGAAAAGAATCGGATGCACTAAAAGCAGAGCCTTGATGAAAAGAGCTCTTATCTTCTGCCAAGAAATGTTCCACCCTTCTCTGACGGTCAGGATTTTGTGTTGTGAAACTGTCATGGAGGAGAATCATCAATCAATAATTCCCTGAATTTGAAGATGAGCTTTTCTGCTATCAAAAACTTTTTCAACTTTTCTTTTCAGTCATTTCAAGAACCTTTACTGAATTACCTCAGCTACGCACGTTGGATACTGCTTGTTAATGGTGAAGCAGAGGATTTGTACCGTGTCAAACAATGGTACACAATTCATGGATATTTTTGGATAACTTTTCGTTTCTTTTTTTATGTCCATTTCAAAAGAGGGTACTATGCTTCAAGTTGGGAGTTTTCAACAATGGAAATGAAGGTGATTCGACCGAATTGTCAGCAATCCTGACAGTGATATTAAGCAAAAAAAAAGGTAATTTATTTTTTAAAAGTGAATTTAGAAATGAGGCAAATCAGCTTGACATTTTCTGTGTACTGATCATCGTTGATAGAGTTAGTTTTCCCCAGCATCTTCAGCCAGATGGTATTGCCAGCGAATATGGAACTCAGCATCTTAGTATAGACTCAAACAATCACTCTTTGATCAAATTCCAAGTCTATCAGGCCTTACTTTCTTATCTCTGCAGCAGCAAAACATTCTTGGAATATTTTATTTGTGATAGGGGAAACTTTTTCATCATTAGAATTCCGCATGGGAAGGCCATAGAAGAGATCACATTTTTTTGTGTTAGCAAGTGTCTGATACGCCAGTTCTCTGATGAGCCAAGGGAGGGGGGCCCTGTAAAAGATGCAAGAAGAATTTCAGATGCTGATTTCGGTTTAAGGTTTAGGAGAATTAATATTTTCAATGGAGGTCATTTCGTAAACTCGAGAAATTAGAATCGTAAATTCATCATTCATAATGGAAAAGATTAAAGTGAATCTTCATACAAGATAGCTGAAGTTCAAAGCCAAATGCAGGAAGCACAACCTTGGAATATATGTTGCATTGGAATTTCCAGGTTTGAATTGAATCTCAACAATAAATTGACAAGTACCCTTCCTTGAGCTAAGGATATTATTCCTTGTTAATATAAGCATGGGCAGAAATCTGATGTGCTTTATGACCGTAGATGCTCCAGAAAGGCAAGGCCGGGTGCAAGGGACATTCAAAGTTTCCTGCTCTATCAACAACAAGGTTCCTTTAATCCCACTTCGGAATGCATTCTGTGTCAAAATTAAGGCAAAGTACCTGTTCCAATCTTATACATAGTGGCTCTAGCTGAGAGCCAACAAAAGCAGAAATACTCCACTGCAGTAATTAAATTAGCAATTCAAGTTCCAAGTTCTTGCAGGGCTTCCTGAAACTTCTGCAAAAGTAACACTTCATTTTAAGTAAATACGGTAGGTTTCAAAGATTTAGAAGTGAGAGAACATGAAAAGGATTTCAACATTGCAGAAAGTTCTATTCAATAAACAGGACTACACAAAAGAAGCATCGCATTCCGGCAAAAGGGTGAAAATCCTTGTAAATGCTCTACACCTTTCCCTTTCAAATGCAGGACTTAGATGCGATAGAAGAATATCTCATCGTCAGCCACTCATGAGTGTAAATAAATTAAATTCTCCAGTGACCAGCGTCCCAACAAATCATCAGCTTAAGCATCTCAGAAATGCTACACAGATTATTTATATTATAAAAAATGATATACAAATTAATTGCCAAAAAAATAACATGATATACAAAGTTCTCAACATATGTCGTAAGCCAAAGTCCATAATCAAAAGTCATAGTGAGTGCACCTATTTTACATGTGTGCTCTAGCATAGAGAAGATTGATGTAGTTTCCAAAAGAGTTTCTTTGCATTTTGTGATGACAAATCTATGCAAATCATTCCTGCATCCTGCATCTGTTCTCTACCAATAATCTCCGCAAGAACAGTATCCATTCTTAAAATGGTGGAAGCACTTTGTATCACTCACATAAATCTCACACCCAAATTTCAAGGAAACATGCTTGGCAGTTAAATGGCAGTTCTTACACATTCTGGTGTTTTTAACAATCTTTATACTTTGAGGGGGTGAAGGTGAGCCGAATAGGGCAAAAGCTAATGCAAGTTTTTCACTATGAACACCACCAATATCCTCTTTCTCTTCTTCCTCAATGAAAAACCCGCCATGATGATCATCTATGTTCACTTCTCTAGCGATGTTTTGCACCCATGAATACAAAAGGTTTGTGCATGGCTTAGACCGATCACCAGTAACAAATTTATGCACTGTATTTCTAACTTCAATCCAGCTGTGCCCAAGAGATCTTAATGTGTTCTCTTTTCCAAGCTTTCTCAGTTTTGAAGAGTAATCCAATTTCCCGCACAAGCTATATATCTGAAACATTAATTGGCTAAGCACAACATTTCCTGGTTCCAGGTCAAGTAATCGTTCCCCTGCAAGGACAGCCAAAGCAATATCCTTATGAATCCTAGAGGCAGTTAGCAAGGAAGTCCAAATAGAGGAGTCAGGCTCTATAGGCATGTCTTCAATAAACTCCATTGCTTCTCCAAGCTGACCAGAGCGGCCATAGAGCTCTATCATAGCTGAGTAATGTTCTATGGCTGGTATAATCTCATAGCTGTCAATGATGCTAGAAAAAACGTGCTTTCCCTCGTCTACCATTTTGGCAATACCATGTGCAAGGATAATACTTAAAAAGGTACCTCTATTAGGTTTAAGCCCCAACTTTCCCATCCGATTGAAGAGATCCAGGGCAGCATCAGAACAACCATGTAAAACATAACCACCTATTATTGAGTTCCAGGAAATTATATCTTGAGTTGACATTCCATCAAATATGTTCCTAGAATATAATATATTACCAGACTTTGCATAAGTGTCTATTAGAGAATTTGAAATAGAGAGTACAAACTCTAAATTCCTACGCAAAATACAACCATGGATCTCTTTCACCTTTTTCGCAGCAATTAAATTCGCACAACCAGGCAAGATACTCAATATAGTTACTGAATTTGGACTAACGGAACACGATTGCATTTTTCGAAAAACACAAAATGCCTTGTCTATAGCCCCAAGTTGCACAAAACCAGCAATAAGAGCATTCCAGGATGCTGTATTTCTCCTGATCTTTCCGTCCTGTTCAATACGTTGAAAAAGATCCATGGCTTGATCTTCATCTCCATTTTGTATGTATCCTGACATCATGGTATTCCATGTGATAACATTAGGCTTCACATCTGACTCTTGCATTTTGATAAAGAGTTCATAAGCCTTCCCACAGAAACCAGATTGGCAATATCCTGCTATCATTGAATTCCAAGTATAAACATCTTTCTCTTCAATCAGATCAAAGACCCGCCTCGCAGCTTCCAGCTCCCCACACTTAGCATACATATCAATAAGGGAGTTCCCAACTAGCACATTCTCTGTTATACCCATCCTAAGGGCAGTTGAATGAATTTCAAGCCCCATCTTTAATACTTTCAAGGAAGCACTAGCAGAAACTGCACTTGTTATAGTAACACCATTAGGCTTGATCCCAGCCAAAAGCATCTCCTTAAACATATACAAGGCGTGCCACCTCCTACCATTTTGAGCAAGCCACGAGATCACTGAGGTCCATGTAAAGACATCAGGACTTACTTTTGAAGTCGCCATCTCCTTCATCAATCCCAAAGCCACATCACATTGCCCTAACCGATTATAACTATTAATCAATATATTCCATGAAACAATACAAGGTTCAATTCCCTCACCCCACATCCCATTGAACAATCTATAAACTTCATCACTGTCACCCTTCTGACAATACGCCAATAACATTGAATTC
Organism: Hibiscus tridactylites; assembly: GCA_958450335.1. Lineage (NCBI taxonomy): Eukaryota > Viridiplantae > Streptophyta > Magnoliopsida > Malvales > Malvaceae > Hibiscus > Hibiscus tridactylites. Next base: position 77,952,966 of record OY288282.1, read on the forward strand.
CAAGTCACTCTATCTCTCCCATTCATGTAATCAAAAAACCTCCTCGCAGAACTCAATTTCCCGCACTTTGCATAAACAGCTAAAATCGAATTACTAACACGTGTCAAATCAACCATCCCCAATCTAATTACTAGAGAATGAAGCAATCTTCCGGTCCTGGCATCACCACAATTAGCACAAGCTTGCAAAATCCTCGGAAACAAAAATCCATCGGGCAAAACACCATCTTCCATCATCAAAAAGAAAAGTTGCACAACTTTCTTCCACCTTGACTCTCTGCTGTAGGCACCAATCATAGCAGACCAGGTGTACAAATTCTTCTCACTCATTCTATCAAACACTTCACGAGCATCAGCAAAAGACCCACATTTTGCATACATGCTGACAAGTTTGGTTTCGACGAAGGGGTCACTTTCTTTAACTAAATGGATTCGGGCATGGAGCTTTCGACCCAAATCGAGAGACCCGAAATCAATGCACGCTTGAAGCAAACTGATGAAGGTATTGGGTCTTACCTCGGAACCAGAGAGAGCAACTGAATCAAGAGCGGTTACAGCTTCAGTTAGACGGCCTTTTCGTGCAAGGTATTTTAAGTGGTTGTCTGTGAATTTTGGGTTCTTGTTGTTTTTTGTGTAAGAGAAGGTGTGTTTGATTGGAGTTTGAGGAAATTCAGATAAGTTTTCATGTTTTGTTGGGATTACTACAGGAGGTTTTGAGATACAAGTAATCATCAGATTCTCCATTTCTTAAAACTAATTTCTAAATAATCCCTTTTTCTCCTCTTAAATTTTCATTTTCTTCGAAGTGCCTTTGGAGGATAAAAGATAACGGGATGGATTGAAAGATAGAAAATTCGCAGAGGTGTGTGGAAGGGGAAGGCTACGGCCTAGCTGGACAGTGGGTATAATCCGACACAACTTATATTCAATTGAGTAGAGCCACGTGGAAGCTGACTTTGGGAGTAAAGTTGCCGCGTCGGACCAGGTAAGGAAACGCGGCCTCTTAAATCCTATCGAATGGGCCTAATTCAAGCCTGCCTAAATAAAACATTTAAAAAGGTGGGCTATTTATTTTAACCCAAATATCCCAATTTTTTTAATAGTATTTACGTTTTTGACATTCAAACAAAATTATTTTTAGAATTAGAATTAATATCTATTTATAAGAACTCATATTGCTAGTATGAAGAGTTCTATTAATAAAATAATAATTCATGAAATTTTTCATATCAATATGACAAGTTTGATGAGCTTTTATTTTTTAAATTGAAATTGATAACAAATATGTATAAAAATTATAGCGAGTCTCGTAAATTTTTATTTTTCAATGAAACTCATCATTTCAGTCAGATAAATTTTTACAAAAGATATTAAATTCGTAAATAATTTTATTTGAATGTCATAAACATAACTAATATTTAAAAATTGAATATATGAGTAAAAGTGTAAAACCAAAAAATCCTTATAAAATAGTAAAAATTAATTATGTCCCTACTAAAAATAATATCCAGTTAGATCTTTTGCATAGTATCATTTTTCATATTATTTGTCACGCCGTCTATTGCATCATTATTTTTCACATCAATTATTACATCAGTAACGCGTAAAAAATGTTTGATGAAAAATAGTAATAATAAAATAGTATAAATTAAAGGCTTAGAGACCTATTTCTCCCCTTTAACTATGCACATTTTTTTCGAATTAGCCATAAAATATTTTTCGAGTCATTTTGGCCTCAGAATTAAAAATTATAGTTTTTATTATTTTTTTTATAAACTTCGTTTAAAAAGATTGGCTTAATTAAATCGTGTCATGTGACTCTTTTGATAAAAAAAAATTGACTAATTCTAATAAAAATAGGTAAAGAACATATTGAGTCTCTCAAGTTTTATATTTATTCAATCTAGCCCTAAAATTTTTTAACTTCGAATTCATTAGCAAATAAGAACCGTTCATCTTCTCGGTCATTGGGCGGAGGAAGCAACCGCATAACTGCTATCAATGTCGAAGCTGGAAGCACCCCCACAATAATCCTTCCCTAATAATAATTTCTTTTCAGAACTTGAGCTATTATATAATATAGAAACCTGGGTGGCGAAAGTTTCTATCGTATGTAGGCCTTGGTTTCCTGGTCTCGCTAGCTTATCTTGATCCTGGCAACCGTAAGTCACTTGTTGTTTCTCCATCAATCTTTGTATATTTCTTTTTCTGCAACTTATGGTCATTGTCTGATATATATGGTGGTGCCGTGCAACAGTGGAAACTGATCTTCAAGCAGGAGCTAACCATGGATATGAGGTAAATTAAAGAGAAAAGCCAAAAAGAAGGAACCCCTGCCCAGACAATCTTCTTAATTTTAGCAAATAATTTTAAGTCGTGTAAGAAAAATGTTGAAACTTTCAGCTGCTGTTGGTGGTGTTAATTGGATTAATCTTTGCCCTCATAATCCAATCTCTTGCTGCTAATCTCGGAGTCAACACTGGTAATTATATAATCCTATAATTAAACAACGTTCATTAATTTTGATAAGATTAACTTAATTAATCACGTTTCTTTTGTTTATCATTTTCAGGCAAACACTTATCAGACAATTTGATTAAACAACTTCAGAAATTTGATTAACAGTGGTCCAAAGTTGGAGAAGAAGATGAACGGTTCTCGTTTGTTAATGAATTTGAAGTTAAAAAAATTTAGTAACTAGATTGAATAAATATAAAACTTGAGAGAATCAACATACTATTCACCCAATTTTATTGAAGTTATTTTTTTTAAAAGAGTTACTTGGCATGATCTAATTGGATAATTATTTTTAAAACATGCGTTATAAAATAAATCAACAAAGGTCACAGTTTTTATTTAATGAGACAAAACATACCAAAATATACTTTAAGAGGTAGTTCAGAAAATGATGCATAATTTAGAGGACAAATGAATATTTAAGCCCAAATCAAATTAGGGTGTTATCACTTCTCTAGTTCTCTTCCCATATATCCAAAATATACGAGATCAATTTAAGTAATAGTTACAATAAAAATAATTTTGTTTAAAGAATTTTTGGTAAAAAAAAAATTAAAAGAATTATTCTGTAGATCCGTTTTATATGTTTGGCATCCTTCGAGATATCTTGTATATATCTTTAATTTTACGATAATTTTATGGTCCTATTTGGTAAATAACTTTTTGAATTAAAATTACAAGTTTAAAGTATTTTTAGAGGTTTGACCAATTAAATTCGCTAATTTAGATATTTGATAAGTAAGAGATTGTAATAGCATATTAAGGTGAAACTTCTTATTTTGAAAAAACTTCTTTTAAGACCTTTTTGAGTTAGAGGTTTGGACAAAATACTTGTAAAGACTATTTTGTCCTTGATAATTATAAAAAAATCTTCTAAATGACATAGATTTGATTAACTAATAAAATTAAAAAAATAATTTTATAAATAAGAAATTAATATACAAATTAATAAATGCATATAAATTTAATAATTATTAAAATTATATTCAAAAAATAATTTCATAATAAGAAATTAATATATACATCTAAATTTAACAATTATTAAAATTATATTAAAAAGATAATTTCTCAAATAAAAAATTAATATGTAATTAATAGATACAAAATGTTATTAACTAATAAATTATTCAAACAATTATCAAATATAATGATATCTTTATATGTCATTTTTCTTATTCAAATAATCAAACAACTATTAGCTATCAGTTAATTTCACCAAACATTTTTATACAATTAGCTAATGTAATCCACTAGTCAAATCAACTATCCGTTATCAAGTAATATAATTCGTTATTTACTATCAGCTATCTATTAATTGCCAAACAGAGCATATATTTTCATAAACGTAGCACATCTTCTAGCTAGGCTTCAGTTGCGTAATTAATTAAAGGAACAACCAAACGTATGATGGGCATTAATAGCCACGGCCCATGTGTAGGGTGGCCATATATATTAAAGGTGTGGCTTTAAGAGGATAATTTAAAAGGTATAGCGTTGGACTAAACCAACGCTAACGCCTAACAACTACACAAACAAGATATTAAGTTTAACTTAATGGTGTAAAATTTGGTCACACAATATTATAAATCAATATTTCTATTTCTATAATATGGCAGTAAGTTGTTAGGAAGGTTCCTAACACAGCTAGTAGAAATGGCAGGATGCAAAAGATGTTGGTGAACTGAAGACTCGAGATCTGCCAAAGAGTGAGAAAATATTTCATGTGAGCCAAATATCTATATCTCGTTAAAATGATTGTTTAGATTTGCGATTATCAAAGCCGACAATTATTTCAAATCATTTAAAAAAACCGGTTTGAACATGTTGCTTCCACCGACGAAAACGGAACGGAGATCTAGCGCCTAGCGCCACACAATACAACTTCATACTTTCATACTTTCAGAAGAAGGAAAAACACCTTCAACTTTGGAAACAAACAAACGGCCCATTAACGGTGCTCCCCAACAAATATATAAAACAATAATTATATAAAATAGGACAAGATAATGATAAATAAACTATCATGAATTAAAAAAATACAAACGAACACGTAGATTTATGTGAAAAAACGGACAATCACTGAGGAGAAGAAATTCGATTTTTTTAATAGTAATGTTTATTATTTGATTAAGAAAAACTTAAATCACGTGAAATCTATTTCAATAAGATGTCTTCTTTTACATAATATATATCACATCAATTATATATATATATATATATACGGGCACTGCTTCAAAGTTGAACAATATGATTCAACACCTTTCAATAATTTTTCATCAAATGAGTCGTACCATACACTTTTCAAATCAAATTAACACAAAATTTGTATTCTAATCTCTTATTTTTTTTTATAATTTTAATAAAAAAGATGGTCCCAGTTCCTTTATCCCCAATTCGCCATAGTTGTCATCACATTACATGACTGATTGATTACGTTGCCAAACTTTGCTTTAGGTTAGCTTCCACCTGTCATCGTATGAGATCATATCACTTTTTCTAATATGGTGGTAAGCAACGACAATCAAGTTAATGTTAGTTTGATTTGCTCGTTTTTATTCGCACTTTAAAAAACGTAGGATTTGTTTAGAAAAAAAAAACAGATGAAAATGTTAATTCTAAGACATTAATCATGAAGGGAAAAAGTCATGGGGGTGTATATAATTGTTCATTAACTGCTACTTTAATTAATTTAGGTGAGGAGTCATGCATGCAACAACCCTACACGAAACTACAAATATTAGGTGGATGCGAGGACCCATATGAGGGGAAATCTGGCAATGTATTAGAACACCAATGAGTACTAACTAAAATAAATATCATTGATTTTTAAATAGTGCATAGTTTCAATTCTAACATTAAACTTTAATTTTCGTTTTAACTTTAATTTTCGCTTTAATTGTACTAATGACAATTTTATTAATTTGATGATGTGACTAAAACAACTTGGTTTAGGCAATAATTTTTAAAGCCATATATGAATTTTGCTACTAAACTATAAAAACGTGTATTGATTTTATCACTGAATTTTTTTGTCATCGTTGACGATCAATCATCATTCATAGTCGATTGTAATTCACAACAGATGCAGTATCAAAATGTCGTATTTCACTCATTCTTCTTCTCTTCCATTGGTTTTGTCACGAAACTTGCTTAAAATTGATGAAAATTCATCTAAAGGTTCGATATATTAGTACTTTGATCTCTTCCAATGATCGTCTGATGATGATAGTTTTGAGATATGTTGTTTGTCTTCTCGAAATTAAGGTTCCCACTGTTCATATTTTGGAACAAACGCCTCAAACCCATCAAATCTGAGAAAGTCCCCAACCCCAAAAAATATTATTTTTTATTTAATTTAATAATTTTTAAAGAAATTTTAAAAAATTATAAATCGGTAAATTAGTAGAAGACGGTGAGATAAGTTCATCGAAGTTCATAGTGGTCATAAAAGACATGGAAGAATAGCGGTTTTTCGAATGCCGCTAACAATGGGTGAAAACCCCAAACATTGATGAAGAAGATTATGAAATGGAATTAAAAAAAATAGTTTCCCAGTCAACACATGTTATCACAAAACTGTCACATCATTATGATGTTAATAAATTAACGGTCCAGTAATTTAATTGAAGCGAAAACCAATATTCAATATCAAAATTGTAGAAATTAAAATGATATAAACAATGTTATAAAAATAACATCATCTAAAATTTAATGTTATCTAATGTTATTTAATCTAACTAAAACAACTTAGTCGGTAGGCAAAAAAAAAACTTAAATTCTGAATTTGTAATACAAAGATGGGGTTTGGTTTTGAATTATGAAGCTGCCTATATTATCCCAAGGTGTGAGCCACACCTAGAGGGTTTTATTTGAAGAGCCTTGTATTTTGGTAATATTTTATGAAAGTTTGACTACATGTAATAATGATAGTCTATACCATTAAGTAAAAATTCAATGACATTTTGAAATTTCTCTCGATTAATAATCATCTAACATCTTATCCTGGATAAAATAAAACATAATTTGTGTCAAGGAAGAAAGTTGAAGTTTAAAAGCCTAAAAAATGTAGAGTTTGATAAGGGATCAACCAATAATTTTATGTTAGGGGCGAAATTATAAAAGTTTAGGGGACGGACTTATAAAATTTTAGAGGGTGAAAATAAATTTTTAATAAAAAAATATAAAAGATTTTTAAATTATATAAGAATTTTAAATTTCTAAAGGGCGACTACCCCTCGAGCTCCTTCGGTCTATCCCTAGGTTTGTTAGTCGAAGAAAAAAGTTTGAAATTGTTAGTTTAATTTTGGGAAAACTACACCGGTGGTTCCCAAACTATTACCATTTTCCTATTTTGGTCCCCAAACTATATTTTTCGGCAAAATCGTCCCTTATGTTACCTAGTTCTCATGTTTTAGTCCCCGACGTTAAATAGCTAACGGTTTTACTGACGTGACATTTTTTTAAGAGGAGAGAGAAATGATTAAAGAAATATTTAAAAAATGCCACGTCAGTAAAATCGTTAGCTATTTAATGTCGGGGGACCAAAACATGAGAACTATGTAACAGAAGGGACGGTTTTGCCGAAAAACATAGTTTATGGACCAAAATAGGAAAACGGTAATAGTTTGGGGACTAACGGTGTAGTTTTCCCTTTAATTTAATGAGAAAAAAGAAGCATTAGATATTTCTTCATCAAATATGGGGTTTGAACCCAACCAAACAAAGGACCCGATGTCTTAGGGTTATGTTGTTGACCAACCTTAGATGCTTCTTAATTTTCTATGAAACATTGCAGACGACAGAAGTGAAATGCGATTAGATTTAATTTCTTTTAAAAGTATATGAATATGATATTGGGTAAGGAACGGTGCACATGGATAAGCCAAGGAAGGTGACCATTCACAACCAATCCACATTTGCGAAATTAGAATTAAATGAAAATGGCAGCAAAACACGTCACATGCCCGAAGGTATAGAGGAGAGTCTGCCTCACATGTACTGACAAAGCACGATAATGTGCTGTATGGCATCCTCACAATCATATCATTTGATTAAATTGTAAGGGCACGGTTGAGAAATTGCATTATCCCTAAAGAAGATGAAACAATACAACACACAAATGATTTTGCACATGTATACACGACACAAGGTGCCAAAGCCAAAATGCTATTCTCTATTATGAATCATCATAATTGTATCACATTTGTTTTGGAATCCGTACAGTATGGGTGGCCGATTGAGATAAAGATACACTCGTGATTTTAATCTATTAAAGATAAGAATTTTAGATTAACAGGATAAAATAATAAATTTATTAAATAAAATTAAAATTTTCAAATTATAATATCGTAAATAAAATAAATTAATTTAAGAGGGTTGTTTCATAATTAACTTCAACATTACCTTGCTGGTAGTTATAAAGAAAAGACATTGCAATTTTGATAAAAGTTAAACTAGAGTGAATTTAGATTCAATTTTACCTTGATATTTTTATACAATTAAATTTAAGTATAAATTCTCAAATTCCTCAACCTTCAATTTTATTATTAAATTAAACTTTATAGACAAATTAATCTATTTTTAAATGATCAAAGTTAGTAAACCAATAAAACAACTTAAAATGAGTGGGAAAAAAATAATTTAACTTTAAAAGCTAACCATTTAGATTTAAGAGGTTCTAAATTAAAAAATATATTGATTTAAATTCTTGAAACTTTGATCTTGTCACTACATTGAACTTTATTAACGAATTGTTTTTAAATGTTTAGAATTTAATAATCCAATAAAACAACTTGAAACGAGTGGTTTATTTTATCTAAAATGGATGAGTTAAAGGCTCATCATAGTAGTTTCAGTCTCTCACAATTTAATTTTCTTTGTTCACAATACTAAGATTTAAACTTTGAATATTGTTTAATAATTTTTTTAATATAGCCACTGAATTTTTATTATTACCATACAAAATATTACAATTACAATGCATCCAAAAAAGAAAATAATGGACTAATCTACCAAATTTTTTATAACCCAAAATAAAAAAAAGTGAAAAACTTATATGGAAATAAGTATACCATCAAAATTCAGAAGCTTTTTGAATCTCCTTGTTTCTATCCAATCGGGACTCATAATTGATGAAAAGGAGTGGTGAGCGATCCAAACTATCAGGCATAATGTTCCGCTATCCAGGACTGATTATATCGGCAAATGAACCTTCAACCGACTGAGTATCTAACTTTCCGTGACCACCGATAAAATCATAATCAGGAACTAGAGCCGATTAAAAACTCTATTCGAGTAACGATCGACTGATAGGGTATGTTGAATCATGCCACAAGGACTAATGAAATAAAAACACAAAACAAAGAAAACATGTTACAAGGACAGTAAAAAAAACGCGTGTCGCAAGACAGAGATTCTTATTCAAAAATTTAAAAAAAGAGAGAAAAACAAGAAAATAATAAACAACGCTGATCGACAACCAATAGCTAGGTGATTGTCGATCGCCGCTAATATAAAAAAAAATTAAAAAAAAATTACAGGCGACACACTGTAGTTAGAAAAAAAATTAGAGTTAGAAAAAAAATTAGAGTTTTTTATTCTTGCAGCGGAGTTAGATAAGGTTTAAGTCCAATAACTTAAAGGGTAAACTACTGCATCAGTCACTTATGTTTATACTAAGTACATAGTTAGTCCCCAAATTTGAAAAATGACCAGTAAGGTCCTAAACGTTTTCGGACGTAAACTTCTAGTCACTCAGCCGTTAAATCTAAACGGAAGGGTGATCTGACACAATAAAAAATGATAAATTACTTAAATAGTCCCTAAACCATTACTTAACTTGTATTTTAACCACTGAAATAAAAATAATTTATATAATTTCACATTTAATCCTCTATATTTACAATTTTTTTTATTTTTTTCCCCTCCACTACTCCCTACCGCTATGAGGCATTCGATCTTTTCACTAACAGGTTTACTTTTCATGCTTTCAGAAGACGGTGAAAACAAGTTTAAGATGTTCAAAAAGTTGCTAGTCAAATCAGTGGAGACTGCGAGAGAGGAAGTTGCTAGTCAAACCAGCAGACTCACAGAGGCATATAACACTATAAAGTCACTTGAAAAAGCACTTTCTCTGGCAGAAACTAAAACATGAAACTGAGTCCCAGACTAGCCAGCTGACAGATGCTGAAAAAACCATTAAGTCACTAGATGATGCATTGGTTAAGGTAGAAATGACTTTTTTGCACTTCTAGACGATAAAAGAACTGCTAATCATGAGGTATCAACCCTTAATTCCAATCTTAATGCGTGCATGAAAGAGTTGGCTGAAAGTAGTGGCAGCTTAGCTAGCAGACCATAAAGTTGATTGGTCATCTTAACAATCTTCAAATGCTTGCCAAAGACCAGAGTTTGTTGTCTACGATGCAGCAATGCTTTGATAGGAACTTGGAGCGCCTTAAAGATTTGGACCTTACCATTAAAAACACAAGGGAGCATTTATTTGACAAGGATTTGGAACTGCTGCAAGGTTACCCTCTCATAAAGGTGATGCCAAATTTTCCTTTTTCTTTAGCTTGTTGCCTTTTGTTGCCTTCTGGACATAGAATTTTTCCTAAATTTTCTGAATGAGTAAAGAATTTATTACTCTTTTTAATTGTTTCTTCTTTTTTTTTTCTTCACATGATATTGCTAGTCTGCAGAGACAATTCTCTGATGATACTGATAATACTTTAAATACTGAGATGAAGAATGACGAAGCAAATGCAATAAATGCTGATAATGTTTTTTCATGTTTTAGAAGGGTTATGGAATTGTTTCAGTTACGAAACTGTAACCCCTCATCCCGGTCTGGCCGGATGACCGGTCCGAGTAAGTCACACGGGGAAAATCGAAACGAAACCCGTTAAGGTTCCCCCTCGGTTAGCAACCCAAATTTTTTTTCTTTTAAGATTATCTTCTCTAAAGACACATTAAATCCTATGTGAACACATCAGCGGAAGAATTGAGAAAAGACACGCAACATAACACAAGCCGACCATTAAACAGTCCAATTTTAATCCATTAGGCAGGCCGTTTCGAAACACCATTGAGGCGTATCGAAACACCTTGACCTGGTCTACTGCCCCAAGCCCACACGAGAAGGCCGTATCGGAACGGAGGTCAACCGTTCCGAAACACCTTCAACGGTCAACTTCTCGTGGTCAACGAGATATTGACCGTTCCAGAACCCTTAGACCCGTTTCGAAACGCCTTCATCTCGGCAATTTCTCAGATTTCCAGTAGCCAAAGTGTTCCGAAACTCGTATCGGAACATGGGTTCACAGTGGCCAAACCGTATCGAAACGAGTTCCGATACGGGGTCCCTGAAGTCTTACCCGTTCCGAAACGGATCAGCCTGTTTCGAAACACGGGCTGTCTGCAACCTTCAAAAACCAGACTTAGGCATTTCTCCACAGCTCTAAAGGCCCTAAACGACCCCAAGAAGCACTCAGCACAAGCATACATGAACTAGAGGCATGAATCCTATGTTAAACATGCTCAAACACATAAGGCATATGATGAAACATCCATTCATGGCATCTACGCAAGAACAACATTACATATAAGGGCATGCTTGAATACATTAAAGCCAAAGACACAATTCATCTCAATAAGGTTTACATGCTATTCAAAAGCAACTTAGACATTCATAAGGCATGCCATCACACAAGCATTTGACAAGACATAATATGTTTACAATCCAAGTCAATCCATAAACATCAAACGCATATAGGAGTCATACATAGCTCATACGAAACACACTCTTGCCACCTTGCTAAACTACTACATAATTGCTAAACCGTACTTGAGCAACAAAAACTTGGAAAGCCCTTTTCGCCTTGCTCCAAGCTAACACCACGCTAATGATCTGCATTGTTGAAAATGAGAGCGTAAGCTAGAAGCTTAGCGAGGATGTTGTAAAAACGAAAACATCAACAATGCAGGGTCCAAGCATGCAAATCCTTTACTTCACACACACATACATAGGCAAACATTAAGTCAACCTAGCTAGTCTTTCAAGAGTCATAATATGATATCTCACATCATACTAAGCTCAAACATCATACATCAACATCATAACATCATAATTATAAGAACAAATTCAATTGGCCACTATTAGTTTACCCGGATGTGCGAATTTAATCTCAACAACAACTTTACCTCGGTGGGATTAGACTCATCACCGGACCTTGTATGGGCGGGATTTTACTCATCACCACATGCCCTACGGATGAGATTCCACTCATCATCACGTAGAATATATATAAATTTCTGGTGGAATATTACATCACCGTACTCCTCCTTGATGACTCAACGCCATCAAGGCCACGTACGTTTTGACTCAATTTGTGTGCACACTAATCCTAATGATCGATCATTTACACCCGGTAAGATAATTAGTGCCAATTTCATTTACCACATCACATATCCACCATTTATATCTCATACTCATTACATACATATATCAAGGTACACATATGCAAATCAACCTACATTTCACACGAGCAAATAGGTAAGGCATAAGTAGCATTTAATGGAAATCAAGGAGCTAAGTTACCAATTTAACTCCACATAGGAATGACCTACCAAGCACATTCCAACACATACACTACACACACTTGAACCAACTTTAAAACACATTTAAAGTTACTCACCACCCTTCCTTGGCAACTAAAGCAAGCCTCCTACAAGCCCGGATTCGATCCCGTTGCTTCTCCAACGTCTCCTCTTGTTTCTAGCCAATCAAAACACATCTATTACTTCACAAATCAATGCTAAATGTAACACCCCTAAAGTTTTAAGTTAAATAAAATAAAAATAATGGAATGGTGAAAAAAAAGAAGGGGGATTTACAACTAAGAGGAATTGAACCCATGTCCTTTAGCTTGGAGAGTGACAAGCTTAACCATTTGAACTAAGAGCAGTCTTGGTTATATGTTAATCAGATATGTTTTTAATCGTTGCCTTGGAAAACTGATAATACTAATAATATTAAATTCAAAATATCCTAACCACCCCTTTTTCCCAAATTAAATGCATCAGTCAAAAAAAAAAAGAAGAAAGGGATTAGATCTGAAAGTTTGAGACCTTTCCTATTCTCGTTCAACCGTTCCCCTTTCCACCGTTCGCCTCGATCTCCGGCACCGCATAGCCGTGGCAGACACCGTTGTCGTCGACGTGTTCTCCGTTGCGCCACCAGTTTAGCTACGGCCGCCACTCGCCCTAGATCGACGTCGTGCGCCGTGGAGAGCAGCCTAAAGGTTCGACTGCAGCCCCCAAACCCGCACTACCTCCGTTCGTCGTTTCCGGGGTAGATCAACGTCCGTTCGCCGCGTTCTCACCGGCGTTGGATTCCCCGTAGCAAGGCGAGCAAAACCCGACCGACCGATCGCGTGTTCGACGCCGGCAAGCCCTTCATCGGAGCTTCGTCAAATCCGGCAACCTCGGATTCATTTTGGGTACCCACGTATCTCCATATCTGAATTGTTATGGGACATCGAATTCGGGTTCGAGTGCAATCGAATGAGACATCATAAATCGACTGTTACAGCTCGAAGTTAAGGTAATACACTACTACCTCTTGTATGCTTTAAGAACATGTTGGTATTTGTTAATGCATGCATGAATATGATAAGGAGTGTTGTTAGCCCTACTTAAGTCAAACTAAATATGAAATTGAGTATGATAACTTAGATAAGACCGAAATGTTCGAACGAGGAAGCTAATAAATCTGAAGTTCATTAAATAATTAATGAGGCAACTAATCTCCAATTTCGAGCATTAGTGTGAAACGTTTAAATGAGAAAGATACCCGGACATGAAATCACGAAAATGCCCTTGAGATATGAGAATGACTAAAATACCCTTCGAATTGGAAGAGGTCTAGAAATCTACAGTGAATATGGTAAATCAACTCGATTCATCAGGAAACGTCGATCTACTGGTAAGACATGGTAACAAGATTTAAACGTTCGAGATTGTAAGGTGTTAGACTTCCTTGAATTTAGAATGAATTCCTGAATATAGTTATATTTTACGGGAAACTATTCGTACCTCTAAATTGATCAAGCGACTCAAATACTGAATTGATCATAATGACTAAAAGTATTGGAAATACGGTCATGGTTAAATCAATTGGACGGATCGTATCGACTAAAAGGCTGAAGTATCCTCAGATATCGAGGTTTGCAAATTAACTAGAATGATGGATATCCCGAGTTTCAGAATGACTGAAATACCCCTTTGACTGGGATAAGTAAATTGCCTTCGATAAAATTCTAGAAATGCCAATAAAGCTGAAAATGACTGAAATGCCCTTAAGGGTTGAAGCATGACTTACGTACGTCAATCACTCCTGATATTAATGTAAGGTTGGAAGTTTCTCCGCACAGAATATAAGTTTGACTACTCCGTGGGAAATCTTGTGGTAAAATATGAAAGCAATCGTTCAGATATATGATACAATTGGATGCATCAGAAGCGTTGGTTAGTACTGCAAGGTTGGAATATGTTAGTTCGAATGGTTTTGGAGGCTCGATAAGCTTCTAGGAATCTTAAATATTGCAAATCATCATTTCATAATTATTGGGCTAAATTACAAATCACCCCTGATAGTTAAATGACCAAAATGCCCTCGTTGGTCCAAGTAATCGAAATAGCCCTGAATGTATATGATATCATGAAAGATCTTGACGTAGAAATCCCCAAATGCCTGGTTGGAACTTGAGGAGTAAAATAGAATTTCTGAGCCACTGTTTATGCCATGTTGGTATAAATTACCAAAATGTCGTGTATGATAGAATGACCATAATGCCCCTAGTAGGCTTAAATGGCTAAATCACTCATGATATGCCTAAACTCTCAAGATCTTGATGTATCATCTCCTGACTATCTGATTTGAATCGTTAGTACAAACCCCTCTTCTAATAGGGGCCTTGTTTTAAAGATCCGTTCAATTGTCAAAAATCAATATGTTCTCTTTCGTAAATGTTAAGTATCTCCAAGGAAATAAATTATTCCACCTAGTGTGTTCCATGTGTGCTGCACGACTGTTTTTGCATACTGATTTACATGTTATAATATCGATTACGTGCACATGATAGAATACTTGAACTCACATGAACATGACATGTTTTATAAGTAAACATGATCGTATTGTATTTTTGATATATGCATATGTACCTGATATGACCAACATGCTATATGGATAATGTATTACTAAAAATACAGTTATTAATTAATCGAACCGTTACATAGATTGTTACTGGGGTACTTGGGATAGAATATGAAGTGACCGTAGGTTCAGCCCTGATCCAGCTGGTAATTCCTTTACCGTTACAGGTTCCTATGCTTCGGCTAGGGTAATACCTACCATACCGTACCGTTCCTAAGGTAATCCCTTAGGGTGGCACCTATGCCCAATGGGCACTGGTTAACGCCTTTGACGCAGTTTTGGGGAACTGCCTCTTGGAGAGTTATGGTTGGAGGGTAGATAAAAGATTAAACCGAACCGTATTGTTACTTGAACTTTATGTTTTTGAACTAGAAATGCATATTATACTGTTGTTGCACATGTTTTACTTACACTGTTGGGACACACTAGGAACCGAACTCTCTAATTCCACCTCTGTACATTAATAGCCTATAATTCCAGTCTAATTCTCAATGATTAAATAAAAACAAATATCTTTATTCTCAAGTATAACGTTACCCTAAAATATCGAAAAAGAAATGAAGATCGTTACTGCGTGGAACATCATGAAAATGTTATGCCTACCATATATCTGCATGAGCTTATAGCATCTTTTAGTAGTTTTGTATTACTGAGCTTTTCCAAGCTCACGTTGTTTTTACCATCGCAGGTTAAAGGAATATATCATGGTATAACATTTGACATCAGTGTTCGGAGTTCTCTCGGCGTTGCTTTTGGAGTACGGTACCGACATAGTTAGTGGGCATGCATATCATTATTGTTTTATGATAGTGTCTGTAAAATGTTTTCTGAAAGTTTGTTATATGTTTATATGATTTTATGAAAGAGTATTTTCAACAAAAGTTACCGTTATAATTTAATATGTGTCTTTCAGAGGTAATGTTTTATGCGGATTTCTACGGTGGGTCGCTCTTGTGACCCTAATGTGACTTCCTAGGATCCGTGAAACGCATAGGCGGGTCTAGGGGGTTACACTAAAACTTAGTCACCAACTCATCCCATAAGTACAAGCCAAACTTCAACAAATTTCAACCCAAATAATCACCCAAAAGTCCATTTTCGAGCTCCCTTAAAACCTAGCTGAAAACCATGTTTTCAAACACCCAAATGGTCCCAAAATATCTTCCTAACATCCCTCAACCATCAGCCCTTCAAATTAATCCTAAAACTCACAAAAAACTAAGTTTTAGACACTTCAAACATGGCCACAATGACCCATTTCGGGTTTTCACCCAAACTCATCCATTTTAACATATTATGTGTATTTTAAGGTGACTAAACCAAAACCCAACTTAATAATTCAAAACCAATTGAAAACCCCAATAAAAACTTAAGATTTTATTGAATCCCCAAATTTTCAAAAGTTGATAGTTTCAAATTCTACAACCATGTAAAGGTAGAGGATGAAGAGGAGAGTGAGAATATACAATTAACTCTAAAAAATACCTTGGGATGAGGAAAAAATTTGATGGAATAGTAGATGAGATTTGGGAGGGGTTTTGAATGGGTTTCCACGTTGGGAGCAAAAAGGGAGGAGAAGACCTCTTTCTTTTTTGTTCTTTTTAATTTCAAAAGTTGTCTACATTTTAAATTATTTTGGGTTAATCACCAAAATGGTCCCCCCCTTTTATTTAAAAGCTCAATTAGGTCAAGCTTAGGTCAACTTGATTAAAATTAATTTTACCGACTCGAACCCACTAACCCGACTAACTTCTAACCCCAAAACACGGGTGTTACAGAAACAAAATCCTCGCAGATAGGTTTGAAGGTTTTTCAAGCTTTCTGGATGAGTCATTAGCAGCCCTGTTAAGAAAATTACAGGTCACGGAGGATGAGGTCAAAAGGATGGCCAAGAATAAACAAGAATATGGTCAAAAGGAGTTGGACAGTCTCACTAGTAAATATGAAAAAGTAGTTGAGAAGGTTCATCAACTTTCATCAGAGAAAGATCAGATGATCCAGTTGTTGGTAGAGGGTTCTAGAATAGTGATGGGGGATCAAGAAGGATGTGAAGAGACTTTTTCTAATATACCCATGTTAGTAGATAGGTGCTTAAAGAAGATAAAGGAACAAACAAGTGCATCTTTGGAGGTTCCTTTTGTGGATGCAGAACTTTTTGAACATTTCCAAAGTCTTTTGTATGTTAGTGAAAAGATCGAAGGCCTCAAAGTGGTAGGGAGTAGTGGAGGGAAAGAAATAAAAAGAATTGTAAATATAGATGATTAAATGTGAAATTATATAAATTATTTTTATTTCAGTGGTTAAAATACAAGTTAAATAATGGTTTAGAGACTATTTAAGTAATTTATCATCTTTTATTGTGTCAGATCACCCTTCCGTTTAGATTTAACGGCTGAGTGACTAGAAGTTTACGTCCCGAAAACGTTTGGGACCTTACTAGTCATTTTTCAAATTTGGGGACTAACTCTGTACTTAGTATAAACATAAGTGACTTCTGCAGTAGTTTACCCTAACTTAAAAGGGTTGATAGTGAAAAATAAATTAATTTAACTTTAAAAGTAACCATTTAAGTTTAAAAGGGTTTAAATCCAATAATTTAAAAATATACAATATAATTTAAAATGGCTGTAACATAAAATAATAATTTAAAATTTAAATTTAAAATTATTTGATAACAACTTTTTATAAATATGAGATTTGAACTCACACAAAATGAGATAAAATAAACATCTTTAATCACTCGATTAATTGATACATTTTTTTAGTTATCATTTATTAATTCGTCTGTATCTAATCATTTGTAATCCCTGATTTACTATACTTCACTTGAAATTCAAGTTTCTTTCATAGCATTCAATGACAGTAGCCCCATACATCAAATTATCAATACAGAGAAGTGTTGTTTCAAAAAAAAATCAATACAGAGAAGTGTCTTTGTCAAATTTTTAATACCAGTAAACATCAAAAACAACAAATTCCCGTGATTCTTCACCACACACAGAAATATCAAATTCTGAATTGAACTCGAGGACAGAAAACATAATTATACAAAGTTTAGTGTTCAGCCTCTGTCATTTTCCAATTTCCCTACTACTACTGTTTTGCCATGGCAAATGGCAAAAATGTTTAAATGCAATAATGGTTTTGGAGTGCCTTTTATTGATAGTACAGCTTCCTTCTCCAATATTTTAATGGCTGAAATGTACAGGACTGTTCCATGACTTTTTAACTGCAAGTAACATATCCCAAGTACATTTAAAAATAGCAGAGTTCAGAGCTTTTATGTGAACTGTGAGAAGAACGATGATGGTTTCAGAGTAGCAGAACGGTGTCTTTACCAACTTTTCTCCTACTTAACCAATTCAAGTTTTATTTTATTTTTCAAAATTTTCCCTCCCGGTTGACTGTCATTGAAGAGAAATGGAAACTAGCTCAGTTTCCAAGCTGCTGTCTTTCTTCTTCATTGCCCTTTTAGCGAGTTCTCAGCTGATCCAATGCAGCATTACCTATGACAAGAAAGCTATTCTCATCAATGGACAAAGGAGAATCCTCATCTCCGGCTCCATTCACTATCCCAGAAGCACCCCTGAGGTATTGTCTTTTTTCTCTGTTTTTTTTTTAAATAAAGGACTGATTTTTGGGCTGTTTTTTTTCTTCTGGATTTAGATGTGGGAGGATCTTATTAAGAAAGCTAAAGATGGAGGCTTGGATGCCATAGACACATATGTCTTTTGGAATGGCCATGAACCTTCTCCTGGCAATGTACTACCTTAGATCTCAGATGGCTCATCATGTTTCTTTTCAGTTCAGCTTCTTTAAAATTTCATTGGTTTTTTTTTTTTTTTTTTGGGGGGGGGGGGGTCTATTTTTCAGTATAATTTCGAGGGAAGATACGACCTGGTACGGTTTATCAAGACAGTGCAAAAATTGGGACTATACGTTCATCTTCGCATTGGACCTTATATTTGTGCAGAGTGGAATTTTGGGTACTTACTGTTTTTATGATCCTTTGCCTTTTTTGGTTGATAAAAGATTTGTTATAATTTAATTTAATGTATTTTTATTTCTTGTGTTTGAGTAGAGTAGTTTACACTCTTTGTATTTCTCTCTGCTACAGAGGATTTCCCGTTTGGCTAAAGTATGTTCCTGGTATCAGCTTCAGAACTGACAATGAACCCTTCAAGGTGTCTTTTTGTCTATCGATTCTGTCTGTTACTTTGAATGTCCTAAAATGGAAAGCTAATGGGATTTTTAAGTTTCATTTCCCCCCTACAGAGAGCCATGCAAGGATTTACCCAGAAAATTGTCCAAATGATGAAGAATGAAAAACTTTTTGCATCTCAAGGTGGCCCCATCATCTTGTCTCAGGTATGAGATTCCTGATATTTGTGACATTTATGGTTTCTAGTTTTAATGGATTCTTTGGCCTGAACTGATTTACTATGTCTTGCTTGTTGATCTCTTTTATATTCATTTTTGTGCAGATTGAAAATGAATATGGTCCCGAGAGTAAGGCACTCGGAGCAGCTGGCCATGCATACATTAATTGGGCTGCAAAAATGGCTGTTGAACTGAATACGGGAGTCCCATGGGTAATGTGCAAGGAAGATGACGCCCCAGACCCTATGGTAAGCAATGATCTGCTTTACTTCAATCATTTCTTCATATTTATCCAATTTCATGTCATTAAAGGCCTCAACTATGTTTCCACTCATATCTTGAATTCAGATAAATGCATGTAATGGCTTTTACTGTGATGCATTCTCACCCAACAAACCTTACAAGCCTACGTTGTGGACCGAGGCTTGGAGTGGCTGGTGAGTACTTTCCTTGCCGATCCTCCAGGCTGATGCTCGGAATGGATAAAGTTAAAATGCTTATTTCTCTATTACTTTATCTGATACCCCCCCCCCCCCCCTCCCCAACATTGTGAAGGTTTACAGAATTTGGTGGCACAATTCACCAGCGCCCGGTTCAAGACTTGGCGTTTGCCGTTGCTCGTTTCATACAAAAGGGTGGCTCATATCTTAATTATTATATGGTTAGTTACCATGTTTATTTTGGTTTTTACTTGAAAATTTTTCATGGTACCAGCAACAAATTTAATCTTACAGCTTACCCTATGTTTGGCTTTTATAGTATCATGGAGGAACCAACTTTGGACGGACTGCTGGTGGACCGTTTATTACAACCAGTTACGACTATGATGCTCCAATCGATGAATATGGTGAGAAACCGAGTTCGTTGTCATTGTAACTAAAACCATAAATTGTGATGTTCTCTTTTTTTTTCACAATCTAAGAATGCCTTATCCGAATTTGAAAAGAGCAATCAATTAATACACATATCTGTCATTTCCTTTTCTTCCTTGCTATATTCTCATAGATCCGGACTTTTGTAAATATAGCAATATATATTATAGGGGCTGTCTTTGAACTCTGAGTTACTAATATGACTGACAAGTTCATCTTATTTAGGTTTAATCCGGGAACCAAAATACAGTCATCTGAAGGAGCTTCATAGGGCTATTAAGCTATGTGAACATGCTTTAGTTTCCTCGGATCCTACTGTTACTTCATTAGGAACCTATCACCAAGTAAGCATTTCCACTAAACGATTACTCTTTATTTATCTGTTGATGATAGTAGATAATTTGCAGACAGAACTTTCCACTGATAATGTTAGTAATGATTACTTTTCAGGCCCATGTATTCTCATCAAGGGGAGGAAGCTGTGCAGCTTTTCTCTCTAATTTCCATATGAAATCTGCTGCCAGGGTGATGTTTAATAACCGGCACTATGATTTGCCCCCTTGGTCTATTAGCATTCTTCCGGACTGCAAACATGTGGCGTTTAACACTGCATTAGTAAGTAAATTCAGAGGCCACTATCTTAATGTTGTTTAAGATCTTTTGATTTTCTTATGGAAGTACTAATATGGTTATCCTATGTGCATCAAGGTTGGAGTTAAAACCTCACGAATCCAAATGTTGCCGACGAACTCCCAGATGTTCTCATGGGAAGCTTATGATGAAGACATTTCTTCTCTAGGGGAACGTTCAACAATCACGGCTCCTGGACTCTTGGATCACATGAATGTTACGAGAGATAACAGTGACTACCTGTGGTACACAACCAGGTAGGCATTACATTTTAAGACGCTTGAGGCTTAATATTTGGTTTAAATCGGTCAAGGCTACTGGCTAATAAACTTTTTTCTTCTCCATTAAATTTCGTTCCAGTGTTGACATTAGTCCATCGGAATCGTTTCTAAGAGGAGGACGGAAACCCACTCTCAATGTGGATTCAGCTGGCCATGCTCTTCATGTCTTCATCAATGGACAGTTCTCAGGTTGGTTGTAGATTTACTCAAGTAAAATGGTTAACCTACATTGCATACCCAGAGCAATGTACTTTTATATCTGAATAAGTCATACATACTAAGGCGTAAGATACATTATAGGGTCTGCATATGGAACTAGGGAAGACCGGGGATTCACATATACAGGACCAGCGAACCTACATTCTGGAACAAATCACATTGCACTTCTCAGTGTAGCTGTTGGATTGCCGGTTAGTTGCTTAGCCATTCTTATATGGATACAAATGTTAGCTATTTCATGATTCAGTCTACTCATTTACATTTGGGCTACAAAAACTGTAAACTCAATACACTACTAAATAGTAAAGTTTTTCGTTGTTGACACGAATTTATGGTGGCGTGAAGAATGTTGGACTGCATTACGAGACATGGAAAACTGGAATCCAAGGTGTTTCGTTGCATGGTCTTGACCAACGAAAGAAAGACTTAACGTGGCAGAAATGGTCATACCAGGTTTGAAAAGAAGCATTCATTTGCGAGAACTACTATTAGCCTGTTTCGATGATGCTTTATAAATTCCAGAGCAAGTTACTTTAGCTTAGAGAACAAATCTCAAACAGGTTGGCCTAAAAGGAGAATCAATGAATTTGGTCTCTCCAAATGGAGTCTCATCTGTTGAATGGATTCGAGGTTCACTAGCTGCCCGGAGCCGGCAGTCCATGACATGGTACAAGGTAAAAATGTTGAAGGGGCAAGAAAATTGATAAGGGGTTTATTTATTTTATTAGTGAGAAGCTAAATCATGGGTTGGATATTGTAGGCATATTTCAATGCCCCGAGAGGCAATGAACCGTTGGCTTTGGATATGCGGAGTATGGGAAAGGGTCAAGTATGGATGAATGGACAGAGTTTAGGAAGATATTGGATGGCTTATGCAAAGGGTGAGTGCAGTCCTTGTAGTTACTTGGGGACATTCCGACCTACAAAGTGCCAGAGTGGTTGTGGACAACCAACCCAAAGATGGTATTTTATTATCATTCTTAACTCCATAAATGACTATGCCTAGTGAAATAAGTATATGAATCCTCCTAAACTATTTGTCGTCTGGATGTTTTAGGTACCACGTTCCGAGATCATGGCTAAAGCCAACACGGAATTTGTTGGTAGTCTTTGAAGAACTTGGTGGAGATGCATCGAAAATATCTCTTGTGAGGAGATCGGTTTTATAAACATCAAGAGTTAGGGAGCTGTGAAGAAGAAAAGGGAGAAAGGATATGGATGGAGAAGATGCTCCAGTTTCACTGTCTAGATTTTATTTCACAATTGTTTAATCGTGTAGCCGTCTTTAAATTCACCATGTATGAATGCTTTGTAAAGAAATGAATCATTATTGTTCAACATTGATTTTAAGCAATGAATCATTATTGTTTCCGGATTCTAACTCTAAGCTCAGAAAACAAACAAGGATTTTGATATAATATTTGATCCCATACAGTCATACAGATACAAGAGCAGAAGCAAACAGTGGATAAACACAAATACTTAGTATCTAGTTTCAGAAACAACAGTAGAATTCAACTTTTATTTCATACTTTCAGGCTTCAGCAGCAAGTTAAGCGGAGTACATGACTATTTTCTGCTCGATTTCATCTTTCCTTGCCCCAACTGTCTTGTCAATTACTTGGCCATCTTTCATATAAATTAAAGTTGGCATGGCCTCCACACCCCAATCTGCGGCCACAGTCTGAGATCAACAAAACCATAAATTCGTCAATAAAGTTAAATACACACTGTATCTGTCTGTATTAAGAAGCAAAGGCTTAAGCGATGCTACCTTCAATTCATCCACATCCACCTTCAAGATTATGACATTGGGCAGCTTCTTGGCAAGATCTGCCAAGATAGGT
Organism: Hibiscus tridactylites; assembly: GCA_958450335.1. NCBI lineage: Eukaryota > Viridiplantae > Streptophyta > Magnoliopsida > Malvales > Malvaceae > Hibiscus > Hibiscus tridactylites. Next base: position 77,975,925 of record OY288282.1, read on the forward strand.
GCAATGAAACGACATGGCCCGCACCATGAAGCAGTGAAATCCACCACCACCTATCCAACAAGCATCAAAAAAGCTTTTCAAATTTCATATAAAGAAAGAAAGAAAGAAAGAAAAGCATCAGAAATTGGTGAAAACGTAATCACACAAGATTTCTAACCGAACACGATTGTTTGATGAACTAGAATTAAAAAAAAAACATATATCCATGAAACAAACAAAGCATGGGTTTTTACCAGTTTCTTGGACTCCTTTCCTAACCGGAACTGCTGATCCCATGACTCAACAGTGTGACAGCCGATTACTTGTCCTTCTTCCGCCATTGTTTCTCCCTTCGATTCCTTCCTGTCAAAGTGAAAAAAGCTTATAGAACGGCAAAAGTAGATTCCTTTTCTTTGCTCTTCGATTTCAACGAGACAAGACAATTCCTTTATAATGGGGAATTTATAATCCTGTTACGAGAATGCCCTTCGTAAATGTCATTACGAAACACGTGGCGCATTCTCATATGTCAGTGATGCAAATTTAAAAACGTCAACGGCGAAAATGGAAATAGTTCTGAGTTTTTAATTTCGCGTTAAGGGAACGCCAAATGGCCTTCTCCTCTTTGACATTGGATGAGGACACGACACCAACACGTTGCAGAGGATGACGGTCTTGTAATAGCTGGTAGTAATAAATATATATCGCCTCGCTGCTAACGCCCACGTGCTTGTTTTGCTTTCACATTCAATAGTTTATAGGAGGAAACACGTCACGCTTTACGGAAGCTCAAGCTAAAGCCCAAACCTCGTTTAAAGGCCTATCGTATTTTTTTCCTATTGGATTTGGGTTGGAGTTTATCTTCAGTTGCCCAACTCATGCACCTAAACCCCTAAATCCTAAGATAAATATAATTGCTGCAAAAAATCTTAATACATGTTTTCTACAAAATTAATTAAGTTATAGAAACATGTTTAAAGGGAAAATGATTATAGAATGACATTCATATTTTTTTCTGATAGGGGGGGGGGGGGGGGGGGGAATAACGACTAAAAAGTGATTGTGAACTCATATATGAATTCAAGCTTCTTTGGCTCAATCTCCAAATGTTGTGTGTTTATTTTTCCTTCTTCAAACAGCATACAAATATTAATATACATATAATTATTACTATCGTACTAATTAGCAATAACGGTTAGCTAATTTCGTTTTGAATTTTAAAATTTGATAATAAAAAAACCTTTGCAAAAAAAGTGAAGTGGGACGAAAATCGAGTTTGACATGCTTCGATTCAGATCAGACTTGAAGTAATTTTGTTTGAATTTTAAACAACGAATTAAGCAACGATTCTAATTCATTGAAACTGAGGCGAGATTTTTTTTTTGAAATCAAATATACAAAATAAGAAGAGGTTTTAAAATTTTGGAAGCAAAAAATCAGATAATGACTCGACTTTCAACTCGAATCATTTTGAGCTCAAACGAACTCGGAACAGAGTCAAGCTTCAACTCAAGAGAAACAACATTATTGTATTATTGCCTTCTTTGAATTGGATCCCAAGAACAAAACTCCATAAAAGATCAGTCAAATTGACACCGTTTTTTTTATCTCCCGTTAACAAAAATGGGAAACAAGAAAAGAAAGAGAAACGTTGTTGCATAGGAAGAATAAAAAAAATGAAAATTTTGGGGTTTGACCCATATATTTGATGAGTTATTTTAAATTAAGACTTAATTAATAGAATGTATATGTTTTAGGACTAAAAGTGTTATTATCCCTTGACACATCGTAATCTCTGTTAATTTTTTAACGATCAGTGACCAAAATGATAATGAAACGAAATGTTAGTGATGATTTTGACAAAAAAAAATTAAACGAGTGACCAAATAGAAAAAGTGATTGTTGGGTGACCACCCATGTAATTTACCAAAAAATTATTAGTTTTGTGTTTAATTTTAATTTGTGGTTCTTAATTATTTTATTTAAATATTATATGAAAAGATAAAAACACTCTTTTAAAATATTAATTATCTTCTAAAGAAATATATTTTAATTGATTGAGTTTAACTTCATATTATTATCAGTGCAACAAACTTGAGAACAATAAATAGGAAGATATCTAAATAACCTACATATTGTACAGAGAGAAAAAAGTACAGTTTATCTTAAGCTGAATAAACATTTTTATAAGTTCTGATACTATTTAAAAAGTACATTTTTGTATGGGAGATGGTTAGGGTTAATATATATATATGAAATTAATTTGAAAAAATTTAGTGTAGAATTAATTTGAAATATTTAGGGTTTAAGGTTTATGGTTATATATGTAAAATTAGTGTTTAGGGTTTGAGTTTTTAGCTTATAAACGTAGAAATCAATAAGAGATATATATTAAATTTGGCGATTTAAAATACAAAGTTATGCTTGGTGCAGTGGTTAAACCACTACCTTTACCCAAGCATTGCCCAGGTTTGATCCACCCCTAGCACATGTTGAGTGATTTTATTTTTCTCCTCTAAATAGGTGTTGACACGTGTCACCACCTAATTAAATAATTTATTGTTTTATTAATTTAAAATTAGGACTAAATTGAAAGAATGTGTAAATAACAAGGACCAAATGTGTAATTTTAAAATTTTCCCATTAATTGCCATGTGGCAGTTCCGTCACTCCACCATTAAGTTTTTAACGGCGGTGGTCAAAATAGGTTGATTTTATTAGTTCGGTGGTCTGATTAACGAGTTCGTTAGTTTGGTGGTCAAAGTAGAAATCCCTAACTAGTTTGGTGGTCAATGGTATAGTTAACCCCTTTTATTAAGCAAAAAGATCAAGATAAATGTCGGGAATTAAACTCATACAAGATGAGATAATATAAATTTTTTTTTCATGGGCGGAGCAGCATGGTGAGTTGGGGTGTCGATTGATACCTAATTTTTTTTTAAAAAATTTCTTATATAATTTGTATTTAAAAATATTAAATATATATAATACTCATTTATAAATAATTGACCCTTCTTAAATATAATTCAAAAAAATAACATTTTTTAAATAAATTTTTATTTTTGTCCTTAACATTATTGATCACTCGATCAATTAATAACTTTACGATCTTTTAATAATGTTAGGGAAAGATTATTGCTAATTAATTTCAAAAAATTTTAAAATAAATCACTGTTCCGGTTATCAAGATTTTTTTGTTATTGTATTCAAATTGAAAATGATGCATGAAAGATGAAACAGCAGGCATCACATTCACCACCACAATGTGCAATGCAAAACTTGACATGACATCCCATTCCCACCCAAAAGTTTCACAAAAATTCCAGATAAGTGAACTCCCACGTGGGCTTCTTCACTCCACATTTTCATGCTCAAATTCCTTCTAAGTTCTACCCCACAATATTATCCACTCCCATAACTCATAATCATAAACCGCTTCATTTTTCTTTTCCTTCTCAAGCTTTAGCTTTAGCAAACCACAGTATGAAATTAAAAATAAATAAACGTGCTTCCAAATTACTATTAAACCAAGATACTAGCTATTAGTAACAAGTATTTTCCTTGTTTTCGACAAATGGGAAACACGAGCTAATATCAGTTTTTTTTTTTTTAATTTCGTTTACGCAAAACTTCAAACAGTTTCTGCTCTTTCTTCAATGGCTCTCCCTCAGCTAATTCCTTCCCACTCTTCTTCTTCTCTCACTCACCAACCTTCCATAAACCCTCACGCAGCCAACCCATACCCCATTTTCAAGCCCTTTCCGAAACCATTTTCTCTTTCTCAATCGCGCAGGTTTCACAGGCTTAACTCTCTCCGGTGCTCGGCTTGCTCTTTCCCCGATAATCACCGCACCGAGCCTCCAAAATCGGACGACGTCGTAGAGCTCCCCATATTTCCTCTCCCTTTGGTTCTCTTCCCCGGCGCCATCCTCCCTCTCCAGATCTTCGAGTTCCGTTACCGCATTATGATGCACACGCTTATCCACACCGGCCTCCGATTCGGCGTCATTTACTCCGACTCCGTCACCGGTACCGCAGACGTCGGATGCATCGGCGAGATCGTCAAACACGAACGCCTCGTCGACGACCGCTTCTTCCTCATATGTAAAGGCCAGGAACGGTTCCGTATCACCAACGTCGTCCGGAAGAAGCCGTATCTCGTCGCGGAAGTCAATTGGCTCGAAGACCGGCCTTCCGGCTCTGAAGATTTGGACGGATTGGCCAACGAAGTGGAGAGTTGCATGAAAGACGTGATTCGCTTATCGAATCGGCTTAACGGGAAACAGGAAAAGGAAACGCTGGATTTGAGGAGGAATCTGTTTCCGACTCCGTTTTCGTTTTTTGTGGGGAGTACATTCGAAGGTGCGCCCCGAGAGCAACAAGCTTTACTGGAGTTGGAAGATACTGCGACCAGGTTAAAAAGAGAGAAGGAAACTTTAAGGAATACCCTTAATTACTTGTCCGCCGCTTCGGCTGTGAAAGATGTGTTTCCCTCTTCATGATGAGGATTTAATCAAAAAAGAAAATGAAGCGAAAACTTCAGTGAATGTATACATATTTTGATGCGTAATTCGCTATACACGAACTGTAAATTATGGATATGGAATCTCCGCTTGTTTTTCATTAGCTGCTGTTCTTCGGGTTACCCTCTTGAATGAATTATCGATATCTACATAAAACTGCACTTGCTAAACTGCTATCGCTACCATATGCGTTTACATAAATAGGTTCAAATTACACTGCAAATTCCCATCGTTATGAATGGGCAAATGTTCTACAAATACAGCTCTGAATTTATTCTGTAAAAGCCAAGTCTCAACAAAAGGATCACCAACTGGTAAACTTTCTAAAGGATTGATTCTTTTTGGATGCTTGCATTATCGTAGCGTTTCCAACTCGCTGCAAGCATGGAATATCCATTAGTACGGAATAATAAAACAATAAAACCTAATCAAAATCAATGAACTAGAGAAGTTTATCGACTCATTGAAATATGATGGAGGCCGATTTCCACTTGAAACGGCAGAATCCTATAACTCTGTTATGCCAATTGCCATGCTTCGATTATTTAAGATATGGAAGCATAAGTGTCAAGCAGTGAAAAACATGGTATACTAACCTTGAAACACTGATTGTTCTTAGTGTCGCAGATTGGATAATCATGGGGGCAGCAGTGACTATTGTCCTTGCAACACACGGCTGAATCCAACTCACAACACTTCCACGAAAAGCATATTCCGAATAGGCGATGTGTGCAACAACAGGTTTCCCCAGCTGAACAGTAAGTGAAGAAATCACACTTAGTTGGCCCTGGAGGAGGTGGAGGAGGGGGATTTGGACTAGTTTTTATCGGATACGAAGCCAACGTGTTAATGCCACAAACCCCTTCAGAATTGCCATTGTTACGTATCATATGAATATAGCCATTCATTCCCCACCTCGAACCCCATGAGTTTTTCACTATCCAATAATCCAATCCATTTTCTGAGCCATAACCTACAATCAACACAGCATGATCCAAGGAAGTCGAACATGGACCGGTGAATATCCCCTGTCCCATAAACACTCGTTAATCATAATCATATATACCAGATCAAGAAAAGTACACTTTTCAAAAACAAGTATTACAAGTTAAAGCTTAAAACCAACCTTGGAGTACAACTGAAATGCTCTCTCGCTCCCACATATGCCAACACTCACAGGTTGAGTTGCCACTGCTTGCAACAGTTGTTTCTCATTGTTCGTAGGCACATCGGCGTAATCATCAATCGTTACCACACGTCGTTTCATCTGTAACAAATGAGAAAAGCACATACATACACATCAAAACCGAAGGTATCAAAACAAACTCAAAACTCCTTTGACAAGGAATTGAGAAACCATTACTTTGTCTTTGTTGCAAGTTTTCTGCCGACCTTGATACGGATAATCTTCTTCGGTGTCTATTCCATGGTTATCAATGACAAATTGATATGCATAATCCATCAACCCACCATCACAGCCAGTATTGTAATCTCTGTCACAATCAACCAATTCTTGTTCGGAGAGGCTGACAAGAGATCCAGTGACAATTTTATTAACACCTTCCATGGCTCCAGTTGCCGCAAATGACCAACAAGCACCTACACAAAATCAATGTTTAGATTTTTTTTCTCCATCTAAATGCAATCTACAGTTTGTAATCAAAAGATTTGCCATGTATCGGTAATGGAATAACCAATTCATAATCATATTATACAAATTAAGAAGAAATGGGTTTTCAGTTTTCTGGTCATTATAAAATAGGCAAAATAAGCTACACGATCCAGAGGAAGCTTAAATCGGTTCTTGTTAATCACCCAGAAAAATAAAGTACGAAACTGAGCTTATCACAAAGAATCTATCGATTCAGTAACAAAACAGAAACAGGAAAAAAAAGATAAACTGAAATAAGTGAGTAAATAGCAAACATTTGCATACCACAGCTTCCTTGATCTTTGACCTGGGTCACGGCGCCTTTCTTCCTCCAATCCACCGAAGCTGGAATATCTCGAACAAGACCGGGCTCTAGAAGGTTGGGCCGTCTAAACTCAATGGCGGAAGCGGAGAGACCCAAGCGGGAGGCCTTGAACTCGTGGTGAGTGAGATCGGCAAAGGCGTTGAGAGCCAGAGAATAAGAAGAATTTGGCATGCCATTGTGTTGAGAAACAAAGGCATAGTTATCTTCAAAGACTTTAAGCCTGTAAGATTTTTCCTCCTCCGATGAGTAGGTTTTCCCGTGTTGATCGCACCAAGATTCAAAGAGCTGGGAGACATGGGAGGGAGAAGCAGAAGATGACAGGTCAAAGAAAAGAAGGAAAGATAACAGAAAGGAAGCGAAAAGGGGTTCCATTGTTTTTGTCGTGAGAAAAAGGAGGGTGATTCGGGTTTCCTAAATGGTCTATGTTCGTTTAGCTGACTGAAAGTTGCCTAAAACTGTGTGTATATCCAACCAAAGAGGATGTGAACACACGTGGCTTTTTTACAGTGGGTAGGTAATTGTCCGAAACGACCAGACTCCTCTATTATCTTGTCCTGTTAAGATCAGATTAGAAGGTTAAATTTGAGTTCCAATGCTTTTGGGGCTGGTTTCTGTCGGTTTCTTATTAATTTCTCTTTTTCTTTCAAATATGTCATGTATTCATTTATTTCATTCCTTGGCTCAAATTCACACAAGTGACAGGCCATAGACTGAGCCGCGTAAGATAAAGTCTGAAATCTGAATCATTTACGCTACTTAAAAACGGATCGGGTTGAGGAATGATTTGGTTACTTCTTTTCTTTCTATAGCTTGGGATATTCATGAGCGAGTATCTTTTCCGAAGGTGCTTTGGATTTAATATATACATTTTATCTCAAAAAATGGATCGGGTCGACGCCATACTAATTGCTTTTACAAATTTTCAAACATGTAAACCTGTTGTCCCCCTTCCTCTGAAAGTTAGAACTTTCATTTATGTTAAAAAAAGTTGGAACTTTTACAAAGGGGAAAGCTTTCTAACCATCTTGGCAATCTTTGGGTTATTAGATGGGTTTTTTTAATCATAGGTTATTTGTTATTAGATGGTTTACTAAGCTACTACAGAAGATTTGAAATATTGTATATCAATTTTTCCAGTCTGGTTGGTTGCATAACACTGAATTATATCCGCTGACAATTTTGTTGGAACTTTGTACAGGGATTTTTCAGTTTGCTTTAGAGGATAATACTATTTTAGGCAATTAATTGATTCGGCTTGCATTTTGATCATCTAAGACTTCATTTTGGGTGCATCTCAAATGTTCATGCACTTATTCAAGTTTGCATCTTCTCGTGAAAAAAGCGTTTTAAAGCAGTGGCTTTTGCATTGCTAGCAGGGGAAGCTAGAACAAAAATCTCATGTTACTTTTTTTTCTTTATCCAATACTAAAAAAATTACAATATAACTCTAATTTCAAATTCTGAACTCTAAACATTAAAAATTAAGTCAAACATTAAACCCTAAACATCAATCATAAACCCTAAATCATATTATTTTTAATATTAAAACACAGACTAAAACACTAAAAATGGTAGAAGATTTCTATTAGAACTACCTTGTAGCATCCAAAAACTCATTTTGATAACAGTATAATTACTATTAAGAAAAAAAAATAACAGTAATAGGAGTAGTATTTAACCACCACCAGATTAAGATAAATTTTAGTATTACAATACGAGGAACCTAATTGCCTTTTTAATAATTATTTACCCGACATGCTTGCTTGCTATTCTATGCACCAAAAACAAAAGTGAATAATAGTTAATGGCCCAAACTCGGTTCGGCAGATTCAAGTCCATGGCCATACTCTGGGCTTCGCACAAAAACTAAAAAGTATAATCTGTTGAGAGTGGGATTTGAACCCACGCCCTTTCGGACCAGAACCTTAATCTGGCGCCTTAGACCAACTCGGCCATCTCAACCTGTTTGTTAAAACTTCATTTTTTATTATAATTAAACAATGACTCTTTGAACAATTTGTGACAAAAAGTGATTCTACGACTGTCCAAAAGATCCCCAAGGCCCAATGGCATCACCTCAACTGCCGTACCTTCCAAAAACCCTTCAATTCGAATGTAAGTCCGCATCTGGTGAGCCACTCTTCAATGCAATAATTGTTTTTCTAGAAAAATATAATTTGAACCAAGAATGGTCCTAATGGAAAATATGGTGTGCTCTATTTAGGTGGTATGCGTTTAAATAGTTTGATGTGTAGAAGTATATGACTTTATCAAAATTTAAAATCGAACATTAATATCAATTTATTATCGATTAAAATGATATCTAAAACATTAATGAACGAGTGATATACTATTATTCTAATAAGAGTGAAACGTAAAAGAAAGTTTCAAGGACGACGAAAAAGTGAAAAGGGCGACGCCATCTCTATGACTCTGTCCCGGGAATTTCTGACAAAAGGGTAAGCAGACACGAGAAATGGCAATAAAAATAGAATGGAGACAACCGAGTTGGAACCCTGAGTTCATCTCCATATTTGGACTCGGGAATGATTCAGTGTACGAAGGTATCTCCATATTTGGACAGTTTCACTTTCACACTGACTCAGTGACTTCCATTCCAAAGCCCCCACTCACCATTTCAATGTACTTGGGAGCCCCCACGTATCAAATCCCCCTTTCCTCGATTGTCATTTGTCACGTGTTCCCCCCCCCCCCCCTTCCCTTTGTTCTTATCTTCAACCGATCATCCAAACCCGCCGTTTACCATTGCTGGATTCACCTTTTCTTTTCTCTTCTGATCTTCCCTTTCTTTCTTTCATTTTTTAAAAAAATCTTCCTTCTTGTTTGCCACCCGAGCTTGTGTGCATGTTGAATAAACTTTAAATGTTGCTTTTAGTGAGTCTTAAATTTAGAAGTTATGTGGAAAATAAAAGGTCAAGAGTCTTAGTAGATGAAATGCCAAAGGGTGATATAGGAGTTAGTGGTCTTTATGGTTTTTAATATAATTTATTGTGTTTAAGTTTTTTTAACATAACAAGTGCCTAGTGTCTATATAAAGGCATTGTTGATTTCATTTGAGATGTGGAATGAGTAGAAAAGATATAAAAGAGTAAAATAGTTATCCTGGTTATTTTGATTTAAGTTCTTCAAATTGGCATCAGAGTCAATGGCGAATGTAACGGGTCAAATGCCGCTACCACGACTAACGAAGATGAACTACGGAAACTGGAGCATTTAAATGAAAGCTCTTCTCGGATCTCAAGATGCGTGGGAGGTGGTCCAAGAAGGTTTCGAAGAACCAACAACTACCACGGGATATACAGCGGCTCAAACCAAGGCGTTGAAAGAGGCGCGATCGAAGGATAATGCGACACTATACATGTTGTTCCGAGCCGTTGATGAGTCGGGCTTTGAGAAGATTGCCGGTGCAACTACTTCAAAAGAAGCGTGGGACATTTTAGAAAAAGTGTTCAAAGGAGTCGATCGAGTCAAGCAAGTGCGTCTCCAAACTCTTCGTTGCGAGTTGGAGGGCATGAAGATGAAAGAGTTAGAAAGTGTATCCGACTACATCACGCGTGTACAAGCCGTGGTGAACCAACTCAATCGTAATGGTGAAACATTAACTGATGCGCGAGTTGTGGAGAAGATTTTGAGATCATTAACCGACAATTTTGAGAATGTTGTGTGCGCAATAGAAGAGTCAAAGGACCTTGCGACGCTCACAGTTGACGAGCTCACCGGTTCTCTCGAGGCACATGAACAACGTAAGAAGAAAAAGAAAGAGGAGACACTCGAGCAAGCACTTCAAACCAAGGCATCAATCAAAGACGAAAAGGTACTCTATTTTCAAAATTTTCGAGGTAGAGGGCGTGGTCGTGGAGGTCGTGGAAATGGTCGCGGTGGTCAAGGCGTTAGTCATGAAGGGTTCTATAATGAGAAGGGACAGTCGAGCCAACCAAATTGGCGTGGAAGAGGACGCGGTCGAGGAAGAGGCGGCCGATCAAACTATTCCAACATCGAGTGCTACAAGTGTTACAGGTATGGTCACTATGCGAAGGATTGCAATTCCGACAAATGTTATAATTGTGGTAAAGTAGGGAATTTTGCAAAAGATTGTCGAGTTGATAAAAAGGTGGAAGAAACAACCAACCTAGCCTTGGAAGACGAAGTGAATGAAGGCTTTCTCTTGATGGCTCAAAATGAAGTCAACGACAACAATGACACTCTGTGGTACCTCGACTCGGGCGCAAGCAACCATATGTGCGGTCATGAGCACCTATTCAAAGAGATGCAAAAGATTGAAGATGGCCATGTGTCATTTGGGGATGCATCAAAAGTGGAGGTCAAAGGCCGAGGTACAATTTGTTACTTACAAAAGGATGGCTTGATAGGGTCAATCCAAGATGTTTATTATGTACCAGATCTCAAGACCAATATTTTAAGTATGGGGCAACTCACGGAGAAAGGTTACTCGGTACTTTTGAAAGACCGGGTACTACACTTGAAGAACAAGCAAGGGCGTCTAGTTGCTCGAGTCGAGATGGGTAGAAATCGGATGTACAAACTGAATTTGAGAAGCTTGCGAGAAAAATGTTTGCGAGTCGACGTAGAAGACAAGGCATCGTTGTGGCATCTCCGCTTTGGTCACCTATATCATGGTGGTCTAAAAGAGTTAGCAAAGAAGAACATGGTGCACGGGCTGCCGGACATGGATTATGAGGGCAAATTTTGTGAAGCATGTGTGCTTAGCAAGCAAACGAGAATCTCGTTTCAAAAGAAGGCAGAATATCAAGCTAAACATCCTCTCGAGTTGATTCATACCGATATATGTGGACCAATCACCCCCGAATCTTTCAGCGGTAAAAGGTATTTCATTTCCTTTATCGATGATTTCTCACGAAAAACTTGGGTTTATTTTCTGAAAGAAAAATCTGAGGCATTTGAGGCGTTCAAAAAGTTCAAAGTGATGGTGGAGAAGGCAACATGTAGACACATCAAAGCCGTTCGATCCGATAGAGGTGGCGAGTATACTTCGACGGCTTTCATGGAGTATTGTGAGACGCAAGGCATAAGGAGATTTCTAACCGCACCATACTCTCCTCAACAAAACGGTGTGGCTGAGAGGAAGAACCGGACCATTCTAGACATGGTACGATCAATGCTCAAAAGCAAGAAAATGCTGAAGCAATTCTGGGCAGAAGCTGTGCAATGTGCAGTCTATGTGCAAAATCGATGTCCACATGTGAAGTTAGATGATCAAACACCACAAGAGGCATGGAGCGGACAAAAGCCGACAGTTTCCCATCTCAAAGTGTTCGGTAGTGTGGCTTATGCACACGTACCAGATCAACGAAGAACGAAGCTTGAAGACAAAAGCAAAAGGTATATTTTTATTGGGTATGATGAGAAGACAAAAGGGTACAAGCTACTCGATCCAATAAGCAAGAAGCTGACAGTGAGTCGTGATGTGCGAGTAAACGAAGCAAGCGAGTGGGACTGGAACAATTCGACAGAGGTTATTATTGAAGTTGGAGAATCATCAGTTGCTGCACCAACAAGCATACCAACAAACTCTGAAACTACCGATGATGAAGATGAACCACGACAACCCAAAATGCGAAGTTTGCAAGAATTGTATGATTCGACAAATGAGGTACACCTTGTATGTCTTTTGGTAGATGATGAAAATATCAGCTTTGAAGAGGCTTTGCGAGACAAGAAGTGGCAAACTGCCATGAATGAGGAGATTAAGGCGATTGACCGCAACAACACATGGGAGCTAACAGAATTGCCGAAAGGAAGTCAACCTATTGGTGTGAAGTGGGTGTTCAAGAAAAAGATGAATGCTCAAGGCGAGATAGAACGATACAAGGCGCGACTTGTTGCGAAGGGATACAAGCAAAAGGCAGGTATGGACTACGACGAGGTGTTTGCTCCCGTTGCAAGAATGGAGACAATCCGATTACTCATTTCACAAGCTGCTCAATTCAAATGGCCGATATTTCAAATGGATGTCAAGTCGGCATTCTTGAATGGTGTGCTTGAAGAAGATGTCTACATCGAACAACCACCCGGGTACATGAAAGTCGGAGAAGAGAAGAAGGTGTTAAAATTGAAGAAGGCGCTTTACGGGTTGAAGCAAGCACCGCGGGCATGGAATACACGCATCGATACATATTTCAAGGAGAACGAGTTCAAGCAATGTCCCTACGAGCATGCCCTTTACGTAAAGAAGAATGGAGGTAACATGTTATTTGTTGCTCTTTATGTCGATGACCTCATTTTTATGGGTAACAATGATGAGATGATAGAAGAGTTTAAGGGCACAATGACACAGGAATTTGAAATGACAGATTTGGGTTTGATGAAGTTCTTTCTTGGTTTGGAGGTTAGACAAGTAGAGACAAGTATTTTTTTATCACAGGAGACATATGCAAAAGAAATTTTGAAGAAGTACAAGATGGCAAATTGCAACCCGGTATCAACACCAATGGAACCAGGTGCAAAACTCTCGAAGTTCGATGGAGGAGAACGTGTCGATGCGAGTAGATACCGGAGTTTGGTTGGAAGCCTTCGCTATCTCACATGCACAAGGCCAGATCTTTCATTAAGTGTCGGCATTGTAAGTCGGTTCATGGAGGAGCCGGTTCATTCACATTGGAAGGCGATGAAGCGAATCCTACGGTACATCCAAGGAACGATGACACTCGGGTTGTTCTACTCGAAAGTAGAAGATTACAAATTGGTTGGGTACTCTGACAGCGATTGGTGCGGAGACATAGACGATCGAAAAAGCACATCGGGATATGTGTTCTTTATGGGAGATACTGCATTTACATGGCTTTCAAAGAAGCAACCGATCGTGACGCTCTCAACATGTGAAGCTGAATATGTGGCAGCATCTTGGTGTGTATGTCATGCGATATGGCTTAGAAATTTGTTGAGCAAGATGGAGCTAAAGCAACTAGGTGCAACCGTGATTCAAGTTGACAACAAATCAGCAATTGAGTTGGCAAAGAATCCGGTGAACCATGAAAGAAGCAAACACATCGACGTTCGTTTTCACTTTATCCGAGATCATGTGAAGGAAGGAAATGTGGAATTGGTGCATGTGGCGAGTCGAGATCAAGTTGCGGATATCTTCACAAAACCGCTACCGAAAGTACTTCTCGACAAATGCAAGAAGATGATTGGCATGATGGATGGTAGAAGCATTTAAGTTTATGGGGGAGTTTTGTTGAATAAACTTTAAATGTTGCTTTTAGTGAGTCTTAAATTTAGAAGTTATGTGGAAAATAAAAGGTCAAGAGTCTTAGTTGATGAAAGGCCAAAGGGTGATATAAGAGTTAGTGGTCTTTATGGTTTTTAATATAATTTATTGTGTTTAAGTTTTTTTAACATAACAAGTGCATAGTGTCTATATAAAGGCCTTGTTGATTTCATTTGAGATGTGGAATGAGTAGAAAAGATATAAAAGAGTAAAATAGTTATCCTGGTTATTTTGATTTAAGTTCTTCAAATTGGCATCAGAGTCAATGGCGAATGTAACGGGTCAAATGCCGCTACCACGACTAACGAAGACGAACTACGGAAACTGGAGCATTCAAATGAAAGCTCTTCTCGGATCTCAAGATGTGTGGGAGGTTGTCCAAGAAGGTTTCGAAGAACCAACAACTACCACGGGATATACAGCGGCTCAAACCAAGGCGTTGAAAGAGGCGCGATCGAAGGATAATGCGGCACTATACATGTTGTTCTGAGCCGTTGATGAGTCGGGCTTTGAGAAGATTGCCGGTGCAACTACTTCAAAAGAAGCGTGGGACATTTTAGAAAAAGTGTTCAAAGGAGTCGATCGAGTCAAGCAAGTGCGTCTCCAAACTCTTCGTTGCGAGTTGGAGGGCATGAAGATGAAAGAGTTAGAAAGTGTATCCGACTACATCACGCGTGTACAAGCCGTGGTGAACCAACTCAATCGTAATGGTGAAACATTAACTGATGCGCGAGTTGTGGAGAAGATTTTGAGATCATTAACCGACAATTTTGAGAATGTTGTGTGCGCAATAGAAGAGTCAAAGGACCTTGCGACGCTCACAGTTGACGAGCTCACCGGTTCTCTCGAGGCACATGAACAACGTAAGAAGAAAAAGAAAGAGGAGACACTCGAGCAAGCACTTCAAACCAAGGCATCAATCAAAGACGAAAAGGTACTCTATTTTCAAAATTTTCGAGGTAGAGGGCGTGGTCGTGGAGGTCGTGGAAATGGTCGCGGTGGTCAAGGCGTTAGTCATGAAGGGTTCTATAATGAGAAGGGACAGTCGAGCCAACCAAATTGGCGTGGAAGAGGACGCGGTCGAGGAAGAGGCGGCCGATCAAACTATTCCAACATCGAGTGCTACAAGTGTTACAGGTATGATCACTATGCGAAGGATTGCAATTCCGACAAATGTTATAATTGTGGTAAAGTGGGGAATTTTGCAAAAGATTGTCGAGTTGATAAAAAGGTGGAAGAAACAACCAACCTAGCCTTGGAAGACGAAGTGAATGAAGGCTTTCTCTTGATGGCTCAAAATGAAGTCAACGACAACAATGACACTCTGTGGTACCTCGACTCTGGCGCAAGCAACCATATGTGCGGTCATGAGCACCTATTCAAAGAGATGCAAAAGATTGAAGATGACCATGTGTCGTTTGGGGATGCATCAAAAGTGGAGGTCAAAGGCCGAGGTACAATTTGTTACTTACAAAAGGATGGCTTGATAGGGTCAATCCAAGATGTTTATTATGTACCAGATCTCAAGACCAATATTTTAAGTATGGGGCAACTCACGGAGAAAGGTTACTCGGTACTTTTGAAAGACCGGGTACTACACTTGAAGAACAAGCAAGGGCGTCTAGTTGCTCGAGTCGAGATGGGTAGAAATCGGATGTACAAACTGAATTTGAGAAGCTTGCGAGAAAAATGTTTGCGAGTCGACGTAGAAGACAAGGCATCGTTGTGGCATCTCCGCTTTGGTCACCTATATCATGGTGGTCTAAAAGAGTTAGCAAAGAAGAACATGGTGCACGGGCTGCCGGACATGGATTATGAGGGCAAATTTTGTGAAGCATGTGTGCTTAGCAAGCAAACGAGAATCTCGTTTCAAAAGAAGGCAGAATATCAAGCTAAACATCCTCTCGAGTTGATTCATACCGACATATGTGGACCAATCACCCCCGAATCTTTCAGCAGTAAAAGGTATTTCATTTCCTTTATCGATGATTTCTCACGAAAAACTTGGGTTTATTTTCTGAAAGAAAAATCTGAGGCATTTGAGGCGTTCAAAAAGTTCAAAGTGATGGTGGAGAAGGCAACATGTAGACACATCAAAGCCGTTCGATCCGATAGAGGTGGCGAGTATACTTCGACGGCTTTCATAGAGTATTGTGAGACGCAAGGCATAAGGAGATTTCTAACCGCACCATACTCTCCTCAACAAAACGGTGTGGCTGAGAGGAAGAACCGGACCATTCTAGACATGGTACGATCAATGCTCAAAAGCAAGAAAATGCTGAAGCAATTCTGGGCAGAAGTTGTGCAATGTGCAGTCTATGTGCAAAATCGATGTCCACATGTGAAGTTAGATGATCAAACACCACAAGAGGCATGGAGCGGACAAAAGCCGACAGTTTCCCATCTCAAAGTGTTCGGTAGTGTGGCTTATGCACACGTACCGGATCAACGAAGAACGAAGCTTGAAGACAAAAGCAAAAGGTATATTTTTATTGGGTATGATGAGAAGACAAAAGGGTACAAGCTACTCGATCCAATAAGCAAGAAGGTGACAGTGAGTCGTGATGTGCGAGTAAACGAAGCAAGCGAGTGGGACTGGAACAATTCGACAGATGTTATTATTGAAGTTGGAGAATCATCAGTTGCTGCACCAACAAGCATACCAACAAACTCTGAAACTACCGATGATGAAGATGAACCACGACAACCCAAAATGCGAAGTTTGCAAGAATTGTATGATTCGACAAATGAGGTACACCTTGTATGTCTTTTGGTAGATGATGAAAATATCAGCTTTGAAGAGGCTTTGCGAGACAAGAAGTGGCAAACTGCCATGAATGAGGAGATTAAGGCGATTGACCGCAACAACACATGGGAGCTAACAGAATTGCCGAAAGGAAGTCAACCTATTGCTGTGAAGTGGGTGTTCAAGAAAAAGATGAATGCTCAAGGCGAGATAGAACGATACAAGGCGCGACTTGTTGCGAAGGGATACAAGCAAAAGGCAGGTATGGACTACGACGAGGTGTTTACTCCCGTTGCAAGAATGGAGACAATCCGATTACTCATTTCACAAGCTACTCAATTCAAATGGCCGATATTTCAAATGGATGTCAAGTCGGCATTCTTGAATGGTGTGCTTGAAGAAGATGTCTACATCGAACAACCACCCGGGTACATGAAAGTCGGAAAAGAGAAGAAGGTGTTAAAATTGAAAAAGGCGCTTTACGGGTTGAAGCAAGCACCGCGGGCATGGAATACACGCATCGATACATATTTCAAGGAGAACGGGTTCAAGCAATGTCCCTACGAGCATGCCCTTTACGTAAAGAAGAATGGAGGTAACATGTTATTTGTTGCTCTTTATGTCGATGACCTCATTTTTATGGGTAACAATGATGAGATGATAGAAGAGTTTAAGGGCACAATGACACAGGAATTTGAAATGACAGATTTGGGTTTGATGAAGTTCTTTCTTGGTTTGGAGGTTAGACAAGTAGAGACAGGTATTTTTTTATCACAGGAGACATATGCAAAAGAAATTTTGAAGAAGTACAAGATGGCAAATTGCAACCCGGTATCAACACCAATGGAACCAGGTGCAAAACTCTCGAAGTTCGATGGAGGAGAACGTGTCGATGCGAGTAGATACCGGAGTTTGGTTGGAAGCCTTCGCTATCTCACATGCACAAGGCCAGATCTTTCATTAAGTGTCGGCATTGTA
Source organism: Hibiscus tridactylites (assembly GCA_958450335.1). Lineage (NCBI taxonomy): Eukaryota > Viridiplantae > Streptophyta > Magnoliopsida > Malvales > Malvaceae > Hibiscus > Hibiscus tridactylites. The sequence goes on from OY288282.1 coordinate 77,993,397, forward strand.
AGTCGGTTCATGGAGGAGCCGGTTCATTCACATTGGAAGGCGATGAAGCGAATCCTACGGTACATCCAAGGAACGATGACACTCGGGTTGTTCTACTCGAAAGTAGAAGATTACAAATTGGTTGGGTACTCTGACAGCGATTGGTGCGGAGACATAGACGATCAAAAAAGCACATCGGGATATGTGTTCTTTATGGGAGATACTGCATTTACATGGCTTTCAAAGAAGCAACCGATCGTGACGCTCTCAACATGTGAAGCTGAATATGTGGCAGCATCTTGGTGTGTATGTCATGCGATATGGCTTAGAAATTTGTTGAGCAAGATGGAGCTAAAGCAACTAGGTGCAACCGTGATTCAAGTTGACAACAAATCAGCAATTGAGTTGGCAAAGAATCCGGTGAACCATGAAAGAAGCAAACACATCGACGTTCGTTTTCACTTTATCCGAGATCATGTGAAGGAAGGAAATGTGGAATTGGTGCATGTGGCGAGTCGAGATCAAGTTGCGGATATCTTCACAAAACCGCTACCGAAAGTACTTCTCGACAAATGCAAGAAGATGATTGGCATGATGGATGGTAGAAGCATTTAAGTTTATGGGGGAGTTTTGTTGAATAAACTTTAAATGTTGCTTTTAGTGAGTCTTAAATTTAGAAGTTATGTGGAAAATAAAAGGTCAAGAGTCTTAGTAGATGAAAGGCCAAAGGGTGATATAGGAGTTAGTGGTCTTTATGATTTTTAATATAATTTATTGTGTTTAAGTTTTTTTAACATATCAAGTGCCTAGTGTCTATATAAAGGCCTTGTTGATTTCATTTGAGATGTGGAATGAGTAGAAAAGATATAAAAGAGTAAAATAGTTATCCTTGTTATTTTGATTTAAGTTCTTCAGTGCAGACAAGAGTTAAGGCCAAGTGTGTCCATGAGAAATGACAGTGAGCTTTGCTGTCGACACGGGCAAACAGGGTCTCCATGCCAAGTATCGTCCCAAATCCATATTAAGACACGTTTCCGTCAAGCTTAATTAGTAATTACCGTAACTGGAGCTCTTGTCTCCCTTTACTGTCATATAAATACCATCGCCCCCCATTTCAGACAATGTGCTTACTGCTTATCATTCACTTTCCTCATTATTTTTATACTTTCCTCTGGTGTGATCTGTTGGAACAATGTCAACATCACTCATGGGTGGGTTTGGTGAGCGAAAACAAACCAAGAAGCCTGCACAAGCAAGCTCGAGAAAAGGGTGCATGAGAGGGAAGGGAGGTCCGGAGAATGCTCTCTGCACTTACAAAGGTGTCAGGCAAAGAACCTGGGGTAAATGGGTGGCTGAAATCCGCGAACCCAACCGTGGCGCTCGTCTTTGGCTAGGCACTTTCGATACCTCTCATGAAGCTGCAATGGCTTATGATGCTGCCGCCCGTAAACTCTACGGCTCGGAAGCCAAACTCAACTTGCCAGAATTCTGTCCCAGCCCTCGGTATTCACAAACTTCAGTCAACACTCAGGTACCTGCCACCAGGAGTCATCCTCATAACGTGTATAATCCAGGTATGGGTTCATCAAATATCCCAATTATCACCAGATCCAACGATGTACAACCTGTGTACAACGACCCGGTCATGTCTTTCCCCAACGAGAACTTTGATTCTCAACGGAACCTGGCGGAGAACAATAAAAAATTAGTGCAAAATGAAGATGGAACTAGTGGGTTTTGGGAAAATATGTGTGTAAACTTGCCTGTTTTAGATGAATCGATTTGGGCTGAAGCTGCTATCTCATTAGATTTTCCGGTGATGGATGATCCTGGCAGTTTTGCTGGCCACCTTGTGGATGCAACTGGCTGGGATGTCTTGCAATCATAGTACTGTGTTGCAGTCACGGTGTCTGCGGTGATTATGGTGCTGAGTACGTAACATATAATGGCTCAGACAAAAAAATCACAAATATTTCTAAATTTAGGAATGTGATAATATGGTTTGATGAGCTTAAAAATCGCTATGACGCGACTATTAACAGCCGCAATGCTTGCAATCCCCATGCTGCATCTAAACCAAAGTTAGATGTTAGCCTACGAGGAAACGTGAAACAGCATATACATAGAGAATTAGAAATAGCCGAATAGGTTGCCTATATAAGTGTGTGTATAGAATTATAAATGTTGTTTCCTTCTTAAAATCTACAGTCTATACTCTTGTAGTAATAGCCATGAATACCACAATATTTTCTGGGTTTGTCGTGGCGTTATTTCCCTTTTCCTTTTCCAGTTTACGTTTCTGTGTAACGTGCTGTTCTAGCCGGCTTTTATATGTCAAAGCTTATAAATTTTGTATATAATCAACGCTTTGGAAGATTCTAGAAGACTCTAAAAGATTCTGAAACATTCTAAAAGAACCTGGAACATGTTGGAAGCATCTAGAACATTCTACAAGTATCTAGAATGTTATAGAAGATCCAGAATGTTATAGAAGATCCTGGAAGACTATAGAAGAATCGAGACTACTCTAAAAATGTCTGAATCTCTCTAGAAGGTTGTGGATGATTAGAGATTTGTATAGATAAGAGTAGAACTATGAGGTTCTCTAGAACACTTTATATAATTAGGGACATGTATAGAGTTCTCTAGAACATTATGGGTCTTTTAGATATTTTGGGAGGCAAAATGCCAACCGTTAGATCAATTAAATCTCCACCGTCCATTGAGGAGGTTGGAGATTATAAATAAGCTAGTTTGGCTCATTTGTAAAACATCTCAGAAATCCTACAAGTTCTCTCTCTTGTAAAGCTTTCTCCAAGCTAATAAAGCTTCCTTTCCTAAGTTCTCACTAATTTAGCCATATCATTGCGCGAGTAAGGCTTACTAGCATTGTGTCAAGAGTACTAGTGCCGCACGAATTGAGCTTGAGAGAATAAGTTTGTGACAACTTGCTGTCCTAGCCTGCTTTTATATGTCAAAACTTAAAAGTTTTGTATATAATCAATTCAAAAGTTTTCAATAAAAATTACAAAGGAAAGTAAAAACAAGTCTACCAGTGTTTGGTAAGAAACGTCAGCCATTGCGCTTGATAATCTTTGCGGCCCTTGTCAGGAAGCACAGTTTTTTCAAGTACATCTTTTTCGTTTCATCTTTTTTCTGGTATGTACAATGAAAAAAGACATCTCTTTGGTTTTTCCTTTTCCAAAACTACAAACTTGTGTTCACACGCATGTTACAATTTAAATACTACTAAGTTGAATTGAATGATCGATTCATATGAAGCTACAAAAGATTTTCGAAAGGAAAGTGGTTCCAATATCCGTTGTCAAACCAGAAAGAATCAGCTTCGACTGCAAATTCATCTTAATTTCGGTGCCAACTGAGGTAGGCAATATATGTGTTCTGTTCTTGATATCGAATATTCCACGACCAAAACTGGCCTCCCAATAGGCAGAGAAACATCGTTGTGGCTCCACCATGCTGCTTAATCAAGAGACAATGCTCATCTTTTAGCCATTTGTATAGTGGGGTGGATTTTCTTGTTTAAATCAAAATAGAAAATCAGTTGTGCAAGCAGAGCCGTCCCTGGGCCTGGGCGAGAGGGGCAACCGTCCAGGGCCCCAGGGCCCACCGGCTATTTGACAAACAATGGGCTTAATTGTTGGAGGCCTCCAGCTCCAATTTATAGTGACCGTTATAACTAACGGTATAATTAATATATTTATTAGTTTCTATAAATTATAAATAATAGGTTGTAGGTAGAGTATTCTACATATGGAAAGAAAGAGAAAATGAAAGTAAAAAGCACTCTTACATTTATTTACTTAAGTTCAAAAACAACCGTTAATATTTACAGTGGGCCCACTGCTATAATTAGTACTTGTTAAGTTTTAATTAGTTTAGGTATTAATATATTTTAAGGTCATAATTAAGATTTAATAATAGTTTATTTTTTAAAAAATAATAAAATAAAAATTTCAAATACACCTATAAATAATCTTTACATTGTTTGTTCTTGACATCTCAATTTTCATTCATTTTCTCTCTATCTTATTAATACTCCAAGAAAGCAAGAACTCATCCATTCAAGGAGATTACGGTTTATAAGATTTACTGTTGATATACTACAACCACAATTGAGACAGAGCTTCAACGACAAAGACTCAGGTGCTATCATTATATACTTTTTTATAATTTTTGATAGTAAAATGTCGACTCGAAAACATGCTTCCGGTAGTGAAAAAAGAAAAAAACAAAAACGAGCACAAGAATTAATAGAATCACAAAAGGGAGCTTTAGATAATTTTTTTCCTAAACAAGTAGAACCTTTAGATGGTGATGGGTTGGGCACAAATGAAAATAATATTGAACATTCTACTAAAAATTTAAATGACGAAAATTTCCTTAATGGCGATACTACTAATTTGAGTAATAATGATACTACTAATTTAAATAATGAACATAATAATGTACTTGATGGGTCAAATGTTGATGTTGCCATTGATGAACATATAATTCCTCATTTCGATATCTATGATCCTAGAAATTGGGGTGTTCTTAATTCTAAAACTAGAGATATTTTGATTGAAAAAGGCCCCATTAGAGAATTGAATCTTACATTTCCTAAGGATAGTCTTTCTAGACATTTTTCATACTCTTATTTTTCTAGAAAGTTGAGCAATGGAGAAACTCTTGATAGAAAATGGTTAGTTTACTCTAGACATGTGAATAAAGTATATTGTTTTTGTTGTAAATTGTTCACTTCTCAAAATAACATAAGTCTTTTAGCAAATGATGGAATGGATGATTGGAAACATTTGAGTGAGAGGCTCAAACAACATGAGAATAGTGTTGAGCATATGACTAATATGAATACTTGGAATGAAACAAGAATAAGATTAGAAAAGAATAAAGGTATTGATAAAGATTTGCAAGAAGGAATTTCAAAAGAAAAAGAACGTTGGAGACAAGTTTTAATAAGAATTATATCCGTTGTTAAATGTCTTGCCAAAAATAATTTAGCTTTTCGTGGATGTAGTGGAAAACTTTATGAAGATAGTAATAGTAATTTTTTAGGTTTAATTGAAATGATAGCCGAATTTGATTTAGTAATGCAAGATCATGTTACACGTATCCAAAGCCAATAAATTCACTATCACTACCTTGGTCCTAAAATTCAAAATGAGTTGATTTCACTTTTGGCCCATGGTGTTAGAACTTCTATAATAAGGATCATTAAAGAGGCAAAATATTTTTCTATTATTCTTGATTGTACCCCAGATGTGAGCCATCAAGAACAAATGAGTTTGATAGTACGATGTGTTAGTGTGACAAATAATGAAATAAAAATAGATGAGTTTTTTTTAGAGTTCCTAAATGTAAATGATACAACTAGATTGAGACTTTTTAATGAATTATTAGGTGTATGCAAGTCACTTGATTTAGATGTCAATGATATTAGGGGTCAAGGTTATGACAATGGTTCTAATATGAAAGGAAAACATCAAGGGGTTCAAAAGAGATTACTTGAAATAAATCCGAGGGCTTTATATATGCCATGTGCTTGCCATACTCTTAATCTCACTATATCGGATATGGCACATTCTTGTGTAAAAGCTATTTCTTTTTTTGGAATTGTTCAACGTATATACACATTATTTGCAAGTTCTACAAAAAAATGGAAGATTTTAGTTGATAATGTTAAGGGTTTTACAGTGAAATCTTTGTGTAATACTCGATGGGAGAGTCGAATAAAAAGCGTTAAAGCTATTAGATTTCAAGCACCTCAAATAAAATTAGCTTTGTTAGTATTATATAATTCTAGTTGTGAAGATGCCAAGACAAAAAGTGAAGCGAAAAGTTTAGCTAATTCTCTTATAAGTTTTGAATTCTTACTTAGTTTGGTGATTTGGTATGAAATTTTATTTACTATTAATAAGGTGAGTAAGAAATTACAATCTAAATCTATGTGCATTAGAACTACAATTAATGAAGTAAAAAATGTAATGTTATTCTTTGAAAAATATAGAAATGAAGGGTTTGAGTCTTGTATAGATATTGCCAAAAGCCTTGCACTTGAAATGAATATAGAGCCAATACTTCCAACAAAACGTCATGTGTTTAGAAAAAAAAAATAATTTGACGAGAATGGTGATGGAGAAGAAGTACAATTACCCGAAGAATCTTTTAGAATCAATTATTTTCTTGTGGTTGTTGATTTGGCTATAACTTCTTTGAAAAATAGATTTGGACAATTGGGGTTGTTTGACAATATTTTTGGGTTTTTATTTGATTTCAAAATATTAAAATCTTTGAGTAATGATGAATTAAAAAAGTCTTGCACAAATTTTAGGATTGTTTTTTCTCATAATGATTTGTCTGATATTGACGCAGATGATCTTTTTTCAGAATTGAAAGTGTTGCAAGTGACTTTACCAAATGATTTAATGTCGGCATTGGAGATTCTCAAGTTTGTCAAAGTTGTGGATTGTTATCCAAATGTTTCAATTGCTTATCGAATCCTTTTAACCATGCCAGTGACAGTTGCATCTGCTGAAAGAAGTTTTTCGAAGTTAAAATTGTTGAAAACCTACTTGAGATCGTCAATGTCGCAAGAAAGGTTACATGGTCTAGCCATTTTATGTATTGAAAAAAATATGTTAGATCATATTGATGTAGACACTATTATTAGTGATTTTGCATCTAGAAATGCTCGTAGAAATTGTTTTGTATGAGTATTTGGGTGTTTAATAAATTTTTTTGATGTTTTCCATTTCAATTATGGTGTATTTATTAGATAATTTATTGAGTGTAATAAAATATAATTTACAATTAAATTAATTTATTTTTATGCTTTTGAAATTTATTTTTTTAATACATATTATTAAGGGTCTAATTTTTAAATTCGTCCTTGGGCCACCATAATCTCAGTAACGGCTCTGTGTGTAAAACAAAAATAACTGTACTCAGCGACTTCTGTATTTCATATTATATTCTTCACTGCAATCATTTTGTTTGCTTTATATTCAATCCACGTAATAATTTTCATTCATAGGTGATGTCATGTGCTTACCATAGCTGAATAATGAATATGACCATATGGCACATAAAATCGGTGGCTTAAAGGGTGTAGTTTTTTCCTGCGACATAAACCAAAATTATTCGGTTGTTTAGGACATTCAATGTCAAGCGAGTCAATATTTTTGGTAAAATTTTGCTTCAATACATGGAAGCAGATTAGAATCAAATGGTTGAAGTTTTGATAAAAGCAAAGAGATGGAAGATGAATAGTGTAGTTGCAGTAAGCGAGAAAAGATCAGATAAACCACATTCAAGTTGAGGATCCAAATCCAAAGCTGATTCATAATGGGTGAGTGTAACACTTGAATCATGTGTTAGACCAAGATCCCCTGTCCCATACCCATAATATAGAGACAATGTTTGGCTGTTCTCCATGTCCCAATCACCACCGGCTTGGTTAGTGGTTATTCCATTTTCGGCCATTTATTCCCAATGCCTTATATTTACGGGAAGTAAAAATTGCAGGTTTTGCAATGAATAAAAACACCTTTGTTCTGTGAAGAATCTGTGATGTAATAATACAACGGCTTAGCCCTCCTTAGTTAACAAAACACACACACGCCTTGAATGATATAATTAGGCAGACTAGCTAAAGCAATGCAAGGCAAAATCATATGCCGGCTACAGATAATTCTTCCGACTCTGAAACTCTCCAATATCTATTCTTCAACCATAGTGAATCGGCTTCCACAGCGTAACCATCTTGATTTCGATGCCAGCCAAAATAAGCGTGAGTACTGTTCTTTATATCCAATATTCCATGGCCAAAACTGGCTTCACGATAAGCCGAGTAGCTTGGTTGTGGCTCCGTCATCCTGTTCAAATTAAGACCAACACTGATGAATGATCACAATCACATAGAGAACTTCGATTCAAGGGGACAAATCTTGAAAACCAGATTGCATACTCTGTCACTAATCCTTCCAGATTTCCTCCATCTCCAATGGTTATGTACACCGGAGCAGATGGATCCTTGACGGGAGTGCACAATCCATTAACAATATTATACGCAATGTTTGATATGCGTTCCTGAAGCGCACATTATCAAATCAAAGCAATGTAAGTGCGAAACATGGATATAGAATCACAGATAGAACCATCGAGTGTTTAAAGGCTAAAGGACCTTTATGAAACTATAATAGCTTGCCAAGTTACCTTTACTAGTAAAATTATTTATCAAAGAGTATGATCTTACAGATCTTTCATAGGCATGGACGTGTCCAGAAAAAACAACATCAACCTTGTACTCCACGAACCATGGCTCATACATTACTCTCATGGTCTCCCCCTCCATATAATGATGTACATAACTGCTGTAAAAAGGACAATGCATAAGAACAATGAGCCATGGTGTTTCTGTCATGTTCACTTTCAGAAACTCCTTTTCAAGCCATTTGTATTGAGGTGTAGATTTCCCTGCAATAAACATTTTCAGTTGACCATTGAGATATTTCCGGATTTCGTCTGCTACATGCATACAAACAATTAAAACTTGATAAGTAAACCTTATCTTCAACATGTCAAGGAATTAGAGGAAGAAAACTATCAACTGACCTTTTCTCGTGAAGTTTATTCCGCTGAAGTAATAAGGTGAATCACCAGAAGTTCTAGTGAAAATTCTAGTAATATTGAGTGCCATATGCTAATCGTATAATTATTTGCAGGTGTATAAAGTTTCACAAGCATAAATAATGAGGAGCCACTACAAAATGATTCCCATTGAACATGTGGAAAATAGATATCAACCTAAATCAAGTCAATAGTTAATAGATTGCTACACATATTTGACAACCCACATATAAATTAAATAGCAAGCTTAATACCATAAGCCGAGTAAGAAGACAAGACAATGATATATGCTGAAGCTCTCTTGATGGAGTACCATAGAGGCGATGTACTCCCTGATGCTCTATAGGGTACATGACAACGGTGTACGTATGGCTTAAAAGGTATATCTTCTCCCTGAAATAAAATCTCCAATGCTTAAGAAATTCACTTCTGCTAATCATGGCTCTGGTATAAGTAAAGACAAGCATTAATTAAAAGATCAAGGAAAAGAACTCTAGTCAACAAGTTCAATGCATTGAGTCATAGGAAAGTTCAACGAGGGAATACAGATATGTGCCTACTATTTCAGGAACAAAATCAATTTCATGGTTTCCAGCAGTCCATATCCAAGGTTGATACGCAACATTTCGCTCAATAAACCTTCCCCAAGTATCCCATCTCGTGTTGTCATGAAATGGGTAGGCATCTGCATAAGATAGGTCTCCCACAAATAATAGTGCATGTCCCTTTGAAGGGTTTAACTCATAATGAGTAACTGTGCTATTTGAATCATGAGTTTGTCCCAGATCACCTGCTCAGAAGCTCATCAATGTAAGACCAAAAATACATAGCATCCCTCAATGATGAAATTTCGAATGCAAAAATCAATCGAACGAGATACTTTATGGCTTAAGTCCTTCCTACAAAATCATGAACAATACCTATGAGACCAAAAGTGTATGGTACGTCAGGGCCAACTGCAGGGGGAGTTACAAACCAGAAACGTCTCGACGACTTTCCGAACCCAACCTCATAATAATACTTGGTATCAAACTGCAAAGGTAGCTCAGATTAGGTCCATCAGAAGTAGAATCGAATATATTTTCATGGCATGGATTTTGAACTACTCTTTATAATGAAAAGAATGCCTGAAAAACTAAGTTAGCCAGCATAAACAAGCCACAAGCAGTACAAACCTCCAAATCCCTGATGGTGCAATGATGAATGTAACCAGAAGTGTAATTGAATTACTTGTAAGTAAGAACAGTGCCTTGTGCACTATTTTTGAGTTCACTGTTTTCAGCCCAGTAACGGACAGAACTTGAACCAGGTTCATCTGGAGTAACCCAAGAGACGATCACAGCTTTACCCAAATGGTCCCCTTGTGTTATATGAACCTTCAATTACATCATCAAACAACATATTATTACAAGCAAGCAAGCTCTCTTTCCAAATTTTTCCCAGTGTTGAAATATAAACAATATAAACATAAGATGCTGTTCGAAATAAAGTTATTCCCTTTCAAGATAATCAGAGATAAATCGTTTCTAAAACTGTTCAAATCAAACCACATCAATGATTATGTAGAAATGAATATGGAATAGGAAAAAACAAAAGCACACCTGTTGGGGAGCATTGTAACCTGGAGGCACCCGAAACACATCGCTGTTCAATGGCATATCACGAGACAATTGATCATTCCTCACGAAACTGTTGGTTCTTCCACCATTGCAAACCTCGGTTACACTTAAAATAAAGCTCACCGCAAAGACCAACGCCAGACCAAAACAATCCCACCTCACAGAAACCATCTCTAATTCCAAATCAGTGTTTCACCAGAAACTGCAAAAAGACTCGGACAGTGGAAACTAGAAGGATCTGTATTCTCCAACGATTATAGAACAAATGGCGATGGGAATATTCAAAGGTTGATACTTGATACCTATCCAAAAGTACTTGTCATTTATTTTCCGTGCACCTCCGCTGAACAGATTTTAGTTTTGGATATCGACAGACCGAGACTGGGAGTTGATTCCCTAATAGATGCTTACAATTACAAAACACGAATGCTTGTATCATGTGCACAGCTGACAGAACTGAGTTTGGTCTGTTGTTGTACTTCATTCAAGGTTTGGACCGTTTGGTAGGCGGAAGCCATCCAATTAAATTGGTTCAAAAATGGAATATCCATTCTTTGGGTCCGAATATATTGGTGAGTGCGTTCACGGCAAACCCAAAAACATTTACTTTAGTCTTTATCCCTCCTTTTTTCTGAATACTGGCGTTAAGTTTTTGAATTTACCGACTACAAAATTTATATCGATGAGCCATACCAATATAGAGCCCAATTTCATTTAGTTATTGTACGGGTATATGCAAGAAGAGGGATGCTCCAACCCAATCTGGATAGTGGCCTAAACCCAAATTAGTTGACCCATCTTGGATCTGCTAGTGTCATCTAAAAGGCGAACGTTTTTTTTATAATACATGTTCAAAATTCGTGACTCTCTTTTCAAGTCTCTAAACTTTGAACTCGGGTTCACACCTTTAAGAGTTAAGAGTACAATTTACCTTGTTATTGAACCTAACTTTAAAAGGCGTGCTTTTGTCTTCACTAGATTCAGAATCGGATATGCAAGCCAGCAACCTTTTCACTTTATATTTATTCATGTACATATGTAATTACATTAGCACTCAAACTTCACGTTTTATCTAACATGAATTTCTCACTGGGTTACTAAAGATTCAATATACCCCCATGTAACAAAGATTTCATTGTTATGTAGAGAGAAATGTCGGTATAGTTCAATTAGCTGCTAAAGACATCTTGTTGAGATTTTTAACCAATTAAACTACCTCGTTTTTTTTTCCGTTACTAAACCAATAACATTATTAATTTCAAAATCAGCACATGCATATGCATGTATCTCACCATCTTTTGTCAAAGAGAAGTTAGTATAGATAAGTGACATGCGTCGTATAGTGTCAAAAATAAAACCTTAAACTCAAATAAATAAGATTTAAAATAGTATAGCGAGAGTAAGGGTCGATCCGTAGGGAATAGGAACTCTAACACCTTTCGTTCTGATTTAGACCAATAACTTGTAGAAAATAAAGAGGGATTTTAGAGAAGTGATTTGAATGAGAAAAATAATAAGAACGTAAAAATAAATATTGAAAATGAATTATAAATTAAAATAGCCTCAAGCCACGCTTTGCCACGACATCTTCGATCATTGAAGTTGATTTTTCTTTGACTTTCCTGCAAGTTACAGTCTACAAGGCTCAACCCTTGTAACTTACTTCTCGTTGGTAAATTCGACTCCTAGGGCAATCCTTGAAGTCAAACTTTAGTGAATTAGCTACGGCAATCGATGCTAACTCAAATCTGAGTTAGTGCTGGAGAAGCCCGTGCTCGGATAATCGTCTCGATGAGAATTGTTTCCGATTTTGATTCCCCTTAGTGGACCGCCACTAAGTTTGTTCTTAGGGAGTTGAATCGGCTACAAGTTTTTCCTCGTCCCCAACGATGGATCTAAACCGCTTCAACCCGATGCGCGCTCTCGGAATGAAACAATTGCGATGCCTAAAGATTAAACAAAGGAAAAAACCATACTTAATTAAACAAAGGAAAAAATGGAAAAAAATGGAGAACTCTTTATTAATCTCAACGAAGAAGAGAACAATGGAATGATTGATGATTTAATTCACCCCCAAAGTGGGGTATTTATAGTAGTTGAAAACCCTAAAAACCTAAGATGATAAATCCTAAATTTAAATAAAATTACATAAGATAAATATCCAAGTTTTGAAATTTAAAATAAAAATCGGATGATAAGCTATCTTGGTAATTGGACTGATAAGTTATTAGAGTTGCTGACGTCATCTTCTAGAAGGTGCTGACGTGGCACCCAGTCAGCATTCATGCCCTGGTTCATGCCCATGAATCTGCCCACGACGCCAGTATTTTCTGCAGCATTCCAACTTATTTTCAGCATTACGTAACCTGCACGAGAACAACATAAAAATAGCCCAATTAAGTCCTTCAAACATATATTCGATCAAAATAAGGACTAAAAATATAACCAAAATAAATACTTATCAAATTCCCCCTCACTTATCCGATGTTTGTCCTCAAGTATCTCAAAATTAAATAAACTTAAGTTCAAGCTTTCATCCTTAATTTCACGAAGTCTCAAAAGGGTTTCAATATGATTAAGCATCTAAATATGAAAGAAAACTAAGGAGCAAAAATAGATAGATGGCAAGATTAATAATTTAAAGCAAAAACGACATTCTAAAACTCTACTAACATCAATGATGCAAACCAAGTACCCTCACAAGGAATCGCCCATGTCACTCAAAGTGTTTAAGGGTAGAGAAAATCACTCGAGCCAAAGCTAATTAGAGCATAACCATAAGCTTGTGTTTAAATCTAATCTCCACTGCTAACATGAATATGATGCAAAAATCAAGAGGTCTTAAAGAAGGGTTGTAATGGGGCTAAGGTAAAGGTAGGATAAAGGCTGAAAATAAGGGTTAAAATTCAAGACAAAAAATTCATCCCAAAATATATTCGAAACTGTTTTTGCAGTGTATTATTTTTTTTTCGAACTACACTATTTTTTTCTGTTTTTTTTTTCTGCAGACTCGAACAATTTCCTGCACTTTTTTTCTGTACTGCATATTTGAACAGTTCTGCACAGTATATTCGAACAATTCTGCACAGTTTTTTTCTGCACAGTATATTTTCTGCTGCTGCACTACACTTATTCGAATCTGTTTTTTTAAGACGATTTTTTTGTCTTGAAAAAGGGGACAAAAGTAATGAAATTTAGAGGAAAAAATGGATTAGGCTTAAAAATGTGGTGATCAAGAAAAAAAAGGTCAAGGCTCAAAAATTGGTTCACTAGGGGAAATTAATTAAAGGGTAGACAATTTATTTGGGAAGATAAATGGTTAAAACCTAGTGCCTCTATCATATTTTAGCATCATAATCAATCAACGTAATCTCAAAAAGAATTTAAAAACAAGTTCTAGAATGCAACTAATTTAGCTAGGCACACTCAAAGAAACAAAGAGCAAATATCATGCATGCTCTTTAGGCTAAAAAACTCACAAATATGTCTTGTGTACTTAGGTAAGCATCATGTGAATTAATAGAGAAAGAAAATGTCATATAAAAGATTTTAATCAAAAATTAATCATGCCAAAAATCTACAATGCAACCTAGAATTTTCTAACAAGATAGATACAAAGTCATATGAAAACATTGAGACAAGGCAAAACTAAGAATTAAACGAAGAACTTTAAATTAATAAAATCAAGATTTCAAGCGAACAACCAAGACGAATAAGCAAGATAAAAATTGATAAGCATATCTCCCTCCCCCTCACTTAGATGCATTTTGTCCCAAAATGAAAATTTAAAAGTAAAAAGAGAGGAGGAGGAAACTCCCTAAATGATGGTGGCTGGGATGGTGGGCGTGACGAATGGTGGTGCAGTGGTGCATGGTCGTCGGGGTGGGGGTGGTGTTTGGGATAATTGGAGGCTCGGGATGTGGAGTGGTGTTGTGTGACGGCTGTGGCTGCTGAAGGAGATAAAATAAATAGAAAAAAGGGTGTAGCAAAAGGCTGCGGCTGGGGAGAGAAACAAAATAAAGAAAAAGGTTTAAGGGGGTGATTGGGTGTTTGACCGGGTAGGAATTTGTGTAGGTGGGGTCCACGGGTATTTTAATTGGGTTTAGAGTGTGGTTAAAATATGGGTTTGATTGGGTGAAAAAGGGATAAAAAATCCGAAATTTAAATTGAAAAATTGGCCCACAAAATTTTGATAACTTCTCATCCCTTTATTCGATCTAAATTATCTGCAAATAAAATAAATAAGAGATCAGATAAAATAAAATTCAAAATAAATTTAAAAAGATAAAATAATTAAAATGAGATAATAAAAATAAATTCAAAAAGAGATAAGAAAATAAATTCAAAATAAATACGAAAAAATAATAAAAAAATTTGAAAAAAAATAAAAGGATAAAATCAAAATTTAAAATTTAAAATAAGATTTCGACTTTATTTTTTATTATTTTATCTCTTTTTTTTAATTCTTTTTACTATATTTTTTTATTTTAACTAAAGATAAAATTCAAATTAAACTATGGCAGATTAAAATGGAATAAAATAAAATAAATAAAATAAAGAAAGTAAAAAAATAATAAAAAATAATTAAAGTAAAAAGAAGAAAAGAAATGGGTTGCCTCCCATCTAGCGCTTGTTTATCGTCATTAGCTCGACGACCTGGTTCAGACTACAGGCATTGCGACAAATACTTCTTCCAGTTCTTGCGCTTTATCCAACTGAGTATTTCCCTACGAGAAATTTTGCGATTATGGGGTTTTTTTACTGGAAAAAATTTTCTTTCACTCTTCCATTTGTCTGGAAGTAATTTTAATTCCAAATTCAATCCCTGCAAAATGAAAGAAAACATTTTAGATTTCAATGGAGTTAGGCGTAAATCAGAATGAACAGAAGAAACATTTTTCAACTCCTTAATTCCTTTGTCGTGATCCTTCAAGTCCCTACATGAATCATCAACAGATTTAGATTCTATAAATTCTTCAACGGCGGGCTCAATAACATCTATAAAATTTATACTAGCAACATTATCATGATGTCGCATCGCTTTGTAAACATCAAATTTTACCACCTCGCCATCGAACTCCATTGTAAGGATCCCGCTTCTCACATCGATTTTCGTATTTACAGTACTTAAAAATGGACGACCAAGGAGGATTTCGGAAGAATTATTAGTCCGATCGTTTTCCATGTCTATGACATAGAAATCTGCCGGAAAGATTAAATCTTTTACCTTTACCAGGACATTCTCTAGTAATCCTTCTGGGTAAATTATGGATCTGTCCGCCAACTGTATGGTTACCTTCGTATCCTTCAAAAGCTCAGCAGAAAGTGAGTTATAAAATGAAAGAGACATAACATTAATAGAGGCCCCTAAGTCACACATTGCTCGTTTAATACCCACTTTACCGATTTTGCAGGGAATGGCGAACATACCTTGGTCCTTCAATTTTGGTGGCAACTTTCGCTGGAAGACCGCCGATACATGCTCTCCTAGATTAATCTTCTCAATTCCAATAAGACGACATTTATTAGTACATAAATCTTTAAGGAACTTAGCATACCTTGGGATTTTTCGGATTACGTCGAGGAGTGGAATATTGATCTCTACTTTTTGAAACAAATCTAGGATCTCCTTTTCTTCTGCTTGTTTGTCTATTTTCATTAATCTCGACGGGAAGGGTGATGGTGTAGCGTAGGGAGAAGGTACAGGGGTTGGATCGGGCATACCTTTTCTAGTAGGGGGTGATTGCTTTTTTTCTTCTTTCTGTACGCCATCTTCTTTAGCTTTAGGTTCGATGACTGTACCGCTTCGTAGAGTGATGGCGTTCACATTCTCTCTTGTATTAGGCTCCGTTTGAGAAGGTAATTTCCCTTTGGATTCTAAGCGACTTACCGCTAACGTCAGTTGACTTATTTATTTGTCAATTGCTTCAAAGTGAGCTTCGGTCTTTAGTTGAAATTTTTCTTAGGCTAGCGCTAACTTTTCAACAATTGACTCCAATGATGGCTTCTGTGGTTGATATTGTTGTGGTGCAGTTGGTTGATAAGCTTGATTTGGCCTCTGGTTTTGCGCGTAACTGAAATTTGACTGGTTTCTCCATCCCTAATTATATGCATTTCCTATGGCATTGGCTTGAGCAATATCATCTTCCTGAATCATCGGACAACAGTCTGTCGGATGTTCTGGACTAGTACAGATTCCACAAAGTCTAGATGTTTTCTTTTTATCTGCAATAAGAGTTTGCACTATTTCAGCTAATTTGTCAATCTTATTTTCCAATGAAAATGTACTTACCTCGCGAACCCTTCGAGATGATTCGCTAGATTGATTGAATCTTTGCGAGTTGGCGGCCATGGATGATATTAGTGTTTTAGCCGTTGTTGGTGTCATGTTGACTAGAGCTCCACCACTTGCTGTATCTATCACTTTCATATCCATAGGCGTCAATCCTTCATAAAAATACTGGAGGAGGGTTTGTTCCGACAATCCATGTTGTGGACAATTTGCACACAACTTTTTAAACCTCTCTCAGTATTCATATAAAGATTCAGCCTCTTTTTGTTGAATGCTCAGGATGTTGCGCCTAATTTCGCTTGCTTTTGCTGCAGGGAAGAACCTGTCAAGAAAAATTTTAGCCATGTCAGTCCATGTTGTAATAAAATTAGGGGGTAAATCAAACAACCAATCTTTTGCAATATCTACTAAGGAAAATGGAAAAGCTCTAAGTTTGATTTGGTCATCGGATACTCTCTGTGGCTTTGTGCTTAGACAAACCATGTGAAATTCCTTCAAATGTTTGTGAGGATTTTCTGTTGGCAAGCCGTGAAAGGTAGGTAGGAGGTGGATTAAACCCGTTTTTAGCACGAATGGTGTTTCGCCATATGGGAAGGTTATACACATCGGTTGCTGGCCATCGGGCGCCGCATTTAGTTGGCGAATGGTTTGATTTTGGTCTCCCATTGGATTGGGCTCGTAATTCGACTCTGTTTCGGATGTGATTTCTAGATCGCGTTCGAATCTTTGTTGGCGTCTTTTGTTTTTCTTTTCCCGAAGTGTTTGTGCGTTCAACTTTCGGGCTAGTGCTTCGATTTCCGGGATGAGTTCAAATTGTTCTCTCGGATTGCTCCTTGTCATAAATCAAATAAAACGATATTAGTACTTTGCCGTATTCTCCGGCAACGGCGCCAATTTTGACACGCGTCGTATAATGTCAAAAATAAAACCTTAAACTCAAATAAATAAGATTTAAAATAGTATAGCGAGAGTAAGGGTCGACCCGCAGGGAATAGGAACTCTAACACCTTTCGTTCTGATTTAGACCAATAACCTGTAGAAAATAAAGGAGGGATTTTAGAGAAGTGATTTGAATGAGAAAAATAATAAGAACGTAAAAACAAAAATTGAAAATGAATCATAAATTAAAATAGCCTCAAGCCACGCTTTGCCACGACATCTTCGATCATTGAAGTTGATTTTTCTTCGACTTTCCTGCAGGTTACAGTCTACAAGGCTCAACCCTTGTAACTTACTTCTCGTTGGTAAATTCGACTCCCAGGGCAATTCTTGAAGTCAAACTTGAGTGAATTAGCTACGGCAATCGATGCTAACTCAAATCTGAGTTAGTGCTGGAGAAGCCCGTGCTCGGATAATCGTCTCGATGAGAATTGTTTCCGATTTTGATTCCCCTTAGTGGACCACCACTAAGTTTGTTCTTAGGGAGTTGAATCGGCTACAAGCTTTTCCTCGCCCCCAATGATGGATCTAAACCGCTTCAACCCGATGCGCGCTCTCGGAATGAAACAATTGCGATGCCTAAAGATTAGGTCGATTGCCTAATCAATTTTACAGAGAATCTAAAAAGGAGTTGTTGAAGGATTGGAGTATTTTCTTAATCTCACGAGGTTTGTCGGGTTTGGCGTTGCTTTTGGCTAAGGGAATTTAGTTAAGCATGGTTGGTGAAAAAACCATACTTAATTAAACAAAGGAAAAAATGGAGAAAAATGAAATGGAAAAAAATGGAGAACTCTTTAGTAATCTCAACGAAGAAGAGAACAATGTAATGATTGATGATTTAATTCACCCCTAAAGTGGGGTATTTATAGTAGTTGAAAACCCTAAAAACCTAAGATGATAAATCCTAAATTTAAATAAAATTACATAAGATAAATATCCAAGTTTTGAAATTTAAAATAAAAATCGGATGATAAGCTATCTTGATAATTGGACTGATAAGTTATTAGAGTTGCTGATGTCATCTTCTAGAAGGTGCTAATGTGGCGCCCAGTCAGCATTCATGCCCTGGTTCATGCCCATGAATCTGCCCACGACTCCAGTATTTTCTGCAGCATTCCAACTTATTTTCAGCATTACGTAACATGCACGAGAACAACATAAAAACAACCCAATTAAGTCCTTCAAACATATATTCGATCAAAATAAAGACTAAAAACATAACGAAAATAAATACTTATCAAGATAAGCATTGTATTTGTTGGCTGTTGCAACGTTTGGGTCCATCACTCCATACATACATAGTGATTTTGAGCACCAACTTCATGATTTGCATATATTTTATTTGAAATCAAATCATAACATTATTAACATATAAAATGCGTTTGGGATTTTAGGCTCCCATACGCCACACAAGTGTGAGAGTGAGAATGTGCATCATCATCACTCCTTTAGAAAAGACATTGATTAACCAAAAAAGAGAGAAAGCACAAACATAAAAATTAGATCATACACATAAATCTTAACTCTCTTTAACTTTTCGGATTTAACTGATTTTTAAAATTCTATTCATTTCAAAATTAATTAGTTTGTCATCTTGTAGTTCAATCATGATTCAGTATATGTCCAGAGCTGCAAACTTTCACTCTTGGGCAAACATTTGCGGAGGTCGTGAGCCCCCATAGCTGTAGCCTGCACCAATTGAATTGGCTCTCCCCGCAGCAGGTCGATCCTCTGGGGGCTCACGACCTCCGCAAATGTTTGCCTTTTCGTTACCTTTGTCTTCCTTTTTTTACTCTCTTTCAGTTTCACTGTCGCTTTCACATGCTTTTACTTGGGTGGACTGTAAGGAAAATTGAAAACGACGACACCATGTCGTTTGTAAATGTTTACAGTGTGGTCCTTTGATGTTTGGCATTTGTGGGTCCAATTATGGCTTACTATAAGTCGGCGGTTTTTCTCAATTGGGGCTTCTCCTCTTCTTTTTTCTTTATAATTTTAACAAAAAATAACTATCGAAAAGAGGATCAAACAGAACGGAGCCGACATTTTTCCTAATAACCCAATTAGATGTTGAAATACCGGCCCATCCCAATAAGGCTAGCAAATGATATTCATCAATTTTGCATGTTGTTTTTTTTTCTCGCATAAACAAAGGCACATGTTCCATTTTCACTTCTAAGGTCTCCCCCAATCCTGCCTCCTACTCGTAAATGGGTGAAGCATAAGCTTTTGATTGGTATAAAATCGAATCTGGGATCTAACTTTAATTTAAATTATTTATATTAAAAAGTTTTCAGATTGATCAAAACTAATAATTTATGTATTAGCAAACATTAATTCTATTCTAATATAAGCTTAGGTTGAGCAGGCCAACAATCTCTTTCGGCATGGAAATCACAACGATCCAGTTACTGGACCACAAAGCGGCAAGCACTGTGAAATATCACAAGAGGCTACCAGTAGATTTTCAGGCCGCTGTAAATGAGATGTCCTATACCAAAACCTTAATTCTCAACCCTATACTGCCTATTGTAGGAAACCCTAGAACTATTCAAAATTGGTCTTTTCCACCCTCAGTTGATGAGGATAAATCTGGACCGACACTCTTATTTCCACTGTCAAGTGTCAACTGTCAATTCAATAACTTGGCAAGTTTCCGTAAGGAAACGTAGCAACAGTGTGGCCTCTTGATGGTTAATGATTACACCAAACTTGGTTAGCTTTGGTCAGCTAGATTGGCCTAATTTTACTTCGATCTCACTCAAGTATGGCAAAGCTCAGATCTTCTGTCTCCAATGTAATAATATTATTTTTAAATTTCAACCTACACGAGTTAAGTATGTAGCCGGTTTCCTTTTTGTCGTTCTGTGGGGGCTGTGCAGGAAAGTCTTATTTTCATTCAAGAATTAGGTACACATTCTTCGGATGCATCTGGTTTATGATAGTGATTGTCAATTACAAATTTACAAGAGGAAATCATGCTGAAGCCCACAAGCACTGCTGTCATTCATAAGGGACCTCGCACATGCAAATATAATTCCCTCGTCAAGTCTCTTCTCACACTGTACCCATAATTTTGTCTTCAGATTTCGGTGCTTTCTCAAATCTACATTTAGACTTTTACTGTTCTATAAAACAACAGCTTCTTCAGAAAACCCTAATTGGTAAATTCCCTATTCATCACGTGGTTAAGTTTCTAAAAGTAGTCCAAGTAAAACAAGACATAATTTTGTTATTTTCATCATCACTTCATTGTGTATGGAAAAACATGAGGGATTGGAAATTGGAATGGGGAAAGAGCAAGGAATCCAAGAAAGAAGCTTGATTCTATTTAGAAAATGTAAAAATTTTGTAATATCCATGCATGCATGCCCCTAAACCTCAAGTATGGTTTTTGGCTTCTGATATGTTTTTAAACCTCAAGTATGCCATCACTTCATAATGCTTTCCATTGTCAATTTAGCATGCACAAATAATTTCCATAATGATTTAACTGGTATGCTCTCATGAATATCAATTTTAAAATAAACGATGTCAAACAAAATAAAAATTGAATAAACTAATATATATGTAATTAAGAGTATGTACGTTTTTTTTATGAATTTAATATTTTTACAAGATTACAATATATTGATGAGATCTTTTGGTGATGTGTTTTGTTTATAGAAAATCTTGTTCTACAAGGTAACCTATTAAAAAGTCGTGATTACTTTAACCATATTACTTATTTTTGACAAGTAAAAACTTTATGTAATTTTTCTTGTTCAAACAAAAATATTTAACCATTTACTGTTTCCGACAAAATCTACAACAATTAAGTTGGAAAAAAAGACCTGCTACTCAAATCAACATATGTTTATACATAGCAAAGTTAGGATTTGAATTGTGGACAGTTTTTTAGGACTTTTACCCAAATAGGAATTATTGTTGATGGTGATAATTCCTTAAGTTTTACCCTTCATTGCAGTTAAATCATGGAATGCTCTCTAAATCAAAGATTTATCTGATCTTTCCCCGCATACAACAAGAACAAAGAGTGTCATCAGTTATGGGTGCAACATCTTCGTGATTGAAGATGATCCTTTGGGACAGAAATTAGAAAACTTAAGAAAGTAACATAATCCATTTGTTTTCTTAATTCCCAACGCAATAATTGTAGAAGCCTAGACAAACAGAAGCACCTCTCTAGATACCCGTGATCACATTCCTACCTTAGCCACAGAATAAAGATATAACATTATCACATGCACAAACTGCAGAGAAGTATTAAAACTTATTAGCATAACAAGCAAGGGTTTTCGACCGAGCAGAGGGTTCCATGTATGTCTATTCAAATCCCTGCATTTATTTGCAGAGATTAGTAGCTACTACAAATGGCCAATAAAAGTTTTTTTATATGTTTATACGTATAGAAATACGTACATTATCATTCAAAAAGAAAGAGAGGGAGATGGAGGATTGGATCTTTCATGGATTTTGCTTTTTGGAATGGATTTGCCAATGCATGAAAGACTTGTAAAGCTGGGTTCATGCCAATGATCTTTTATGTTTTCTCTCTCACACACGGAAATATTTAAGGAGATTTAAAAAAATTAAAGAAAACAAAAGTACGAGCATTAAAATTCTTTGCTTAGCCGAACACGAAACCTTCTCGTCCCATTTCCATCCGGCACGCTGACGGATAAATGGGGAAAAGCGGCCTAGAGTTCAACACCAACCAGAAAGCAGATTGCAGATCAATCAACCCCACAAAAAGAAAGAAATTTATATTTTAAAAAAAAAGGCCATAAAGAAATGCAACAAAGAAACAAACAAATAATTCACACCCAAAAAGCATACATCCACATGCTACATGAACTACACTGAAATCGGAAAACAAAGAGCTAATCATCGATCCGGACAAAATCAAGCACATCAAATCTGAATTGAAATTCCAAGACAAAATCCAACGTCCCCCAATATCATAAGCATCCTCAAAAGTTTCTATTCTCATTCAATTTCTTCCTTCTTCGGTGGGTGTTAAACAAGATTTGACAAATAAAAAGGACTACAAACAACAGTGAGAACTACTGACTGACAATCAAGAGTCGTTTCTGACAAATGGAAGTTTTTTTGCTAAAATGAAGGGATCCATCCGCTCCTGGAATCAAGACCTTGGAGGAGGTGGGAAGAATTGCGTACCAGCCATGAAAGCATTAAGTGGAGCTGGAAAAAGAGAAGGGTCAAGCATACTTGTGCCTGGATTGCTTGCAGTTGCAGTGGTTGTTGACGTTGTAGCAGCTTCTGCGGCGGTAGACGCAGCTGTGATTAGATTTAGTGGCTGAGAGCTTTCGCCGCCACTTGTATAACGACTCTCAGGGCCTCTATCGTAAAGAATTCCCTTGAATACATGCCCAGCTATGTTCACAGCAGTTTGATAAGCGAACTCCCCTTCCACATCGTCCATGGCGCTTACTTTTACACAACGGAACACTGCTGGAGAACTCACTTCGGGAGGGAAATGGCCCAGTTCCAACCCTAATTTTCAAAGTCAGACAAGATAAATAATAATAGCAATAAATGGATAGCTAACAAATTCAAACTTTTTAAAACGGAAAGAAAATAAAGAATATTTCTTTGAATTTTCTCCCGATTTTTATGGGACTTTATCGTCAGTTTCACCAGAAAACAGTGGCGGAATTAGTGGGAAAATGAAGGAAAGGGAAGGCAGTTGATACGGCCTTGTTTACAATACACGGTTTTTTTGAAATTTCTCCATCGTAGACTATTACACGATTTCGTTTCAAAGAATCCAAAAGCTTTGCCTTGATGTTCGTTTTCTTTCTATTGTTTTTTTGTGTTTGTATATCGTAAACTAGTACTACAACTTTACCTGACGTGGTGGGGGATAAACGAGTGCAGGCAAGAGAAGGAGAACCATGATTGTGTCTCAGCCTTTTAGGATTCTCTCCTCGAAACTGTAGTTGGTGTTCTTGCTGTTGCTGTTGCTGCTGCTGGGTTTGTTGCAAAGCTGCGAGTTTTTGCTGTCTCTCTCGCCTTTTAGCAGCAGGGACCCAAGTACTCTTAACGTGAGTTTGGCACTGAAACCCTCGGCTTTTGCAACAAGTCCTGCATCTCAAATGTATACAATCTTTCTTAGCTTGGTTCCCACAATCTTGGCAGTTCATACCTCCTGCTCTCGTAACCGTAAACCCTGCTGATCTCGAAGATGACTCATCGGACAGATTAAAGCCGCTGGCTCTTCGACTTGACCCCGCTCCAAACGAGTAGTTGTTGACATTTTGCTGTTGGTAATAATACTGTGGCCATATCTCAAACCCTCTGCTGTAGATCTCCTCGTTTCTGTAAAGATACGGGTTCTCTTCTTTATCTTCTCCTTGTTGTTTGTTTGCAGCAGCAGCTCCTTCTCGTCCACCTAGATAGAAGAAGCCAGCCATTTGTTGCACCCAAAAGCTGAAACCAATCTCAAATTTGACCAAAAATCCATAGCAGAAAGACCCTATTTAGTGCCCCTCCACCGCCAGATCACCTGTGTGATGAGCTGGTTGGATTTTCCCTGAGGTCTTTATGGGTTTCAACTGTGGAAGCTTTTTCTGGTCAGTTTTTAAAGCACACTGTTGGTCTGTGAATGTTTGTAGGAGTGGGGTCTTTTGACCCGAAGTTTTCTATTTCTGCTATATCTAGCCCTCACCCTCGGTGACTCCAATTTATTTTTCGATTTTTGGGTGTTTTCCCCCCTTCAATTTCTGAGGTTGGAAAAGTTTTAGGGTAAAAAATTAAGAAACGAACGAATAAGGTTTCTACTTTTATCGCCCACTTCAATTCCCAGCAATAATGGCACGGAATCGGAGCCCCTGCAACGCCGCCATGAGAACTGCACCTCGCTCTCTCCTCATTTATGAAAAAACCTTGCTTGTTCTTCCATCTCTGTTTTAAATTCTAACAAAAAGAACAACTTGCCATAAATCTCCGGGTTTTGTTGAGTATCGCAAGTGAGAGAGAGACAGAGGAAAAAGGAAAAAGAAAAGACGAGGATGCAAGAAAATATATGTCTCTGGGCACTTCTCTACACACTCTACACTTCTCTTCCTGTTTCAATGAATCTATTCAAACAAAAGGTTTGAATCTCTGCCGTTCCATGTTCATCGTGCGTTCCCTATTCTCCCCACGTGGCACAGCATCAGCTTTTCCTTATTCGTCCTTACACCGGAAAACCAGCTACTACTTTTTTTTTTGTTCTTTGGGACCGTCCTTGTACTCATATTGAATTTCCATCTCTTCTTATTTTATTTTCTTTAATCTTCTATTCTAACAAACAATCTAATTCTAAACTATAAAAATGTGGAAAAAGAAAAGGAAAACACAAACATTACTTTCACTTAAGATAGTTCGTATAAGGATTTCTATTTTTTGAAGATGTTAAAAATATTAGAATCTATCATTTTAAAACATTCATAATTATAGTTGTATTGCTCGGATAATTACTTTTAGAAATATGCAATCTGAATTATAATTATAATATAGTTTTCAAACATATTCTTTTTAATTCTATTTAAAAATTCATCGGTAACATACACAAAATCTAACGGTGAAAATTTGCCGGTGTTGATATCTTGGCAGTATGAACATTTTACATGTATATAATGTTTCTTGCGTGCCGCGTGCGGGTATTGTATTTCCGTGGATGGCTCGTAGTCTTCTTAAATTTCTTCGTGTAATCATTTTATCATTTGACTCGAAAATCGTATTTTTACTATTTATTTCCATTACAAAGATCTTAAAAAAAAAAAAAACACTTTTGCAAGAATACAGGTCAACACCTTTGATGTAATATTCGTAACAGAAGTATGTTTACTTTTACGAAACATGTAAGTAACTACATGCATGAATAATAAGAAAATAACAACAATAATAAATTTGTTTTATTTGCATTAGTATTTAAATATTTTTATCTGACAGGATATCATAGTGATTATAATAATACTAATAAAATTAGATTTAGTTTTATTGTCATTATTCTTTGTTGGGTTATTATTCATGTGACTTAAAGTATTATAATTCTAACTACATGTTTGATTGATTAAGTTTATAAATTCACTAATTATTAAAAAAAATTGAGTTATTCGATTTTTTATTTTACAGATTAAACTTTATTTGATTTTTTTTGAATCAAGTCGAGTTTATGAAATTTTGAATCGAAACAAAACGAGTTGAGTTTTTCACCTCGAGTTGAGTAAAAAAATTGATTTTTCAAGTCGAGTCGAGTTTTGCTCACCTCTAAAAATACATCTATTATTTTCATAAGAAAAAATGAAAAATTTATTAAATAAAGTAAAATAAAAAAATAAATATGCAAAACAAAATTTAAGAGAGAGAAAAAAAGAAAACTTATTGAATAAGTAAAACCAAGATAAATAAATTTATAAAACAAAATTTTAAAACGGTGAAAAAATTTAATGAGTAGTGTTAGTGGTAGAATATGATACATTCTTAAAGTATTTAAGTTTTAACAATATAGTATTTAAAAAAATCGAACAGTAAAATCTACTGGTATCTATAAAATTTTAAATTTTAAAATCAAACTAAAATCTTTCCATATAATTATTGGGAGAGATGAAATGAATCAACACCTGCTCCTAACAACACCAACGGCGGTAACCCATTATGCTTCAAACTTCCAAATTTAATTAATGACTATACCTAATATTTACATAGTAAAACTTGAGACTATGGATGGGACTAAATAGAAAATATTAAAATAAGAATCATGAGCAAGCCTAACTTGAAAAATGTCTTCACTCACCCTCGACTAAAAGTTGGCTCATAATCAAATAATCACGTCTAAACCGCGTGAAATTAGTGGCCACTAATTACTGGATATTAAAAAATATTTCATTTTCCTCCCTATCAAACATTCATTAAACATTTTCAATTAATAAATGATAATTATGATTAATAACGGGACGGGCGGCGGCTTTAGTCTCAAAGTAGAACCACAGCCGCTTTGACAAAACAGGCTTTGCCATGCCTAATCAAACTTTTACGAAAAGTAATAATTATAATTACTAATTAGTAACCAAAAAATCAAAGGAAAAAAAGTTGTTCAATTTAATTAGGGGCCCGAGGCGATGAACCTTTTATATTTGTTGTTTTTACTGTTGACTATGGGCTAATACAGTAGCAGACTAGCAGACATTGAGCTCCTGACTTTGATGAAATATATTAGGGGCAACGCTGATCAGATCTTCTCGTAATTTTTAAAACTAGGGACCCTAAGTTTTGCCTTTTTTCCTGGACAGCAGGGAATACAACCACTTCGAGGTACGATGAAAGCTACGTTCTTTTACGGAATTAAATGTGTCTTTGTCTTGCGAAAGGGAAAGGGTATGTCCGGTTTCTTGTAAGATCCAGGCTCATACAAACCTTGAGGAACCTGCCTGGCTTTTTCTTCATCTTTTTACATTCCCTTATATTGCATGTAATTTTGTTCTAACTAAAGTTGAGGAATTAGGGGATTTTAAAGTTTATGGTTAAATAGAATGTAGACTTGTTTACTACATCATGCTTACTGCTTATCCTTTTGTTGTTGTAATGTAATCCTTTTTATATGATTAGAGTTGGGTACAGGGTTTAACTAAGTCCTCCAAAAAGAGTTCTTTAATGTAGATAAATAAGTGAAGTTAACAATAATCATTTTTATTAGAGTTAATGTCATGAATCATGATGTGTCACTGTTAATTTTCAATACTAATATTGTCTGAATTTAAATTATATATACGGTTATTCAAGTATTATTATTAGGAATTGAACACATAAGTAATGAATTTGTGTGTACCATTTATTAGTGTCGTAAACGAACTCATCATTTAGCGAACCATTCGTGAACTGTTTGATAGAAAGTTCGTTTTTGTTCGTTTATTTATTAAACGAACGAACATGAACAATATTTTATGTTCGTTTAATTAAATGAACGGACACGAATAAATGGCTCGATCGTTCATTTATGTTCGTTTAAATTTATTCGCATATGTATAGGGGTGAGCATTAGATTGAGTCAAGTAAAAAAAAAATTCGAGTTATTCGAGTTGACAAGTCCTATTTTATGACACGTTAAAAACTTCCTTCTTATCGGCTAGGGGTGTTCATTGTTCGGTTAACCGAACTAACCGACCGAAATAAAACAAATTTGGTTAATCTGTTAGATAATTTTAGGTTTCGGCTAATGATTAAGAGTTTTTTCAAATTTCAATTATCGATTAATTCGGTATAAAATCGGTTAATTAACTGTATTGATCGAACTAACCAAAAATATTAAATATTTAAAATATTATATATGTTGTTTATGGTCGTTTGTGTTCGTTTATCATTTTCACGAACGGATATGAATGAACATGAACAAGCTACATTCCTTAACGAACACGAACATGAACAATAAACTTTGTGTTCGTGTTCGTTCATTTGTTCAGTTAAAGTTAAACGAAAGAACATGAACACACCCAGTGACGGAGCCACAGCTCCAATTGGAGGGGCTGTGGCCCCCCCCGGTAGGGGGAATTTTTTTTTTACCCTTTTATTTCTTATATTTTTCTGGGAAAAATTGGGATAATTGTGAATTTGCCCCTCCCACCTTTCAAAATTTATGTTTTGCCCCCCAACTTCAAATCCTAGCTCCGTCCCTGAACACACCCTCGTTTATGTTCATTCGGTTCGTTTGCAGACCTGCCATTTATCTCTAATCATTTCTATTGAAATTTTAAACATATTTAGTTACATAAAATATTTTTTTATTAAAAAGTTAGTATTATACTAGCATAACATACAAATGTTAAATAAAATTTTATATTGTAATTTTTTTTCTTGCTTCAATTGCAAATTATTCTCTAAAACATGTTGCGTTTATTCACTTTAATGCCTACGTTTCTTTACCTACTTTGTTATTTAGACTATCATTTGGTTTCAACTTGTCCAAGAATATTACGACGCGTCGACGTTAGAAAAATGGTAGCGCCTGGTTCCTACCAATAACAGCATGCAAATAATGAGCCTTGTATTATTCAATATTCATGTTATGATAATATTATTTATCATGTGCCACATTTTAATTAATTGATATTGTCATTTTTTATTTTTTTAACATCCTTACTTTATATAATGTATTCCGGTAAAAAAATGTATATTATATTTTTAAAAGTTTTTTTATAGAAATATATTTTTAAAAGTGGGTGAATAACTTCTCATCACTTTCCAAATCTGATTGATTTATATTGATTTTAATTAAAATAATTTTAAAAATTAATTTAAAAATGTAAAGTTTAATTTAACGATTAAGTGCTATCCTGATCTAAATTGCAGGTTCGATCATCTATGTCCTCAAACCTGCATAAATTTTCTGTTTATAAAAAAGTAAAACGAATCATATACTAAACGTAGTTTTTTAAGATGAATCTACCACGTGCGACGAATACCATTGAACATCACTGACGTTAAACATCTCAAGGACCCAACATATAATTATAAATTATTTAAAATAAAATTTTAATTAAATTATTTTTCATATATATTATGTTTTAATCTTTTTTAAATAATTAGATCAAATACCAACCTTAGTCAATTTAAAAATAAAAAAAAACCTTAAACCTTAAACTATAAACCCAAAATCCCAAATCATAAAACCTAACTATAACCCCTCAATATTAAACCCTAAACCCTCAACATTAAACCTTAAACCCTACCCTAAACCCAATGTTCAAAATTAGGAGTTAGAGTTTACACTTTTAGGATTTAGAGTTTATAGTTTTGGGTTTATAATTTTAAGTTTAGAGTTTTTATTTGTAAATTGACTAAAGTTGGTATTTGATGCAATTATTTAAAAAAATAAAAAATAAATAATTTAATTGAAATTTTACTTTAAATAATTTATAACTGAATGATGAGTTCTTGAGAACTGTCACGCCCGTAGACTTTCGCTACCTGGTATGTGCGGTCTTAGACGCCTCTAACGCTACTTGGTCGATTCCCACGTCTAAGTCAGCCTTAACCATGCCTTGCGAGTACTCTTGCTCACAACAGCTCGGACAAGCCCTCAAGGCTTCGATGGATGCGAAAGCGCTTTAAGCACTAAGGTGGCTACTCTTAGCCACTCGAGAGACAACTAGAACAAAAAAGAACTAAGCACGAGAATAACTGAAAGGGACAAGTAAGTTAAAGTAAATGCCAATAGCTTATATTACTCTTCTCAAGAGAGAATGAATGGAATGAAGTGATTACAAATGAGCTGGAGAGGCTCTATTTATAGTTGAACTCCCCTGCATCCAATAGTACAGTTTAATTTACATCGACGGACGAGATCTACCCTATCTCTTAGTTTAAATCTCTAATTATCACAAACATTATCTCCAAAATAATTACAAATAATATAAGTGACAAGTAGGATGGCTTATCACATTTACCATCCCAAGTTACCCCGATAAATCCTCCATGGGATTTACTAAGTCTGGTGGGCTTGCGGGCTTCGTAGCATTCTCAAAGTGTCTGGCCAAGTCTGATGGTCTTGGCAAGCTCGCTTCATCGCGCACAACCCCATTTCCGGATGTTTGCGCCAATGACTCGGTCCCAAAAGTTTGGTCTGTGACATTCTCCCCCACTGAACTTAGTGACGCCCTCGTCGCTCCACTCGAACGATCCTGGGCAAGGTCAACTTGTTTACTCGTCGATGCCTCAGCTTCCTACAGCTCCCCCATATGAACTGCTTGCCTTGGTTCTTGTCTCAAAGGTACCCCTCGATCCTTTGACTCATTTTTCCCATCAGCTTGGTGGTTACTCAATGCCTCCGCTTACTACCAATTCGAAATCGGGCAACAATATCCTCCCACAAGGACGGCTTGCTTTGACTCTTTCCGCCAAGTGATGTTGTATGCTAAGACGCCATCGGGTACATCACCACCATAGGAGCTCTCTCCTACACTCATCGTAGATGACGAATCAAACTAAAAAACAACAGTGTTGAGTTTTTTATGTACCTCGCTCTTGGTTGCATTTACTCTAAAATGGGTCAGCCCTTCTTTCTCCTTGAAGTCTGGCCCCCTCTGCATCGAAGCTTCCTTACCGAAGTTCTTTGCACGCATCATCACCTTTTGCCTAAGGTTCGTTGCTCCTCGGTGCATCCGCCCCTCTGACTTGAAGTTTGGTGCACTCTCACATCGATCCTTCTTCCTCGAAGATCGGTGCTTTCCCTTGCGTCGGTGCTTCCTATTTTTAATATTTATTAATCAATTAATAGTGTTCAACAACATTCAGTGTTAGTGGTGTTCAGCAGTGTTCGTCGCACGTTTTAGTATTTTTTAATCTCTCTCACACACTTATTTTCGTTCTTGATGATGAATATATTTTCTATGCTTCCACAACTCGATTTTGTTGACCCTTAAACATATTTTTAGATGTTATTGTCTATTGATATTCATTTATTGATTGAGTGAGTGATTAATGATGTTTATATTGCCATACCTTGTATAGTTTCAAATCTTGATTTTTGCCATGAGAATGTGATCACCTAATATAAAACATTTTGTTCTTTTTTTTTTGGTACAATAATTGATATTTCATCATCAGTTAACTAATCTAAATCGAATATTATAAATGATATTATAGATCAACCCTTCCCAATTCAATATGTTCCATTCATAATATCAAAAATTGCATTACTAACCTTATTGTCAACAATATCTAGAGCAAGTGGTTAGAAGTTCTCATTTGACACATCCTCCATCTCTTAGGTTGTTAGTTTTAGACCCAGTAAGAACAAATTTCTTCTACCCTAGTTTGAAATTGTTCAATAAAAATTACTAACCTTACTAAATGAACTAAAAGTCTCGTCCCACAAAACAAACAATTATTTTCCTATTTTAATTTTTCCCTCAATCAAATTCTCTTTGTTGATTGTGATGTTAGAATATCATGTAAATACACATATTCAAATTAGGGGAAACTTTTTTTAAAAAAAAAAAAATTAAACTTGTATTCCAAATATGATTCAAGAAAATGAAGAAACAAAAAACTGAGTTTGATTTGATAAAAGCAGACATAGTCAAAAAGCACACCACAAGATGACAATCTGAAAAATGAAAAGAGATGGAATGACAGTGCATTATACAGCATAAAATTTTGAGTTCCATGTAATGACAACCCCCATTCCCTCAAATTGAGTGAAAGTTAAGCGGCTCTAAGATTCGAGTAAAACCATCCGTCGTTTAAAGTGAGTTAATGCCAAAATGGGTGTACATGACATAACGTAAAGATAAAAGGGGAAGCCAACAACACACCAAAAGAAGTGACACTCATGGGTTTTATTTGGAGATTCAAATGATGTGCGATACACTCTCAATAATTCTGTCCCTCTCGAGCCCTGCGCTTGCTTTCTCCTGCTTCACCCTCTCCTCCCTTCAACACACATTATTACAGTAAGGCAATGGTCGAGTTTGAACTTCTCGGCATTATATTTTAGGGTAAACTACTGCAGGGGTCCCTTACGTTTAGCGTCTGTACAGAGTTAGTCACCACTTTTGAAAAGTGCATATTAGTAGTCATCTACGTTTTCGATGTGTAAATACTTGGTCACTCCGACGTTAACTCCGTTAGTCCCCTAACGGATTGCTGATGTGGCGAAATGATAAATTACTGCAATAGCCATTAAAATTTATCTCATGTACATTTTTTCTCCTCAATTTAAAAAAGTAAACATTATAGTCACTAATAAAACTGTTTCTTTATAATTTCACCCTTAAATTTTTAAAAATTCATTTTTCAATCCTAAAACTTTACAATCAATTAACACAATAATATTATAAATGCTTAGATGAAAAATAGGTGCCCAAAGTATACCCTTTGAAACTTAGGTGCCCAAATTGCTCCTATTTAATAACTCAAACTTAAAAATTTAGTCCACTAACTACTAAAAAATTTGAGTTATTGGAATTTCTATTTTATAATTCAAACTTTATTTTGAATTTTTGAGTCGAGTTTATGAAATTATGAGTCGAGTATTTTCACATCAAACCAAAAAATTTAATTTTTTCGAGTCAAGTCGAGTTATTGGAATTTCTATTTTATAATTCAAACTTTATTTTGAATTTTTGAGTCGAGTTTATGAAATTATGAGTCGAGTATTTTCACATCAAACCAAAAAATTTAATTTTTTCGAGTCAAGTCGAGTTATTGGAATTTCTATTTTATAATTCAAACTTTATTTTGAATTTTTGAGTCGAGTTTATGAAATTATGAGTCGAGTATTTTCACATCAAACCAAAAAATTTAATTTTTTCGAGTCAAGTCGAGTTATTGAAATTTCTATTTTATAATTCAAATTTTATTTTGAATTTTTGAGTCGAGCTTATGAAATTATGAGTCGAGTATTTTCACATCAAACCAAAAAATTTAATTTTTTCGAGTCAAGTCGAGTTATTGAAATTTCTATTTTATAATTCAAACTTTATTTTGAATTTTTGAGTCGAGTTTATGAAATTATGAGTCGAGTATTTTCACATCAAACCAAAAAATTTAATTTTTTCGAGTCAAGTCGAGTTAAAAATTTAAAATAAAGTTTGAATTATAAAATAGAAATTCCAATAACTCGACTTGACTCGAAAAAATTTAATTTTTTGATTTGATGTGAAAATACTCGACTCATAATTTCATAAACTCGACTCAAAAATTCAAAATAAAGTTTGAATTATAAAATAGAAATTTCAATAACTCGACTTGACTCGAAAAAATTAAATTTTTTGGTTTGATGTGAAAATACTCGACTCATAATTTCATAAACTCGACTCAAAAATTCAAAATAAAGTTTGAATTATAAAATAGAAATTCCAATAATTCGACTTGACTCGAAAAAATTAAATTTTTTGGTTTGATGTGAAAATACTCGACTCATAATTTCATAAACTCGACTCAAAAATTCAAAATAAAGTTTGAATTATAAAATAGAAATTCCAATAACTCGACTTGACTCGAAAAAATTTAATTTTTTGGTTTGATGTGAAAATACTCGACTCATAATTTCATAAACTCGACTCAAAAATTCAAAATAAAGTTTGAATTATAAAATAGAAATTTCAATAACTCGACTTGACTCGAAAAAATTAAATTTTTTGGTTTGATGTGAAAATACTCGACTCATAATTTCATAAACCCGACTCAAAAATTCAAAATAAAGTTTGAATTATAAAATAGAAATTCCAATAACTCGACTTGACTCGAAAAAATTAAATTTTTTAGTTTGATGTGAAAATACTCGACTCATAATTTCATAAACTCGACTAAAAAATTCAAAATAAAGTTTGAATTATAAAATAGAAATTCCAATAACTCGACTTGACTCGAAAAAATTAAATTTTTTGGTTTGATGTGAAAATACTCGACTCATAATTTCATAAACTCGACTCAAAAATTCAAAATAAAGTTTGAATTATAAAATAGAAATTCCAATAACTCGAATTTTTTAGTAGTTAGTGGACTAAATTTTTAAGTTGAGTTATTAAATAGGAGCAATTTGGGCACCTAAGTTTCAAAGGGTATACTTTGGGCACCTATTTTTCATCTAAGCATTTATAATATTATTGTGTTAATTGATTGTAAAGTTTTAGGATTGAAAAATGAATTTTTAAAAATTTAAGGGTGAAATTATAAAGAAACAATTTTATTAGTGACTATAATGTTTACTTTTTTAAATTGAGGAGAAAAAATGTACATGAGATAAATTTTAATGGCTATTGCAGTAATTTATCCTTTCGCCACATCAGCAATCCGTTAGGGGACTAACGGAGTTAACGTCGGAGTGACCAAGTATTTACACATCGAAAACGTAGAGGACTACTAATATGCACTTTTCAAAAGTGGTGACTAACTCTGTACAGACGCTAAACGTAAGAGACCCCTGCAGTAGTTTACCCTATATTTTAATGACGGATATTAGATGATGTAAAATAGTGTAAATTCTGTAAATCATCACTTAATTTCATTGTTAAACTTATTTTAATCATTTAAGTTTTATAACGTTTAATTTACTTCTTAAAATTTAGACTTTTAACCTTTCTTTATCACTTTCTTGTTAATTTTTTGACAACGTCTATTTATCGAGAAAGAACTTCTCAAAAATTTTAATAGTGAAAAACTTCATTAACATGAGAGAAGTAACATATAGAAAAATGAGCTCCATCTAACGGCAGATGAGAGAGATCGACGAGAGAGATCAAAAAAAATTTTGTCGACTCGTAAACTTCATAACACTTTCCGATAATAGATGTCGAATTTAGACTTATAGGGACGAGTTGAAACGACCAGCGAAATCTGGGACTGGACGATCGTTATCTATGATCGTTTGGGGTTTAAGAGATAAAAAACTTTAATACATATCTAAATTTTATTGAAAAAATGTTTAACATTGTTTAAATTTTAGTGAGTAAAATGAAATTTTAAAACTTTAATAATTAAAATAAGATTAAAAGTAATGTTCAGTGTTGATTTAGTAATTTGCCCTTGAAAATAAAGTAATTTGAATTCTTTATTTCCTTTCATCTCATGAGTCGTGGGTTTGGAACTAGTCATTTCATTTCATCATGAACTCGACAAAGCTAAGCTTAGCCATCCATTTAGTGATAGACAATAATCATAGTTTAGTTTTTTTTATGTGCTCCTTTTAAACTCTCATTACTAATCATTAGCTTTCCGTCCTTTGGAAAGAGAAAGACAGAAGTGTTTGTAGCCTTCTTCAAAGCCTAAATTTTTGTTGTACAAAAGATTAAACCAGTATGACCTACCAAAGACCTATAATTTATACCAGACATAAAGCAGAACTATTATAACCCTAATCCCACTAGATTTCTAGTGGGGTTTCAACATTTCCTTGACCCATAAAAATTTGAAAGCAAAAGGGGTAGGATTCATATTGCTATGAAAAAAACAACCCTACAAATTTTAAATGAAAACAGAGAGAATTTGGATGGGATCGTGTCAAGTCACGTCAACTATCAGACTTACAATCACTGGCCACATTATGCTTGCCAACTTGGTCGTTAACTAGAAATCGAAAGAAAAAAAAATAATGAAATCTAAATTCTTTTAGTACAATTTCACCGACTCATTTATGAACAAAAATATATAGTATGCATATTAAACCTTTCCGTCCTGTTCATCGAAAAGCAAAGTAGGGTTAACATCAGCGTTCAGGTGATTTAGTGCTGGCCCTGCCTGCTTTTGCTTCTTAAACATTAATCCCGATGGCTGCCCAATGCATGGGCGAAGCCTGGCCTAGCAACCATATTTTTCAGGTTAAAACTGCATTATTTTGTTATAATAATAGTAATATGCTCAGTCCTAAAAAAATTCACGTGATTTTGCATATATAGATACAAATCCAGAGGGATTGAAAAGGGATGGCCATAAAAGATTGTGGCGAAGATTGCCTTTAGAAACTGCCTGCAAAAGAGTGAACCGGAGCCACAAGCTGGCTAACAAAGCTCGCCTACTCAGAATACATGTAGGGGCTCCGTCTCAAAATCACACAGGCGAAGCTGAGCCCCACCCTATATAGCCTTAACCAGAGCCGCCCAGCTCAACCGTAAAGAAGGGCGGGAGGAGACATTACGTACATTTTAGGTGAAGACTTTTAAAGTGTAATGGGCGGGGTGTTATAGATAGGGTCATAGCCTTTATCATCCCATTTCTTTGTTATTTCATACAACGTACGTACTAGTAGTTTGAACTTGAAGACCTTTGAAAATACGTATTTTAAAATGTAATGTTAAAAATACACTAAGACCTAGAGGAATCAAGAGCCATACTTTACGAACTTTATATTACAAATATATTTTAAATTTAACATTTTCATATATACGCATGGTTTTTCTTTTCGCTTTCTAACCAAGCTATGAAATCCCGCATTTCCTTCTTTTTCCCTTTTACCAAACATTTTAAATATCTAAATTAGAGAAAGATGCATTATTTCATTTCTTTTAAAATCTCTTTTCTTTTCTTTTCCTTTCCCCTTTCCTTTACCTCTAGAATCTATTAAACGTAGCATTAGAGTGGGTTCAAAAATGGTGATGGAGTGGACCCACCGGGCTTTTGCATGTGATGGACATGATTGAGATGTGGAAATGCATAGGGCATTAGGGTTTTTACTCTTGGCATGTAAACGAACTGAACGAACAAGAATGATGGTATGTTTATATTCGTTCGTTTAATTTTAACCGAATAAATAAACGAACACGAACAACTAAATGAACATAATTTTTTATTCGTGTTTGTTTGTTAAAATAATAAACAAACACAAATGAGCGCAAATGAACATTGAGTATTGTTTAAGTTTTTTTCTTAAGAAATCTAAAGTCTCGTGTGCATGGGGATATTGTTTATTTTTTCTTTTTATTTCATATTTTTAATATATGTTTTTAAAAATTTTAAATATAAAACATTTGTTATAAAAAATAATAAATATAAATGAATATACGTGGATAAATTTAAACGCACATAAATGAACGGATTACCGAACGTTCACAAACATAAATGAACGAACATGCCTTTTGTTCATGTTCGTTCATTTAATTAAACGAACATGAAATCTTGTTCATGTTCGTTTGTTTAAAAATAAACGAATATAAACAAACTTCCCACCAAACAATTCACAAATGTTTCACTGAACGTTCAGTTCGTTTACCGTCATACCTTTAAGCATAGTATAATTAGTGGTGTAATTAGGCATTGTATTACATGGTTGTCTGAAAGTGAGGTTACAAAACTCCTTATGACGTGGCTACTACCCAACCTTTTTTTTTGGTCACAAACCTAAAACCACTCCAATCTTAACAACCCTTGCCTCAGAAAAGAAACCTCTGCTGTCTCATTTCCCCCAAAGGTCTTTTCTTTTCTAAGAAAAGTTCATACTATCACTCGTTAACTGTTACCATGGCCCCTTTAAAGATTAAAAACCGATACTTTCTTTTTAACAGCTCTTATTCTCTTCCCGAGGAAGGATTATATACAATAGGTATTAGGTTGTTTTAAGGTGAGACACTCTTACGGTGCAACTAAAATGAGGCTATCCTACATAAATTCTTACAATTTATTGGTAATAATTTAAAATATAATATAAGAATTTGTGTAGCTACACAAATGCTTATCTAATGAAAGTCTACACAAAGTTTTATCTAGTTAGTAAGAATTTTTGTAGTTACACAAAATTTTAGTTAGTCAGTAAGAATTTCAATTTAAAAAATTTCTTAAGAGTCTTACATAAATTCTTATTTTTTTTGTAAGCAATTATGTTGACTGCATATTAGGCTGTTTTTTAGACTTTCCCTGTATACAATCCTTTGTTTTCACAAATATTATACTGAAAGCATAATCCATTATCCCATGGGCTTTTTGTGATTGATAAAATTTTCATTCACTTCTTGGAATTTGTTGGGCTTGTAATGGTAGGTTCAATGTTGCCTGATGGGCTCTAATTTCAACAGAATATGTCACGACGCCGTTTAGCTAGCTATTGGCCTAACGCAAAAGAAATCGGTCTCCACTAGTTCGATCTGTTTACAATGCTGTTATCGGATAAACTATCTGATTCCAACATTCCTTCGTCATTAATCAATGGATACCTTAGAAAATACAAAAAAAAAAAGAAGTTGTTTAGGTAAAAGGATTAGATACTCCAAACTCTAAAACCATGCTATTTTGAGCAAAATAATTTCATTTCTTACAATTTCTTAAGTTTCAATGTCCATCTTGATTTCAGAATTAAGGTCTTAACAAACCAATGAGTATTCTTGAATATTAAGTTTTGGTGCTGTCTAATAAGTTTATTTGACGTTTTATTTACAATTAAATATTATATATAGTTAGATTGTTTGATAAATATAAGTTTTGGTGTCCAATCGATGTCGATTCCGCAAACAGTTAGACAACAACTAGGAAGTTCATGGTTGGCACCTCCTAGGGGGAAATTCAAAATGAAGATGGTAATTGGCAATTTGGGTTCTGCCGAAACATTGGATAATGTTCAAGCTTGAATGCGGAATTATGGGCTATCTTCGATGGATATAGAACCATGGGATTCGTCAGACTGTTTGAGCGCGATTATTTTAGTTGCGGATGACCGGTTAGGCCAGGTTTCTTCGTTGGGTCGTCGTATACATTGTTTAATTGATCTTGATTGGGATATGCAATTAGTTTATGCTCTAAAAGAGGCGAATCGTGTTGCTGACTCTATTGCCAAGCAAGAGATGAATGCACCACCGGGTTTTACGTTTTCGGCGCCCTTGCAGCAGGATTAGGAATGAAGTTTTGACTTCAGGTAACAAAATAGTACTATAAAATAAAATAAAATGATTTGAATATATTCTTCACTGAGTGATATATAGATCCTTATCTACTTCTATTTTTACATTTTATTCAATATGAATTCCTAGTGTTGAGTGGAGAATATTGATGGTAACCTCTCAAAAAATTCAAGACGGGACCATACTTAAATAGCATTTTCTTGAAAAAAAATGTGTTAGAAAAACTATTCAAATTTGGCTTCATTGCTTTAATTACCAATTTGCTCTTTGATCCCCCTAATACAGCTGTGCAGTTTGACTGACTGCTACACTTTGCATATT
Source organism: Hibiscus tridactylites (assembly GCA_958450335.1). Lineage (NCBI taxonomy): Eukaryota > Viridiplantae > Streptophyta > Magnoliopsida > Malvales > Malvaceae > Hibiscus > Hibiscus tridactylites. The sequence goes on from OY288282.1 coordinate 78,032,525, forward strand.
TTCCACTAATAATTTTTTAAACAATATATTAACATTTTAATCATAGATATTTTTTAAACTAAAAATTATACTTCATATTCATCTTAAGTTAAAATTTTTATTATATTTTATGCTATTTAAGTATATAGACAAATATTAATGTTATTTATATTTTTTTATAATAAACAAACATAAATAAAAATGATTAAATGCGAAAACAAAATTGTGAGTCATGTGCTAGTATTTCCCATGTGCTAGAAAAACTAATAATTTTCTTGTTAATGAAATCATGCTTTTAAAAAAAATTGCAACAATACACAGGTTAAATAAACTAATTTATAATATAGGGTTAAGGTCAGTGACACCCGGAAAAATTATTTATTTATTTATAGATTATTATCCTTTATCATAACAGTGAAAATATAATTATACAATTGAGTTAAATTAGGGTTTATTGATTTAAGTTTTAGGGTTGGGAAGAAAAGATTTTTTGGTTAGAATTTACGATTTAAGGTTTTGGATTTAGAGTTAAATCTTTAATTTTTTAGATTTTAAAATTAAAATAGACATGTTTGTGATTTCTTTTACACCACGAGTAGAAATCGTTTATCTCTCCTCGATGCCCATATTTATGCTCCACTAAAAATTATGTTTAAAATTTAAGATTAAGGGTTAAGATTAGAACTTAAGGTTTAGAATATTGGATGTATGAAATATTTCTTAGGTGTAGGGTTTATAATTAAAAATTTAAAATTTAGAGTTAAATTTTAAAATTTGTTTTTTTAAGTGTTGAAAAAAAAAACCCAGACAAAAAAACGGCAAAAGATTTATCGCTGCGTGTATTACGTTTCCTGTACTTCTATAAATCCCCACCATGCTAACCAAGGAAAATCTACTCAACCTCGTAGAACAAAGTTCACTCACCTACATATACGAGGTTGAGATATGCTAGCTCTACTGCCAATGCCCACCCTAACATCTCAAACTGAGCTTCAGCTCGTAGTACACACTGTATCCCACACCACCGATTCTACCCATCAAATTCAATGTAGCAGCAGCCTCCCAACCATTGCTGCTAGGCGTATCAAGGAATCATTCACCAACGTCTTAACAAAATTCCATGCTGGTTATTTTAGGGTAAGCCTATCCTTGGGTGCGCAAGCTTTATTATGGAAAACGTTGATAAGACCAACCGATAATATGAGCACTTTTCGACTTGCCCTCCATACGTTTCATCCCACGGCTTTTACTCTCCTCTGGTGTTTCGCATTCTTTACCCTTGTTTTGCTCTCCCTTCTTTACCTTTTCAGATGCTTGTTTTACTTTAAGATGGTGAAAGAGGAGTTCTTGCACCACGTAGGTGTCAACTACCTATTCGCTCCGTCGATTTCTTGGCTTCTTTTGCTTCAATCGGCACCCTTCTTTTGCTTCACCAACCCGTACTCATATGCAGTTCTCTTGTGGGTTTTTGCGGTTCCTGTTGTGGTGCTGGATGTTAAAATCTATGGACAATGGTTCACTAAAGGCAAAAAGTTTCTGTCAGCGGTAGCGAATCCCACCAGTCATTTGTCTGTTATAGGGAACCTGGTGGGTGCACAAGCAGCAGCAAATATGGGGTGGAAAGAGAGCGCTATCTGCTTCTTTTCACTAGGGATAGTACATTACTTGGTGCTCTTTGTGACGCTATACCAGCGTTTATCAGCCACCGATCGGCTTCCGACGCAGTTAAGGCCGGCTTTTTTCTTGTACTTCGCTGCACCAAGCATGGCGAGCTTGGCTTGGCAATCTATTGCCGGTTCTTTCGACACCGCTTCAAAAATGCTATTCTTTCTCTCGCTATTCCTCTTCGTTTCACTGGTAATTAATGAATATAAGCTGAAAATTGAAACAGGGTGTCCTTTTTGTGAAGGCCAAGTTTAATAGTACCGTTGATACAGGTTTGCAGGCCGGCACTGTTTAAGAGATCAATGAAAAGGTTCAATGTAGCTTGGTGGGCCTATTCGTTCCCCTTGTCCGCGCTGGCTCTGGCTTCCATGGAATATGCAGAAGAAGTGAAAGGGGACATTGCAAATCTCCTAATGCTTGTTCTCTCAGCATTTTCAGTCCTCGTCTCCATTGTTTTGGTCATTTTCGCTCTGCTCAACAACACATCGCTTACCTCAACACCATTTACAAGACTGCTCGGCAAATCAACAGCTACAAGTGTTTGATTAGGTGAAAGATGATGTATAAAACAAGTAAACAAATGTGTATATATTGTAAACAACTGTGGGGTAAATCCACAGGCATATTTTATGAATTCATATTTATTAAAACATCGAGTTCAAACTAATAATGTATCTGCCGAATTTGCTGACAAATTGGGAGAGTAACAATTCAATTTGTCTACTTAAATTAAAATTAAATGACCCAGCAACTTGTGCTTTGATGTTTGCCACTATATCTTTGGAATGCTGATTGGTTACAACAAATGTTTCTTTCTCATTTTTTTTCTACATTGAAAGCGATTTCTGGATCTATGTAAGGACAAGTACAAGGCACCAAATCAATTGACAGCCTAGCATGTTCATGGCAAAGCAATGGCGATTTTGTACTATATGATAAGGAAACTGCATTTGAGATTACCTCTCTTTTCCTGCCTGCCCACTTATCATATAAATTATCCTGAGATTAATGTATAGTATTTAAAATTGGATTAATATCCTATACACTGGCGGTGGAAATTTTTTATTTCCACAAGCGCCTCAATTATAGGGTTTAGGGTTAGGGCTTAGGGTTTAGAGTTTAGGGGTTTTAATGTAAATGTTTAGAATTTATGGTTCATGTTTAGAATTTAGAATTTAGGGTTAGAATTTAGGGTTAGGGTTTAGTTTTAGGGTAATATGTGTAGGGATTTAGGTTTTAACCTATAAACCCTAAATTTTAACCCTAAACACAAAATTTTATCAACAATCCCTAAATTCAAAACTACTACACTTATACCCCTAAATTTTAAACCCTAAACAGAGTCTCTAACCCCTAAAATTAAGACGCTTGTGTAAAAAAATTTCCACAAGCGCTTGTGTATAGAACAATTACCCTTTAAAATTAACCCTTGTACTAATATTATAATTTTCATTTTTATATTTTCAAGCATTCTTGTTAATAAAGGGTGAGTATTTAATACAATAACATTGTAAAATAAATTACACAAGCATGTTTATTTTTAAGCTAAATTTAAAATTTAAATTCCTAACTCTAAAATCTTAAAACTCAAATTTCAAAACCTAAACCTCAAACCCTAAATTTTAAATATAAACCCTAAATTTTAAACCTTACAACCTAAACTCCTAATCTCTAAACTTTAAAATAAAACATAAACCCCTAAATTGTTTTAAAGGTTCGATTTTAGTTTTTTTTACAATATTATAAATCAATAATAACATATTATTAATTTAATAATAACCGCATCAGATTTTCCATCCAAATAAGGCTTAGAAGAAAAAAGTTAAAACAATAGGATTTGCGTTGTGAAATAAAAATTTGAGAGCGCTAATGAAAGAAAGCAAATATTAATTGATAATCTTTACCATAATGCCTAGGGATAAAAATTTCATGTAACTTTTTTTTGCCCTTATTTATGTCTCACCAGCGGTGTTTAAAATTTTGGTTAATCGAATTAATTGACCGAACCGAAATTTTTTCGGTTAATCGATCGGTTAATTTTAGGTTCAGACGGTTAAAGATTTTTTCAAAGTTCGGTTATCGGTTAATTCGGATCGAAATCGGTTAATTAATTGAATTAACCGATTTTCTCAAAATTTTATATTATATATATATATATATTGTCACTAAACTTTCAAAATTTATAAAATGGTCGTTAAAGTTTTTCGAATTAGCACAAAATATCATTAAATTTATTAAATTATTAAAAATAATCATTAAAATTTTCAATATTTATCAATAACTTAATAATTCGATAAGTTTAATGGTTATTTTATAATTTTTGGAAAATCAGTGGCTAAAAAGATTATTTTAACATAGTTTAGTGACCATTTGTGTCATTAACCCAAAATTTTATAACAAATTATCGGTTAATCGAACTTTTACGGTTCGGTTAAAAATTTTCAAAAAAAATTCGATTCGATTAACCGTTAATTGAAAAAAAAAATTCGGTTAATAAAATTTTGGAAGTTCGGTCCGGTCGGTTAACCGAACCGACCGTTTGAACACCCCTATGCCTCACACTTAAAATTAGATTTAACCTTTAAGGTCTAAGGTTTAAGGTTAGAGTTTATAGTTAGGGTTTAAGGAATTTATTGTAGGGTATATTTTTTAGGGTATAGAGTGTAGGGTGTAGAGTAAGATTTAGGATTATAGTTTAAATTTTAATTTTTTAGTGTTAAGATATATATAGGGGCACCGAAAATTGATTTTTGTCCAAGTAAATACTATGAAAAAGAAATGGAAATGATAGATAGGAGCAGCAAATAAAAAACCTATCCAACGTTTTGGACTGGGGTTGCTAGGAGTTTACCATCAGTCCATTAGAATGTCTTGATAAATAGTCTATTGGTTTCATGGGCTCTTGGCCTGAAATTGTTGGGGCTGACTACCGAGCTGCGTGAGTCGGCGGGTTGCTAGGATTTGCCACCGTTGGTTCACTCCATAATTTTGTCTGGATTCGCGTGATCGCGTCGATTCCATGTTTGTTTGTGTCTCTCAGCTCATGGCGGCTCCTTCATATTTTATTGCTGCTGGCTATTTCATGTCAAGCACTCGTACTGAAAATAAAAATCTATTGCATTTTACTAAACTCATCATTACGGCAACTAATGAAAATGTCTTCTTTTTAGCGTATATAGGTCAGCTGTATGCACCCATTTGCACGCAATGCAGCTTGCTCGGCCCCCAGTAGCTATTAGCTATTTAGCTTCCCTATCTATAAGTTTTATTAAAATAAATAAATATCCTTAATCTCCCGATTCATGTCTACTCAACATGGAATACAATATTCATCTGCCAATATTTTTTAATGTCAAAATTGTCTTGGATCTCTCTATAAGAGGCGTGCCATTCCCTCAACCTGTTTTCAAGCACACATTCATCGAGTTCATGATCATGGCTTTCACTATCCGATCAATGGCTAGCCTAAGATCCGAACCTCAGATCGTGCCTGTCAACTCGCCTCAGGCCAGTAGGATTACCACCCCAGTTCAAAGCAGCTTGTCAACCATCTTTCCCAGGCGGGTGAAGCATTCAATAAGCTCCATCTTAACCAAATTTCATGCAGGTTATTTTAGGATCAGCCTTTCCCTAGGTGGCCAGGCTTTGTTATGGAAAACTCTGATCGGACCAACCCATGACAAAAGCACTCTAAGGCATGTGGTCCGCATGTTCCACCCTACTGCTTTTCTCGTATTATGGTCATTCGCTCTCTTTATCCTCATTTTGCTTTCTCTTCTTTACATCTTGAGATGCTTCTTTTACTTTAAGATGGTCAAAGCAGAGTTCTTGCACCATGTAGGGGTTAACTACCTTTTCGCTCCATGGATTTCCTGGTTCCTTTTGCTTCAATCAGCTCCATTTGTCGCACCAAATACAACCTCCTATCTCGTACTCTGGTGGTTCTTCGCGGTCCCTGTCGTCGCACTCGATGTGAAAATTTATGGCCAGTGGTTTACCAAAGGGAAGAAATTCCTGTCAACGGTGGCAAATCCAACGAGCCAGATATCAGTTATAGGGAATCTGGTTGGAGCACAAGCTGCAGCAAGTATGGGGTGGAAAGAAATCGCCGTCTGCTTGTTTTCACTGGGGATGGTCCACTATTTAGTGCTTTTGGTGACTCTATACCAGCGGTTTTCAGGCAGTGATAGGCTGCCGGCGATGCTTAGGCCGGTTTTCTTCTTGTTCTTTGCTGCACCAAGCGTGGCAAGCTTGGCTTGGGAATCCATAACTGGTGCTTTTGATACAGCATCCAAGATGCTTTTCTTTCTCTCACTTTTCCTCTTCACCTCTCTGGTAATGAATAAAAATATTACTCATTTCATCATTCATACAAGACAATTGGTCCCCAACAACTCTTTTATGTGTTTTGGCATGTAATGAAAAAAAAACTGCATATTCTTTAAGGTATAGAATATAGACTACTTTATTTTTCATCCTTGCATCATCAGTGGTCCTTCCTGGACCCGCGGAATTAACCTTTAGCTAATGTTTAATTATTTTAATCTTGACCCTTTTTGTTCTCATTTGATCAGTACTCGGACTCGTACTGGTATGGTCAATCAATTTCATGTACAACTAATGCAGTAACTTTATTGATATATTATTCAATTTCTAGAGGCACTGAATTTTGTGGTATTGAACAGGTTTGCCGGCCAGCTCTTTTCAAGAGATCAATGAGGAGGTTCAGTGTTGCATGGTGGGCTTACTCGTTTCCCTTGACCATACTGGCTCTAGCTTCAACGGAATATGCAGAAGAAGTAAAAGGCATCATCCCCCATCTCCTTATGTTTCTTCTATTAGCCCTCTCCGTTTTAGTCTCACTTGGTCTCACGGTATTCACTCTGCTCAACACTAGAATGTTATTACCCGACAACGATCCGATTACCGGTCTCCACCATTTACCAACAGTTTCTCCATAATCTCAAAGCCCCATATCCAAGAAGCAGCGGTAGTCACCAGCAACTAATAGATGTCTGATGTCTCGTACTAGTTCCCTAGGCTATAAGTTTTGCAGTATGAAAATATTATGCCATTGAAATATGAAGAGAGAAAAATTGGGTTGATTCCATTCTGGTTTGGAAGCTTATGATTTGCATACCTAAATAAGATTTTACCTAATCAATGATATCTTCATATAATATTGCCATTGAAATTCGATATGTATGACTTTTAGATACTATATAGATTTTGACGAATTTAAAATTGCTTAAATGGTCAGCTACGTTTTTGTTGAAACCAGATTTAGATTAATAAAATGCATGGGGGTAAAGTTATACGCCATGGCTGAATTCAAGAAAATAACAAATGTAGCACCATCAACTTGCAAATTTATATTTTATCCTGAAGATGACTGGTAACTAAACCAGGGATCGTCCTTATGTTGATTGGGCAGCTTGAAGTCTTAATTTATTGTTTTAAAAAATTAAACCTTGTCTAGTTCCCGGGATTAGGTGCTCGACTTGTGACTTTATGTTCTGAATATTGATTTTATGCATAAGGTAACTTGTTTTATTATGCTCTTCTTTTGCTTCAGACTGGACAAGACACCACGTCAAAGCCAAATGTCTGCAGCTTTTGCCTGCTAAAGTACTTGAGAATTGAGATTATTATTCATTAGAAATATCCAGGTAAAGCGATAATATAGTAAATGTTTCATATGGCAGTCAGCCAGTAAATTTGATTAGAAAAATTATTCAAAGTATAAGAAAAAAAAGAAAAAATGAAGAATATCCATTATACCTTGATGATATGTACCCAGTTCCTATCTTCCGACAATAGCAACAGTTTGAATAGACAGCATTTCCATGCGATGGAATGCCTACGTATATGTAATACAATATTATTGTCTCCGCACAAGTTGCTTATATCTCAATTCGGATCCCAAACTAGAATTTAGCTTTTCTTACAGACACTAGCTTCCGAGAACATTCTGCACTTGTTTATCTTATCCCCAATAATCTGAACTCTTCTTCACACTTGGTTCCTTTGCTGCTGGGATATAATTCCAGTCATGGCAATTCGGGGCATCGAACAGCCGATAAACAGGTTGTCATTGTCCGAGTGATCACTTTGTGTCCATGTCTTCGTATCCTGACATGTGTAGCACTCTTTTCCCTCATTTAGATTTAGGAAGATTTTTAATGAGGCTGACATGTTAGGCTTTTTTATCAACCTAGCGCAAAAAAAAACATAATCATTCAATGGGGGTGTACTAACCCCCCTATCTGTACACTCACTCTATTATAATTCATGTTCGGTATGTGTATAGGGATGATGTACTACCTAAACCGACCATATAACCAAGGCTTATCCATTTGTATAATCAGATTCAATTCAAGTAATCTACGGCCAGATTTCTAATATTTTCATTCGGTTCCTCCAATCATGTCACATACATTTTTCCTCAACAAGAATGTTCAACACACTCACATATTTCATATGTCCAATACAAGGTTCAATTATCATATCAAGCTTTCAACCAATCTTTCACATATAGCATATCCCAAGTTCAATTGTATTACTTCAATTGTTATAACTATTCTCTAATCAAGCAATCAGGTCAAAAAGATGAATCAACGCACAACAACTACTTAAAATTCAATTGTTATCACAAAGCAAATTTCCATTATTAATCCTCCTTCCCTTATAACCTAACTGCCTATCCAAGATTAAGTCCAATTTCATGCACTAATAAACAAAAATTTAAAGTTAGTTGAAACACTAGTTCTAACTTTAAAATTTGCTTCACTCACAGTTGCCCAGCTAATCTCGAATTCGGATGCTTTTCTCTCGATCCTTGGACTGTTCGGCTATCGGATTCTCCTCGACATCTTCCTCTCTAGGCTCTATTAGATCATTTACAATCACATATGGAACCAATCAGCATCAGTTCAATCTAATAGTCATTCAATTAAACACAATTCTTAACAGTCCCTGAACTTTATTTTCAGCTCTGGGCAGATTCGGACTTGACTACTAAATTGGTCATATCTCTCAATCCGTAAACCGGATTTTCAATTAATCTATAAAATTTTAAAGCTAATAGATATTATGATGTGGCCTGATATAATAACTATTTTGGTCACCGACCATTATTTTTCTGTTAAAACTTAATAGATATTACGATGTGGCCTGATATAATATCTGTTTTAATCCTCAAAACTTATATGTTCTATCAACTAGGTCCTAATTCAAAATATTCCATCAAATTTAACGCTCATTTTAGATATTTGGACCAAAACCCAAAATTTCCACCTTTTCTCTTCTTCCTCTTATCCTCTATACTTCAACATCCAAATTCCCACGATGTATTCTAGTTGGGGTTGTGCATTTTTACATCAATATTCTAATAATAAAAAGGCAATGCCAAAAGCAAAGAGGAAAGGGGGAAACACAAATTATATGACATATAAGCTCATATGGAGGATTTTTTATTTTAATTAGTTTAATTTTCCTGCCATTATCATTAGTTATAGAGTGAATCAATATTTGAGTTTTAAGTTTTGATCTGCATCTTGTTTTCTTTTATGGGTCTTTGAATATTTTAGATTTTCATTTCATTTAACTTTTCTGTTAATTTTTGTTGTCTTTTCTTTTCAAATTCAAGTTTTATTTGTTTGATGCATGATAAATTGTGATGAAAAATTAAGACCTAATTGAGTTGGTTTCAAAAGATCGACATTTACTTTCATAATTTTCTAATTATAGTCAAAGATGCTCTTGGAATCGCTTGTTGGGTGTAGAAAATTGTAAGGGGTAATCATCCATGATATTATGAATTAACTCGAATTCGCAAGTCAAATTCTCATCCCAAATTTCATTGACGTATCCAAATTCACAATATCAGAATAACTATAAAAAACTCAAATCCCTTAAATATGCAATCACAAAATGAAAACACCAATAGTCTCCCATATCTCCAAATCAACATGAAAAAACCCATATCCTAAAAAACAAATCAAAAACTTGAAAATAATATATTTATACATATATATATATATATATTAATTTATAAAAGTAAAGAGCATTGGATCTTACCTCGGAAAGAAAAATTAAAAAAATTAAATCATACTCTAAATTTTATTTTTTTAGTGTTAGAATATATATATATATATATATATATATATATATATATATATATATATATATATATATAGAGAGAGAGAGAGAGAGAGAGAGAGAGAGAGGATAAGTTAGGATCAACTTACACAATGTAAAACTTAAAAATACGTTTTCTGGATCGTTAGATGGGGGAATGGATGACTCAGATTAACTCATTACTCTTTTTTCACAAGTGATAATCTTTGCATATTTACTGTTAATCTCATCTATTCGCTTCATTCATCTAACGGTCTAAAAAATGTGTAAAACTTAAAGAGTTTTACATTGTGTAAACGGAATATATATATATATATATATATACATATATATATATATATATATATATATATATATATATATAATATTACAATTTCCTACATCACTGGAAAAGACCAACTGAAGAGAATCTCGAAGTGTTTAACAACATATCAACATGAGGTACATCCTCTTGAATTATACTAAGGCCTAAACGATAACCAGTAATAGGTCATACTCTAAATCTGTCACTCAACAACTTGGTTCTATGCGTGTTACAATTTTGAATTACCGATCAACAATTTCATACAGCTCACAACAGAAACATGTAGAGGCCTCCTCACACTCCTGCACATTTACCAACCTTCTCTCTCTAATTTCTTTATGAGGTTTAGGTGCAGCACCATCAAATCTGTGTGAAACCCCAAACAAAAAAAACAAATTGAAGGAGAAAAAGGATTACATATGCAACAAGGTTCAGTAGGTATACACAGTATGTTTGTCTTCAAAATTAAAAGAGTTAGAAGACAAATCCTGTTACAGAATGGATATATGTTTGATGATGATGATGATGATAGAATAAAATATAAAGGCTGCCAAGGGTTGGGACCTCCAAGATTGCAAAATAAATCCCCAAACATAAATTTGATTGCAAAACAGAAAGCCATGAAGAATCAAATGAAAGCAAAGGCAACAACTATATATTATATATATGATGATGATGAAAGGGAAGCATTTCTGATTTTCTAAGCATAGAGAACATAATATAAACCTATCTGAGCCTAACCATTTTATGAAAAAAAAAATAATGTACAAAATCCAATTGCATTAAAATCCCCAATGGAGCAAAAGAAGAAGAAGATATATTGAGGCTCAAGCCTCAACCATCCAAAATAACCAAAAGAAAGGGATCTAATAACAAAAAAACTAAAGAGTTGAAAAAATAACGCTACACTACAGCAACATGAAAAGAATAGATAATATCAGTATTCAGTCAATGATGGTTTTTATATTGGAGATTGACGCCATTCATATGATAAATATTCTTGCTGATGGAACCTAGACATGCTACCAGAATATATCATATAATGTAATCACAGAAATGTTAGCGAGTTAAATGTTGTTAAGGCATGTGCATTAACTACAGACCTTTACAAGCAAGGCACATATTATCAGGCGCATGCCTAGTGCATTTTAGTAAGGCTATGGGTGCCAAAAAGTCCCTCTAATTCCTTTGATTCTCTTCATCATTTACACTTTCAATAATAATAATAATACTGAAAAAAAGAAGACAACAAACATGGGACCATACAGAAATCATGCATATTGGACAGCAGAAGAAAAAGAAAATTTTGCATGTTTGTAGGATGAACCAGAAGCACTTTAGAGTTTATTATCTGAATTATATATATAGTAAGCTTACTATATACATATGCAGATACATACAAGAACACCTTGTGCCCTTCACAACACCAAGTTTAAAAGGAAATACAGTATAAGATCGGTTAATCCTGAACTTTAAAAATGAGAGAAAGAGAGGCGTGGACAGTTTTCGTTGGTAATCTTTCGACGTCGATCCATTGGAAGGGGGTATGGCAGGTGTTCGATCGCCACGGAACAGTGGTGGATGTGTTCGTTCCCCGGAAGGTAGATAGAAACGGCCGCAGATTTGGGTTTGTACGGATGAACAACCGCGATGATGCCGAAAGGGTGATCGAAAGATTGAATGAGAAGTGGATCTATGGATCAAGAATCACGGTATGTAGAGCGAGATATGGCGAGCGATACTCTTATTGGAAGCGAAAGCAACCTAAAACTGATACAAATCAAACCGATAAAAAATTGGGTTCGCAGCCGCCGGGGACATCGCGATCAGAAGTGGAGGTAAATGATGGTAAGGCCGTCAATTACACAGTGAAGGGATCCGCGGATAGCGCAAAGATGGAGATACTAAAGAATTGCGCAATCGGATGGTGTAAAGAGCCATGGAGTATCAAAGAATTGGCGGCGAAATTGAAACTTTGCTAAAGCCTATGAGGTTAGTATGGGTTTTAGTGAGACTTGGCGCCATTGGATTTCAGAATGTACTTCAACGGTTCGCATGTCTGTTTTGCTAAATGGGTGTGCTACATCTGAATTTAATTTGGGGCGTGGTTTGAGACAGGGCTGTCCACTGTCGCCATTGTTGTTTGTTATTGTAGCGGAGGCTCTTCATAGTTTATTGGTTCAAGCTGAGTCGGCGGGACTGATAAAGGGCGTTTGTGTTGCACCGGGTGTCTCTATATCGCACCTACAATTTGCAGATGACACCGTCTTGTTTTTTGAGGCGTCTCCTGGTTGTGCCGACAATATCCGACGGTTACTCAATTGCTTCCAAGTTTGCACAGGTTTACAAATAAATTTTAGCAAGTCATCTTTATTTGCGATTGGGGTTGATGAGGATTTTACTGAGCTCTGCGCTAAGGCATTGGGATGTCGACGCGGGTCTTTCCCTTTCACATACTTGGGGATGCCGCTAGGCTCTAATCCGCGAAGTTTGGCAGTTTGGGAACCGGTCATTGCAAAGGTGAGGCGAAAATTAGCAGGTTGGAAACGCAATTCGTTGTCTTTTGCGGCTCGAGTCACGCTGGTTAATGCTGTTCTGTCTTCCCTACCGATTTATTACATGGGAGTATTTCGCATTCCTAAAGGAGTTATCGCAGCAATTGACAAAATCCGCCGTGCTTTCCTTTGGGGTGGTGTAAATCTACAAAGGAAAATGAGCAGAGTCAGCTGGGATTTGGTGTGCAAACCGAGACACTTGGGTGGTTTGGGAATATCGGATTTACAAGTTCGTAACACGGCTTCATTATCCAAATGGTCGTGGCGATATGCCACGGATACATCCTCGCTTTGGAGGGCTATTATAGTGGCAAAATATGGGGAGAATGTTCAATGGTGGAGATTTAATTCATCCCGTTCACATGCGATGTCGGTGGTATGGAAGCAAATTGTGCAAACCGCATGTTCGGATGCAGTACAGCGAAATTTACATGAGAAGTTGGTATGGCAGGTGGGGGCGGGTAATCGAGTTCTCTTTTGGTTTGACTCATGGTGCGCGAGCATGCCACTGAAGGATATTTTCCCAAGGTTATTCTCTTATGCCATTGATAAATTGGCGTTGGTGGTGGATTATTCGGTGCAGGGGGAGTTCCATCATTCACGTTGGGCTGCTTTTTTCCGGCGTTCGCTGCGTGTGTTCGAGGCGGGGCTGTTGCGAGACATGCGGGCAGTGGTAGGCAATACACATTTACACTCTGGTATTTGTGATACGCTGATTTGGACTCCGGATAGGAGAGGTAAGTTCACGATTAAAGCTATTTCTCAGAGGTTGATGTTAGATGAAGCTGGGGAGAGTGAGTTTGGGGCTTGTTTCACGTGGAAGGTATTAGTCCCTCCGAAAGTACAGGCTTTCCTATGGTTTGTGTGGTTACGTCGCCTGCCGACTTTTGCATTCTTGAGCCGAAGGGGGGTTGTGTTTGACGGGCAATGCACGATGTGCATTTGGTGTCGGGACTGTGAGGAAGACATTGATCATTTGTTATACTTATGCCCGGTTGTTCAGCGTTTATGGGATTGGTTTCGTTGTTGGTGGGGAGTGAGTTTGCCGTTACCACGATCATTGGCTGAATTTTTTGTTCCAGACTTCCATTGCTCGTTTTTGGGTATGCGTCGTAGTATGTGGGTATCGTGCGTGGCAGCGATGTTATGGTCGATTTGGCTAGCACGAAACGAGATGGTATTCAACAAGAAACTCTTACCGGTTGAGGAGGTATGTTTTTTGATTAAATTGCGTTCGTTCTATTGGTTGCGGACTTTACAGACTGACTTGTGCATTGCCGAGGCATTGTGGTGGGATTGCCCGAGTCTATATTCCGAGACGCCTCCCTCGCGACCAGCGCGGGTCAGTGTGGTATGGGAGCCGCCATCGAGTGGGACGTTGAAGTTTTCGGTGGATGGTTCAGCACGTGGGAAGCCGGGACCGGCAGGCTATGGGGGAGTGTTACGCGATGAGTTTGGGAGTATATTGGCGTTATTTTCTGGCCCCCTTGGGTGTATCGAATCAAACGAGGCTGAATTGCGAGCGATTGCGTTCGCTCTGTCATATTTCCGGAAGTCAACATGGGCAACGTTTCCTTTGATTGTGGAATCGGATTCTATGGTTGCGGTTAGCTGGGTGTTACATCTGGACAAACGGCCTTGGAGATTATGGGAGGTTTTTCGCGAGATTGACAACTGTTGTTCTTCGTTGGCTTCGGTTTGCTTCTCCCACATTTTCCGTGAGGCGAATGGTTTAGCGGATGCTTTGGCAAAGGAGGGGGTAACGCGCGTTTCGTTGTTTTGTGCTTGTTAGCGATAGGTCGATTTGGTGTTTTTCCCGTTTGTATTTCTTTGGACTCGGGTTTCACCACATACGGTTCGTACTCTTTTCCTCCGTTAGGTTTTAGGGAGGTTTTTAATGAGGCGGCCGTTGTGGTCTTTGGTTGTATATTGCTTATTAATATACGACTTTATTGAGCAAAAAAAAAAAGATCGGTTAATCCTTATGATTCCAAGCATTTGAGAAGGTTGAAGACAACCTGTCCGAAAGACGAGTGTACTAAAATGAAAGGGTTGAGATTGAGAGCATCATGAAATGGATCATGTAGGCAACTAGGACCACCAAGATTGACTACTAACTACTAGGATCTAGCTTAATTATAGTTCTTGCTGAGTTTAGTCAAATTCTTATACCATTAAAGCAGTAAATGAATCTTACTAGTAGTTAATTGGATTTGGCTTTACTACAATATTTATTGCAAAGATTCAATTCAGCCTTCAATTTAAGCAAATTACTCTTCATGAACTGAAAATTTTGCACATTATTGTGAAAATAGAATTCATTTAGGTCAAAAATTTGGTGGATGTAGTGACTAAATTGAACATGTGATGAATTTTAGAGTTCGAACTGTGGAGCCTGAAGAGTTGAAGGACAAGTGATATAATTTCACAATTTTTCTTTGGCTTGCAAACAAAAGGGTAAAAAGAGTGTTGGTTGTCGAAGATGTTCACAAATGTAAACGAAGATGTTCGCGAACGTTATACGAACATGTTTGCGAACGCTAAATAAACGAACATGAACCCCTTCAAAAATAAACAAACAAACTCGAACACGATATTAGAAATTTAAACGAACACGAAAATAACACGAACCCCTTCAAAAATAAATAAACAAACTTGAACTGATAGTGAGTGATATGGATGCTGCTGGTCATGGCTTGAACAATCTGCTTTACTGCATATATAATTGCATATATGAGCGAGATACCTCGATCAAATGATATAGCAGATTTCGTAATTTTCAAATTTTTTCCTTTACATCAACTGATGTTTCATTCATTTTTTTGTAATTTTTTAATTTCTATCTCGCCTCTCTAGATTTTTGAATTAATTGAGTAGTATATAGAATGGTCCACTCAGATTAAAAGGGAAAATATTGGAAACATAATATTTGGAATTTCTGAGGAAGAGTTGTGCAATTTACCGACCTGTCACAGACTTGATTCTCTAAAATCGATCCGTGCAGCGTTAGCAACTCTCGATCTTGCTAACCAGCCTTAATTTCACGCAAACGCTATGGCTAGGCAAGTGAAAGACAAGAGAAGACAAAGGGACTTTACAAAGAAAGCTTTGTATTAAAGCTTAAGAGCTTACAAGAGAAAGGAAACTTATGGATTTTGTGAGATGATTTACAAATGAGAGGGGTGGTCCTATTTATAGGCTCCCACCTCCTCAATGGACGACTAGGATCGTTTTGATCCGACAATTATTATGTTGCCTCCTAAAATATCTCACAAGCCTACAATATTCTAGATAAGTCCATACTTATCTACATATGTCTCTAGTATTCTAAAGTATTCTAGATAACTCCCTATAGATCTACACTTATTTATAGGCTTCTAGAATATTTCAGAGATGTCCAGACATGTCCCGAGCCTTCCGGAGTTGTCTCGATGCTTCCACGAACTTCCTGAGACTTCTAGGCCCTTCCAGATGAGCCTAGATGGTTGTGGAGTGTCCTGAAACCTCCTAAAACTTGGTGGGAATGTTTTGAGAGTGTTGTAGGCCTCTCTAGGCCGATCTAGAACCTTTCTTGGTTCATTCTTGTCCTTAAAACGTCTAAGACACTTCACTTGGCCTTGGTTGGCTCGAGTGCACCTAGGTGGGATCCTCGGTCGTCCCTGGCGCACCTTGGTGGGGCATTACATACCGCATACTTTGTTCATAGGCCTTCTTTCATATACAAGGAGCTTATTGTATTCCATACTGCATTTTATGCTTGTGCAGATCATAAGAATATAAAGGTAATGTTTCACATATTTTGAAAGTCCGCTTTTGACCATCCCCTCTTGCATTAAAGATGTTGTTTTTGCAATTTCTAGTTACTTAGTTTCTGCAGTAACATCTTGCTCCATCATGGTCTGTGAGGTATATATTTATGCATCAAGTTTTTAATTGACCTTAAGGTTAACATTTTTCAAGTTTTCTCACTTGGTTGGTATCTATTGTGCTCTAGCATCAACTAGTTTTCAATGCTTTTTTTAATCTTTTCATAAACCACAAAAACACTCTGATTTCACCTTTATTATTTTTCCAAAGTATGTTTTGTGTAACATGTAACTGCTATTTTATTAATATTTATTCATGGTTGTTGTAGATTACTGGGGCTATACTCGTTAAATTATATGAGTATCTTACAAAAATGATATGGTCGAGAAATATGATGAGCATCCTGACATATTTATTTGCATGCAACTTTTGAGGTATGCATTTATTTGTCTTTTTTTGGAAATTTTAAATGCAAAAAAGCTCTCGGGATTGTGATAATTTCAATTTTTATTTTGTGTTTATGTTTTTACCCCTTTACTCATTAGGTGCAATCTGCATGTTGGAAACATTGACACTATTATTCGTATTTTTAAGAACTGCCTTATTGAAGGAGAACTTCAGCCCATAAAACTTTATGCAGTGAGCTTAATCATTACTTGCTAAGATATTCTTTTGTCAATATTCTTGTTTTATCTATGTTCTGTGAATGATTTATTTGTTTATTTTTTCTATATTTTTGAAAAAGTCAATAATTAACTATTGTTAAACATTTTATTTTCAAATTGTGTGTGAAATCCACTTCATTATGGGAGTAAATAGATATAAAATCTTGTTGTCTCTGTTTATTTTACACTTTATACGGCTAGCTTGCTTTGTGTTACTATGTTCCATTGTTACAAGTGACTATATCCTATGTTACTTGAACGTGCGAGTATTGGATACGAGTATATATCCAAAACAAATATCTTCAAATTTTTTAATGAAGTTTTTTATGTATTTAAATGGTCGTTGGGAGATCATATCTCAATACATATGTCGGGAAATGTGTTAGAATATGGTGTTAGACATGAATATTTCAAGAAAAATAAAGAGTTGAAACAACAGAGATAATGACTACTTGATAACAAGATCGATGTTTTTATATGATTATTGGTATGCTGCTCAATATAATTGAAGTCGGGTAACCATTAATTTATTGCAATTTCTTTGTTTGCAGACGTTCATCGAGGGAGCAATGGTTGAGCATACTCCTAGAGGAATGCAACTTGCTCGAGAAACACTGGTATGGTGCAAGCTTAGTTGATTCTTTAACTGACTGGTATCATGATCGTCTTGATCATGTTAAATCGTGTGTTTTCCTTGGCTCAATGTGCAGATCAATATGAACAAAAGAAACATTTTCTTGAATGTTAGAGATAACAAAAGTTTGTTGTAACAAACCTTTAGTTTGTTTGGGCTGTTATCAATGTGGACCCAAAACTGAAACGATTATTGTATTCTGCGCCGCTATTTGTATCTGACATTACTCTTTGTAAACTTGATTTTTGATGAATGAAAATACAAAAGTCAGATTTCCCTTTTCTCTGATTTAGTCAAAATTCCTAAACATTATCTTTGACATGGTATCAGAGCAAAAGGAAATCTAACTTTTATATTTCCATTCATCAAAACATTTAGTGTAAAATTAATTTGAAATATTTAGGGTTTAAAGTTTAGGGTTATATATGTGAAATCATTGTTTAGGGTTTGAGCTTTTTAGCTTATAAATGTAGAAACCAATAAGAGATATATATTGAATTTGGTGTTTTAAAGCACAAAATTGTGCTTGGTGTAGTGGCTAAGCCACTGCTTTTGCACCTAGATTGCCCAGGTTCGATTCCCCTCGATAGCATGTGTGGTTGAATTTATTTTTCTCCTCTAAATAGGTGGTGACACGTGTCACCACCTGATTGGAGGAAAAAATAATTTATTATATCAAATATAAATAATTAAATTCCTCCAATAAAGTGTTGACACGTGTCACCACCTAATTAATTTATTTTATTAGTTTAAAATTAGGACTAAATTGAAAAAATGTGTAAATAGTAAAGACCAAATGTGTAATTATACCTTTAATTTTTTAACTGCCACGTCACCTTCTGTTAGCCCATTAACGGCTAGTGGTCAAATTGATCCAATTTCAATAGTTTGGGTGGTCAATTGAGTAGATTTTTTTAAGGTGGGTATTTTAATACATTAACCAAAGTATGGTGGTCAATGGTATAGTTTACTCTAATTTCTTTCGCTGCATCTAACGTTTATTCACCTAAGACTTAAAATTGACGATACTCGATCTATAATTTAAAATTCACAAACCCTAAATCATTTTAACCTATCATATCCATCACCCGATAACATAAAATCGAGACCTTTGTAGCAATTAAAATGCATATGGGTTTTGTTTTTGGGTTTTGCATTTATGGTTTAATGGCTCTATGTTAGAGTTTTTTGATTTTTTTTAAGGTTAAATTATTTTTTTATAAAAAATAAGATAAAATTAAAATAATGTGTAAATAATAAAGACTTAGAGCGTCAATATTAATTTATTTATTCATTGCTTTTGTGTCCAATCTCAATTTCCCTTGGAATTTGAAAAAAATAACAAAAACAAAACATGCTTCACTTGTTTTTATCAATTCAATTATGAATTTATTTGATTAGCGAGAAAATTATACGAAAATACTATCGAAGGCTTTGTTAAAAGCATGATCTCAACTGTTGTAACATGTCAATTGATAATTGTATTAAATTACTAAGAGTAAATTTTTATATACACGTATTAAAAGTTGTATAGACATTTGTTGCTAAATTACTACGAGTAAATTGAAGTACATTGTACATACAAATTACTAAGAGTAGGTTGTATAGATATTAACAAGAAAATTATACGAAAATATTTATCGCGGGCCTTGTTAAGAACATGACTTCAACCGCATTGTAACATGTCAACTGATAGTTGTATTAAATTATCAAGAGTAAATTTTTATATAAAAAAATATTATCGAGGGCCTTTTTAAATTACTAAGAGTAAATGGAAGTGATTAAAAGATTGATTGTTAAATTAAATAATTTATCAAAATTCAGTGACCATTTATGGACTTTACTCCAAAAAAAAGACATTTGTTGCTCTGAAAAAATTATTGGATGGAACCGGCTCACCACGTCATCTGTGGTCCCAGCCAATAAAGTCCGTTCATCTCATTTTCATCCATGTTTCACGCTGATGTTGGTTTCATCATTCTTCGGTGCCTTTTTCAACCACACGAGAAACTGACGAACTCACCTCATCATCTTTTACTACTCTATCAGTTTAGATCTTACCTAAATAACTTTAAGACTGACGAAACTCAATCTAAAGCTTAAAACTCGTAAACCCCAAGTTACTCTAACCTATATTATCCACAGTCCGATCAACATGAAATTTAGACCTTTGCAGCAATTAAAATGTTTATGGCTTTTGTTTTTGGGTTTTACATTTAGGGTTTAATGGTTTTACGGTTAGAGTTTAGGGCTTTTGGTTTTGTGTTCAGAGTTAATTTTTTATAAAACATAGGAGCAAATTGAAATAATGTGTAAATAATAAGAGATAAATTATATTCGATAAAAAGTAGGACAAAATTAAAATAAAGAGTAAATAACAAGGGTTTAGAGGTTTTCGGTAGTGGGCTTTGTGTTTTGTGTTTCGGGTTTAGGGCTTAGGTAGTTGTTTTATGTTTATGGGGTAGTTTATCGTTATGGTTTCAAAGTTTACGAGATTTTGCATTTATGGTTTAGATTATTTGTGTTTAGGATTTCTATTTTATGGTTCAGGGTTAAATTATTTTTAATGAAAAATAGCCCCAAATTAAAATAACGTGTAAATAATTAGGGTTTAATTTATTATTTTTTAAAATTAGAACTAAATTATTTGAATGTGTAAACATAAATGACTAAACATGCATGTTATTAAAGAAAACAATTTAACAATCGCGCGGATTCACGTCATCCTTTTAACGTATATTAACAGGTAAATACCAATTTAAAATAAAACCAAAAGTTTAAAGCCAAGATTGAAGTGATTGAAAGTTAGATTGCTCAATTGAATAATTTACTAATATTTAGTGAACTTTATCAAATATATATATAGAAAAAAAAGGGACATTTGTTGCCCCTTCTCCCGTTTAGAAGTTATAAACCTAAACACCTCAAAATTCCCCTTACCTTCTGAGAAGTGAGAAGCTATCGACAACAAAATTCTTGGGAGATGGCTGCGATTATCACAAGTATTTGCAAAACCCTTCGAATCCAATTCCTATCTCCGCAAAGTCTCTCTCTCTGTGTTTGTATATTCTTATGTTCCGTACAGATTGAGATTATGAATGAAAAAGGTTTATCTTTGCTTGATTATTGTTGTCTCGTGTATGGACTCTTTTTCCAAGACAAATACATCTGCATGGTGTGGATTGGGATCCTGTTGAGTGCACCAACGATAACGAGATGGCCGAGGTATTAGTTTCGTGGTTTAATCTCAATTATCTTGGCTTTCAACTCTTGTTGATCTTTAGGAAATAGCCTAAAATTAAACACCATTACTCGTCTGGATATCATATGAACATAATTGTTGTATTGAAATAATATAGTTGGATGGTTAGATGGTCTGCAAATCTTATTGATAGGAAATATTGTGTTTCCTTGACAGATGTTTGAATCTTGGTGCAAAAAATACGGTAAAAAGTACTCCTCAGAAAAGGAAAAAGCATACAGGTTTTCAGTGTTTAAAGATAATTACGCCCAATTTATCTTACTCAATAGACACGGAGACGATGGAAGTGGTGCTTCTTACTGTATGGGTAAATTTTTTGATCTGAGGTCCGAAGAGGTTCCCACTGGTTATAGAAGGGTACCACGCCATGAATTGTGAAGTGAGAGGCCGGTCATCTTTTTGAAAGACTTGTTGGTGGTAATCTAATAATTTAAGTAATTAAAACCTCTCCTCCTCTTCGATTTATTCTCCCCCTCTGAATTTCTGATTCATTTTCCCATCTCAAGTTAATTCTTCTTCTTTGATTCTTATTGTTGGCCTTCCCTGTATTTAAAGATAATTACGGTTCAAAAGTTATTTCTTCTTTTATAATTTTATTTAATATTTTTTATTGTGATTTTATTTTTGTTCAGTTTTGTCCCTAAAAATTCTATTTTGTTTCTAATTTTATTATTAAATTTAATATTTTTAATATAATAATATTTATGTTCACTTTACTTCCTAAAATATATATTTAATCTGAAATTGACCCTTAATTGTTTCTAAATTTTAACTATAGTTTTATTTTTGTTCGATTTATTCCCTCAAATTTTATTTAATTTGTAATTGACCTCTATTTATTTCTACTTTATAGTTTAGTCTAATATCTTATAATTGCAAACTTTACGTTTTAGTCACAAATTTTATATTTGCTATTAAAGACTCATTTTAGTTCGGATTAACTTGAAACTTGGTTTTAGTCAATGATGATATTGATTTCATAAAGACAGATTTAATTTCACTTTTTTTTCAAAAATTGGCCAATTTATTTATTTTTCATAAATAAAACCATAGTTAAAAATTAAAAACAAATATAGGTCAATTTCGGATTAAATAAGTGATATTAAAAATATTGAATTTTAATAATATAATTAGAAACAGATAAGATTAATTTTTAAATTAAATAAATTTTTAGGGACTAACTTGAACAAAATAAAATATTAAATGAAATTATAAAAAAATAATATAAATATGATGAAAATAAAAAATAGAAAATAAAAATTTTTAAATATAATTTGATAATTTTATTATTAAAATACGATAACTTTTACTTTTTCTTCTTATTTTTCACATAATTTTAGCGAGAGAGAAAACTCTTTGTATAAGAGTAGGGAAGACTACCTCCCCTCATATTTTTTCTTCCTTTTAATTTTTTACTATATCAAGCAACTATTAAATTTATTTTCTTTCTAATTTTCTCTTACTTTCTTCTTATCTTATACTTTTCACTCAACCAAACAAAGTCTAAACTCTAACTTTAAATTTTAAACTCTATTTTTAATATTGATATAGATAGGGAAAGATTTTATACTGAACAATTATATAATTTCGTTTGTATATTTTTTTCATAAACCTCATAGACAGGGAAACTATTAAAGGCGATCTTACTGGGATGGTTTCGACTTTCTTCAGTAAGGAAGTGCTTGACTATGGGATCAATAAAATTAATATTGTCCTTGTTCCTAATAAACCAAATTCAGCTGGAGTTTCAGATTTTAGACCGATCAACTTTTGTCATTTTTCGCTTAAAGTCATTACTAAGACTTTAGCGACAAGACTGAAGAAGTTCCTCCCGGACATCATCCCTCACAATCAGTCAGCTTTCGTACAAGGTAAATTTATCCATAATAATATTATTCTTGCAAATGAGACCTTCCACGCAATAAAACGGTCAAAAAAGAGAAGAAGGGGTTCATGTCTCTAAAAATTGATCTTGAGAAAGCCTACGATAAAGTAGATTGAGATCTGTTGCGTTTTGTTATGATCAGTTTGGGTTTGTGTGAGTGGTGGGTTGACAGAGTTATGGAATGTGTCTCCTCCACCTCTTTTTCCCTGGTCTTAAACGGGAAAAGAGTCGGGGATTTCTCTACTGGTAGGAGTTTGAGACAAAGAGATCCATTGTCCCCTTCCTTTTTATTTTTATCTCAAGTACCATATCATAAATTTTAGAAAAGAAAGTCGAGCTGGCCAGATTTGATGGCCTAAGAATTAAAAGATGATGTCCTTTCTCAGTCATCTAATATTTGCAGATGACTGCCTTATGTTCTCTGGGGCAAATACGAAGAATTGTAAAGTTGTCCTGCTGAATTCTAAATCTTTTCTAATTTGCTATGGGTCAGACGATTAATTTTCATAAATCTTCGGTTTGTTTCTCTCCCAATGTCAGCAACAACCTCAAACTTCACTTGTTTAATATTTTGAGATTTTGACCATTGAAAGAGGACAATAGATACCTTGGTCTACCTTTATTTTGGGGGAGAGGTAAGAAAGAAGCCTTAGCGTTTATCAAAGATCGGGTCTAGAGTAGACTCAGGTGATGGAAAGCCAAACTCTTAAATCAGCCGGGTAGGGAGTCCTCATCAAGGCGGTCGCTCAGGCAATCCCTACCTATATCATGCAATGTTTCCTTCTACCGGTAACCTTTTGTGATGAGCTCAATTCTCTAGTTGCGAAGTTCTGGTGGAACAATAGAGGGAATAAGAAAAAAGCATCTATTGGATCAGCTGGAAAGATTTTTTCCGTTTGAAGGATCAGGGAGGCCTGGGTTTCCGAAATTTGAGAACTTTTAATAGAGCACTCATTGTGAAGATTACATGAAAACTGGTGAAGCATCCAGACTCTCTCCTGGCTCGGACTCTCCATGGAATATACTACCCGAACGAAAACATTTTCGAGGCTTCAAAGAGTAAAAATCCCTTATGGGTTTGGGCAAGTATTTGGGATGGGATCGAAGTTATCAAAGACGACTCCTTGTGGCGAGTAGGAGATGGTAGACGTATCTCGACGTGGTTTGACAACTGGGTCCCAAAGCTACATAAACTCAGAATCACCACCCAGCCATCGCCAAGCTGTCCTCATATCTCTATCTGCTGCCTCATGAAGTCGGATCAAAGATCGTGGGATAGTCCTAAAATCGAGAGCATCTTCTCACCGAAAGAGGCACGAGCGATCCTTTCTATTCCTATTGGTGGCCCTGGAGTTAAAGATACTCTTATTTGGGCGGGAACAAAGAATGGGGACTACTCGACTAAGTCGAGATACAAATTTATTGAGGACAACCCTAGAAACTCGGGGGAGTTGTCTTCTAGTTGTAATCCAGGTACCAACAAAGCATTATGAAAATCCATTTGGGAGTTGATAGTACCGTCCAAGATCCGCTCCTTCCTTTGGAAACTCTATCATAATATTGTTCCTACCAAAAGTACTCTCGCGGCTCGATTTTATGGTAAATTTCAAGACTCTGATCAGTGCCCTAGATGCGTTGAACAAAAGGAATCCATTGAGCATATCATTTTTTATGCCCGTTCGCACAAGCGGTCTGGAAGGCCCCAAGGTTCAATTATGTGCTTTCCACCTTTGTCTTTTCCGGCTTTCCTAAATGGTGGTGTAAAATTATTAACTGCCAAAAACTGGGAATCTTTGCATATGGTTGTGCACTTATTGCCTTTCTCCTCTGGACAATTTGGAAATTGAAGAATGCTCTGGTTTTCGAAGGAAGAAGAGACTTTCCCTGGGAAGAGAAAGTGATGTTCCAATCCACGCGGCAAACGAACTTACCCATTTAATACTAAGAATTAAGAAATGAATTTTACACAAATTATTCCTCTCGCCTTTAATGTAAAATCAATGCATTTAGAGGTAAAAAGAAAAATAGTAAGTCCACAATGTACATAGAAAATTTAGTACGTTGGTGGCGGTTATGTATGAAAGGTGGGTACAATTCCATGTCAGAGAGAGAAACTGTACTGAGGCAAAAGCCAAGAACAGCGGCATTGCGTTTGCATCTCGCATTGCAATGCCGCGTTTTACTCACATTTCTTCTCTTACTATCTTTCTCTTCCCAAAATTCAGTGTGGAGTCTGATAGACGGAGGATAAAAAGAAATCGCTTTTCACTTATAGTTGAATTCGTTTTCGTTTTCCCTGATTCACGGAACTTGATGCATCTTGTCTAGCTGTTTTCGATTTGGTTTGTTCATCCTCATTTAATCCTTTTAATAGTTATTGGATTTAATTTTTTTTCTTCCATTTATCGTTGATATAGCTTCCCGTTTTGATTTGAAAATCAAGCGGCGAAAAAAAAACAGGAAAAAAAAAAGCTTCCAGGTTTCGTTGGAGTAAAATCTGTGGGGGGAAAAACTCTTATTTTCTCTCCTCTATTACGTTGAGATCGAAGGATTCTATTGCCTGGTTCCGACAATAGACAGGCCTTTACCTTGAAATAAAAAGAGAAACATTTTGAAGAGGATAAGAGACAATGAGCGAAGAGTTGCAATTCCAAGAACAAGGAGAGAAAATTTATGTTTCGATTAGATTAAGGCCATTGAATGATAAATCAAGGAATCGTATATGTGATTGGGAATGCGTTAACAATGACACCATCCTTTTCAAGCACAATTTGCCCGAACGTGCCATGTTCCGAGCCGCCTACACATTCGGTAAGCATTTCCATAATCATTTGCTTGTGTTGAGAATTGAGATCTTCTTCCAATCATTGTATTTTGTTGCAAATAGACAGAGTATTCGACAGTGATTGCGATACAGGTCTAGTGTATGAGGAAGGAGCCAAACACATTGCCCTCTCAGTACTCGATGGTATCAATTGTAAGTATTGTTTGTTCCTTGCTCATTTTGTCTATAACTACATAATCGAGTGAAAATGTTTCCTTTTCTTTTGTTCAGCGAGCATATTTGCATATGGGCAAACAAGTAGTGGCAAGACATATACAATGAGGGGTATCACCGAATATGCAGTATCGGATATATACGACTACATAGAAAATGTAATGACAGACTTAGTATTACTTCTTCTGTTTGTTGGGAGTGTAGAATATATAGATCACATTTTGTTTTGATCAATGTGTTAGAATGGAGAAAGAGAATTTTTGGTGAAATTCTGTGCCATGGAAATATACAATGAAGCCGTGAGGGACCTCCTAAGCCCTGATAGTTATCCACTAAGAGTGCTAGATGACCCAGAGGTAACAATTTCACCTTTCTTTATGCTTTCCGGTCGTTACCTTTTCACAACATTATTTTCATTCATCAGAGGGGAACGGTTGTGGAGAAACTTACTGAGCTGACTCTAAGAAACAGGGAACATCTTTACGAGCTCCTGTCAATCTGCGAAGGTGAAATATTTCTCATACGCTTATGGACTTGCATTTCTATACGATTTCTTTTTCACTAGATGACATTATCTATGCACTTTGGCATGGATTTGCAGCTCAAAGGCAGATAGGAGAGACATCTTTGAATGAAACCAGCTCTAGATCGCATCAGATTTTGCGGCTGGTAGCCATGATTACTTGACTAAACGTTTCTTTGTCGGAGTTGGGCCTAGTCTTACTTCTATGTTCATTGATGCAACCTTGCAGACAATCGAAAGCTGTGCTCGTGAATATGCCGGAGCTAGAAATTCAAGCATTCTTGCAGCTTCCGTGGTATGACACTATTAACTTACTGAAAGGAAATGCAGTTATTGAATTCATAGAGAACATCATTCAAGATTGAATTAGTTAGAAACGAAAATCTTAACTAGGAAAATTGACTTGGTGGTTTGTACAGAATTTTGTCGATTTAGCAGGAAGTGAGCGAGCTTCTCAGACCTTATCTGCTGGTGCAAGATTGAAAGAAGGCTGCCATATAAACCGGAGTTTACTAACTCTGGGGACTGTGATTCGCAAATTAAGGTTGAACAATTCTCTTCATTTTTTTAAACAGAACAAATATTGTAGGACATATTCTGACCAATTAACTGACACAACACTTTGCAGCAAGGGAAGAACTGGCCACATACCTTATAGAGACTCTAAGTTGACGCGCATACTCCAGAATGCTTTAGGAGGAAATGCCAGAACAGCCATCATTTGTACTATGAGTCCTGAACGTGTTCATGTTGAGCAATCAAGAAACACACTCATGTTTGCGAACTGTGCCAAGCAGGTAAGAACTAATGCACAGGTGAATTTAATCATGTCAGATAAGGCATTGGTAAAGCAATTACAAAGAGAATTGGCTAGACTGGAGAAAGAAATGAGGAGCTTGGGATCATCTTCAGTGAAAGGCGATACTGCTGACGTGCTGAGAGAGAAAGAGCAACTTATTGGACAGGTGAATAGACCAACTTCAGAAAGCTGTTTCATACATGCCCTCACTTAAATGGCTTACTCTTGTTAACCTGGCCTTTTATTTTATTATTCTTTCTAATTTGAGTATCTACAGATGACCAAAGAGATACAATTATTGACTTGGCAACGTGATCTTGCTCAGTCGCGAGTTGAGAATTTGCTACTGTCAGTTAGAGAGGTTCAAATGTTAAAGCAATCATCAAATTCACCAGAAGTGGCCAACGAAAATAAGGATACAGTTGCACCTAGTGTTCCAAGTGCAGAAAACGGATGTCCTGGGCTTGCTGATAATCCTAAAGAGGATTTTCTACTCGATGGCATGACTACGAAGTTTACTGGCTCTGATCCATGCAAAGGTCGGGAGATTTCTGAACAAATGGGTCAAGAATTTGAAGATAGCTGCATGGAAGTTCGATGCGTTGAAATTGAAGACTCGAGAGATACAATGATTGAACAGGAGGGAAAACTGACCATGAAAGAGGTTCTTCCCAAGGAAACAGGAGCTGATGAAGGTGATGACTTCTCCACTGATCCTGAGAAAAAACAAGGAAAATTAGACACAATTATAACCACGAATAATGATGTAGTATCATCACCAAAAAAGGAAGATTTGCAGTCAACTCCTGTTTATAATGATCAAACTTACAAGGGTTTGAAACAAAAAATTCAGGAATTGCAAAGGACAGTCAATTTTCTTGTCAATACTCAACATCTAGATCAGTCACCTGGCTTCTCAGATACATCTACTCCTATTAGAAGGAGCTTGAACAGAAGTAATAGCTGTAGGGCGGTTGTCACAACCGCATCATCTTCACCTTACTTTGAGAAGGCAGCACACAGTGAAAGCACACACACTTCCAGTGGGGTTGAAAAGGACTTCCTTGAAAGATCAAGAGACTTTTACCAAATGCTTTCTGAAGTGAAATATGACAACAGAGGCGGAAATATATCCAGTAGACATTCTCGAGCTTCTTCTGTTAGTAGCTGCTCCGTGGACACATCAAATCTTAAAGATTCCGATGCAGAAGATGTTTTTAGTGCAACTAATTTTCATCCACGACCATGGAAGTCAATTAGCGAGGATCCTTTGGGAAGAATTTCCACCTCTACTGATTTATCCGCAGGTGGCAGTGAAAGGAATCAGCAGTCACAAAAGCAAACTGAAAACAAGATAGTAAGAAGATAAACCTCCCCTCCTCTTCATAGATTCCTACTAGTGACTTTTGGCTTCTTTATGCTTTAAGGCTAATGATAACTGGTAACTAACATATTTCCTTTTCCATGGAATGTTTATCTCGACGAGATAATAAAGACGGACTTGGAATTCGAGGAGAAGCGGAGAAAGATAGTTGAACTGTGGGATGCATGCCGTGTATCATTAATCCACAGAAGCTATTTCATCCAGCTTTTCAAAGGCGATCCTTCCGACTGTTTGTATTTGGAGATAGAGCTCAGAAGATTGACACTTCTAAAGGGCTCATTGTCAGACATAGCTTCAAGGTAAACTTAAGATTTCCATAATTAAACAGCATACTGAACAATTGCACATATATGCATATGCACCTGGAATGAAAGAACTTTAGGACCCAATTGAATATAAACGAATTATTTTTATTCGATTCATCTTAAATGCAATGCAAAGGCAGCTAGAAATATATATAGTTTTCTCTCTTTCCGGTGAAAGCGAGAAGGAACTGACTCGAGAGAGGGTGATGTTGAGTAAGCAAATACGTAAGTTGTCAAGAAAGCAGAGAGAGGAAGTATATAAGAAGTGGGGAATTGATTTGAGCACAAAGCAGAGGAGCGTACAATTGGCACACCTTGTATGGACAGACGCCAAGGACATGGCCCATGTGAAGGAGAGTGCTGCTCTTGTTGCCAAGTTGCTAGGATTTGTGGAACCAAGTCGAGCCCCCAACCAGGGAGCTGGGCTATGCATTTTGCCTCGATTTTTATCCCGAAGATCTCACAGCTGGAAGCTCAGCCTTCCTTCCCTCTTTTAGAAGTTGTTGAAGATAGAGTGAATTAATCTAGACTCAAATGTTCTCATTTCTAACTCAGTCCTGGTTGTAAATTCAAAAGGTGTATAAAGTTTAATCAGACTTTAGTCACAGATACACTTTGATTCTTTTTTTTTTTTTTTTGGTAACAAGCACATAATAATGGAATGAAAGAATATCTTTCCAAATAGCATGGTTTCCACTTCCCGACTTGTACCACCATTTTTATGTCCAACCAGAGGAATAGATATGGCTAACCAAACCCGAATAACTAAACCAGAAAAGGAGGTTGACTCAACTCTTTTAAGTAGAACTTTCGTGATTGGAAAATGCTATGCTTTGTTTTATCTTGAACAATATAATAAAAATAGCTTGGCAAAAGGCAACGTTGGTATCCACATTTCAGGTTTTTTATGCTTTACATTATTACCTAAGATTTGTAGACAGATCCTTCAGTGATTTTCCAGCCTGACTTGGAACAAGTCATCTCATATCTCGTGGTGTAGGATTGTACGTTAGAGGCATTGTTCTCTGGATGATGAACATCAGTCAAGCGGGTGGACTCTTCAAGAGTTGCTTCGACTACAGCGCGCTGCCCATCCAGTGAAAGAGTAACACTGTCGATGGCCATGTTCAGTAGACTATATTCATATATCCAACCAAGCTGAGCAATTTCAGCTGCACGATCCGTCCATGTCTTCAACATTTGACCATCCAGAACCTGGCAGTTTTCTAAGTGTTAAAGCCACACAATCCTAATGAAGCCTTGAAAGCTATCTACTAACTATGTTTAGCTAAATCACGCAAATTAAGACATAAAACTCTACAATAACCAGCTATCCGGAAAGGAAGAGTCTCATTTGTAGGGCAGTTTTTCAAGATTTATATTTGTGGAACTATCAGAAAAGAAAATGAAAACAACAGCATATTACCTCTGGCAATTTATCAAGACGGTGATCAGGTCCAAACGCCTCAGATTTAATGTTTTGCCACTTGCGAACAATGCCTTCTGCAATTCTTGCATCCATTCTAGGTAATTCTTGCAAAGAATTTTCATCTATTAACCCTGCAAAGATGAAATCAGTTTTGAGCACCAATAAACATGGAAAAATAGGACCATGTATAAAACTACATGATTACAACAATCCTCATACAGTATTTGACAAACTCGGATATGTCTTACTTGCTCAGAGGGAAAAACAATCCTCTCTGTAACCTACCAACTATTAACAGTAAAATAGAAAACAGGTGCAGTAGTAGCCATACAAATAACATGGCTAAAACTAAAGGATCCATAATTAACAACAACAAAGTCCCAAGGTACTCTAGAAAAAAACTTCAAGCATTGGAAATAATGCTACATTAGGTTGACTATTCACTTCTTTACCATATGTATTATCAAGTCATACCTGCATTGATGACATCAGCTGCCATAGCTGGACTGATTTCTTTACCATTCACTGATGAACTAGATCTGCCAGGTAAAAACTTCAAGCCAACCAACGTCATAACTCCAATTACCACACCAGCAGACATGATCTTGATACTAGCATCTTTAATTTTGTCAGTTATTGTTTCTTCTTCTTCATACATTTCTTCCAAACTACTTATCTCAGGAACCTCAGCTAGCACGGCAGAATCCTTTTGATCAGGTTTTCCCAGAGTCTCCTCATTTTCCACAGGAAAAAAGTTGTTCATCTCACCATCTAATTGATGTCTCACACTCTCTTCTGAGCGATGAAGAGGAAACACCTTTTGCAATGCCTGAATTGCACTAGCCTTTACATGGTCAAGAACCGCAGTAGCCTCTGCGCCTATCCTCACTATAGCTGCGGCTGCAGCTAAGGGTGAACCACCTGCTCCCTCAAGCCTTTCTAAATATCTCAGGACAGTTGGATCATCATAATAATCTCCAAGCTTGAATTGTATATCTTTGGTGTCTCTAAATCTGGGAAAAACCACCTCCATTAGCCATGCCTCCAACAGCTTGCAAAGCCCAGGAAGATCTCTGTCATCATCATCCTTTGAATTTTCCAAGACAAAATCTACAATAGATGGATTTCTGTAAGGGGAGCTATCACTTTCTAAGCCCAACCACAAGCGACACTCATCAAGCTCCCCCACAAGTAATGAACAGAGACCCCTCTCCAATGAAAAGTCTATCTCACGGTTTCCAATGGGGGCATAGGGAGAGACACTGTTCTCTAGAGTTGTTAACTTAGTCTGCTGGAGCTGCTGGAAGAGGTTATCAGCATCTCTGATGAGATGAGGTTTCTTGTTTAGAAATGCTTGAGCAACAAGTGCAAGTGCTACTCCATAAACTTCAAAACTTTCTGCAGGAATATTGCTTGGAGTGGCTGCAAATAGATCAACCTGTTCATAGAAAAGGACTTAAAGCTAAAGAGAAACTAACGTAAAAGGCAAAATGAATGATAGAAAATGTACAATACCTGTTCAGCTGCTGTCATGCACAGGAAGGCCTCATTCATAAAATCTTCACGGGTAAAACCCCCTGCAATTGCAGCAGCTCCTCCTCCACCAACAGCCCATAATATGTTGCGTACACCATGAAGACCCTCCTCTCTCTTTGTGCGATGCACATCATCAAGGGGTAAGGCTAGAAGTTCCAGAACACAACGTGGAGCAATCTCCTCTAATGTCTCATCAATTTGTGACTGCAAATCCGGGGCAAGACTGCTGGCACCTTCCTCCTACATTATCCGTAAAAAGGATTTATCAAGTATCATATGTGTAAAAAAAGAAGCTGGTTGATCAATGCATAACCATTTCATTTCATTAACCTCGGTGTGTATGTAGATTCATTACAAGTTTATTTCAGTATGCATAAGTTACCTCATTAAAATATTAGTAATCGATAAGAAAAACTATATATTTCTATCTTTTACCCATTGTTTGGCAATAGGCAGACTTTTGACTCACTTTAGTAATAGTAAATTGACAAATCGACAATTAATCCGGACAACTACACAATCAAACACTATTTTATCAATAGAGGAACACATTTTACAAATGGAAGTAGAAAGGTATGCTCAAACACCTGCAGCAGCTTCAAAGCCCTCTCAAGCACCTCACAACCACCAATAAAATCCGGTGGATTCAGAGCCATAGCATCCCTTGACAAGTCCACGTAAGCAAGGGCCATTGCCAGAACGACATCCTGTTTAAATGCCTTGGGCAGCCTCTCTCTCAGCAAAGTCTCCCCAATTTGAAGCACCACTTCAGTTTCCCCTGCCTCTTGCAGCACGCACAAGGCTCCAGGAACCTACATTTCCCACATTTTCTCAATAACCAAACACATATTGTTAAATAAAGAGAAAGATAAAATGCAATTACATTTTCCCAGGGAACTTGAGTGATGATAGTGTCAGGCTCATCGTCGACAAGACCTTGGTTGTAATTTCGTCTAGAGCCAGGATTAGATAGGGTTTCACAGGCGGCGTGAAGAATCTGTCTTCGGCTAATTAAGGTGTCTTGACTGAAACCATATTGAGGCGGTTTAGAAACCCTTGCTTCATAGGCTCTTTTGATTCCATCTCCTAGAAAATGAGTCTCGGCTCCTAAAACCTGCATTTCAAGATGATAGCTTTTAGATAACTGTAATTCCAAAAATCAACAAAATTTAAAGGAAACTGAGAACTAGTGTCTGACTGACCTTGTAGAAATCAAGGGGAATGGAAACGTGGCGTTCGGGAGGGGACGGGGAGAGAAGGGGAGGGAAAGGGGGAGAAACAGTGGCAGTTGAGGAGGAAGAAGAGGAGTAAGAATTGTCGGTGGCAGGGAGAAATTGGAAGTCGGAAAGGAGGCGCTCGGCCCATTTACTGGCAGAGCAGACGACGGTGGTTGAAGGGTGGTGGAGTTTGGAGAGTTTTCGAGTGTGGAGCAATGGAGTTAAAGTGGGAGTGCACAGCCCGACGCTAATGTGCCTCAAAGATTCCATTTTTTGGAATCTGTGAGATGAAAAATACTAAAAGAGGTTAACACAATTCCTTTTGAGAGTTTCAGAGGATCGACTGCGTCTTCTTCATTTTGCCTTTGCCCTTTAGTATAAGTATAAAATTAAACGTTAAATATTTTTGTTTTAACATCATTTTAGTAGTCAGTTGTAGTCTAGTTGGTTGCTTTTTTTGCCTATAACCTTTTCGACGCAGGTTCGAGTTATTGCCGTAGAATTTTCTTTTTACATTTTACTAATATTTTTCTGTTAGTTCAACTCATATATTTATTCTGTCTCTTACGAGTTCTTTAATTTTACTTTTTTAAAAAAAATGATGTGAGCTAATGAAATGTTAATATGGGTCAAAAAAATTCTAACAATTGTTGTGGTGCTCTTCTTTTTGCTTTTATTGTGTGGCAAGAATGGAATTGCAGAAATGATTTTATTTTTAATGGTAGCGGCCAATGCATTGACATACTTTTTCAGCAAAGTCTAGTTTGGGAAAGACCAAACTCAAATGCAAACTTAATGGGAAAAGGCATTGCTTGGGAGTTGGGACGATATGTTTAAACACGGACGCTGGTGTCTTATGGTTGTCCAAGTGTGGTGCAATAGGTGACGTCCTAAAGGACTGGAATGACTATTGGATTGTAGAATTTTCACCACTCATCCATCTTGCTTGCAGAACTATGGGGAGAGTTCTACAGGCCTCCAGGCTCCAACTTGTATGGTCCTTAGGTTTGAGCAATTTGATAATGTAGATCCCATCACAGTAATATATGTTCTGTTAACTAGTTTAAGTCTATCTCTTTTGTTCCAACAATTGATCTACTTTTCAAAAAGTTGGTATATCGACTTCAAACTCATCAAACCTAAAGATTTGACAAAATTGAACATCTTAAATGACACTGTTATAACAATCCACGAATTAGTTCCCGTGATGTATTTGACGGTGTTGCTGTCAAGTGTCAACTTATGTTCCTAGTGACCAACTTTGAAGTAAGTTCATAGTTCGCAACTCCAACCCGCCCACAATTATTCCGGTCATGAAATCCAACAAGCTCAAACAGTTTTCCTGCTTTTCAAGTTGGCACCCTCAGAATATCAAATTTTAACTTGTATTCTAACTGTGAGTTTCCGATCAGTTCTTCAATCCGTGTTCCACTTAACCAGTAATCAAATTCAAAGATACGACCAAACACCAAGTATATATATATATATATGAATACATATCATACAAGTTACAGGCAAATAATGTTTAATTGACCTAAAGAATCTTCTGACCAATGAAACTCGGTGATTATGTGTATAGAAATTAAAACATACTTCCTCCTATGCTGATATCAAACCTTCAGGAAAGGGTTCATCATCAGGGTGAGGTGAAAGAAATCTCCTGCACGCATATAACACAGCTGAATGGAATCCGTCTCTATTTTCAAGGAACACAAAATGGCCAGCCTGCAGATTAGGAAAAACAAAGATGAGGAGCCTGACAGGAAGGATAGCATTTCAAGGTTCTAAAATACACGATCTCAGGAAAAATATATAAAAAAATGTCTTTGGCAGATTGCCCCCAAGTTATTTCTTATATATTGTAGAAGTAAACGCACCTGAGGAACCCTGATAACTTCACATGGGACCTTCATTTGCTTGCGAGCTGCTTGGGCTCCTTCGTAGTCCATCCAATCTTCAGTCCCGTATATAAACGTAGTTGGCACTTTCCACTCAGATGCACTATTCATGAATATATACGAAAAAATGAAGTTATTCAATACTGTCTTCCAAACACCTGAAATCTTCAATGTTAGTAGATTGCAACACTGATCAAGACTCTAGCTAGTGGTTCATACGACTTCCATATCAGTGTTTGAAAATCTGAAAGTGCTCTAGGTTTGAAGAAGTGTTCGAGGTTTATGATCATTACATTCATCTATTTTATTTTTTTCATCAACTATTTGAAGTGTGGTCTAGGTTCGAAGAAATGCACAAGCCAATTAGATGCTAAATGCATGTGCCCAAGGTTTGTATAAGTGCTTTTTATTGCAAGTGTTTTCATTATCCTTTGCCATAATGAGCCTTTAATAGCATTATATAAAACGGCATGGGTTATTCACAGTTCACAGCCGAGTGAGGCTTTATGATCATTACATTCTCTTTTTTTTCTCCTCAGAGGAAATAAAAGTAGGCATAATTCTTGACCTTTAGTGATGCTTATTATTTGTGCATCGATGCACATATTTCCCAACCAGGAGGAAAATATGTAAATTGCTCTGTACGGTGTTTTCAAATCAAAGTGAGATATTGTACATTCCTATGATTTAGACAGAATCTTGGTTAATATAAACATAGGCAGGTATTAGGTTGTCTAACTCTAATGAACCCAATTTAAAAACAGTAAACAAACACTTTTTCTGAACCAATAAGTGAGGATGTCAAACCTGTTTATAAGGGGCGATCGACCAAATGCACCAAATGCAAATATATATTTTAAGCAGAGCTCTCCACTTGCTTTGGCAGCTGAGATATGGTACACATAATCTTCAACAAGGAAGAACAGGGAAAAGAAGCCGTTATACATCTATTATTTGTTAATAGAAGAGCTATACACAAAATAAATAAATAATCCTACAATACCAGATAGAAGTTTAGACTCCTCCTCTGTAAATACACCCTCTACCGAATATCTGGGACTAAACCTAGCAGCTGTATACTTGCGTACCAGATCTGGACCCCAAGGACCTAAGCCTCTGCATACAGAATCATCCAATAGATGTTCAAAAGTAGTACATTAAACTGCTTGATGAAAAATGCAATCAAAGACAAGAGAACTAATGGAAATAAACATAAAACAAATTAAACAAATAGGAGTATGAGGACTTTGACAGCAACATACAACACCAAAGGAGACCTACAAACTTTATCCAAATAACAGTTCAAGATAGAAGTAACCTACACAAAATAGAACCAATGAAGAGATCACTGATTCTTCTCAATAGCAATAGGTTAGCAAGACAATTCAGGGCAATGTTTAATAGCAAAGGTCGATTTGTGAGGCAGGCTAACAAAATAGAACCAGAAAAATTACAAACCTTATAATCTTCTGAGGAGTAAAATTAGATTCCCACAAATGACTCAAAATTACCCCCTTCCATGTTGCTCTGAAGCGGTTTACCCACTCATATTTTTCTTCGGATCCTGATGAAACTCCAGCAGCCCCCACTAAAATTAAGTGTTGAACATGTTCAGGATGCTACAGGATTAACCCAAGGGACATTAGAATTAAAAAAAATGCAGTATCAAACTACTTGTTGCATTCAAACATTTAACATTTAAAGGCAATCACCTTAAGTGCATATTTAGCTGCAACATATCCTCCAAAAGAATGCCCAAGTAATATAAAGTTACTAAGATTTTTTGATTTACGCCATTCCTCCAAAGAATCAATAAACCATGCCTCGGTTTCTGCATCATAACACAGCATATGTGAATCATACATGTTCGATTAGCTTTTGATGCATGAAGACAAGAGAGCCAAATCGATTATTAGCATTCTGTTCACTGACCTTCAGTGCTCTTGCATGTAAAATCAGGCCTACTTGATCCACCCCAACTGGATAGAAAGGTGAGGAAGGAATAAGAAAATATGACAGAATGTTGATATCAAGTGTAAAAATACAAAATTGCAGTAATGAGGAAAATAAGTGTTTAAATTAGGACCTAATGTAAAGCACAAACGAACTCATCAACTGAAAATCAAGCCAAACTCTTTAAGACAAAAGGGAGCTTACCCAAGCTGATCAATAGCAATGACCTTGAAACGATTGGCGAGATAATCAAAATTCTTGAAAAAGAAACCTTGAGAAGCAGCGTATCCATGTACCATAACAAGCGTGGGGGAGCCCTCCTTGCTATCGAAGGTAACTGTGTTTATGAACCTCGGCTCGTTACTCGAAGAACGGAACCACCTAACTGTAGAACCAGGCGGACCTGAACCTATATTCACTAGTTCTTGCACGTATGGAGTCCTGAAATTTCAATAACCCATTTAAACTTATTTAATTTCTATCGGAGTTTCCACCAAAATCAAGACAATTAATTGATACAATTAAACTAAACTGTAATCAAATTAAAAACGAAACAAATAATAATAATTCAGATTCAAAGAAACGTGCAATTAAGTTCCGACTTTTCCAAGCGTATATAAGCTAAAAAAAATAAGAGAACCCTAACAAAGACGACAGGGATAAGAAATCGTAGGTTGACTTACTTGACGAGAGAGAGAAGGCGTTTCTCGGAGGCGATGATGTGATCGGTGGAAGTAGGAATCCAACGGAGAACGGAGGGCCATAACGATCTGGACTTCGCTATAATTGAGGGAGACGATCGGAGCTCGGATTTATTGATTTCTTCGGCCATTTTTCTTACAATTAAGCTGGACCAACGATAGAAAGACTGGTTCATACGGTATTTGGTTTTCGCTTAACAATACAACATTAACTTTCGTTTTTATATTCCAAAGCTTTTGTTTTGACTAATATTATAGAGAACAGAATTGTTCAAAAATGGTGGTGTTGAATTTGGTTTCCTGCAACTGAGAACAGATTAAACAAATACTACTCTATATTTTATCAATTTCTTAACGCGTTTAAACTTTAAAGACTGGCGATTTAGGAGAAGTTATAGCTCTGTTTCCTGGTGAGACCCAGATTTAAGGATTTATAAATTACACAATTAAAACGGGGGAGCATCGAAATGTCGGCGACAGCAATGACGTTGACGATGACGTTTAAGAGTTGGAGATTTCGTGAATCGTATTTGACTGACCAATATCTATTACTATTGGTTGCTAATAAATTGGAAATATTTGTGGTCAATGGGCCACGATTCTAGAATTGTCTGATGTGGATGTGGGCCAGAGCTTCATTGAAGAATACGGTGAATGCAGTGCAAGCAACACGGGTACAAGGTCAACATAATGGAACTTTTCATTGAAACAAATAATAATCTATCATCTGCTAATTTGTGAATCTGGTCAACTGCGGTTTATGTAGAAGAAACTTGGTGACCGAAACTAATGTACTATAACCAGTCACAGGTATAGAAAATTATAGTAAGAATTCAAGAATACAGGGTTAGACTTGAGCATGCGATTATGTCAGGAGAGCGATATATGTTCTAATTGTCAAAATGTTGCACGGTACAGCTACACAAGACAACTGTGTAGGGATGGTAGACGGATATGAAATTTTCGCACTGCACCCGTCCCAATTAGGGTGGGTAGTAGGCGGGTGTTGATGTAAAAAGTCATATTCGCCGTAAGTAGTAGATAAGTGGTGAATTTAAGACTTTACTTGCCTTGCATTCGCCTGCCTCGTACTCGTCCTCCCCGCATCCTACCTGCCATATAAATTTAGATGTAATTTCACACACTATTTTATAAACCTTAAAATTTTATAGAATTTTAAAACTTTGGTTTGTTTTATGTACTTAAGACTTTGATTTTTTTATGGTATTTTATGATCGAACTTGAATTTATATTTTATGTGATATGGTTACTACCAAATGGGTGGGTACCGGCGGGTACGAGATGAGTAATGTATATCTAGTTGAGTGATAGGTGTAGGGATGGATTTGAAAATATACCCACATTAACGAATATTGATTTAAAATTTATATCTGCTGTAAGTAGTGAGTAGGTGATAAATATAAAAAATTTAAGTAGGTTACGAGGAAGGGGAAGGGTATCCGCGCCCACCCTGCTGTTTGCCATCCCTACAACTGTGTTCTTTTCACATTGATTAACCTGTCTTCATTTTGTAGGAGGTTAAGAAAAAAAGGAAGCATTTTGAATCTTATGATATGTTAATGGGCTTCTTTCCTTTTGAATCTTTTGATGTTCTAATGGGCTGGTGGAGGTCTTTGCCCAGTGACTAGAATTCTCAATTTTGAATTTGCGTGGACCCATATTATTTTCTCCAATGCTTCTTGCATCATTGTCTTCTTCATCTAGAGTTATCATTTTGTTTTGATAAGCTCGTGTGTATTATATGTAAAGAAGCAAAAAAAAATCTGCTACAAAGTATATCCAATCACCTTTACAAGGAAAGAAATAATTTCTTGTACAAAATACCCAAACACCCTATACACATATACCCCAATTAACACAAATATGAGATATAGGAAAATATGATAAAAATAAATTGGTTATTTAATATACAGTAATAGAATTTATTATGAATTAATATTCCTTCAACCTATCTAAAACGTGATCGGAATTAGAAATTTAGGTTGAATGATCTGAGTCAATTAGATGAACATTGATGTTCTGATACTAACAATAATTACAGCTACCTAATCAGTGATTAATTTCATCTAATTAAAACCGCATAACTATAGTCTTCAAGTCAGTTATAAGCACCATTAATCCAGCACAGGTTTGATAACCAAACGACGGTTAAATTAAGAGTTTTGTGTAGTCGTCGAGTCTTGTAAAATGTTTCATATAAAGATCAATTGATGAGTGATGTAGACGCGGGCAAATAATTAATTTGATGAATACCCCACACCTGCATTAGTCTACAAAATGTTCGGACCACTAAAAGCCTACTTGAGCACATCTCATAACCGGGTCCTAAAAAACCCTACGTACGTTGCTTGCTTTGGACATCCACCTTTAATTTGTTTCTTCCAAACATAAAACTTCGTCGCCAATTAAACTGTGAGAAATTTTGGTTCTGTCTCTTTTTATAGTACCTGTTATATTTCAAAGGCCTAAACGGAAAACAAAACATAAAACTACAGTTACTCATTATCCAAACTATAAAAAAGATTAAAAAAATCTTGTCATATATTATTTACGTTGGTTTGTTGTTCTTCAAATGTAAGCCATGCACATAATTTAAAACTCACGTTATAGTTTCACTTACTTTTGGGTATATGTTTATTTCATAGTATATTTAAGATTAAAATCGTAGGTCATGTGATTTTGTTATTCAAAAGCAGAAAAGGCTAGTTAGATTATCTGTGGTTTTCGTCTTCTTTCTTTGAAATATGTTTACGGTTTTCTTAGGTCATGTGATATTGTATAGCAGCAGTAATATATACTAAAACTTGCCTACACTATACATGAGCTAGTAAATAGTAATCATTAGCATTTAGCAGCAAGCTGAAAACTAAGATTTTAACAGCAACAAACCCAAATTTCAAACCTTCGACTCAAATAATAGAAAACCGAAGCAACCAAACCAGAAATTGGAGAAAACCCAAGTTTTCACTAACCGGCGCAAGTCTATCCACGCGACGAACATGCGTGTGGGATCCTCCAAGCCCCACGGTTTCTCTCCTTCACGAGGCCTTTATAAAGAGCACCAAAGAAGCAGTCTTTGATCTCACGGCACAGAGCCACCAGTTGTGTGCTCAACCGAATATGTCAATCCCAACATTCGTTTTCTCAATCCTCCTCCCCCATCTACTGTTTGTCTCACAGCAATGTCACCTTGTTCTCGCCTCTGAATACCACGGCGGCCGGTGGAAGCTTCTACAAACAAGCATCGGAATCTCCGCCATGCACATGCAACTCCTTTGGAACGACCGTGTCGTTATCTTCGACAGAACCGATTTCGGCAATTCAAATCTGTCTTTGCCAAATGGAAGATGCCGCAATGACCCAACCGAGGCAGCTCTCAAACGAGATTGCTCGGCGCATTCGGTGGAGTACGATGTTCCGTCCAATAAGTTCAGGGCTCTTATGGTCCAAACCGACGTTTGGTGCTCTTCTGGGGCTATCACACCTGATGGTAACTTAGTCCAAGCTGGTGGTTTCAACGATGGTGAACGTAGGGTCAGGGTTTTTAGCCCATGCAGCAGCCGGGCCTGCGATTGGCAAGAAATATCAAATGGGTTAACAGCCAGAAGATGGTATGCCACCAGCCATATCTTGCCAGATGGAAGACAAATTATTGTTGGTGGTCGCAAACAATTTAACTACGAGTTCATTCCTAAAAGTATTGCCGCCGCCAACACATTCAATTTGCCTTTCTTGTTAAAAACCAATGATTTCGGCGCAGAGAACAATCTTTACCCTTTTGTGTTCCTTAATGTCGACGGAAACTTGTTTATTTTTGCTAACAATCGAGCTATTTTGCTTGATTATGTGAAGTACAAAGTTGTGAAAACGTATCCGACAATTCCAGGTGGCGATCCTAGAAGT
Source organism: Hibiscus tridactylites (assembly GCA_958450335.1). Lineage (NCBI taxonomy): Eukaryota > Viridiplantae > Streptophyta > Magnoliopsida > Malvales > Malvaceae > Hibiscus > Hibiscus tridactylites. The sequence continues at coordinate 78,074,087 of OY288282.1, forward strand.
TATCCAAGCACAGGTTCAGCTGTCTTGCTGCCATTGAAGAACTTGAAAAGGGCAGCAGCTATTCAAGCTGAAGTTTTGATTTGTGGGGGTGCTCCTAAGGGATCTTTTTTCCAAGCCTCACGAGGTAATTTTATTACAGCTTTGAACACTTGTGCCAGGATGGTAATAACCGACCCCAACCCACAGTGGATAATGGAAACTATGCCTTTAGCTAGAGTTATGGGTGACATGATATTGCTTCCAAATGGCGATGTTTTACTCATCAACGGCGCAGGCTCCGGATCAGCAGGTTGGGAAACGGGTCGGAACCCGGTTCTGAGTCCAGTCTTGTACCGGCCTGATAACAAAATTGGGTCACGTTTCAAGACACAAAATCCGACAACAATTCCTCGGATGTACCACTCCTCGGCAGTACTACTTCGTGATGGCAGAGTTCTAGTTGGTGGAAGCAATCCTCACGCATTTTACAATTTCACAACTGCATTTTTCCCAACTGAACTAAGCTTAGAGGCATTCTATCCGGCATATTTGAACGCGAACTTCAATAGTTTGCGACCAAGAATTGTTGATCCAAAGTCAATGTCCGGGTTCACATACAGAAAGAGAATAACGATTCAAGTGGTCATTACAGCCGAAGTATCTGAAAACTCCTCGGTGTCGGTAACGATGGTGGCACCGGCTTTCAATACACATTCATTCTCCATGAATCAGAGGTTGATTGTACTAAGCGATGACAAAGTAAAGGCTTTGGGGAACTCAGCGTACAGCATTGAGGTGACAAGTCCACGTTCACGTAACCTTGCACCAGCAGGCTTCTATCTTTTGTTTGTGGTCCATCAAGATATTCCCAGTCAAGGCATTTGGGTAAAATTGCAGTAAAGAAAATGAAAAGAACAATTTCTAATGTCCAAAACAAAGATTTGAGCTCTGTCTTGTATTATTATTTCTATCATTATTTCCGACTTAGTGTTGTTTTATTTTCATATATATATTTCAGCAATCTTTGCCCATTGCTTTTGTAGAACTAGCCAACTAGGAAACCAGACGAGTGAATTTACAAACTATGTTGCATTCATATATGGAAATTTCCTCTAGCTCGCTTTTTCATGTTTTATTTTACTCTTTTAAAATACTTACCATGGCATCCAATGCACGCTTTTACACTAATAGCAAATATTTTTTCCCAAGTACGTACGTAGGTCCATGAACAGCCAAAAAGGTAGAATTAGTAGCTCCTTTTTCGGATAATCAGTCTGATCATTGATACTAATATAGTATTAAAATGGCTTATGAAAAAGACAGTGGTTTTTCGAGTTGGCATTAGGAATGTGGAACGTAGCAAGGAAAAAGAACAGTGTGATATTGATGATAATTTACTTGGATTTAAGTAGAAGAAAGGGAGTAGGGACTATGAAAGTGATTGAAAACTCCAGAGTGATGTGGGAGTCGCTTTCTGTTAACATTTAAAGCAAAAGGGTACCGGCGAAGTAGACGTGAGAGTGCAAAGGAAGGCACATGGGAACGCTATCGTTGCGTCAACATGGGCCACTTCGGCTTCTATATGCGTAATTGATATAAGGGTAAACTATACAGTTGACCACCATACTTTGGTTAACGTATTAAAATGATCACCTTAAAAAAATTAAATGTATAATTATACATTTGGTCCTTATTATTTACACATTCTTTCAATTTAGTTATAATTTTAAACTAATAAAATAAATTAATTATGTGGTGACACATGTCAACACCTTATTGGAGGAATTTAATTATTTATATTTGATTAATAAATTATTTTCCTCCTCCAATCAGGTGGTGACACGTGTCACCACCTATTTAGAGGAGAAAAACAAAATCACCACTAAACTTGAGCTTAGAGGAAATTAAACCTGGGTCAATTAGGGATAAAAGCACCATTTTAACCACTGCACCAAGCACATGTTTGTGCTATAAATCACCAATTGTATAATATGTCTTATTGTTTGTTACCATTCAAATTCTTCTTCTTCCTCATCACTTTTACTCTGAGAAGTAGCAAAGCTCTGTGGCAATGTACCAAATAAGGATGCTCTGATCAAATTCAACATTGATACTCCACTCAAGACTAAGGTGAGTCCTCTTCTTATACTTTTGAAGTATGATGTTTCCCCTTTGGCCACACAAATCTCTGAAATTGTCATCATCTTGTTTCTCCTTAAACTGATTAAATTTATTTTTGACATGCTTGAAAATCAACCTTTTGAAATCATCATCTACTCCTACATAAGTTTCACTTGGCCATTTTTCCACTACCGTATATAGGATTTTACAATAGGGCTTTTTCTTGAGGCAAATGCGAAGTAAACTGGACTGTGGCACCTGACTCGACCACCTTTTTTGTTTAAAATATGGTTGTAAAGAATGGATGAGTTTGAGACATGATGTTTTGTTGTGCTTGATCAACCAAAGATTGGTCTGGTCTGAGAATAGTAGTACCAGTGCTGCAATTATCTCCAGAACAACAGCTACAAGAAGGAGAAGGGAGGTTACGAATATGTCAGCAATAAAACGCTATATACACTATATAAAAAATACACTATATAAATTATAAAATAAATATACACTATATAAAAAATACTAATGTTTTGATCAAGCTAAAATGACTGAATAGTCCCCCACATATTCAAATAACACTTGCTTTGTCCCGAGGCATATGTTGTAGCAAATGGGGCTGGTGTGGCACCACTGACCTCCAAAATTGGGAGCAGAAGTGCTTCTAAAATTGGGATTTTGATCCAAAATCAAAAGCTATTTTCTTTGGCTTTTGCAGTGAAGAAGCTTGTTTAGGAAATAAAAAGAAGAAGACAATTTCTACCCTCATTTGTATTTTCAACGGTAACAACTCTTCAAGAAAAAAGAACATGTCGGAACCACTGTTACTGCCAAATTTATTGTTGAGCTATGGTGGTAGAATGCAATCACTGCAATTCGTTATTTTCAAGATACAAAATTATTGCAATCTGCAATTCGTTATCTTCAAGACACAAATTTATTGCAATCTGCCCATATATATTAGAGGAAGGTGAATTTGATCAGAGCATCCTTATTTGGCACATTGCCACATAGCTTTGCTACTTCTCAGAGTAAAAGTGATGAGGAAGAAGAAGAATTTAAATGATAACAAATAATAAGACATATAATATAATTAGTGATTTATAGCACAAACATGTGTTTGATGCAGTGGTTGAAACACTGCTATTATTTATAATTGACCCATGTTCAATTCCCTCCAAGCTGAAGTTTGGTAATTTTGTTTTTCTCCTCTAAATAGGTGGTGACACACTAGGTTGCACTGATACGGGGACGGGGATAAAAAACGGAGATTTTTAAAATTATAGGGTACGGCATATAAAACATTAAAATTATATATAGATGTAAAAAATCATAAATAAATTCAATACTTCTTAGAAAATTAAAAAATAAAATCAATGAGTAAATCACAATATCAAAGTATCAAATCTCAAGACTAAAATAATATTAAACAACAAAAATCAAACATTGTTAATATCTTCCAAAATCAACTCGCTTAAGTGATAATTCCAAAAAGAATTGTCTACAACTTACTTTGCTTATATGGTTGAGCTATAAAATTAATTTAAATCAAAATTAGTATTGAAATTAAATTTCTAAATATAAATTAGGAGCTTAAGTCATAATATTTATAATATAGTTGTTTTATATATGGAAATTATCTCATGCACTGACGGTGAGAACTAAAAATTTTCACCAATGGCTCTTAGTTTTAAGGTTTAGGAGTATAAAATTTAGAGTTTATGATTAAATTTTTGGTTTAGTGTTAAAATTTAGAGTTTAATGTTTAATGTTTAATTTTTAAGGAATATGGTTAGTGTTTTAACCTACAAGCCTTAAATTTTAACTCTAGACTCTAAATTCTAACAACACCTCATAAATTCAAAACTTCTACGGTTAAATCACTAACCATTAAACCTTAAATGAAGTTCATAAACTCTAAAATTAAAGAGCTTGCGATTTTTTTTGTTTGAAATAATAATAATAATACAAAATCCTTATAAAAAATTAAAGGAAAAAATACCCTAATTATTTTAATAAATAACTGAAAATTAATTAAAACAAGAAAGAATGAAAAGTCATTAGAGTATTTTTGGGCCCCACAAAAACTAATAAATGAGAAATAAATTAAAATAATAGAATATTACGTGGTTTCTTCTTCTTCTTCAACCACCAAAGGCGACTCTTCTTCATCTAAAACTTCTGCAACTCAACCTCTGCAACTTTTTTTTCTAATTTTTTTCTTCAAGCTAAATATATCCAGGTACATCTCTGGGTACGTCTCCAATTAGCGTTGACCGTACACAATTTATATTAGACCGTCTCCGGTAAAGTTGGGACGTCCCGGAGACGTATTGGGGACGCGGGACGATCTTAAGGTGGCATCCCTGTGCTTCATAGATGACACATGTCACCACCTGATTAAAGGAGAAAAATAATTTATTAATCAAATATAAATAATTAAATTCCTCCAATAAGATGTTGACACGTGTCACCACCTAATTAATCTATTTTATTAGTTTAAAATTAGGACTAAATTGAAATAATGTGTAAATAATAAAAACCAAATGTGTGATTATACCTTTAAATTTTTAAAGGCCAGATGGTCATTTTAATACGTTAAACAAAGTATGGTGGTCAACTGTATAGTTTACCGTTGATATAAACACCGAACAACGACGCAACATGATGCGAAAGAGGAAAGCCGAAATGGAGCAGCTATGGTCTATCAGCAGGGTCGTTCATTGTGGATAAATTGGATGGCGAACAAAAGACCATGTAGTGGGTGCAAAATACTACAACTTATCAATATATTTAATACCCAAGTATATTTTCCCTGAATATAATAAATGATCATAGGTTTTTTGTTGAATTATATTTTCTGTTCTAAAAGTAATGTATGCTTTGAATTCCATAATCTGCAAAGTTCCACCAAAACAGAAAATGTAACGAAATTAAAACTCCGCGTCAGAGTTCAAAAAGATATCAGCACTGAAAATACAATAATCAGCCAGGGATAACTGTATATTTCATATTTCTCTTCATCCGCAGCAGCTAAAATAAAAGCAATGGAAATAAAAAAGAGGCATCAGATCTTCCTATTCAAATATACCAATCTTGATACTCGGTTTCAATTTTCGAGCATTCAGCAATTTGAGTATTCATCATTGCCTTCGTTTTCTTATAAAAGCATAGGGGGGAAAAGGACTAAACCGGAACAGAAAAACAAGTAATTTTCGGAAATAGAACTGCAAAAAATAAAAGAAGCTTGATGATTGAACAAAACCCTAAGACCTGGTATTAATCATAAACAAAGGCACTGAGGAGCGAAGACGACTGACGCGGTCAAATGTGAATTAGGGTTTCGACAATGATGCTGCTTCTCGAATTCCGAACACATTTTATAGCCGCTTCTCGGTTCGTTTTGGGTGGAGACTGGAGAGTTTTTCTTACTTCTCACGGGCCTAACAAACTGGGCCGCAGACTCGGTAGGACTGAGTAAGCCTTTTTTCAGGAAAATCTATGTTTTTTTGCTATAATTATAAGGATTAATATTTGATACACTGCCAGTGTAAAAAAGTTTACACAAGCATGCCTATTTTCAAGCCTAAATTTAAATTTTAAAATTTTAACCTTAAAACCCTAAAAATCTAACCACAAGCCCTAAGCCCTAAAACCTAAATCATAACCATGAATCCTAAATTCTAAACCCTACAACCTAAACCCCTAACCTCTAAACCCTAAATTAAAACCCTAAACCCCTAAATAACCCCGCTTGTGGAAACTTTGTTTTCCACTGCCAGTGTATAGGATATTAATCCTAATTATAAAACAACGAATTCTGAATATTTTGGGGGGAAGTTACAAGCATATCTATATAAAAGGTTTATGTTTTTAATTTTTAGTATAGGGGTTAAAGTTTATGGATTTGATAGTTCGTATTTAAAATTTGATATCTATCATTAAAATTTTAGAATTTAAGGTTTAAATTCTTAGAGTTAGAAATTTATATTTTTAATTTTTAAAATTTAAATAATTATATTCGTTTAAAAAGTTATATTTTCTGTTATGGGATGAAAAATATTTTCTGTAAAAAACACTCATATCACCAATTACTAGAGAACTGATCTAACACACCACCTTACATCTGATATGAAATTTATTTTTTGTTTATGTGAAACAGGCCACACATTTATTTTCATTTAATAGTTCCAAAATAACTATTAATTTTACACATCATTCATTTCTTATACCTGCCTTAAAAATTTGAAAATAGCATAAATAATAACACAAATCAAATAGAGATAATGTATAACGAAGCAGAGATGGATATATCTAACATACATGAAGATAAATGGTGGTTTTTAAGATTACACGCCCATAAAATAAAGTGGAACGATCGGGTCATAGTAGATATTATACAAAATACAGACTAGAACAGATAAGCAAATAAATCACAGATAATAAAACTGATAATTATGTTTTTAATCAAAAAATAGTAAATTTTAAGATTACATATATTACAAAGTAAATAACACTCTACCAGAGCCTAATCTAATTGATCATTGGTACGTGTTTCGTTGCAAACAACAAAATAACGGCATGGATAAATTTCGAAGCAAATGGGCTAGCATAAAGCCTAACATAATTGGGCAATGTTCTTCTAAATGGGCATAGTCGGGAAAGATGTCCAAAAATTACATTTCTATTGATCACGAATAGGCTTGGGCTCCATTCCCACAACGTTAAATCAAAAAGATAGTGGGGAAAGGCAAAATTTGCGGATAATCCATTACCAAATTTTTAGAATATAGGGTACCTTTGTTCATATTTTGAAATCTAGGTTAATATCTACGGTATTTATTAGGAGAACGCCATGTGAATATGGCGAGGTCCTTTAAATATGTATATTTTAGATAAAGCCAACCCATTCAATGCACAGCACAAAGCCATGTGCAAATGGCGATTTCTCTACGTTTACGGTAGATTTTAGCCAACTTTCTAAAATATGGATGGAGGATTCCTATATTCCAAATTTTTATTTGGGAATGGATTATCCCCAAATTTCTCCATGGGGAAAAGGTGGAGAGTCAGTGAACCGTTGTACCTAAAATGCACATACAGCTGAAATAAATTCCCCAACAAGGTGGTGCACTCACCTTGTTTGAGTAAGACGCTGATTTTGGTTGTGAACCAGCCCTCCTCCAACTCCGATTAATCACACGCCACCAAAAGACTTTGATGGATCCAAGAAAAGGAAAGGGAAGACAATGTTGTTTTACTACTAAAAAAATTGTTGTTAAATTGGTTGGTGTAATTTATGTCCTCATTTCGACAATGATTGGAGACCATGCAGTTTATGCAAAACCTTTGAATGTAAGTCTTCCCAGTTCCCACATATAACTGCCCAATCACCTTCAAATCCATCTTTTTCTTTCTTTCTTTCTTTCTTTCATTATATTAGTTATTAAGCCCATTTTTCGCAGTAGGAAGAATCGAGGGGTTGTCCATTATTGGTATCATATAGATTAAGATTAAGATGTTGGTATAATTTCTTCTTCCTAGTTTGTAATGTAGAATAAACAATAATAATATTATAGTATTGACTTTTTTGTTATTTTATATTAAAACGTTTTGTTTTCAAAAGCGCCTTAAGTTTAGGGTATATGATTTCAGTTTAGGATTTAGAGTTTAGGGGTTTTAGTGTATGGATTTAGAATTTAGGATTCATGGTTAAATTTAGGGTGTATGGTTAGAATTTAGGGTAATATGTTATAGGTTTAGATATAATCTATAAACCTTAAATTTCAACCCTAAACCCGAAATTCGTGAACAACCCCTAAATTAAAAATTATTACACTTAAACCCATAAACTATAAACTTTAAATGTAGTATATAGAAAAGTAAGGCGCTTGTTTATGAAATTATTACCCATAATATTTATAGTATTGATTTTTTATTATTTTATCTCAACTTATTTGGATTAGGTTATTAAAACCAAGCACCAAATTATTATCTATATTCTCAATTTTCAAAATATTGTATCTCACTCTAGTTAGTATAAAACAAAAAGGCTAATGTCATCTAAATGATCCCATTGTAAATAAAGTCGTGATGCCAATTAATTTAAGCAAACTACTTAGAGATTGTTTTCAAGTTAGATAGGAGCATGATTGGAGTTGAATTTATGTTTTTTTAATAACAATTCGTATCTAGTCTATTACTGACTAATCTGAATCTGGTATTGCATATGTTTATTATGGAGGAGACATTTTCAATCTAGTTTACAAAGTTCGTAATGTCAAGACTCGAACTTCTAATACTGCTTCATCGCGATTTATTCCATCGTTGGTTGAATAAATTTTTTAAATGGGCAATAATGAATAAGATAATAGTAAGTTCTTTTGATTTTTTTTGTTCTAATCCGATTCCCATTGTCTAATATCTTACAACTTAAAAATATAAATAATATTTAATATTTTATAATTAGAATGAAACAAAAACAATGGTTCGGGATTTGATTTGTTTGGTATAAACAATGATGGTATGCACAGAAATATTTCAAAAAAGAAGAGAACGTCTAAAAGGGACAAATGCAAAGCATATACAGGTTAAAGAACTCGCACTTTAACAGCATAGATTAGGAAAATATGATTTGAAAATAATAAACTTACAGGATTTGGTTGGGAAATTTTATAATTAAAGATTCTTTTTCTTTTGTAGTTTCATTGGCTGAAGTTAAGCATCAATGAAGAAGAATAATTATAGTAGTAAGACAGACTTGATTAATCATTAAGCAACTAACACAGAAGGAGAGTATTATTATCTAATGGGCTTATCCCTACTTGCAGCATCCAAACATGAAAATATGCCTGGAGCTGGCCCAGCTGAGCATGTGCTTATACGTGTCATCCAGCCACATCTGCCACCTGAAAACGAAAAAAAAATAAAAGAGCTGTCGAACGTTGGTCATTGGTTGGATAAATATAAATAAAAGTACAGTTATTTGCTGGGTTTAGTTTAAAGAAAGTTTTTAGAGGGATTATTACAGGACAACCTCCACTGCTTGTTAGAGGAGAAACAAAACAGTCAGAACTCACCCTACACCTTTAGGCTTTATCTTTTAATCTTTGATTCCTTTTTGACTTTTCCACATTTGACATTTTACCAATCCAACTATATTTTTTTTTCCTGAGTTACATTTTAATTTAAACTAATACTACTATAAAATGGGTAATAAATTTTCACCGCTAAACTTGAGTAATTATTCAAACCTGGCAGTACAATAGAATGCCTAATTAGTATGTCGTTGCAACTTCTCAAGAATCTCGTGACAACTGACGAAAGGACTGGATAATGTATAAATATTTATTGTTTAGTAAAGAGTATCTACTCTTTCAGACTCGGTACTGGACAAAATTTGGTAGCTCTTACTTTTGATTCGGTTACAAAGATGCTAAGCAATGGACCTGACCTTACATTATGATAAAGTGGCGAATTCCAACGTAAAGAACAATTCTACATTTAAGGATTTGGTTTGAGGTCCGTCCGTCTGTCTTTTCTTTTCCCTCTCTTTTGTTTACAATTTCCAATACCGAACCACATCAAATATCTGGACTGTCTTGTCTCTCACAGTCGCTTCAGTTCAGACTTAAAGAGTGAGACGAGAGAAAAAGAAGAAGAAGAAAATAAACATGGGAAAATCCGCTTCATGTTTCAAAATCATCACTTGCGGCGGCGATTCTGCTGAAACAAACGACGTTATTCATGTTCCTCAGGCTGAGGTGTGTTTTAGTTACTTTAGTTAATGTTTGAGTTGTTTAACCTGTGGATTTGCTCGAGGAATCGGGTTTTCGAAGCTTGCCTTATTGAATTACTTTAAGATTTGAGAACTCTTGGTTTTGCATTTTAATTAGCATTGTCAAGGCCGCCTTTTTAATTCTCTTTACGTTCAGAATCTCTGCAATGCAATTGTTTTTAGTTACAGGTTTCAAACATAAGAAGCTTTTTAAAATTTCTTCCCTTGTAAGGTTTTTTTCCCACATGCAATATCGTTATGTACAATAGGCGAGGTTCATTTATCGACATTTTTCAATTTCGAAAACTTAGTCTTACTATGTGTTTATGTCTCTTGGACAAATTACAGTCCAGTATTGAATGTGGTGATTACAATTAAGAACATCTTAATTCGAATAAAATAGCGCCATTGTGTTATTTTAAACACTCTTTCTTTCCTCCATGATTCCATTCATTTTTGAGCTGAATCAGGCCGTTCAAATTTCCTTCTAGAGTAAGAGATCAAATGACAAAAAAGGATGGAGCTTTCGAAAGAGATCTGATCGGCATCAGGTGCTTAGCAACACTATTATACAGGAAGCTACATCTGGACTTAAGAAAAGTCCGGAATTTGCCGGTTTCAATTTCCAACAGCCTGGTGGTGCATCCATTTCTCCTGAGAAAACTTCACTCATTAAGTATAGTGAAGAGAAACCCCCGGTGAAGACACCAGAAAAGTACATTGAAGAAGAATCTAAGTGTGTGACACCAAAAGAGTGCACTGAAGAAAAATCTCAGTTGTTGACCCAAGAGGACTCTAAAATGCCTGAATCTATTCCCATCACCACAAGTGAGTCTGAAGATGATGCCAACCTGGATGAATCTGTTGTTATTATCATACAGACTGCTATCAGAGGGTTCTTGGTAAAAAAAAAAATTCAATGTGGATTTAAACTTACCAATTCGTAACTTTCCTTACAATTTATCTTATGCACTCATTGACAGGCACGTAAAGAGCTAGCAAAGCTTAAGAATTTAGTGAAGTTGCAGGCTGCTGTAAGGGGGCACTTGGTTCGAAGGCATGCTTCGGGGACTTTACGGTGCATTCAGGCCATTGTCAAGATGCAAGTTCTTGTTCGTGCTCGTCTATCTCACAATTTAGTAAGCACCATAATGACAATCAAAATTTGGTAATTCTTAAAGCTTAAATCAACTATTAGGAATCACAACTCACAAGACCTTTTCCCTTGTATGCTCTGGTTAATATTTTACTGATAGATGGCATGCTTGCTTTCACTTTTAGGATTGTTACAATATTTTACCTTTTATTCTTTGCATCTATGTCTTCTCATAATTATGTGTATAATCTATGATCATTTTCTATTCAAGCACAAATCTAATTTTAAACAAGGGCCAGTGGGCAGCGAGTTCTCTCTGTAATTTGCAAAATCATTCCGGTCAGATAGAGGTGAATCTAATAGGATTTTATTTATTTTCTGGCTAGCTTTGCAAGACATTCAGATATTACAGGCTAATATTGATGTTGGTTTAATCTGTTACACTTTGTATATGACAACATAAATCACCCGCAAATATGTAAAGAACAGTATGTTTAGGAATTTTGTGCAGTATGTTTCTTTCAGTATTTGCAATCATTCTTACTTTTATTCCTCAATCAGGGAAGCTCGACAATAAAACAAAGTGCAACTAACACTTCCATAGAGAAGCTGCTTACCAATATGTTTGCTCGTCAAGTATGTTAAGTCGACAATCCTTTGCTTCATTTTTTGTAACTATTTGCTGGCATCTGTCTCTCAAACTATTCCTACCCAATTGTACTCAGAATTTGCTTTGATTGCACTTGCAGCTGATGGATTCAACTCCCAAGACCAAACCTATCCACTTCAAGTGTGATCCATCAAAGCCAAACTCTGCTTGGAGCTGGTTGGAGAGGTGGATGTCTGTGCCATCATCTAAAAATGCTTCGACGGTCGAATTACCTGTTGAACAGCCAGAAAGAGAGAAAAGCGATGACTGTGAGACTCCAGTTACTGCAACTGTGCCATCTGAAGTGATCTCTGAGTCAAATGAACCAAAAATTGATGTAAGGGAGATATTGGTTTCATCAGAGAGTGAAGAGGTTCTGATCACCGACAATGCAACCAACTTTAAGTTTGAGGAATGCCAGCCAACTTCCCATTCAGTAATGGATGATATGGACCAACCTCAGATTGACACTACTACATCTGGCCTAAAGGAGACCTCTCAGGAGATAAACTTACAAGATCAAATGATGCAAACGGATGCACATTCTCAAACTATGGGTAGTTGTCTCTCTACCAAGCTGGAAATAGACAGTGAACAACCTAAATGTTCTACGAAAAGAATTGCTTCTGAACAACCGGAAATGGAGGATAAGAAATCTGTATTTGGGTCAAGAAACGCAAGTAATCCTGCATTTATTTCTGCACAAACAAAATTTGAGGAGTTGAGTTCAACGATCAATTCAAGTACATCAATTGATTCATCCCACCAAGACGTTGGAGTTGAATCAAACTTGGGCACTCTGTCATCTGGGGCAGATTCAATAAGCAGGTCAAAGGAACCAAGCATCACAGAAAATGCAGTCAATAATAGGAGGGTTCAATACGGTGGTTCTGAATGTGAGGCTGAACTCTCTATCACTTCCACTCTTGATTTACCTGATATATCTGAAGTTGGAACCATAGGATATGAGCATGAAGCCAAAGTTTCTGAGCAAGAAAATTTCAGTTCTAACAGTATTAAGGATTTGGATGTTACAGAAAACAATACAAGTGCAATCATAATGCCTGATTCTTCTCTATCTATTGCTGATCAGCCCAAAAAACTGGATGATGCTAGAGATGCATCCGTGAATTTAGTTGTTGCAGACTCCCTTCAAGTAGCACAGGATCCACCGAAAGGCACACCTGATCTGCATGGAGAACTGGATTCTGAGATGGGTAATCAAGCATACATATTATCCCCAGAAGCCTTGCCAAGAAGCCATATGATTGTTCCGGAATCCCAAGGAACACCTTCTAGTGAGGTATCAGTGAAAGCTAAAAAGATAAAAAAGGACAAGAGCAGTCAAAAGCGCAAATCTTGGTCTACTGCCAGCAGCTCTCCATCAACTCCAGCTCAAGATAGTGGAGCAAGAAGTAGTATGGAACAATTGCCCAAAGATCAGAAAAATGCAAAGATACGCAATTCTCTAGGTTCAGCAAGGCCTGACAACAATGATGATGAACCGGAAGATAGTAATAGCAGCAATTCTCTTCCCCGTTTCATGCATGCCACGGAATCTGCCAAAGCTAAAGTCAATGCAAAGACCTCACCAAGATCAAGTCCGGATGTGCAAGACCGAGACTTTTATATCAAGAAGAGACACTCCTTACCTGCTGCTAATGGGAGGCAGGGTTCTCCTAGGATCCAACGACCAATTTCTCAATCCCATCAGGGTGCAAAAGGAAATGGTACAAATCCTATGCATGGTATGTTCTAAAATTATTCTTATATTATTATCTCGAATTGTCAACCTTCCTACTCCAATTCTTGAGTTTCTTAACATTTGAATATCTTGAATTCTTACTTCTTGTCAATACACTTTTTTTTTTCATTTTGATAATTAAATTTCATCCATCATTCAAGCTAAGGTTACACAATCTTAGTAGGGTAATTACATTTTTGATCCCCATAAAAGTTTATAGTTCAATTTCAGCCCTAAAATACATTTATGGCTTAGCTCCTATCTTGTTGGTTTCAGAGAAATGGCAAAGGTGACGGACTACTCGGAGCAATTGTATGCCACCGTAACATGTTATTCAACTTCTCAGATAGAGAAGTGGAACTAATTGTTGGTCTTGCCATCTAGTTTTATGCCTCAGCATTTCGCCACTTAAGTTGATTCTGACAAACCATCTAGTGCTTGGCATGGGAGGAGATATATATAGAGTGGAGTAAACATTTTCTTGTACATTTACATACCAAAACCATTGATATTATTACTATTGTTTGTTTCTAAGTTGTACGTCTGGGAGGTCTGCTCGTGTGTTTTGTTAACAAGTGTTTGGTGTGATGTTCTTCGAGTTTGCTATAACATGTTTTTGAGACAATGATGCTTTAAAGTGGAGAACTTTGATCAATTATTCGTGTAATAACTCGGCCATTCTCTATTGTTTCATTGGCCACCATTTTAAAGACTATTTTTTTCCTTGAAATCCGTTTCAGTTGCTTATGTTTTCAATACACATGTTGTGTACCTTTTTTTTGTTCCAGTGCTTAAGAATTTATAGGATTTAAATTTTAGTTTAATTTTTAAGATTTAAAATTTAAAATTTATGATTTAGACGTTGAGTTTTAAATTTTACTTTTAAATAATAAATATACAGATTTATAATTTTTTATACTTACTCTTTCATAATCCATCCCATGAAAGCAAATCGTTACAAGATACCTTGTGTATTTCACAAAAGATTTGGTAAATTTTGTTACGTCATCTAATAACCAATAAAATTAATAGGGTAATAATCTAAATTAATATTGCAATAAGCAATAGCGAAAGGGTAATTATTCTATGCACATGAGAAGAACGGTGAGAAAAAAACATAAGAGATTTAGTTTTAGAGTATAGGGATTTAATTCAACGTTTGTACTTTGGGTGTTATAGTTGAAATTTAGCGTCATAGTTGAAATTTAAGATTTATAGGTTAAAACTTAAATTCGTAACGAATTACCTTAAAATCTAACCTCTAAATCTTAAATTCTAAATTCTAACCACAACACTTAAATTCTAAACTCATGAACATAAATCCTTAAAACATAAACCCTAAACTGAATTTCAAAACACTAAAACTTTTTATTTCTACCGTTAGTGTATGAAATATTTTCCTACAGCAAAATTCACTTAAAGTAAAATATTTTGATGTTGAATTTTAACATGATTTTTATTAATCCCTAAATGGAATTTGTGTAATGGACCAAGAGGCCCAAATCAAGAAAACCATGGGCCTAACGTACCGGCCCTTGAAGCCGAAACAAAAGTTAGCGGAAGCCACGTGGGCAAAGTTCTGCTGACAAAGTAAAGCATGTTGAGCGTTGACTGTGCCAAAGCTGCGACGTTTTTCATCAACTGTCCTTTCATCGTTTAACTCAAAAACGTTTTCAACCGTACTTGCATACAGAGCGCGTGTAGTACAACTTCGCAATCCCTGAACGTACCTATACTTACACGCGTCAAAAGACAGCGTGTGCCAGCGCTCACTCAACTGGATCCCAAGTACAGAACAGAAGCCTGGAAAGAAAGAGCGAAAAAGTGAAGAAATAATAAATACGGGAAAATAAGGTAGGAAAACCGAAATGCACAAAAAAAAACCCAGAGGATCTAGGGTTGCCTTGGATCTCTCTGTTTCGAAAACTTAGATAATTAGTAGATGAACGGTTCTTTTAATCGATTACTTCTTCTTTAATCTTATAATTAGGGTTTTCGAAACAGGTAAGTTGATTTAAAGGCTGAGACAGAGTTTGCTTTTTGCGACACCAGTCCAGTGGTTGAGTTGGGGTTTTAATCGATAGAGCCCTAAAATCAGTGGTTTCGGGAATTGGACTATACAATATTTACCCCGAATCGAAGCCGGAAAAGGAAGACTTTTGAAGGATTTTTATCTCTTAACTAATATATTGTATTTTGCAATCTGTAAATATGCGAGGAGTGCGCAAATCGAACAGGATTTCTTGGGCACCGGATGTTAATCTTTGTCAGGTAAAAGTTGCAATTTTACTTTCGGAATTCCTAAGTTTTGAGCTCCGTTTCAGGTGAGATAGAGAAATGAAATAAGTGGTAGAAAATTCAAGTTATATGAAGCAAAAAAGAAAACTGGGAATGAAGCTTTTAGTTTAGTTCATTTTTATCTTGTTTTCTTTTTAGATTTTTTGTTATTTTCATTTTTATCTATTTAAACTATTTTCAATTGCATTTGAAGCTTTTAGTTTAGTTCATTTTAGTATTCTTGAGTTGCAAAGCATGATTCTGAATATATTTTTCATTTTGGTGATGGCATTGTTTATGAAGCCTTTTAGTGTATAAATGATGACCTTCTTTTGTTCTTTATTTCCTTTTTCCGTGGTGGTTATGGCTAATTTAGTGTCTCTACCTTTTTGCAGCTGCTTTTATGGGAATAAATCAATCAATAGAGTCAGTAATTTTGTCATACTACTTAGATACAAATATTGGGGAACTATAATGGGAAAATATTTTGTCAATTGATCATGCTTCAATTCTTAGCAATCCATTCCTGTTTCCTATCATGTTCATCGTGCAGACCACAATAAAACATAACAATTTTGCCACAATAAAATCTCCATGGAGTTCGATTAGGATGCACATTAAGTTTATGATTGTTTGTCATATCGCTTCAGCTTGTAATTATCAGAAAGCTCAGAATTTGTGGTCTCTCCTTTTACGGCAGTTAATTGTGTTTCCGAAGAGGCTTAAACATACAGACTCCTAAATAATTTGAAAGGATCTTCAGCTTTACTATCTCTAATTTTTAGATGTACTAAGTTCTGCTCTAACATGAAATAACTTTTCTCTGCTTTGAGGTAAGATTCTGAAATGTCCTTTGCCAAAGGTCTCTGAGACTAAAAGAGGCAATCTACTTCAATGCTGTCAAGCTAGTAAGAAAGGAGGTGGTCCAACTTCGCTTGCTCACGGGTTAAGTATTGAGAGTGAAGACATATGGATTATCCCCAATAGGTTGCACTTGGTATCTATTTTAGGTTCCTGTTTGCCATGTAGTTTAGTGTGGGGGTACTATTGGTTCTGTTTGCTTTTGAAGATATTTGGGGTTTATATATAATTTTCTGGAATTTTAACGACCAATTCAGTTGTTTTTTTGTTGCTTATTTTGCTCGGCCCTAGTTGAGTAGCTAATACTAGATTTGTGGTGTTTTCAATGGTATAAGTACTAAGTGAAGCTTATTAGGATTAGCATCTGAATTTCACCTTGAGAATTCATTTACCTCAGATGATTCCTTTTTTCCCTTTTTGTTCAACATTTAGTCTCAGCTGATTCCTTGTGAGAAATTAGGAATTTTTTATCTCACATCAATGACAGATTAATTTGCACAAACTATCATCATAATGAAGTTATTTATTTTGCTGATACTTTCATCAGTTCATTTGGTAGAGGCCGTTTTATAGAAGATCCTAAACAGAAAATATAAATCCTTCTTTCTTAACAGATAAAGCTCTTTCTAACGGAGGAGCCACCTTCACAAGTTGGATTGGGGGTTCAAGATCACCTCCAAGCAAAAACCTTTGTATCGCATTTGAATGGAACAGCCGCGGATGACTTTCTGCCCCCTGGATTCGAAGGAGCTCATTCTACAAATCATGTGCATATTAATCTGTCCGAAATACCTGTCATTAAGTGGAAATGTCCTCACAGAGTAAGTAACAGTTCTGAAGACTTATTTTCTTGCCATTTCCATTTTAATTTGATTTGTGAATATTGCTCCAGCATTTCTATAAAAGCTGAATTTGCATTGTCACAGTATATATTGGACTTCAATTGGCAAGTAGTTGCTGGAGAGGAAAGTAAAGAGGTTGAGATTCAAAACCAGAGAGAAGTGAGAGTACTTGAAGCTGTTTATCCTCGTCCATCTGCAATTCCTACAAAGTCTGATACTTTTCTAGTTATTTATTGGTGGGGTTGGGGGGTTGGGTTTTCTCATAATTTTCTCTTGACTTTTACTTTTCCACGAGCCTAACTTTTATTCTCATTCTACAGCCCTTCCATTTCGGCAGACGTAGAAAACTGTCACTATGATGATAATCTAACTCCTCAAACACCCATCACTCCTATTGAAGATGAAGATTCAGCAATTGAAACACTACCTGATGTCTTAGCACCATTTGCTGCCCCTATTAGTTCACAACCTAGTGTTTCAAGTGCTTCTGTTGAGGAGAGACCATCGACTGGAATGGCATTTAATGTTGAGCCCGGAGTAGCAGCTGCTGCCTTAAGAGCTATTAACCAAAGCAGTGAATGTGGAAACATGATTGATCCTGACTTGCTTGTCAAAATTCTCAGCAACCCGCAATTGATTGAGAAATTAGCTACAGATTATGGAACTGCTTCAGCTGCACAAAACTTGCCTAAATCAACATCCCCTCTGGTACCTCCCTCCTATCCACATACAGCTGTAAATATATCTAATCCATCTCCTCCCAGTACCAATAGAATGGAAAATGGTATAGCATCTGTGGCAGCCACGTCCGGTGGAGCATATTATGCTGAGTCTAATGGGGTTGGTGGTGGACCCTCAAATAAACAAGGTCCTATTCCCTGTGTCCATCCACTTTCACCTACACCTTCCTCGGAACTCCCTCAGAAGGATGTAAACTATTACAAGAACTTGATTCAGCAACATGGAGCAGAAAGACAGGGACCAGTTCATAAGCTGAATAGCCGATACAATCAACAGATACGACCAAACCAAGAACCAGCAAATAACCCAAAATCAAGAGATTTGAAGCCGAGGGTAATGAAGCCTTGTATTTACTTTAACAGTGCCAGGGGATGCAGAAATGGCGCCAATTGTTCATTCCAACATGATATATCGTCCCAGGATGGGGGCAGTAACAATTCGGACGTGCATAATGCTAAGAGAATGAAAATGGATAAGAGAGATAAGCAGTTTGAAAATTCCAGTATGCCTTTTTTCACATAGGAAAAGCGTACTGCAGCATCTGCTCTACCCTTTAACACGACTATCGTGGGTTCGTGTTTCTTTCCACTGCAAATAGTTCAATTAATACTCAATTTTTCTTTTCTATTTTCTTTCTCTGTCTTGCATCTACTTTTAAGATTTAAGTTATTGGCGACAAAACTTTTTATAATTCACAAACAATTGCTGATATTTATCTTTAAAAGCAGCATTCTTTTGGCTTACTCGCACCCAGCTAGTAGAGTTGTTTTCGTGCATAATACTATTTGCATTAAGTTCATTTCTTGCTGAAAATTTTATATTGAATCCGTACACCACATGTGCATAATTACAAAGCAAAAGCTAAAAAGAGCACCCGAACTTAAGCTGAGACTCCGACCGTTTTTAAACTCCAAATAAAGAAGCAGCATTTTTGGTATTGGGTAATCTCTATTGTTCATTCTGAATTATTGGGTTCACAGCCGTCAGAATTAGAGCCATTGGCTCCTTGCACTGCAGCACTGTTGAGAAGCTCCATCCCCTCCTCGCTCATCTGCTTCACTTCTGCAGGTGATAGAATTCTAATGCAGCGAACACAGCCCACAAATTCTCTGCACAGAACCATTACAAGTTGTGATTTTGACACTGTAAAAGGTGAACTTGTGTTTGACAAAACCATGTTAAAGAATGCCGGACAAAGGAAATGATTATGTATACTTACTCCCAAGGATCATCCCCAACAAGTAGAACATCATTCTCATAATCCACGTATACCAATTTCCAACCTGAGCCTCTTGGATCCTCAAGCAGTCCCTTAAGTCCAAACATGTATTCAATTGCGGAGATTAGTTCTTCGTATTTCTTAAAACTTGTCACATCAATTGACCTTCCAACGGATCCTGCCTTCTGAACCTATCAGCCAGATCCAAAGAGTTACAAAGAGAGAAAACTAATACGATCACGTAAAGAAATTTCAATGTCCCATGAAAAAAAAAAGTATTGAGCCATGCAATTTGGCCATAACTCCAGTGGATGCCTCAAAACTGTCATATTCAAGAACTAAATTAATACTATACCTTCGTATACGTTCTCACACGCGGTGTGATTTGCTGCCATGAATTATTCTGCAGGAGGCCACTCTCATCAAAATCAACATTGCTTGAAGATGTTACAACTGAGCTGTCTGGTAAGTTCTGCCGATTGAAAGCCCGACAGCCTGCAAGGCTTGCAGAGGTAATCTGAGACTGAACATCCTGACTGCAACTAAAGTTTCCAACCAAACTATCTGAAGGATTTTGAAACTCAGCATCCTTCAATGAACACAACTCATCCAGGACACAGGGAACGGAAGGATCAATCACCGTACTACCACCATTACTAACATCAATGTTAACGCAGCCATACATCCCACTTCTTTTATTGCTGTCATCGGACAGATTTCTCATCCCACCAGAGTTAAGGCTGCACTGTTCTTGCCGAGTGAATGAATATAATTGGTCTGCTTGGGATGAAGGCCTACAATCATACAACTGATCATTCCATGTAACCCGACTCCCACTAGTTAGAGGATTAGTTGCATCATGAAAGGCAGTTGAAGAGTCTAGTAACCCAACCATTGGTATAGGACCAAGAGATCTACAGGGCCCGGAAAGAGATTGGCCAGAAGAAAGGAGTGACGTCCATTCATCGGTGTCTAAGAAAGGAAGAAAGCTGCTTAAACTAGTAATATCAGGTTGCGCTACCTGCATATGATGAGCTTGGGGAACTAACAACTCCACCTGTGACTGAATTGAACTCGGATTGTTCTGCAATTGAGATGGAGTTTGGTTCTGGTTAGGGAAAGAAAGTTTGTTGAAAATAGGTGGGGTCATAGCATTTGCCAACAATGTTTCCTCATTGCATTCTGATGTTGCACTGAACTGACTTAACTGATCAGTTGAATGTTCAGGTTCCAACTTTACTTTTTCATCATTGCTCCTAACTTGTGTTTGGCCTTCGAACTTTTTCGTAAGATGTGGAATCCCATTTGCATTTTGCAAATTTGGGTTAACGGGGTCGTGTTGGTCAAATGCTAACTGGGAGGGGTTAGTGTTTTTTATCAACATATTTTCTGACTGCATAAGCTGAGGTTTCTGATTGCTTGTAGACTGCTTATCATTCATCTCATCTAATGGGGATACCTTTGCAGTGCAGATTTGTTGTGAAGTGGATGCAAAAGTCCCAGGATGGTTAACAAGCTGAGGGTTCAGCATTATCTTCATCAGTTGTTCGGAACATGAGTTTGAGATCGAATATGGAAGATTCCCATGTCCATTTTCAGGAAACTGGAGGAAGGGCCTTTTGATCAAGTTTCCCCATTCAGATCCAGTTCCTGTTGAACACAAAAAACAGCACTAGATAAGTCTCTTAAAAATGTTCCCACACCACTCTGTATAACAAACATAAGCTCACCCAAGATTCCAGGATGTAATGGTCGTTTGAGACCCGAAGTTATAGAAGGAAAAATAAATAGGCTTTCAGGAGTTTCAATCTCCCATGGGCTGACCCTATTCTGCTTATTGTTACATCCAGGTTCATCCCACTCTACCTGATAAGAAAAAGAACACAAGTTCCAGCTATTAAACTGAGAAGTACACAAAATTCCATTACTGAAAATGAATAAGCTAACAAGTCGTGTTGCAACAAACAGTGTTCAGTTAAATGAAAGAAAACCTGAAGGTTTCGCCACTTCGAGCTAGGCCATCTCAGAGGATCCAAGTCAGTAATGCCAACTATTATACCCATATATCTGCAGAAATTTTGAGAAATGTTAACAGATATCTCGATAGTCTGACATGTATTGAATGAAACAGCATTATATCATCATACACTGTCAATAGACAATATGAAACACGCCTATGGTATTTCTATTTCCCTTTGTGAAAAAGTGTAGGACAGATTTGACAATCCAAGTATGTGCTTTATCAGCAGTGCCTTGATAGCCTCATGGATCTTTACAACCCAAATTTAAATAGCATCTTATGGTTGCAAGATACAATGAGAGCATGAAACGAGTAGAAATTTACCTACGTTTTCCAGATTCTTCTGTTTCAAACATCATTCCAAACCTCATACCAACTGAGACTTGTGATCCATAAACAGATTTATAGTATTTAGCCAGAGGGATGACAAATTCTGAAGGGCAGCCTCTACAAAAAGACAGACGAGAGAGATGTGAAGAAACAGATAAAGGACACCAATGTGCATGCTATCAGCAGTGTGACATCAAGGAACCTTGGATTGTAGAAAATCGTGAATGGGCTTCTATTTGCAGCAGCATGAGCTGCTGCAGCAAGGACACCAATGTGCATGCTATCAGCAGACAGAACTGATGATGGCAGTGTTGTTTGCTGTCGATTTGCATGCCGAACTCCCACCAATAACTGTGATTTCTCATCCCTTGCAACAATAAGACAACGGTGAAGTTAGCATTAAAATTGTGTAGCACCAAACAAATGCAAGTGTATAGCTAAAAAAGCAGTATGCGACTATAGCATACCTGATAAAGAGAATGGAGTCGCCTGCCCTAAGCCTTTTTGATCCAACAAAAGAACTCCACCCACTAGTAAGAAGATGTCGCTTTGGCTGCCCTGCATAAAATAACATGCATGGTTCTGATAGATTACTATCTGATAGGTAGACATTATAATTGCACGAAATTTCTTTTCAAACAAATTTTATTATTATAATTGTTCCGATAGATTACTTTCTGAAACACAATGCAAATAGTCAAAATAACACTCACCGCGGTATATATGGCGAAAGGTCCAGGTATTATCATGTATGTCTCGCACAACAAGCTCTTGAGATGGGGGTTGCATGGTATAATCCTGAAAATAGATAAAAGGGAGTAATTTAATTTCACTAATGGTACCTGCATGTTCATGAATTCTTGCAATGCATTGATTAACCTATTAGAACCTCACCAGCTGAGGAAAGAGCTTCTCTGCTGCCCTGCGTGGCACTGAAAAACCACCATGTGTACTTGTATCACTTGCTGTCAAAATTTTGCAGAAAATTTCATTTGGATGCTTGCTGGGGTTCACTCCAAATTCTGGTGAATGAAACACATCTTTTTCCTAATCAATTGAAAATGTATGAATGAGAATAGTATCAAATATTCAAGGCTAGTGGCTTTATCTTAATGGTACAAAATGTTTTTTTTCACATTTAAATATCTAGGAAATTGTAAGAGTTTCACGCACACACGCATATACATATCACACTAGAGAAGCTTACAGAGTTCACTGGTTGAAGACTCATTTGAGCATAAACTTCATCTGTATCCATGTCTGCCTGTCAAAGGTTACATAGTTGTAACAGGAAGGTTTATTTAGAAATGATAGCAACTAGCATTTCTAAGCCCAAGTGACATACATATGTCCCTTATGAAACATGGAGTAAATAAATAAATCGCATACGTGTAGTGTGACATTGTGAACTTGGCACATCAACTGAGATGGAAGATTTGGGTAGTTAGGAACTTGAGAGGTCATCATTCTTTTTGTGGACACTGATACCTGCTCAAAAAAGAAATTCACAGTTGTTTTAGCATAGTTTCTCTCCCCCATGTTGTAGCATCTCTTGTATTATTATTAGCATACAACAATAGGGCACAATATTTGCACACAATGACACAACTTCTTCCAAGTTCCATATCAAAATAAACCGTTGCAGAAGCCTAGTGTATCAATTTTGCACTCCAAATGATGCAACCAGTGGATATTGTGACTCGTTTACAGGAAAATGTACATTTATCTTTCTCCACTGCCATCGAAACGAAAAGAACCAACTCCAAATGAAGTGGAGGACTGCGGCAGCCATCGTGTATGCTAAGGTTTCATTATGTTCAAGTACCCACATATCGACTTATTCTTATTTCTGTTTCTACTATACTACTATTTCAGAGCTAGAAGATAAACAAGGGGGGGAGTTAAGGAAAAGAAGCCAACAGAAAGAAAAGCTAGGTGGAAAAAGTGGAAGAGCTGGTTTTCTCCAGCAGGAGGCAAATATCAAGTGTGAGAAATAAATGCAAACCTGTTCACTGTGCCCTTGAGGGAAGTAATAAACAAGACTCCCGACCTGAGGCAAGGAAACAAGTGGACCTGCGCAGGCATGCCATAACTCCGAATTTATAGCCTTCCTGGTGCCTGCTATTTACCAAGAAAGAAATTCCCATAAGACACCATGCTTCCACAGATATTAGACATTATAATGTTGCAGACTTAACATCCTTGTTTTATTCTGAAGATGGAAAAGTCAATCTGTTAAAAAATAACCATGCTTGGAACCTAACAGATGCCAGTATAAACTATAATTTGAAAGCTAACTGTCTCGTCTTTTAACACATGAGCAAATGTTCGGGTTTTGATGAAGAAAAACAAACCAGACTGATGTTGCATTTCTCTCAATAACTTCGCCTGCTCAACCAGAGTGGCCTCTGCCCATCCATTAACCAAAACTCCTGCTTTGAGCTTCTCTTCAACAACGGAACCCATTATGTGGTGTGTTCTCTTACTAAAAGACTTTGTTTTTACACTCTTTTGCAATACACAAAGCCAAGGCTCCACATTTACATCTTCACTTGTAAGAACCTTAACTTGGAACACAATAAGAAGCAAATATCCAATCCCATTGCTCCACTGAGTCTCCTCTCAGCTAAACTGTCAATGGAAAAATGGGGTCTCATCAAACACTACACAAAAACAAACCAATACCAATTGGCTAGAAAAAGATGACCTTTTAGGCTTTTAACCCCAATCTCGCCCCCTCCCTCGACATCACCACCCACACCAGCAGCAGCAGAAGCAGAGTTCAAAATACAAAAGGTCAAAAAACTGCAAAGAAGAGGGAACAACACTGGAAAGAAAGATCATTTCATACGTGGAACTTTTTGGTATAACAAAAGGAAAGCACATCCCGTTCAGATAACAGCATCAAAGCACGCCAACCAAAACATTTGAGTAGCTTCTCTCTCTGTCTCTCTCGAAAGATATAGACCTTTCAATGAAACCCCACTATCTGCATCATCACTTTGATTCCTTCCCTCTATTCATTCATCGAAAATAACAAAACTCCAAAAAATGAAAAATAAAAAGTGGAAACCCATGTAAAAAGTTGGATCTTTTTCCCCTCTTCTGTATTCTACAGAAATGAACAAGTAAGTTGCTTGAAACTGGGAAAACAGTGCTTGCTCTTATCTTGGGCACCCACTTACTGTATTTAGGTGATTCCTTTGCAGATTTAAATTCGGACCAATATGTGCAAATTAAAACTGCTAAAAGAAAACTAATATAAAGAGGTGTCGGAAAAGCAGAACTTGACTAACGCAGCAAGAAAACAGTACACGACGTACGGAGGCGGGAATTTGTATAAATAAAAAAATTAAAGAGGCAGCTTGGATTTGATATAAGAAAAAACAGCTAGGCTAAGTATCATCAAATCATAAAAAGAGTAAGATTTATATGTGGATGAACTATAAATAAATCGCTGGAATTTGAATCATTTAAATATTAATACTTTTTTATTGAAATCACTTATAAGCTCCACAAACTATTTATATAACTACACTCAAGAATAATATTTAAATTTATTATATTAAAAGTATTCATCAGGATATTACTATTATTATTTATTATAAATAACTATACAACAGAAGATATTATTAACAAAATACATATATAAAAACGACACTGCTACAAGCTTTGTCTTGATAGTACTTTATTGCGTATGATATTTGACCGATTGTCACGCGTGCGTTAGTAATTGTAACTGACACACATTCGGCCTTTATTTTGGACTCCGTTGTCACGGCGCCGTTTCTTGTTTTCACATTGCGTGCTTTTATCTTTTTCAAATTGCATGCTAGATGCTACTCCATTACTTTATGCTTTATACTTTTTCATTGCACCTCATGATTTGTATGTCAAATTAGTCGTTTTAAGCTTGTATTTTATTTCAAAAATGTATTTACGGAATTAATTATTTATTTAGAAAATAATAGTAGTATCCCAAAGAAATTATTAAAATGATATCGTAGAGGTTTATTTTCCCTCTTTTGGCGGCACCTGGTGGCCATATGGTCAATGTAGAGAGCACTAAGCAGATGCAAATATGTATGTGGATGAGAAATGTGATCGGACGGCGCAAATTTGACGCTGAAATCGGTGGCACTGCACGCTTACCACTTAAGCCTTGGAATGATTGCCATCACCAATCATATTCTTTTTTTCTTCTCTTTGAATTTTGATATATTATCTAATTAAATTAAAAAAACAATTTATTGACATGCGTGATTTTTTTTCTTTTTTCTCTATTGTCTCGAGTTCATTTCATATTAGAAGTACACGTTTCGAACATGCAGCAATTCACATATTTTGGTAAAAGTACACTATACCCCCCTCACACTCTATACAGTAGTGGACCTACCCACTTTAAACTTGAGCATATGAGGATTTAGCCCTACAGGTATAATAAGCCTCATCTAATATCCATGTTTGAAGTGCAAATTTTGCTTTTGCTCAGGGTTTCCTTTTAAGGAAAGATAGGAGTGGTGTATGGACTTTGTAGCAAATAAATGATTGAGGTTTATAGGGGGATAACAGCTTTTATAAAGCATGATTTAAACACAATAATTATATAAGAAAAGCTAAAAGTTGGTAAGTTTTTGGGTTGGACTTGAAGAATGGGAGAATACATACAAAATAGTGAAGAAACAGTGGAATTACTTAATACTTATGATGAGAGATTGAGAGTGGGGTGGTGATAATTGAGAGCGAAATAGGAAAAGGAAAAAGGAGCGTGGAATGAAGGGAACACAGAAGCAGTGTAAAGATGTAGGGATGTAAGGGGACATGAGCTTCAGAAAATCCCCTGATGAGAGAGAGAGCTTTGCAGCCCCGTTTTGTCTCCAGGCTCCAGCAGTGGCATCCCCTTTTCTTCTACTCTATTATTCACTAAAATACAACCACAGCTGGTCCAGGCCTTCTCTTTCCTTCACTTCAATGTATTATGTATGTGGCTGTGGAGGTGGGGCGAAACAAAAGGCTATTCGGTGAGACTTACATGTGCTTTAAGCCCAACACTATGATTTAAGTTTATGGGCCAGTGGTCCATGTTCTGAGTAAGGTCCAAACATATGTTTTTAAGTTCCCAGCCAAAGGCTTAGACTCTTGTAATATTAAAAATCTGGTTTTACTTTTACCAAATGTTGTCTATTAAGCTTGTGGTTTGTTTTGGTCGTCTTGATTTTGCATGCAGTGGAATCTGTGGTCCTCTACACTAACGAGGATTAGATTCAGAACAACTAGAAATAGATAACTCCATTCACCGTCCAAGTTTTTCGGGTCTGAAAATGCTGCAACAAAGGTTATATTTGCCAAATAAAGGACAAAAGTTACAAGGGTTTTCTTTGCTAAATAGGTAGGAGATAACAAGGGCGGAACTACAAATTTATAAAGAGATAGAATATAATAAAATTAAAATTTTTGATAGGGCTCTTAATAAGATTTTAAAAAAAAAATTAAAGAGTTATAAAACTATTACTTTGTTTTTCTAAAAAAAATATTTTATTACTGTGAAAAAAGAAAAGTTGGCAAGGCTCACGCCAATATGGGATTTTCAGCTTTATCAGGGGCGTTGCGGTACTTCATATGTAATGTTTTGTTTTTTCAATCGCACATTTTTTACATTTTATGTAATTTTGTGCTAATGATAAAGTGGGTGAAACATTTAAAACATACAAATAAATAACTTGAACACCCTATTTAAAACATTATATTTGACCTAACAACGAAAATTTGTGGCCGTTAATAAATCAAGCTCAATAACCCTTGATTAACAGCTTTATGGAATAGGTTAAACATAAGGGTGGAAATTGAGTGTGGAATATCTAAAAATTATGGGAATTCGAACCGATGAGTATGGGAAATAACCGAAATCTTTACCCACGGAATGGAGAAATTTTATCACCGAAGCTCAAATGGGGGACGAGTATTGTTATATCCGAACAGTGGGAATAATCGAACTATAATCGTATAAATAACCGTAGGGATCCCCTAAAAATATCTGCAAGGATCCTGATATTTTACAATATTTTTAAAATATATATACTTATTTATTTATATACTCCTAATATATATCTTAATAAAAAAAATCCTAACTATAGTCTTATCACTTTAAACTTCTCTCAAACCTAGCTACACTCAAGTTTATCAACATGTTTTTATCTTAGTTTTTAGATATAAGCTAAAACTCTCGTCTAAATCTTTCTCAACACAACACTCTTTCAATCTTTATCATCTCGTAATTGTTTTCAATCAAAGTATCTAAATTTTAAATTAAATTTGTCATTTATTTTGGTCAATAAAATAATAATTTTGTTTAATATTTTTAGGTATTAAAATTCTCCAAAAATTATAAGGATTTGCACGAAGAAAATTTAGGAACGGAAAATGTCCAGAAACAATTGATGAAAATTTTCAAAACCGTAACTATAAGTGCGGGAACCGTTTACCACCCGATTTACACCCCTAGTTAAACATATATAAAAGATGAGATTCCTCTTTCACAAAACATGAGAGACAGATTAGGAGCAAAAGTGATTTGGATGAGCTTTAACGAATGAAGGAACAACGCGTCCTCATTTCACTACTTCAAACTCTATTTTCTAAAATAATTATCTTGCCTAAGCTTTTCAATCCTTTTTTCTTTCTTTTGTTATCTCTCTTCTAAGTCCCTCAGTTTCCGTCTACTGAAAGGAAAAGTGTATACGCATATGATATACACTATACACTATACAAGGACTAGGGAGCATGAAGTTGGATGGGTGCCATAATAATATATTTGTACTTATTATTATTAATTAAAAGTGTGTTTTAGACATCTAAAAAGTGGTTTTATCCACTTTTCCATTTTCTTTGACAGAGTTATAATTTTTTTTTAAAATTCTTCTTCTTCATCATCTTTTTTATTGGTGGCGGCCTTTAGCCGTTCTGTTGAATCTGTACATAAATAAAATTTATCTTTTTTGATGAATGATTCGTTTTTTTTAAGTTTGTTTTTTTTTCGTCTACTTTGTCGAATTCTTATTTAAATTTGTTTTTATAGCAGTTCTTTTGTCTGCTTGGTGGCAGTTCTTTCGTCTGCTTTTTAGCAGTTTTTGTCTGTCTTCATGACAGTAGTCTGTCTTTTGACACTTACGCGTTCGAGTGACGAGTATCAACGAGCGCTTTTCAACGAAGGAGTCGTTCTATACATGTTATGATTCTCTTTGGTGGTTGTGTCGACACGCCAAGATCAAGTAGCGGAAGAATTTTTGCTATATTCAAAGAGCACTCAAGGCAAAGTATAGTTTTTCTGGATTTTTATTTCAGAATATTTCTTCTGACAGTGTTAGGTTTGGTATGTTCAACGTCTTTCACACTTTTATATTTTTGTTGTTTTATTCAACACTGTATTTCTATTGTAAAAGGTGTGAATCCTTTGTATTCTATTCGCTATTGAATATAATCTAGATTCTAAAAAAAATATTTAAAAGTGTGTTTTAAATTCATACGTTGTTTATGATTTGAATTAAACTTAAAACATTTACCAGCCATTTATTAATAAATCATTAACTAATTGGCATGACATAAAAATGTTAATGAAATTACTTGAAGATAAATAAATATGCACGCAACCAACAAATGTTTTAGTAAAAAAACAAATGATATTTATTCTAAGAGACATAACTTTAAATCGTTTTGTCTACAATGTATATGTGCATTATCAAAGTGTTAAGAATATGTATAAACATATACTATCTTGCAATCACCTTTAGACAATTAAAAAAATATATGCACGTGTGTAATCATAAAAAATTGTAGGCTTAATTAAAGGCACCAATAGCCCTTAAAGTATACCTTTTATAACGAGTTGGCCCCTACAAAATTTTTCAGCACATTTTGTCCCATAAAATTTTAATCTTGATTTCAGTTGCCACTACCGTTAACTCTCGATAAAAAAATCATGGAACAATCAGAAGGCCCCATTTGTCGCTAATAAACAAAAAATTAAATAACTTTAATAAAAGAGATAATTTACACGTTAAGTTTGTCATATTTTTATTTTTGTTCAATTTAATCCTAAAATTCTTTATTAACCCGAAATTAACTCCAATTTTTTCTTTTCTTAAATTAGTCCAATATTTTTAATTTGATGATATTTTTGTTCAATTTAGTCCTTAAAATCTTTATTTAACCCGAAATTGACCCCTAGTACTTTATAATTATGTCCAATATTTTAAATATAATTATATTTTTGTTCAATTTAGTCCTAAAGTCTATATTTAACCTGAAATTAACCCCTAGTATTTTATAATTTTTATAATATTGCCCAATATTTTAAATATAATTATACTTTTGTTCAATTTAGTCCTAAAAGTCTATATTTAACCTGAAATTGACCCCTATTTCTTTATAATTTTTATATTTTACTCCAATATTTTAAATATAATAATATTTTTGTTCAATTTAGTCTTAAAAATCATTATTTAACTCAAAATTAACCCAATTTCTTTCTAATTTTTATAATTTAGTCCAATATTTTAAATATAATTGTATTTTTGTTCAATTTAGTCATAAAAATCTTTATTTAACCCAAAATGAACTTCGATTTCTTTCTATTTTTTAAATTTTGTCCAATATTTTAAATATGACGATATTTAAATTCAATTTAGTCCTAAAATTTTTATTTAACCCAAAATTGACACTAATTTCTCTCTAATTTTTATAATTTCGTCCAACATTCTTCATAATTTCGGGGTAACTTATTTTTAAAAATACATAATTATTCTTGAAATTAGTTAGAGTATATTTATGCTATATTTTGTTACATGAATGAAATAAAATATTCTATGTAAGAAATATATTTATCATAATTTAATCAACAAATTAATATGTGGGATACAAATAAAAAATTTGTCTACTTTTTTTAATATAACCATCAGTATTCAATCCATTTATTGAAAGACACATTCTAACTAATTTACTTAATCTCTTAGAGTTTTTCTATGTTAAGATCCATCATTGTAATTTTATTCATTCTTTTTACTCATAAAATCTTATCGAAAAATTTGTCGAGAAAACAAGATATAGATTTGTAGTTGCTTCATAAAATTGCATATATACCTACATTATTTGGTAGAAACGTATTACATGTCATTTCCTACCAAATCTTTTATAAATTTGTTTCTTAAGATTATTTTCATTATTTGGTCCCTAAAATAAATATCTAATTTCACCGTTGATTCTATATTTATTTGCTCAACTCATTTTTCAAAACAAACCTTTTTTTAACAATTCTTACTCAGGGGAGGGGAAAGGAAAAATTTACTCCTAATGGTTTTAGAACCCACAATTTAAGGGGAGATGAATATTTCAACTGCGAGTTTTTAACCACTTGCTCTAGAGATTATAGACCAAAAATAAACTTTTGGTTGTTAATATTATGTACAATGTCATTGAGGATGTATCATGTATGTAGTGAAAGCCAAAAACATTTGCAAGTGAGGGTTCTTAATCTCATTTCTTTATTAATAAGTGCAAAACACTATATGACGTTCGGGGGATGCACCCTACCGTCCATAACATGCACGTGGGCCCTTTATTCCAATAGGATATTCATATTAGACGAGATCTTTTATGTCAAAACGATGGATTTATTTTATGTCACATTTAAAAGCATTTATGTGGATGATTAGAATATTAAGCGAGTTTAATTAAGGTCAATGAGTGATTATGGGAAGAGTGGTTTGGCAGTTTGTTCAGGGAAATTGAAGATGGGCCATCCCCGAACATGGGGATTGGTCAGATAACAAAATCGTTGCTTTAGGGGGAGTGCTCCATTTTCAATATTTTTATATGTTTTAGGAAACGAAAGCATCTTTGATCCACTCAACAACTACTTTTATTGACAAAGACCTTTTTATTACCTATGCATGTGGTTAGACTTTAGATCTTTACGTAAAGGTGTGAACAAACTGAATTAATCTTGTGCGGTAAGCGGCTAGTTGCAGAAATTAAGATTAACGATGCATGTGCCATGGTTTAATATTTTAATGTTGACTTCAGTCATTTAAACCCTCGGGAATCTTGTCAGAAATTACATATCTCAGCTTGAACCTTACTTCAAAGAAAGCAGCGTCATTCGCGCTTCGTTGCCTACTGCTACTTTGACTGATATAACCGTTATTGACCGTTTAATTATTTGATGGGTAAGTTCATGGGATACCATTTGCATTCAATTTGCAATTTGCGGACAGAGAGAGTTTTAGTACAAGCATCGTCTGTTAAATCAATATTTGCTAACCATGATTAAGAAATTGTCAAAATATATTCTATACTAGATATCAATATTGTTTTTTGTCCGGTAACATTGATTAATAAAAGAAAAATAAGCAATTATTCATTGGTTTTTAATTACTAATTCTCACATGACCATTTTCTAGAGTTCAATGTATCAAAAGCAAAATATGCATTGGAACAAAATTATGGAATTTGTCTTTTGTTATATTTGTTTCACCATTATTATCATTAAAAAATCCTTATATAGTCAGCCAAAAGACATTTGGGGAATTGGGATTTTTAAATTCCTACACCAACTATCAACAACATATAACAGCAGACACAGGCACAGCCTTGTAATTAACACACACTCGAAGGGCACTATCTCACTCCTTGTTTTATAAAATCATCCGCCCTCCAACGCTTTCGATCCCCACTTCCCCAAGGCCTAATTTTTCTCTCTTCTCCAAGCAAAGCCAACCCAACCCAATACAGACTTCTTCTTCTTCTTCTTTCGGGGAAATGTCTGCGGGGATTGGAAGATGCAGCAAAATCCGCCACATCGTGAGGCTTCGGCAAATGCTGCGGCGGTGGAGGAACAAGTCCCGAATGTCTGCTAGCCGTATCCCATCGGATGTTCCGGCGGGACACGTTGCAGTTTGTGTTGGGGCGAGCTGCAGAAGATTCGTTGTGCGCGCCACGTACCTGAATCATCCCTTCTTTGAGAAACTCCTTATCCAAGCAGAGGAAGAGTACGGCTTCACTAACCAAGGACCGTTGGCCATTCCTTGCGACGAGTCCGTTTTCGAGGAAGTGATCCGGTTTATATCTCGCTCGGAGTCAGGTCGCTCCGGTATGTACGTGAACACGGACGACTTTAAAGGTAACTATCACATGGGAAGGACTAAGTTCGATTTGTGGACAGAATCTCGACCGTTACTTCATGGGTTTAAAGAAATAGTGGGAAGAGAAAGGCAACGGCTTTGATTCTAGCGCGAGACTTTTGACTCGGTTTCTGGAGTGCTGGAGTGAACAATTAATTATACGCTACTGAAACCAATGAGTTGGCTGAGTTGTCGAGGTTTTACTTTTAAAATTGCTTGTGATTGGGGTTTGGGCGTTGGGGAATGTTAATGTAAAATAGCTTCGGAGAACACTGGAGATGGCATGAAAGGCGGGTAAATTATCCGGCGAGTCGTCCCGGTTCAAGTCGTTATGGAGGCAAAAGAGAAGACTTTGTGAAAGCTGAACTCGTGAAAGAAATGATAGTAACACGAAGAAGTGATACGGAATACATGTAAGGAGTCTATACTTCAGATTTTTACACATTTTAAGAAAATTGTAACATGTTTGTATTTACATAACACACGGAATGAAGAATTTGAATCGACAAAACTTCTTTATAATTTTGTTAAAATTATGGGTCGGATTGTTATTGTTGAAAGAGTCGTAAGTTTGCTGAATTTCCATGTCGAGCCACCGCGTATAAAAAGATGAAAATGAGTAAAAATGTTTAAAACACAAAACACACGTGGTGTTGGCAAAGCTGGTAAAAGAAAATGGATGTCATAATCAATCATGGAGTTGGAGCCTATAGCTAAAAGGGGTGGTCGGAAGGAATCGTGTAGGAATGGGAATAGGGAATAAAAGCAAGGCATTGTAGAAGAAGCAGACGTAGTGGAGCACTATCCGATTACTTTCTCCCGGAAAAGATAGATGGGATCAAGTTTGGCTGTGGATTGCCTTTAATATTTTCTCGAAAATCTCATTTGTATTTCTTAAAAGTTGGAAGGTAATGTGATTTGAGTGATGATTTATGCACGGCAGAGTGCTGTGAGTCTCCATGCTGCTTAGTATTCCAATCTTACATTTTGGGCATTCGAATTAGTGTATTCGGTCTAAATTACCATGAATCGAATTGATTGAAATGGTAAATATTTGATATAAGGGTTAGTCAAATTGTTTGCAGAAATAATTAATCGGGTAAAATTACTTTTGATTAATTTGAAATTGTAATATGCTTTTTATTTAACTATTCTCTGATTTAGTTAGATGAGACGTTATATCTCTTAATTAAGTTTAATGTTTAAATCGTGACATTATGAATTGAGCAGGGACGGAGTCAGGATTTATGGTTGGGACAAACTATAAATGTTTGAAAGTGGGGGACAAATTCATAAATAAACTATTTTTTAGAGAAATTTAAATAAAGAGTCAAAGGTAGAAATTTTTTTTTTGGGGGATGGGGCCACCCATGTAAATCCGTCCCTGGAATTAAGTAAAATGAGTTGAAAAAGTCATCCCTAATATAATGAGTCTACGTGATAAAAAAAATAATTACTACATATAGTTTCAATAAAAAAAAATAATGTTCATACTAAAAAAATTGAAGCATTTATATATGAAGCTGTGTGCTTTAAGTCAAATGATTAAGAAAAGGTATAAATGTAATATCAATTGAATTGATAGTCAATCAACCAAATAAAATTAATCGATAGTTTATATTTTGTATGACTATGAGATCCAATTCAAGCCCAAAGTTGGGTTGTAATCCATCCATATTCGCTATTCGACTTCCAATCCATGAAACCAATTCCAAAAACCCGCAAGAAAGCGCATTATAAGATATCAGCCCAGTCCAAACGATAACTATGGGCATAACATTACTTGGAACAACTTATGAACTTGTTTTACCTTTGAATGCATCATTGGTAACACAATTTAATCATTTTTAAATAAAAAATCTGGTCAATTTGTTAAATGAACTGATTGGCCACCATTTTCTTAGCCAAGAAAAAGATAAAGAAAACCAAAGCCAACCTAAACTTTAAACAATATTTATCACAACAACCGGTTGTTGAATTCAACAAAGCTTTAATATAAATCTTGGATCTCACTTTCTGACTGCTTGTTACTCACTACTGATCTTGCAATCAGACCATTCTCTCACTATTTTGTGGGGACTTTCAGCTGGAATAAAAAACACCAAATTGGTAGTGGTTGATAATGTCATTATAAACTCAGTCATTCATGCCATTGTATTGTAGCAAATTATGGAAAGTTTTTATTCAAAATATAGAAGAATAATGCTTATAATTTCATCGTGTCCCGTCGAATAGAAATACTCTTCCTTTTTTCGGGGCCTCTATTTATGCCCACACACTAAAAATTAGGTTTAGAGTTTAGGGAATTCGGGATATGGTGTATTTTTTAGGGTTTAGGGTTTAAGACTTAGAATTTAGGGTTAGGTTTTGAAACTTAAATTTTTAGTATTTTTTAGTATTAGGGCATAGAAAGAAACATAAAAAAAGGACAAAAGATTTTTTATCCAGTCTCCCTCGGCAAACAAAATCTCCAAAGTATGGAAAATAATTTAATAATGTTTGCATGTACATTATTTGGTTCATTGAATTCCTTTGCCTTTAGTTGGTCACTGATTAGTCTTTCCTTTGGCATGTTTGGGGGTCTAAGTCTAACCAAGGGTTATTAATTAGTTTCATTAATTCTTTAGTAAATTTTAGGAAAGTATATCAACAATGGTTTTTCTAATGATGGTTTCCCATCATAAATATAATCTTTCAAGGTCGATATCAGTTTATGGCTTTATATCTTTTGCACCTAAAGCAAAGAATGATGTTAAAGTATTATTATTACCACCACTAAGAGTTTGGACACCCAGACACATTTTTGTAAATGTTTCTACTTAAAAAAAAACTTCTCAAGGTTAATCACCTTTTTCATTAATTTAATTTCATCCATGTTTAGTTAAAAATAGGCATTATTTTTAAAAAAAAATAAAGAAAATAGTAGGAAAGTAATGTACCTGCAGAAAAGGCTGAAGAGTTGTTTCTACAGAGTAAAATTAAAGGGAAATCTTTCTTTAATTAAGTTGTTGTACCATATTTCTATGAAAGTTTATTGTATCAATTTAAGCAATCTCTATACTATCTCATGCATGCATAAAAGCATATTATTTATTGGAGTTGAAATGGAAATTCCCCCTTTTTGAAATCCAAATGGCGATTAAGATTTTTGTTTCAAAGAAAAGCATAATTGGTTGCCCTAGCCAATAATTAGCAAAGAAAGATGACGGGTGATAAACAAGTGATAGAATTGGCTCAGCTCAGGCTTGAATGGCTATAAGCCTATAATGATATTTCAACGACACGGTAAAAGTGAATACGTGACTAGGAAAAGCTCATGTCTTCTCATTGGCTTCGGATTCTATGTTGCAGAAAACTCACGGACAACTTTTTTTTGTCTCGATGTTTCTTTTGTCTCTGTTACATACAAACAAAAGCTTCGAAAATCTAATTCAATGCTCTTAAATTTGACCCTTGATTCTTTTATTTGTGCTCAAATATACACTATTGTCAACTAGTTATAGAGAGAACAAGCTTAGCTTAAAAGTAAAAGATGTCAAATAAGTGCTTAAATTATACTTTTTTTTAGATAAGTGTTTAAAGTATTTTTTAAATTAAATAGGTACTTAATATTTTTAAAATTTTTCATTTAGGCACCTTACCTTTAACAAGTATTAAAAAATTTCGTTGGCCAATAAAAACATGACACCTGACATGATTTATTTAAAAAAATATCCTAAATTCTCAAAATCATCAAAATAGTCTCTAAATTCTTAAGTTTCAAATCTTGATTCAAGTCGTTGCCATCGTCAATCGCTAATAGCATGCCCACCACTTTCATCATCAGACTTCACGATCATTTTTTATTTATTTTTCCGTCGCTGATAGTCGACGGACAACGTGCCTATCGTCAAAATAAAGTCAAACTTGTGGAAAAAAAACGTTAGACGAAAAATGATGATTGATCGGAAAATGAATGACGTTCGAGTCTTACGACAATAGAACAAACCATAATAAATTGAAGCTTGGATTCATGAAATCCTTCCTGTGGACAGTAACTAAATTTGGACAAATAGCATGCACGGGAAGCATGTTAATAAGCAAGGCGGTTCAAAGACTTAAGGGGCCTTTAATTTATAAAATAAGAAAATATAAGTTTTTTTAAAGAGTTAACTTAAATTACTCTTTTGAGCAACATAAATGTGACTTACAATCATCTAAAAGTTAAACATTTTCACATATGTTCTTCTTGCATATTTTGAAGTAAAATATCTACAACGTTTTCGATATCAACTTCTTTCAAAAGACCAATCTCGATTGTCATAAAAACAAGTTCATTTAGTCTTCCTTGCGACATACTTGTCGAATATGACTTCACAAATTTTAATTTTAAAAAATTTCATTATGCGAAAGCAACAGTAATAAGAACAATATGCTATTATCTCATTTGGGAAGCAATTAAACATTTTAAAAACTTTAATAAGTCCATTGTTTTGTTTTGTTTTTCTTTGAATAAAAGCTTAAATAATTTCAGCTTAACAAATAACTCATTTCCATTTACATCATATAACTCATATTTCCTAAGCATTTACAAAATTTCCTAAACATCAAGTGTCGTAAAACAAGTTTTGCTGGTAATTTTTTTTAGAAAGTGATTATATTCATAATAATTTATTTCAAGACCTTCTTTTTTTTCGAGAGCTTGTACAGTTACACATGTTATACATGCCCAAAACAACCCCGGTTAATAAGACAATAATTAATAACAATTAAAAGGAAGCAAGATGATGATAATGAGAAGCCAAAGACAAAGGAGAGAAAAAGTCCAGGTGATGAGTTGAGAAATACAGAGTGGAAAATCAAATCCAAAGAGAAATTAACATTTTACTTTGGAGGCACCCGGAAACAAGTGAGAGGGTGCGGTAAAGCTGTCAAAAATATTATGCGCCGTCCGCTGCTAAAGTCAAGTGGTATATAGTTTTTCATCTTATTCATTCACATTCTTTATTATGAATAATGTAAAACAAGTGGCTCATGTTCCTGTTTCTTTAAAAAGCAGATGAAATAAATTCAACGAGTAATTTTAGTAGGAGAGGTAATTATGAATTTTTTTAGTATTATAAAGTAATGCATCAACTTTATTAAGAGTTAAAAATAAATATTATTATAATATCATTTTAAAGGCATTAAAAATATATGCAACTCTCCGACTGGCTTTGCTTAATCTTCGCAAATCGCAATGACATGTAGAGTCCTCCATCTACTGCATTCCTTAACATTTTATCAGACCTGGTAAATGGTAATTTATGGGCGAATCTATATTTAAATTAACAGTGAATTGACCTCACTTGATTTATTAGGGGTATAGAGTGTTCAAGAAATTAGTATAATTTTTTTATAAAAAATATTAAAATTAACCCTAATTAATTTGTTGACGTATGAGATCAACAATTGTTATTGTAATAATGTAAAAAAAAACATATCTAATATTCTACTTTGACTTCACTATATAAAGATTCGGATCGTTATTTTTAATTTATCATTTTGCTGAATAATTTTTATGTCCAAAACAAAGTATACTTTCAAGATTTTTAAAATGTCTATATATAATTTAATGAGTTATTTATTTAAGGAATTATTATGTATAATCAATGAATTAAATAATATATTATTTTTTAATACTCGAAGAATGTTATTGACTTTTATGTGAAAAATCCAAAATAAATATATTATCAATCAAAAGAAAGTCTGCCCGCCGAGTGCAGACGCTACCGTTTCAGGAATTAAGGGTTGAGCCCCCGGCTTATATGAAACGTGGGCCCTTTGCAATGACACGTGTAGCCAAACCTGTTCTTTTTCCCTTGTGGTTCCCATGTGATAAAGAATTATGACAGTGGAGAAACGTGTGGGCAGTGGGGACCACCCTTTTCATTCATTTGCTTTGAGCTGTCCCTTCTGTCGCCGCTGCGATGCGAGCCTGCAATGTTGCTTGCTCTTTTCACTCTGATCGTTCTTGACTTTCGTTTCCGCTGCACTGAGGAGGATCTGTGGCGGGCGACAGCCCCGCCCCCACATCTTGTTTTTCCCAAATTTCGCCATTTCCTTCCCTAAAAGAAAAAACAATTTTCCTTTTTTTTTTTGAATTAATACGTATATTTAAAAGATTAATATCCTATACACTGGCGGTATAAATTTTTTATTTCCACAAGCGCCTCAATTATAGGGTTTAGGGTTTGGGCTTAGGGTTTAGAGTTTAGGGGTTTTAGTGTAAATGTTTAGAATTTAAGTTTTATGTTTAGAATTTAGAATTTAGGGTTAAAATTTAGGGTTTATGGTTAGGGTTTAGTTTTAGAGTAATATGTGTAGGGATTTAGGTTTTAACCTATAAATCCTAAATTTTAACCCTAAACCCAAAATTTTATCAACGATCCCTAAATTCAAAACTACTACACTTATACCCCTAAATTTTAAACCCTAAACGGAGTCTCTAACCCCTAAAATTAAGACGTTTGTGTAAAAAAAATTCACAAGCGCTTGTGTATAGAACAATTACCCATATTTAAATACCAACAATCATTTCAATTAGTGGAATGAAGTACTAATTATTAGATAAAAATATTCTATCTCTTTTCGATTTTTTTATTTATGCCGTAACAGTAAAAAATACTATAAAATTAAATTTCAAACTCTAACATTAAATTTCAAATTTTAAACTCTACATCATATACCCTAAAAATATACCTTACCTTAAATACATAAACTCTAACCATAAATCATAACCTAAAACTACAAGCCCTAAACCTATTTTTGAGCGTAGAAATATAAATAAGAGCACCGAAAATGAAATTTTAAATTTTAAATTCTCACGTCTAGTATTAACTTT
Source organism: Hibiscus tridactylites (assembly GCA_958450335.1). Classification (NCBI taxonomy): domain Eukaryota; kingdom Viridiplantae; phylum Streptophyta; class Magnoliopsida; order Malvales; family Malvaceae; genus Hibiscus; species Hibiscus tridactylites. The sequence continues at coordinate 78,113,770 of OY288282.1, forward strand.
TTAAAAGTTAAAATTTTAAATTTTGACAATAATTTTTTTTCCTTTTTAAAGGTGATGAGCCACTTGTTTTACAAAATAATGGATAAAATTAAATAGTGAAAAACAACTCAATCTATGACTCGTACCAATTTCTTGCTTAAAATATTTACATTATTTTTTCCTTTCCACCCTTTCCATTTTCTTTACTACTTCTGAAATAATTAAATTCATAATCATGTTTAGCTACTGAACTTAATAGCAGCGAAATAATTAATTAATGTAACATTTGTCTTCTATATTAAATTTATATTTCTTCACTATTTTATTTTCTTTTTAGTTTTTTGGGATGAAAATGATGCCTTAACTCTTGAATCTTTATCTCTTAGAGCATAATTTTATGACAAAAGCGTGTAATAAAACCGCCACGAAAAAAAACACACACAGATTGCTTACGATGTAGACCAAGAAAATTATTAGCCACAGGTTTGAAAATCCTGCTTCGTTTCACATCTTTCTTAATCTTAAACACAGTTACATTTTACCCTGGTGGTCCAATCATATAAAAAGAATTACTTATGTCTTGTGTTCCAATTAAGCAAGATTAAGAGAAAAAAAGGATAGACAACTTCCATCCTTTATACCCTTTAATTTGGAGGCTGACATATTACCATTTACCATTAAAGAAAAATGGCATTACTTTTATTTAAAGTTATTGTTTATTCAATTTCGAATGGAAAAAAACAAGTTGGTGTGTAATTTTCTCATGAATAGAATTTTGAAACAAACCATTACCACAATAAGTTGAAAGGGAAAAAAAACTTGCATGTGACTTCACGAGGGATACTAAAAGGGGGCAAACTAAGAGAGAAAAGGCCCACGTCATGTCGTAGTTCCCAATGGTTAGATACGGGTTGTATGTTAAAAATCAAGGGTTTTATTCATAGCAGGGTTCTTCTGTTTTTGTCACATTTATCCTTTAATCACTCACTTCGTCTACGTAGCTTTAGTTTTCAAGGGTACAATTGTACGGAATAGAAATCTCATGTTCTTTTTTGGTGACTCTTTTTATGTTACACACTAAAAAATTAAGTTTAGGACTTATAGTTAAAGTCTTGTTTTATGTAATTTGAATTTCAAAATTTAATTCCGTAATTTACGGTGTTTGATTCATGTAATTTTACATGGTTAAAGGAGTTTAAATTACAATAGACTATTTTTTCTTTATAATTTTTTTGCATTTCGTTTTACTATATTTTAATTCCGTAAAACAAACTACATTCTCTTCAACTCTAAACACTATTCTAAACCCTAAACCTTATACATTATATATTAACATAAATGTTAAACCTTAAATCATGACTCTGGGACTTAACCCTAAATCATAAGCCCTGGATAATACTATAAACCCTAAACCTTAAACCACAACTACTGACATAAACGCTAAACATTAAAAATAAACACTAAATCGTGAACCTTAAACTTTTTTTTGAATATGCTGGTGCCTGGTGGGATGCAAGGGTAGCACATGTTCAATTTTCTTAGTCTTTTCAAAAACGGTACACACATCATGTGTTACTGGTGCTCGAACCCGAGTCCTAAGAGATAATACACATCTACCTTTGTCACTAGGACACGTGGGAATGAGCACCTTAAACCTTAAAAACTGACCTAAACCATAAACCTAAATGATACCATAAAATTTAAACCATGAACCCTAAAACTAATATAAATCGTAAACCATTAAACCATGTGTCCTAATTTAAACCCTAAACCTTAAATGTTAAATCGTAAACACTAACAACTCATATACCCTAAACCATAAACATTACCCCTAAGCCCTAAATATTAAAACTAAATCAAACCATAAATCTTAAACCCTAAGTCATATACACTAAACCCTAACCATTAACCATAAACCTTAAATGCTATCATAAACCCTAAACACTAGACCATAACCGATAACCTAAACTCTAACCCTTACACCTAAACACTAAATAATACCATGAACCATGAACCTTAAACCTTAAATATTAAACCATATTCATTAACCCTAAATCTTAAATGATACAATAAACTCTAAACTTTAAATATTAACATAAACACTAAACCATAAACCTTAAATGATACCTTAAATCCTAAACCCTAAACACTAACATAAACCCTAAATCATGTTTTGGTTAGAACTTGTTTTTAGCATTATCGATGCTTGTTTGTGGTCTATTCATGAAATTATCAGGAAACTCTACCAAACAACGAAAAATGAATTACACAACATCATCCAAATACCAGAAAACACTTTTGTAATTTGTTTTCTAGAAAATGTAATTTATTTTCCAGAATTCATTTTTCGAAAACAGATTTAAGTGAAACAAACGAACTCTAAGATTATACTTTTCAGTTTGGGTTTAGAGAAATATGAGTAGTATATGTTTTGTAGGATTTAGAGTTTATAATTTAATATTTAATATTTAAAATTTAAAATTAAAATTTAATATTTAATTTTTTTAATAATAGAGCATAGAGAGGCACCGAAAAATGACAATTTTTTTTATCCAAGTACAAGGACAATTATACAGCTGCCTTATCATTCGTTAGCAATCGTAATCTTCATTCCAAAATCAAATTAGTTTATTCTAATCTTAAAACCCATCTTCTTTTTTTACGTTAATTTTCTTGTGCTATTAATTGATTTTCTTATGCCAACGATTTCTTTGTAATAGTAAGTTTGAGCTAAAAACTTCGAGATTTCATATTCAAGTTTTATTATGAATAAAATACAAAGAGCGTGTTTCGACAAGAAATTTCGAGGAATATATTTATTTCTGGCAAGCTTTTCAAAATTTTAAAAAAGTAATTTATTGTTTGGATATAATAGGTATCTTTCAATGATATTTTCAGTCCAAATCCTTTATTTAAATCCTATGATTTTTTTATATAAAAAATATTAAAAAATCGTCTCAACCTTGTTTTTTTCATCCAATACACAGTCTGGCAGTGGCACTATAAAAAAAATAAAATATTATTTGATTTGATTTGAAAAAATATTTTTTATATTAGAAAATTTTACAACGTGCGACGAACACCGATGAACACCACTAATGATGAACACCGATGAACACCATTAAATTAATTAATAAAGATTTAAAATTTTAAGGGCCCATAATACAATTAAGAATTATTTTTAAAAATTCAATTAAATTATTTTTTATATATATTAAAATTTTATTTTTTAATAAGGGTAAATTATATATTTAGTACCTCACCTATTTTCGTATTTCTATTGAACCCTTATTATTTAAATATTATTTTAATTTGACCTTATTCTTTATAAAAAATAATTTAACCCTTAACCATCAACCTAAAACCCTAAACTATTAAACCTTAAACTCTTAAACTCTTAAATCTATACCCTAAACCATATACCATTAAAAATAATTTCACCATCATCGATTCAATTCAATTCAATGAATTGTTGAATTCTCTATTAAAAATAATTTCACCATTAAAAATGATTTATGGAAGCCATCTCAATCGTTTAAGCTCATAAATATTGAGAATGACTATTATCTTGCCATGTTTCGAACCCAGAAAGATTACCTAAACGTTTTGGCAGGCGGTCCGTGGACAATTTTCGGGTATTATTTGACAGTTGAGCTATGGACAGAAGATTTCTCTACCTCGAAACCTTTCCCCAACAAAGTTACGGCCATACCTCTATAAGCCGAGTCTGATTACTGAGATTGGAGAATGCCTTGGATTTGTTATTAAACTGGACTACCAAATGGAGAGCGGTCACCGCGGACGTTTTGCTCGCATGGCTATCACGATCGATTTGGGGAAGCCACTTGTGTCAAAGTTGATGAGCAATGGTAATCTCCAAATTGTTGAATATGAATCCCTGCCAATTGTTTATTTCGCTTGTGGCAGATACGGTCACTCCAAGGAGACGTGCCTAGAGAATTGTGCAGCGCGCCTGGATACAGGCGAGATACGTCCGCCTGTACCAGAACAAACTTCAGCCAACACTGAATCTTTCGGTTCTTGGATGTTGGTTGAACGCCGAACAGGAAAAAATACAAGAAAGCAAGTGGGTGCCTCTTCCACTCCAAGAGGAATCAAATTATTTCTTCAGTTTGTTGAGATTCAATGAATTGTTGAGATTCGAGTTTAATTAATTTTGATATATATATATATATATATATATATATATAATAATTTAATTGAATTTTTTAAGAGAATTCAACAATTCATTGAATTGAATTGAATCGATGATGGTGAAATTATTTTTAATGGTATATGGTTTAGGGTATAGGTTTAAGAGTTTAAGGGTTTAAGGTTTAATAGTTTAGGGTTTTAGGTTGATGGTTAAGGGTTAAATTATTTTTTTATAAAGAATATGGTCAAATTAAAATAATATTTAAATAATAAGGGTTCAATAGAAATACGAAAATAGGTGAGGTACTAAATATATAGTTTACCCTTATTAAAAAATAAAATTTTAATATATATAAAAATAATTTAATTGAATTTTTAAAAATAATTCTTAATTGTATTATGGGTCCTTAAAATTTTAAATCTTTATTAATTAATTTAATGGTGTTCATCGGTGTTCATCATTAGTGGTGTTCATCGGTGTTCGTCGCACGTGGTAGACTCATCCTTTTATATTTCACATTACCAAAGTTATTATTAATATCACTGCTTTTATCTTATAATTAGTTTTCAAACTCATAAATTTCTCATAGACCATAGTCAAAGTTTTTTAAAAAAATTATTTATTCAAACAAAATAATCATAAATGCTAGCATTTGTTTTTTAAATTTATAATTCCTAACGTAAGTATACGCGAGTTATCGGTAAATGTTCTATTCTAATTATCATTTTAAACTTTTCAAAATATGTTTTTAAAATAAATATTTTAACTTATCACAATAGTTTTTACATTAATATCAAACATTTAAATTAACAAGCAACATTTTTTCGTAACTTTAATATTTTTTCTTCAAAAAAATACTGTTCAACCCAACCATATAACCATTAGAGCTGATCACTCTTTTAATTTCATATTAAAATCTTAAATTTACTTTTCAAAAAATAAATTTGAATTCTAGTTTTGAAATGTATTATTTTTTTTTTTGACAAATGAAATGGATTATTGAACATTTAGTTATACTGGGTGTGAAATATAAGGAAGAGTAGTTCAATAATTATTCATTTTATTGATTAATCAACATATTTTTTAAAAAACAAACTTTAAAATAATTAAATAAATAACAATAACAGACAAAAATGTTTAACTTACAATATTTTAAAATGTTAATTATACATTATCTTCATTATGTAGTTTTTTAATATATGATGTAAACATTTAATTGACTTCATAAAATATTAGGTCAATTCATTTATAAAATTTCATAAGTGAAAGAGAAAATTTTTGATATACAAGTTTATGTAATTGTGTAAACATGCTTGTTAAATTTAAGAGGTAAAAGTTTAGTTTTTAGAGTTTATAATTTAAAATATAAGGCATAATTAAGAATTTTAAGGATATAAATTTAAATTTTAAATTAAAAAAAAAGATTATATAAAAATACTATACACATTATATATCAAAATATAAAAAACAAAATCAACTAATGTAAATCTGTAATGAATAGATTGAATTGTCCCACTAAATGGATTAACTCAATTTTGTGAGCTTTATTGGATAATATCCGAGAATTATTCCCCCCTACGAAATACACGTAAACGATTGTCTTTTCTATTGAAAGATAAGTAAGCCATTATTAGCTGTCAAGATTAGGGAGGCTTTTGTGATCGAGTCTATAAGTTGTAGGCAAAGTTAAACCCGTTTATAGTGTACCTTACCCTACCCTTACACCAAAAGAGTAGAGGGTCAGCTAGCATTTAATCAAACCCTACACCTCCAAATCTAACAATAATTCACCCAACACTATTATTATTTCTCACAATTTATTTATATCATACGATATTATATTTTTATTGAAAAAAAATAAAATAAAATTTTTAATATATTCATATATTAAAATTAAAAAAATATGTTTTCACTTGCGGAATAAGTGTTATAAAATTATAATATTTTATTATAGATATAAGTTAAGATCAACTTACACAATGTAAAACTTTTTAAGTTTTACACATTTTCTTGATCGTTAGATTGTGGGAATGAATGTATCAAATTAACTCCTTATATTTTTTCAAGTGATAATTTTCTTGATCGTTAGAGTTTTAGACTGTGTAAATGGATATTATCTCTATACACATATATATATATCAATATTAATTAATATATAGACTAATAAAATACAAAAGAATTAATTAAATTCGTTTTAGTGAATAAGTTGAGAAATAGAAAAAACACTAAAATTAAATTATATGTTCCAAAAGCATAGAAGCTGAAACGTCAGCGGTGGGAGATATGGTGATACATGGCAACGAATGGTGCGACGGAGCACGGTAGCAGACAAGTCTTTATGAAACCTCATGAGCTGTAGTGACGGTGGTCCAGAGAGAGCGAGAGTCGTAACGCATACAAAACACAAAAACACAAACCCATGACTTTCCAAACATCGTTTACAGCTAAGCTGTTGCTTCTACCCAAAGAGTAGAGGCTCTCTTGTCATTCTTTGCTTTTTCAATGGGTAATTTCGTCCAATCAACTTCACTTTTGGTCCCAAATTATCTGCAACACTACAACCATAATCTAAGAACACACATAAAAACCGGTTTCAACTCACCAAAGTGACGACCATTCTTTTTTTTCTTATTTCTTTTAAAAATATCCACATGTTCTCAATGTTCAGAAAAAAGAAAAAAAAATATGATTGATTTTGGAATTTTTGCAAAAAGCGACACCTAATTCCAGAATATTTTCCACCTTACCCAACACCACCACCACTGCACCACTTCCACTGCCTTCCTCCTCTTCCATCGCCATTGCCATTTGCCACCATTTCTCTCTCTCTCTTTCTATTAACGTTATCATTAGCATTGGAAAAGAAGAAGAAAAACATGCATAAATTTGGATCTTAAATCTTTAAACCACGAGACAACTCTTTTTGCATATTCAATTTCCCTGTAGAAAGCTGAATTTCTCCAGGTAACTCGAGTTAATGTGTTGTTTTCTTCTTTTTTATTCTTTTGTTTGAGTAGGAATGCTGGTGGTTCCTGTAGAATCGAGTGAATGGAAATTTGACTCTTTCTTTTTTGTTTCAACTTCTGCACTAAGCTTGTTTTGGTTTTTTAATTGGAAGACAGATGTGGGTTTTATACAGACTTTGAGATTGTTCTTTTAATCTTTTTTGTCGGTGAAGTTTCCTGTTTTCGGATTTCTTCCATTCCAAGCCTTTGATATTCTGTTTTTTTTTTTTCAGTTTTTCTTTGTTAATTTAATTTCATTTCTCAGTCCAGTTCCAGACTTTCATCACTCTTTTCCTCTGCTTCAGACCTTTAAACCCAAATGCATTAAGTAAATTCCTTTTCTTTTACAGTTTTCAATCAAAATCTATCTCGTTTAATCGATATGAAACCACCTTTTGGTTCTAAAATCTTTGGCTCTTTGATTAAATCTTTTCCATTTGAAATGCAGCCATTGATGAACGTGGTTGGCTTGAATATTTCTCATCTGATTCAATTACAACACTGAAGATCTTACTTGTTTCAAGCATTCATCTTAAAGCATTGGCTTTAAATTTATATATAAGGTATTGGATGTGATTCGATTCGTTTATTCTATCACCTTCTCTTTTTTGTTTTTTCTGTTTTTCTTTTCAAGTTCTAGTTCGACCCGCTTTGAAATTTTTCAAGCTGCAAGATTTTGTTTATTCCCCTCCTGACGTTATGTTCTGTTTGGTGGCTGAGAAAATGTAGAATGAAAGAGTAGAGGCTTTTGATTTCTGACAGCTGTGTTATTATCTGATTTCATCAAAGTGAGTTGTAGTTCACTAGAATCACTTACCTAAACCAGCAAAATAAATTAAATGCGAATACAGATGAAAATAAGTTTTTTTTTCTCAGGACTTCCTGGTGACAACAGATCATAGATAATTACTTCATGGCGATAATTAATTAATAATAAATATTTTCTTTCTTTCTGTGGAATTATTTTTCTGTGTGATTTCCAGACTGAATACGTGAGGCAATTAGCTGTCAACAGACATTGTTTCTGTTTATGTTCTTTGAATGTGCCTTTAAGGAAATTGAATTTGATTCAAAATTTGTTCCCATTTCGATCCGGAAACCCATCTAGGAGTAGTATTCACTAACATGACCTAAATTAAGTGGCTGCAATATGTAGCCTTTTAGTCATGTCCTATGGTTTTTAGGTCGGAGAAAGGCTGCGATGTTTCTACTTTTTCACTATAACCGCTTAACTTTGTCTTGAGATGTAATGTCTCAGTTTGCTTCTTTGCTTTGTATATTTTCAAAGGAAATTTAAGCAATGGACCGCCGTTGGCCTTGGAAGAAAAAATCATCCGATAAAGTCGCCACTGCAATCACTTTATCTCCAAGTGCATCTCAAGGCGATCGGGTACATTTTTTGCCACTTCACTAAAACACATACATTGTTGCTTGGAGCAGAGATTTGGATCTGCTTATGTTTAACTGTTTAGCTATTTTGTCTGATGTCAATTTTGTGTGTGTGTCTGTTTTAATTTTTAACAGGATACCTTAAAAAATGCAAAGTATGTTCAGGTTTCTGTAGAATCATATTCGCGCCTTACCGGCTTGGAGAATCAAGTGAAAACATACGAGGAACAAGTTCAGTCATTGGAGAATGAGATAAATGATTTGAAAGAAAAGCTTTCTGCAGCCAATTCAGAGATTACTGCCAAGGAGGACCTGGTGAAACAGCACACAAAAGTTGCAGAAGAAGCTGTCTCGGGTTAGTATACCCTTAAATGTTCTGTCCGGTTCTCTAATGTTAGACTATGGTAACTTGGATTAATCCGGAGTTTTTTCTCAACATGTGGTGCTGGTTTTGCTGTAGGTTGGGAGAAGGCTGAAGCAGAGGCCTTGGCATTGAAAAACAGTCTGGAATCTGTTACCCTTTCAAAGCTCACTGCGGAAGATAAGGCATCACATTTGGATGATGCTCTTAAAGAGTGCATGTGGCAAATCCGGAACCTGAAAGAAGAACACGAACAGAAGTTGCAAGATGTGGTAACTAGCAAAAACATGCAGTGCGAGAAGATTAAGCTTGAGCTTGAAGCTAAGATAGCTAATTTAGACCAAGAGCTCCTCAAGTTTGAAGCTGACAATGATGCAATTTCACGGTCTTTGCAAGAACGTTCCAACATGTTGATCAAGATCAGTGAAGAAAAATCACGAGCTGGGGCTGAGATCGAGCGTTTGAAGGGTAACATTGAATCGTGCGAAAGGGAAATAAATTCGCTCAAGTATGAGATTCATGTACTTTCCAAAGAGCTAGAAATTCGAAATGAAGAAAAGAATATGAGCATGAGATCTGCAGAAGCAGCTAACAAGCAGCATATGGAGGGTGTAAAAAAGATAGCAAAGCTAGAAGCAGAGTGCCAAAGACTGCGTGGTCTGGTGCGGAAAAAGTTGCCTGGCCCTGCTGCACTTGCCCAAATGAAGCTAGAGGTTGAGAGTTTTGGACGGGAATATGGAGATACTCGATTCAAGAGGTCTCCTGCCCGGCCTTCTACTCCACAACTGTCTACCGTGACAGATTTTTCCATTGATAATGCGCAGAAATCCCATAAAGAGCATGAGTTTTTTGCAGAACGTTTATTGGCAATGGAGGAAGAAACAAAGATGCTGAAAGAAGCTTTGGCAATACGTAACAGTGAACTACAGGCTTCTAGGAATATGTGTGCGAAGACATCTAGCAAGCTCCAAACTTTAGAAGCACAACTTGCCATCAACAACCAACAAACAAGTCCCTCAAAAGCAATTGTCCCGATTCCTACAGAAGTTTACTCGAGCCAAATCTCTAGCCATCCACCGAGTATGACTTCTTTGTCTGAAGATGGAAATGATGATGACAGAAGTTGTTCTGAGTCATCGACTATAGCTTTAATATCTGGGTTCTCTCGGTTCAAGAAAGAAAATAGCTCTGAAAAGTTGAACAAAACTGAGAATGTGATGCACCTGGACCTTATGGACGATTTTCTTGAGATGGAGAAGTTGGCGTGTTCTTCAAATGATCCAACTGCAAATGGTGCAATCATTATTTCAGGTTGTACCAATGATAAGATATCAAAAACTGTTAACAGTGATGCTTCAGGAGAGATTTCCTGCAATGAACTCCATTCTGAAAAGCAGCATGATCTACCAACAGCAGCAAATCACATTTCAGATGCAGACAATTTGTCTGTCACGAGGCTTCGAGCAAGGCTCTTAACGGTGCTTCAATCGACGTCTAGAGATGCTGATATGCGTAAAATTCTGGAGGACATCAAACATGCTGTGCAGGATGCAAGCGAAACCCTGAGTCGGCATTCTATACATGGTGTCTCTGAGGAAGTGCATGTCTCTGATGGCACATGCAATGGGCAGGCCTATCCTGGAGATGGTAGCTTAACTGAAGAGAAGAAAGTTCCCATGTCCCTAGGGGATAAGGCGACTTCGGAAACTGTGCATCAAGAATTAGCTACCGCACTTTCTCATATTCATGACTTTGTACGGTCTTTGGGAAAAGAAGCGTGGGCAATTGATGACATATCTTCTGATGGCAAGGGCTTAAGCTACAAAATTGATGAGTTCTTGGTCACCTATGATAAAGTCTTGCACAGCAATGTGAATTTGGATGATTTCGTTTTTGATCTTTCTGCTGTTTTAGCCAAAGCTAGTGAACTAAGATTCAATGTGCTTGGCTACAAGAGTAATGAAGTGGAAATCGGTAGTCCTTATTGCATAGATAAGGTTGTTTTACCGGAGAATAAGGCAACACAAAACGATTTATCAGATTCAGGCGGAAGCTATCGAAACGGCAGTGACCGTATTTCAAGTCCAACTTCCAATCCCGGGGTTCCTGATGATGGACACATGGTCTCAGAATATCAACTAAAACAAACAAGCAAATTCTCTTCAGAAGAGTTCATGGAATTGAAGTTGGAGAAAGAAAGCATGGCAATGGATCTTTCTCGATGCACTGAAAATCTGGAGATGACCAAGTCCCAATTACATGAAACCGAGCAGCTTCTAACAGAAGCTAAATCTCAATTGGTTTATGCTCAAAGGTCGAACAGCTTGGCTGAGACACAACTCAAGTGCATGACAGAGTCTTATAGAGCACTAGAAACACGTGCTAATGAGTTAGAGACCGAAGTGAACCTTCTCCGGGCAAAAATAGAAGCTCTGGAAAACGAGCTTCAAGATGAAAAGAGAAGCCATCATGATGCTTTTGCCAGATGTAAGGAACTAGAAGAGCAATTGCAAAGGTAAACATTGAATTCTTTTTGGTACAATTTAGAGTTACGACCAACTATTGCCGTGTGACTCTATGTTCCAGTTTATTCAAGTAAAATTATAACTGACATAACTGTTTTACATCACTTTTAGGAATGAAAACTGTTCTTCAGCATCAGATAACGACCTCAAGAGCAAGCAGGTGAGGCTATATTTCATCATGTGTTTCTCAAAACTGGTCTTTTGGGAGCCACTAAGAAATCTAATAGTACTGTTTAAAATGCCAAATACTCTTGCATGGCGATGGAATAAAGTTTCTTTCACTTATTTTATGTTGCATAGTATGGTGCTGTTATTGAAACTTAATTTGTTGCTTTAGTACAAGCCATTCTTCCTCTTTTCAAGTTCTAATTTTTCCTCCACAGGAGAAAGAACTAGCCGAGAAACTAGCTGAATGCCAAGAAACCATATTCCTTCTTGGCAAACAACTGAAAGCTTTCCGTCCTCAGACGGATATAATAGGATCACCCTACATCGAGAAGAGCCGCGACGATGACCCCAGAACCAGCGGCGTCAATTTGCAGGATTTATATCAGACAAAGATAGACCGTGTTGCTACTGCTACCGGCATCGGAAGCAGAACGGGTGCAGAGTCCCCTATGGAGCCATTTAACATACCATGCAGTCCATCTGAGACTGAAGCAAACCCTTTGAGATCACCCATCAATTCAAAACCCAGGTCTACAATGTTGAGCTCTTCGTCTTCGTCTTCTACCCCAATTCCGGAGAAACATTCACGAGGCTTTGGCAGATTCTTTTCCTCCAAAGGGAAGAATGGTCACTAAACCTGCGAATTATTGGCATGAAAGTTGATTGAGACCTAATAAATAGTTTGAAGAACTGAAACCGTTCTTAGGTTCACGTCAAAGTAATATTATAAGTAATGACTGTATATGGTATCCATATCTGTTATTGTTATTGGTTTTTTTTACTCGCTTCAATTTCTGTATGTAATTTTGTCCATTGGATTTGGATGTGCCATATATATAGTTCTAAGGTGTTTATTAAAGGATTATATTTAAATACTCTTTCCTTTTCAAGCAACAAAAGAACAGAGAAAGGGAGAAGCTTGCATTCTTTTTCTTGGGCTCACACTTCAAGACTCCAGCATTGCTTATTTTATTAGCCCAAAATGAAATAAAAAACCCAGAGACAGTCGAAAGTATTTCCAGCATCTATAGCAGAAATGATTGAGAATGCAAACTGATTCAAACAGGCCCAAACCTGTATTTTATCTGCTCTGTTATATATATATATATATATATATATAACAGCAAGAGTGCAACCAACAGTTTATAAATTCAATCTTTGAGCTGTTAATTAGAAGTTAGAAGACTCCAATCCCAAAAGACAGGGACAAGTGCAGCAACCCAATAGATTTAAGGGATCAAAGAACAATAATTGGTTTTGAAGTGTAATCATTGTTTTCTGAATGCTTGATAATGCGTTATAATATGCCTTCATGGACAAGAATCTTCACGTTTGTAATGATTTCTTTTTTATTTTGAGAGGTCTTTATTAGAAATTCAGTATTGTGGAGGCCGACCAAAGAGAATTGACTATTGAGCTCCATGCCTTTTGTTTTTCTTGGTCAAATCACCAATAGGAGGACTCAAACCCAGATTTCAATCTTTTGAGTTTTGAGGCATTTCATTACAAAATGCTAGTAATTCATAAGAATCTGCCGTATAATTCAGAAAAAACTTGCATCCCATAATGTTTTGATCTAATAACTCTTGCCATTTTGGTTTTCAGTAATTACACATAAATGGTTATATTCTTTTAATTTATATAAGCAATTTGTTAACATGTATTGTTGATACATTGAAAAATATGTGACGATTCATCTTAATTAGGTGAAGAGTTGTATGATAACCTAAAACGTTCATAAGTAGGAAAACAGAAAATTATTTGGTTCGATGAGGGTGTTAAGAATGCAAGAGTTTTGTTTTTCTTTAATTTGAGGTAATATATGTATAGGATCCTTTTACAATATATATAATATGTTATATAAAATTTAAATATTAGATTTGAGTAGACAAATAATTTGATTCCATATTTACGGTAGATTCATGTCATGACGAGTTTTGATATACACATAATTTTTATGATTGACCAAATTAATAAGAGAGACTCTTACTATCTCAAGAAGAGGACTAACAAAGATCTCGCTGGACACAACTTGTACTTGTTGGTTAATGAGTTGACTCGGTGAGGTGTCCTCTCAACAAGATACCTTACTCTCTACTTGAGGTAGGGGTGACAATTTGGATTTATGGTTTGAATATTTGAAGATATTCGATATATTTGTACGAATTTAAATATTTTAAATTCATATAATTCGTGGATTCAAATATTAAAATTATTATTTGTTGCAAATACGAATAGACTCCCTTGAATATTCATCATGCTAATTTGATTTTAGATTTCAAAATTTAAAAAATATATATATTTATTTATTTCTAAGTGGATTCTATCCTTAGCTATTCAACTTTTAACGGATTCAAATTTGATTTTGTATGAATCCGATTATCATACATATAATTTGGAATTCTAAGTACAATTTTTTTATAGATTCAAATAAATGATAAAGATTTAATTCAAATGTAATTAAAAAAAACTATAAATATCTTACTCGTCCAATTTGTGAGTAAAGATCGAGGAACGTGTCAAATGAGTCCTTCCAAGATATTTTGTTGGAGTGGTAGTCCTAAGAGGAAGTTTGTGTACCATCCTTGTTGGTAGGAGTGGAAGATATTAGTTGCTTTTCCATGGTGTGTGGATGGATCAAAGCCTTGAGAAACCACCATATCGTTGAACTTGAACCAACTACACCTCCAGGCTACAGGGCACCCCACCTCCCAACATTAGTGGCTACCTTCCCCTGTTCTAAACCTCTGACTTGAACAACACTTTTAAATTATTACAACATTGAGTGGAGCAGCTAGCGTCAAAACAATGTGGCGGCGGCCACAAGGGTCGATGGATCCTCGAAAACAATATCAGCCAGCCATGCAAACTTTATTTTAAAATCTTGGTTTATAAGGCCTTTATTTGTCCACAAGATTATGATTGATTTTTGAAACTCATTCTTCTCATTCTCCTTGGGTCAATTTGAGAACCTTTCTTTAATCGGTGCATTTTATTGCAATTTCGAATTGCTCTGAATCTGGTTTTATGTATGGGGCGACTTGCTAATCAAAGTTGAGGGGAAAATCAAGAACGCCATTAGGCTTCTAATTTAGTATCATGTAGTATTTATTATTAGAAACATATAAAGCGAATCGTAACCACCTTAATTTGATATAGTACAAAATCACATGGATGGACTGATCATATATAATCCAACCCCTTTCTATTATTAGCTTTACATGTTATAATATGTTCTTATGTAATTTAATTAGAATACACTTTTGTTATAATCACCCATTTAATATTGGTAATTCAAGTTTTTTCAACCCAATTTACTATTGAACTAATTAATATACAAGTTGAATTGAAATTCACGTGTCACTTCTGGGATTATCTTGTAGCGAAAGTCAAAAGGCAGAAACAGACTAAAAATGGCATTGGTTGATGTCGACCATTGCCATCAAAGGATCGTAGTTTCTGGTCAATGAGGCACTAGCAGGTTTCTATTTCAAAGGTGGTCCAATGCAACAAATAAAATATTGGAATTTTACGTATTTTAGATTTGAAGATGGACCAGGAAACGAAGGGAATGCAGTGTAATAAAACTGTATTTCAGATGGAAAAGAACTCAAAGTTTCATAGGAGTTAGGATTGCAAGTTGGAAAACCAGAAACGAGATTCGATCAAAGCAATCTAACTTAAAACTTCAACTTACGAAAGTGTGGTTACAGAACAAAGCAAGTTCTTAATTACCTTTGCTTTTTTAGCTTTATAATTTCCTTTCATAATTCTTTTGGGTTTGGTTTCGTGATATCTGCTAAAACATTCCAATGACATCTGTTTGTCTGGTTGTTGTAGTTGTGTTTTTTAACAGTCGTCAACGGCTTAACTGTTGAATTTCCCAGAAACATAAATAAACAATAAACCGAAGAAGACTAGGAGACAAAACCCTGAAAACGGGTGGTCATGTGATGTGAGAACAAATATGCAGGGAAAATAAAAAATGTAAATGGGGACGATGCGTAACGCCAACTATCCTTGATATTAGTTCCCTTTCCTCACGGAGTCACAGGGTACAGTGGCAGTTGATATACAAGTCTAAAACCCCCCACGTAATATTTATGGGGTTTCGGTTAGAGTTTAAGCAACTTAGTAAAAACGGGAAGAAAAAAGGAGAAATTGTGATGAGAGAAGCAATGAAGCAGCTTCATCTTAATCGTATTCTCATATAAATTGTCGTTTTCTCATCTGAGCATGGATGTGAGAGACTGGAAAACAACTTCTTCACAAGGAATGGTGAGTCCCCTGTCGTGATCAAACCCAAATTCTTCTTCGGCTTGATGAAGCAAGCTCTGAAACTCGGGTCGGTTCAAGAAAGAGATGGGGACAATGTACCTGCTTCTGTTTTCCCCCACGTATACAGCGAAATGGCCTTTCGGGACATCCAAAGGGAGTCCTTGCTCATCGTCGCAGCTTTGTTTCTTTCCTAAGCTGGAGCACCGCTTCAGGATTTGCTTGATGACTGCTGTCTGAGGCAGCTTGTTTGATTTCCTCATACCCATGTTCGTTGAGAGATGTTATGAAAGGTTGAAGAAGGTTGGAAGGGGTGGTGGGATATATATATATACATACATATATTTATATGGTTAGGTAATAGAGTTTGAAAAAGATTGAGAAACAGAGTCATGTGAGGTTGTGGCCTTGTGGGGACAAAGGACAGACCATGGGTGTTTTTGGGGTTTGTGTGGTTTAACAGGGCAACCTCATTGGGATGACTCCAACTTGTTGGCTGTTGCCCTCCAAAAAGACACCAGGGTCCAGCTCTCTCTCCCTTGGGCTTCAACCCTTCAACCTTCCCTATTCTACTGTACTCTATTGAGGACTAGCCCGCCCCCTTCATGTTCCTATGTCTGGTTTTGGTTGGTATAGCCTATAGGTTGGCTAGTAGATCTTAAAAAGGAAATACTCCGCATTAGCTAGTTGTTACACGCGTAGAACTAGTCAAACTTGGTGTCCAGAAATCAAGCAATATGTAACCATGGTTTCTAATGTCCTAAGTTTGGCGATGATTCAATGAATGTCAGGTACTCCCGACCTTAGTTGCCAATTGTCATGGCAATTTGGTACGTACATGTTGTTAGCTATTGTGTCTAAGGCCTAGCGTATGAACATGCTATTTTGATTATTAAATTATTATTATAATAAATTTGTATGCTTTTGTATCATTAAATATTATTAATTATTTTAAATACCTCTAATCAGTTGTTATCATTATGAGAATAATAAGATAAGATTGATATAAAGTTTGATAGATATTCGAATATGTGAATGAGATTCAAATTAAATTCATATATGTATTTGTTGAGATTAAATATTAGGATCGACTCGTCTTGGGATTAATACACAGATTAAAGTTATATATTAATCTTCATCAGTTGTGACATTAAATCTTTAGACCTGAAATTGCTACGGTTCTCAACAATCAACATGATGATTATTATGTTATGACATAGTCACACATCGTTTTTAATCAGACGATTATAAAAGTTATGCTTGAATATAATAAGGAATCATGCAGTGAGATGTGAGTGATTAAGATGCAATTTAATTTATCCTTCTTAACATAAGAGAGATATCTCTGGGTCCCTCGATGATTGAAACTGAAAAATACATGGTCGTGCTCAAATGAGTTGATAGAAATCAATGTCATTTGTTTAGTCAGTTCAATTCGGCATCGAAAAACTAAATATAGAACGATATAAGGTTAACATTTTTCATGCTTTATATTCTATCAAGATATCATGAGATAATAAGATTATGACAAAGACTGAATTAAGGTTGTCTCAGATTATGAGCTTTTCATTTAATTTGAATAGTCATAATGGCTCTGTTTGGCAATTAGCGGATAGCTGATAGCGGATTACATTAGCTGATAGTTGATAGCTGATTGCATTAGCTGATTTGACTAGCAGATTGTATTAGCTGATTGTATAAAAGTGTTTGGTAAAATTAACTGATAGCTGATAGGTATTTGATTATTTAAACAAGCAAAATGACATAAAAGGACATGATTATATTTAATACTTGTTTGAATAATTTATCAGTTATTAATATTTTGTATCTAATAAATATTAATTAGATCTGTAAAATTTATTTTTAATATAAATTTCCTAAACATATTTGAAAGATTTATATATTAATTTATTATTATATAATTATTAAATTTTTTATATGCACATATAAATGTGTGATAATAAAAAATAGAATTAATTTACAAATGTCACCATCTAAATTAATAGTAACAACAAATAAGTCCATTATTTAATATGTTATTATTTATATTAAAATATTATTATTTAATTTAGGTTATTTGGAGATTTTTGGTAATTGTTAAGGGTAAAAGAGTCATTACAACTCTAATATCAAACATCTAATCTCAAAAACTCATATTATGAGCTTTTTCAAAATTAGCTTTTTCACCACAATCCGCTCTTTCAATCCGCTATTTACCAAACATCAATATTAGCAGATTTAACTAGTCAAACCTCTAATTATACCTCAAACCTTTAATTTTTGCCAAAACCACTATTTACCAAA
This sequence comes from Hibiscus tridactylites, assembly GCA_958450335.1. Classification (NCBI taxonomy): domain Eukaryota; kingdom Viridiplantae; phylum Streptophyta; class Magnoliopsida; order Malvales; family Malvaceae; genus Hibiscus; species Hibiscus tridactylites. The sequence goes on from OY288282.1 coordinate 78,131,932, forward strand.
CAAGGCCAATGTCTTGCTAGAGGCCATCTATAACTCGTAGATGAAATGTGATTTTATCTACTGTCAGCGTTAATTGAACCTAGATGATCACACTAAGAATGATTGTAGTTATTACTCTAGATTTGATTAGATTTAAATTTCTTATCGGATAAGAAATATGTTTTAAAATATATTATTTATTTAAAATAAATAATATTATTAAATAAATCACATTGAATACTTATAAAGGATGGTCTTTATTCGCATGTAGTCTGTAGATACTTATAGAGGATGATCGTCGTATAGAAAGGCATCAGCACAACAAGATTGCAGAATCTAAAATTTAGATAATCTAATAACCATCTTTTGTCTTTTGTTAATATTATTGCATGAGATCTTAAGAATTTTTCGTATGACAATTTTTTCGTTGCGTTAATTTGCTTGATTAGATGAGTTTCATTTACTATAAATCCCTAGACCTGCATTATACGAAAGGCCTTAAGAATTAAAGAAATGGTGAGATTTGGAGAACAGAAACTGCCCCACTGGACCATGGGTCAAGAGAGCAGACATTGGCTGTTCCTAACATAATCCTATGCTCATTTCCAACACTAAAACTTTCAGTTAGCACGTGTGTTTGTTTGACATAATTTGAGCACATTTGAATCCATATCATATTCTCAGCTGCATTAATCATGCATTATGGAGATAAAAAGAGATCCGAAAAAGTTTATTTTTCTTTCAGATCTCTTGGTATATGAATATTTATGGACATTCGTAATGGTGGTCCTTGAGCTAGGCTAGCAGATAGAACCACCGAATATGAACATAGTCATAACTCATAAATTTCAAATTAAACGAGAACCACTTGCTCTCCTGTATCTACCCCTCTTCATAATCCACGGCACCACAAACTCTCTCTTTAATTCCCCATGTTCTAAGGTCCAGAAAATGCTGCAGCTGGTCTCAGTTTCTACGCAAATTATGCTCTGCTTAATGCTTTGTTACGGCTGCGTACGCTCTGTACTGTACCCTTTTGAAAATTTACCCCTTCGTTTTAATCATATGTACTATTTATTATCATTATTATCAGTAAAGTTTCTTATTTGGTAGCTATGGCATTAACTGTGCGTTAGTACATTGATTGTACATGAATCTTGTTGTGTAATTAATGTATTGTTTTAATGTTTTGAGGGCATACCGCATACGTGCTTCGGTTTAAGACAAATAACGTGTATCTCTGTATATTTCCCTCAACTTCCCCAACCTACTTTTGGTTTCTTTTGTTTATAACTAGAATCAACCCGTGTTGAATTCCAATTGAAAATTTGGCCCAAATGTACTATTTAGTTGGTCTAACTATTTAACAAGGCTGGATGTGGGGTGAATCTGATCACAATAACCGTTGGTAATTCATCAGCAGATTCAATGGATTGCATTGAAAGGCTTGTACTAAATGGAAGATGAAAGCTTGAAAACAGATTTTGATACACGGATTATCAATTGCTCTAACGGGACGAGACGTTAAATCTTTATGTAAGATTAATAAAGGTTTAAATTATGAGTTATGAATGGAACAAACTAAATTGGAAACAACGAGCCTTTGGACAGTTTATCTCTGGAATAAGATACTAGTGATGGTGGTCCAAAACATTCCACGAAACCCGAACGACCTCACGTTAAGACTTGAAGAGGGAGTAGCTGAGTTAAAGCCATGTTAGTTTTTGCGCTCCCGAAACTTCTCAAGACGAAACAGTGAGGTCCATCTGACATCAGGGTCCTATTTCATGCCAACCTTTAACTCTCGAAAAAACCACAATTTTAAGTGTTTCAATTGATGGTCTATTATAACAACCGTATTTATTAATGGTCTGTTGGTGTTTTCTGTCGGAAGGGGTCCGAGCCAGTTGGGTGGAAGGTTTGTTGTTTTAGGGGTCAGGGAAGAGGACGTTCTAACCATGCACTTGTCAGTTTAGATGAATGTTGCTGTGGAAGTTGGCTACAATAGGTCTGAAGGAAACACTGATCGATGTGGATTATTTGAGCTGAAGCTCGGCGGTCCGACAAGATGAAATAATGAAGATTTTAAGTTATGCATACTTAAATACATTCAGATCCCAAACCAGCACAAGCCATCAGAGGTTGCCACATCTCTTGAGAATCGGTTCCGCTAATAGAATCAACAATTGTTTTCTCATTACAATACTAAAACTCCGAATACAATCACCACCAGGAGTTGAACAAAGGCATAGAAGTGGAATCGGAGATGTTGAATTCATTACTGGAGCTGCTGAAATTAGGACTAATGGTGCACAACTTGAAACCAAAGGACACTCTTACTTCATTTGTTGTAATAAAACTGGCTGCAAGATCTATTACTGAATTATGCATCTAAGAAGATACAGCAGCTGGCTGATGTGTTAACTCCTCTGCTTGCAGACTCTCATAGTATTTGACAAGGACTTTCCATCCTCCAGGGCACATAAAACCGTCAGGAGGGTTCTCACCAGTTCTTGCGTAAGTTCGCATCTGCAGCAATGCATTAAGAGTCAGAACTTCATAAATCATAATTACATACAGTTTGAAAATGCCACAACATTTCAAACAGTCTTATAGAAAATTCAAGAACAAAGTTGATGCTTAGTAAAAACAAAAGGATAATATTAGGGAAGATTCCCGAGCAGCCTTGAACATCCAATCTATCATAATAAGGTTTTATAATAAGCACAGAAAAAAACAGTACATGCAGCCAGGCTATTGAGTAATAATTTTTAAACTGAAAGGTAATGAATCAAGCCAAACCAGTCCATGATATCTTTTATGACCTAATACAAATCGACAAGGAAAGTTAAATCCCTCAAGTTTCTGAGAAGACTAGGTTTCACTTGGTAGACTGCCACTGTAGAATATCAAACATAATAGGTGAAGGTAGTTTTGAGCATGAAATGAGAACCAAGATCAATTGACTCAATACCAAGCATCAAATTCAGTTTTAAAAAGCAGCTCTGCACAGTATTTAGTATTCACTATTGTTATAAAATATAGAAGACTGAAAAAAACATCAAATTCTAGAAAAATTCAACCCTCGCCTTGGTTCCAGAGATGAAGAGGAATTCTTTGGCACGTGAAGGATCAAAAAATGCCATTTTCTTTGCCATTGTGTCATAAGCTGCGACCTGTTACCATAACTCAGGAGAATGAGTGCGAAAAGAAAAGAAAAACAATGTAAGGCACCATCTAAACAAAATGCAGTCCTGAATGATGTCAAAAACTAAGGTTAAACCAGCATATATGTTACCTACCCTAAATGGCAAAATGTTAAGCTTTTCCAAGCCAGGAGCCATACTCAGCACTTTTTTCCCATGATCAGGGTCATACAAATCCCTCTTCTCTGTTGGGTGACCCATACCGGCAGGATCACGACCTACAATATAGAAATTAGCCCCAGCATTTATCCTTGCCTTGGCATGCCACTGTACCTCTGTTGGACCTGCATAATGCATAGGTGATGGGAATATGGCCACAATGGTAGTTTCAGGATCAAGGATTCCATCTTCTAGGACCTGAACATAAATGAAATCCAACAATAATTTTCGATACCCTAATAAACTTATTCGGTGTGGTTCCAATATACATGTCACTTTAAACAGAGTAGCTAATCCCTACATCAATTATAAACTTTCAAGACCAGAAAAATCCATTTACTTGCATTCCACCATACAGAAAAAATCATGATTCAGTCCAAGTTCTGAGCTATGAAGAAGATTTCCTACCCTAATGTGTCAAGAATAGAATAAGTAGCACAGGTCAGCAAGCATAGCTAGATCTAAGGTTAATAAATCACGGATTATCCAATAAAAATGATAACATTAGCATTCGCTGAACAGAGGGGACGATGGGAAAAACCTTGCTGTGTTGTTCCATCCGAACATCCAAGGGCACATCATCAGCCTTGGTGAAACCACCTAAAGGATGAAGCAATAGGATTGGATTCTTGAAACCCAATTCTAAAAGTCGCCTCCGAGTATCATTCATCAACAGTGCATGTCCATTATGGACAGGATTCCTTAGCTGAAAGGCAAAAACAGCATCGGCCTTACGCCTATCAAATTCCTGTCTGAGTTGCTTGGGGGAAAGTCTGTAGTGATCAAGCCCATCATTATACTTGATGGGTTTCAAAACTTCCAGATCACCTCCAATGAGCCAGTTTCCAGCCCGAGTAATGACTTCCTCCGCGTATGGCAAACCCGGTGCAGTTGTTCCCCATGTTCTAGCTATTCTTTCTTCTTTGTTATGCTTGTAGATTTGAATGCTGCAATAAAACTTAAGTAGCATTTAAAAGTTATTTTCAAGGATAATGCATTGGATTGAAAGCTTGCTGACAATTAGATCATAACCGAGCAATGAAGTGCACAAACCAACAATACTCCTCGACTGCTTACATCCAATTAAACAATGCCAAATTCAAAATTCAAACAAGAATAGGAATTAAAGAGTATGAACCTCCTGAGAATGGCGATCAAGTCTCCGTCAGGCCGAACCAACCCAACATCGGAAGAAGACCCAATTCTCTCCTTAGTCTCGTCATCAATAGCCAAAACAATGGGAAGTGACATGTTGACAAAAGATCCGTCTTTTAATCTCAAAGAATTAAAATGTAAGCTTTGCAAATACTCATCTTCCCGCATAAACCCTTTCAAAGGACTAGCCCAGCCCTCGCTGATTACATGCAACCACTCCACGTCGATTTTGGTTAGCCTTACCTTTGGCAACGACTCGGCCTCAGCTATCTTCGCTTCCCTTTCACTCTCCGGGACAATTAGGTCGACGAGGACCCCACCATCAGGCTCGATCAACGAGCTCTTGATCACGGAAGTTGAAGAAGACTGAACCGGACCTTGCATTCTTTTCGATTGTTAAGAAGACGATGTCAATGGATTGAAATGATAAATAGAACTTGGTCGGATTTTTGTGTTATTACTTATAACCCCTGAATCTACTGGATTATCTGCTGCAGCTATGGTGAGTGGTGGAAGTGAAATGGAGTTTAATTGTTAGAGACATTATCGAAGAGAATTGTGAGAGTTGGTTCGAAGAAGAGGTTGTTAGAACAGGTTGGAGCTTGAAAATTGGCGAACATCTTCATTGGTGGTCGTAGTGGAAGACACAGCTTCGGCCTGGAAAAGGGATCTGCCTCTTTCGGTCCCTTTTTTTCATGTTTTTTGCGTACGGAAGGGAGATGGTGGCGTTGGGGGAGCAGACTGAGCTTCAAATCTGGGCTGAAAACCAAAAAATATATATTTAGGCCGAAAGGAGTATATAAAAGGTTGAAAGTAACTCTAGCCCAACCCTGATCCAAATGTTCATTGGGGCCCAATGGATCTTCCTCGGCTAGTTTGATGCATTGGAACCTTTATTTTCATTTTTTTTTGCAATGTTTCAGATTTTGTCTAACCTCGTTATGCAAAAAAAAATATCTTAAAATTTTAACCTAAATAAATTATGATGGAGAAGTATACCTTGAAGGAGGAAAGTCACTGAATGACATGGAAAAGTTTCACTAAGCACAAGCTTTTTTTTAAAATGATTAAGCTTTTTGAGATTTTTTTTAATAATATACATGACAAAATTTGTGAGAGATTGAATTTGTTTAAAAATATTTCGATGAAATATTAACAATAACAATTATATTTCCATTCACTAATTTTAAAGTCTAAGGCCATTTTTATGATCCTAATGGATTTTCGCGATAAAATAGCTTTTAAGTGTGCTCAAATATATTGTAATGTTGATATTGTTTGCAATTTTTTTTATACAAGTGATGTTTAAGTAGTTGTTTATGTTTTATCGTTCATCCGAGAAAGACAATTTTCTGATTTAATATTATAACGGGTGATATAGTATTAAATTTATGCATCAATTTCTCGTCAAAATAACAAAAAACTACAATAATTGTGTAACGCAAATAGCCGGATGGGCATTTTACCCGGATCCGACGGGTTCCGACCTGACCCGTCTCGATCGGGTCGGATTTTTTAATAAAAAAATTGGGTTTGGGTCAGATCGGGTTTTTGTTAAAAATATATTCGGGTCGGGTCGAGTTTTGGTTTAGGGTGGAAAATATCTGACCCGACCCGACCCGAGACTAATAGTGTAATTTTCCCCTAAATTTTTAGGGATATTTATAGTAATACCCCTCTTTATATAGATATTTTATAATTAAGTCCTTAAAATTGAATTTTTATTTATAATTTAGTCCTTTAAATTATATTTTTTTATAATTAAGTCCCTTAAAATTATTTTTTTACAATTAGGTCCCTAAAATTAATTTATTTTATATAGTTCGGGTCGGGTCGAGGTCGGATTTTGTATATTTATTTTTAGGTCAGGTCAGGTCAAATTTTTTAAAGAATATTGTCAGGTCGAGTGCAGGTTTAGGGTGTTTGTTTTCGGGTCGGGTGCGGGTGGGCCAAAAATCCGACCCTACCCGACCCATGCCCATCCCTAAACGCAAAGCAAGACCAAATAAAACCAATTGTGATTACAAAACAAGTGTTTGAAAATTATAAAATAATATCAGTTAAATATTTTTCTTTTAAGAACTTGCAACACAGAGTCGATTTCAATGAGAATTTTTTAAGAGACAACGATCCTTTTATGCCATTGTCCTAGATGTGGCATGTATGTGAATCCATTCAACATGTCACGTTTATTTATTCTTTTTTATTAATTTGTGTTATAGTAATATATTTAAAGTAAATGTCAACATTCGACTCACACAAAAGGTGAATCAGGTATATTCATGACCATGAGCAAAGCTATATGAGGGCTGGCAGAGACGTATCTACCATAGGTCATGGACTCATGGTAGGTCACCTACCATAATTTTTTTTAAATAAGTTGCATTAAAAATCACACAATTATTAATAAAGTTCACGATTGAATTACTCAATTATTATGTAAAACCTATGTTTGATTTTGATATAACAAAGTGTTTTAAGGACTAAATTGTAAAAATTGAAATGAATTTTTAAGCCCCTCAAAAGGTTTCAAATCAACAAGGTTTTGCTCTAGTTTTTCAAACTCAAACTCCTAAACTTTTGCTAAGTGTTCCAAGGCCAAACTGCTCAAAAACGTCTATGAGTATCGATACGCCCCTAAGGGTATCGATATTTTTTTTAAAAAAACTTGGCTACTAGAGATAAACGTTTCGATACGCTCCTTATCGTATCAATACGGTTTAAAATATTAAAAAAATTAGAGCTTTAAATAAATCGACCGTTGCCTTGTCAGTTGGTGGGTAACGAATTTTAAGTGGTTGTTAATGAGTATCGATACGCTATAACATGTATCGATACAATATCTTCTAGTGAGCTATGAAGGAAAAATGGCATCGATACGATTCCCTAACCCGTACTGATACGCCTGAACGCGTATCGATACGCCTCTCTTATATTTGTGCAACAACTCTTTCTTTTTTGAGACATGTATCGGTAAGCTTCCTCGAGTACCGATACAATAGGCTGCATAAGTGCATTTATGGTGATAAGAGAGAGTTCCAACGGCTATAATCAATTCCCTAACCACCCAAACGACTAGAATTAATGAAGAATGTATAAAAACAAGCCCATTAAAGACCGACAACAACTATTGAATCTAAGAGAAACATCTATACACAAAAATCCAAGCTCAAGTACCAAAGTTTTCATTTTTGTAAAATCTCAAATTGTCTTTGAGTGTAATTCTTATCTTGTATTTCAATTTGGGTTGAATGCTTGTATTAAAAGGGTAAAATTGTATTGAGAAATACTTCTTATTGCCTTCAAATTCTTCTTTATAACCAAGTGAGGATTTGGTCAGTTATGGGTAGAAAATTGATCGATTTTGTAAAAGTTTCCTCCTAAGCATAGAAAAGGGGAAGATTAACTAGTGAAGTTGTTGGAAAATTCTTAGTGGGAGCTAAGGTAGTGGGTGTATAGTTCATTTGGAACTCGAACCACTATAATTGCATTTGTCTTCAATTTTATTTATCCACTTCACTTCCAAAATTTTAAAAACCCAATTCACCCCCTCTTGGCTTTGATCAATCCTTTAATCCACTCAACATATTAAAAAGTTACAATTTAGTCACTCAATTAAAATTTTAGTTACTAATCATATTTGAGTGTTAATCAGTAACTTTCAACCAAAAAAGAGAGTATTAGTCAATAAAAAGATCATAGTCGTCGATTCAAGATCACAGTCAATGAATACTGATCGATTCGAATAAGTAAAATAATAACAGTGAAATGGAAAAGGCAAAAAACCCTGCACCAAAAGAAAAATTATATTATGGGTTTAGCTTACCACATCAGTCATGGTCCATCCAATAAAAATCACTCACTTCACCGTTTATATCTCCCATCATTTTTTCAACCAATGAATCTTCACTAATTATTTTTCATGTCATTTAAAAAACAATTTTTAAAAGTTATTATATTATTGAATTAATGGCATAACAAATAATACTGAAGTGGATGATTTTTATTAGATGAGACTATAGTTGATGTGATAAGTCAGACCCATAATATAATTTTTGCACTAAAATACCTAATATAATATATGACAATGTTTTTACTCAAATATTGTCCCTCAATTTTCTTCTTCTTCTCAAACTATAGTCCTCCCTATTTTATTTCTTAAACTATGATTCTTCACTGTAGCAAACTCAGAAGTTGGATTGCTTGCTATCCATCTTTAAACAATATTTTTCATGTTTATATTAAAACAATTAAAATTGGATTGCTTGTAATTCATCTTTGAACAGTAAAAATCATGAATACTGTTCAAAGTCGGAGTGTCATTTTTTCGAGTTATTTTCCAACCTTATTTTTTTGGATAAACACTGTTTAGAGTCGAGTAAAAAACACTCCAACTTCGAACTTAAACAATGAATCACCATAAATCTAAAAATAATTTTCTCTGATCCATATTTTTTAAAAAATAAAATTTAAGCAACATATTGTGATCACTACACCATATATGATCCTTTCCTTTAGCTTAACTGATTTCACCGTTACGCAATAATCTAGCGGGCACCGCCGACTTGCCGATAGCGAGCGAGGACTGTATATAAATAAATAAATAAATAAAATCATAAAAGAGAAACAAATTTTCTAGAGGTAAACTCGCAAACACCCCTGTTCTCCTGATCTTTTATATTAGTTTTCGCCATATCTCAGAGGGGCATTACTGTCTATCAATTTCCCGTGTGCCCTAATTCGACTTGCGCCCAAACAGATTAAAGTAGAGCAGAAGCTATAAACAAAAACCCTGAAGCCAGCAACCCGAATTTTTCTCCCCCTTTCGCGTATTTATCGGTTTTTAGTTTTAGGGTTTCGTCATTGGCATTCGGAGCTATTGGCGATGGGAGTTCCAACGTTCTACAAATGGTTAGCAGAGAAGTATCCTCGTATTCTGGTTGACGTCATCGAGGAAGTACCAGTGGTGGAAGACGGCGTCTCCATTCCGGTGGATACGAGTAAACCTAACCCTAATAAAATCGAATATGATAATCTTTACCTCGATATGAACGGGATCATTCATCCTTGTTTCCACCCCGAGGACAAAGTACGTAGCCCTCTCAACACACTTAATTTCCGATTTTTCTTCCAGTGTCGTATTTGGTTTGGATTTATAGAATGAATGCAATTTGGTGAATTTGATTTCGTATCATGCAGTCCTCGCCAAGAACTTTTGAAGAAGTATTTCAGCGCATCTTTGATTACATTGATAGATTGTTTGTCATGGTCCGTCCTAGAAAGCTTTTGTTTATGGCTATTGGTGAGTAGCTGTTATCTTAGGTTGAGCGATGCTATGATACTTTTAACTTAGAGATAAAGCGTATTTTAATATTTATTTGATTACTAACATTTTATATGGAAAATACTGTAGATGGTGTTGCCCCTCGGGCTAAGATGAATCAACAGCGATCTAGGCGTTTTAGAGCAGCCAAAGATGCTGTAGAAGCGGTATGTTTTCTTATCATTGCTCGGGTATAATATGTATTTTATGTCTATTTCACATGCTAACTTGCATACTGGATGAAATGTTAGATCAGCAAGATTTGTTGCTGTAGGTATTTCATATTCCCCAATTCTTCAATGTAAGAATTTGTTGCAACAAAAGAGCCAATTTGGTAATATTTTGTTCTTCAACTTTCCTTTTGCAGTCAGCTGAAGAAGCACGACTTCGGGAGGAGTTTGAGAGGGAGGGCAAAAGGCTTCCTCCCAAAGAGGAAACGCTGCTTTCTGATTCAAATATTATTACACCTGGCACTTCATTTATGGCTGTTCTGTCAATTGCTTTGCAGTACTATATCCACCTTAGATTAAATTATGACCCTGGGTGGAAAAATATAAAGGTAGTTTACTAGTTTTGAAGTTATGGTTCCTTCTATTCTTGTTAGCTTTCTTTCGATATAGTGGATAGTTTTGGCCTTTCCTCTGACTTTCATCTTTTTGAAGGTTATTCTATCTGATGCAAATGTTCCCGGTGAAGGAGAACATAAAATTATGTCATATATACGGCTCCAAAGGAACCTTCCTGGTTTTGATCCAAATACACGCCATTGCTTGTATGGTTTGGTATACTTCTACTCCACTATCACCATATTTGATTTCAAAATTTATATTTATTTATTTTTTCTATTTATTTTTATTGGCTATCTCTACCTGACTAAAATTGGGCACTCTACTAATTGTTGGACTATTGACAGGATGCTGATTTAATTATGTTGGCCTTGGCCGCCCACGAACTTCACTTTTCAATCCTTCGAGAGGTATGCATTTTAATTGTAGATATCTGTGCATTAAGAATCACTATAATTTGTGGGAAATGTTGCATTTAGTAGCTTTTAGACGAGGTTTACTCATTTATAGGAAGAATAAAGTGTTACAAGTTAAATGATTTTTTTTATCTCAGAAGAATATTTTGTATTTCTGTTAGCCTGCTCCCTTTTTGCCAAAAGTAACATGTTTATGTAAAATTTTCAGGTTATATTCAACCCTAGAGAAGATAAATGTATCCTGTGTGGTCAGATGGGCCATATAGCGGCAGATTGTGAAGGAAAGGTAAAGCGGAAAGCTGGGGATTTTGATAAGAAAGGTGATCAAAAGGCTGTTGACAGAAAGCCATACCAGGTAACTCTTTCCGTTTGAAATAATGACAATAAAGTCTTCGATAAATTACAACTTGTTATATGCTTTCTTGGCAGTTTCTGAACATATGGACACTCCGGGATTATCTGGAACATGAGATGAGAATCAGCAATCCTCCTTTTGAAATTGACTTGGAACGTATTTTGGATGATTTTATATTCATGTGCTTCTTTGTGGGGAATGATTTCTTACCTCATATGCCTACGCTAGAGATTCGTGAGGTTTGTATATGGTTGAAGTAATTATTCGACAATTGGCTTTTCTTTTTGTTATAATTTTATGAATGTATACTCTAAAAGTTTGATATATAAAATTGAGGTTTAAGTAGGAATTTTCTCTCTTTGATTTAACTTACAGGGTGCAATCAACTTGTTAATAACTATATACAAGAAGGAATTTGGAAGAATGGGTGGTTATTTGACTGATGGAAGCAAGGTCCCTGTTACTATCATTTGTGTCGGGTATGTAATATTCCAATCATATAATTTCATCAGGCACACTAATGCTTTTTTACTGCATGATTTCTCTTTCAGCCAAATTTGAGCCGGGTGGAGCATTTTATACAGGCCGTTGGATCTTATGAAGAACAAATATTCAGGAAAAGAGCACAATCACATCAGGTTTGTTGAGTTCATGTTCAATATGTTTCTCTTTAGTTTAAACAAAATTTAATTAGTGTTCTAGGTTTTGTCTATAATCACATCAGGTTTGTTGAGTTCAGGTTCAATATGATTCTCTTTAGCTGAAATGGAATTTCATTCATGTTATGGGTTTTGGCCATAATTCATTTTTTTCCAGGGAACTTGATCATGGTCACATTTATTTATTTTTTAAAAATGGGTGGGATCTTGCCTTGTGGTTTGGTATCTCTTGTTACATTTGGTATTTTTTTTTATGTTTTCAAACCCTTTTCAGTTCTTGTGCAGCCAATGATTTTATTACTAAACTCTTGTTAACTATCATGATTTTAAACCTGAAACTGCATATTGTCTTTTATTCTCTGTGGCAAGATCTCCTCTGTGTTTTAAACTAGGCTATAGGCCATTGACCTTCAATTTGTCCATGAGCCTCTATGCACCTTAAATGAATCTTCTGACTTGAGGAATCTTGGAATGAAAGTATTATAAATGAACTTTTCTTCTTTACTCATCGTTTTATCTGACGAATGAATTCAGTGGTAATTTTTTCTATATTGGCCCCATACAGCGTCAAGCAAGAAGAATCAAGAATAGTAAAGCACAAGCTAGAAGAGGAAGAGGAGATGATGCTGAGCCTAATGTTGAATCTTATTCTCTTTTTCCAGTTGCTAGGTTTAATGGTTCCCGTCTTGCATCTGGCTCTTCGCCTGCACCATTTCAGCAAACAATGGAGTCAAATGGTGATGGATCCTCTGGTCGACCGAGCAAAGTGCGGCGTTTAAATTCAGGGGCTGCTGTCAGTGCTGCTATTGTCGAAACAGAGGATAGTATTGAATCAGATGTATGTTTTCCTGCTTCAGGAGAGGCATTTAATATAATTGTGATACCTTCAGCCATTGTTTAGGACTCATATCGGCTAACCTATGGTTTGGTATGAGCCTTATTGGCTACGAGTTATGACTGCCTTCACTATCCTACTATGGATTGTTACTGGATTGGTCTTACATTAAAATAATGACATCCGTTTCTTTCTTCCCATTTGTATCAGTTACATGAGAACAAAGAAGAATTTGAAGCAAAACTGAAGGAGTTGATCCATGAGAAAACTGATGTTTTTAACTCCAACAATCACGAGAAAGACAAGGTTTGTAATTTGATGTTTTTAACTACCAAGTTGAAAAGTGATCATATTGGTTCCTAATTGTATGTAAAATTTAATGGGCTTGACCTTGTTTCATACTTTTCCAGTTTTGGGCTGTTGACACATAGCATGCACCTTAAATATAAAATCCTCTGTTGTTTCTCTCTTCTTTTAGAATTTGTTTGCTGTTTTAGTCTATAACTTAAGTGTCCTAGTCTCAGCTGCTTTTATGGTCACTTGCTCCTGTTAGGTTAAACTGGGTGAGTCGGGGTGGAAAGAAAGGTATTATCAAGAAAAGTTTATGGCAAAAACTCCTGAAGATATGGAAATAATACGGAAAGATGTTGTGAGTAATTTTTTTGAGGATGTATATTATGTTTTGTATTATTTATCTGATAATCTTATTGCTAGAGCTTATTTTGTCTAGGTTTTGAAGTTCACGGAAGGTCTATGTTGGGTCATGCACTATTACTATGAAGGCGTTTGTTCTTGGAGGTGGTAAGTTTCTCGTTTATTAATACATTTATTCTTTTTCTATCAGTGGCTTTAAAGGGAACTTGAGCAGGCTTTTTTGTGTGTTTATTTTCCTTCTGGGAATGGTTTATATGGACGCTTTATTTGGTATGCGTTACTCTGTTTGCTTGTCCCTGTTTCCATCCTTCATTTATTATTTTTGTGGGGCCAGTGATTTTGGTATTTTTTAAGTTGTGATACTTGTCACTTGTTCTATTCTTCAACCATTCAATTATATATTATCATCATTGTGTTTTTGGAATACTCATTCCTTTCCAGATCTGTCGAGTTGATTTCTTTTCATCCTCTCTGTACTGTTTTGGTGAGATTGATTTGTCAGGATTTCATCTTTCTACTTTAGCAAGTATCATTCTTTGAGTAGTCACTGTGCTTGCCACTGTATTTTGTTGTTTCAGGTTTTATCCATATCATTATGCGCCCTTTGCATCTGATTTAAAGGACCTTGCTCAGCTAGATATCCAGTTTGAGCTGGGCTCCCCTTTCAAACCATTTAACCAGTTATTGGGGGTTTTACCTGCTGCAAGGTACTGTTCCTTGTTTCAACTTCGTTCTCCTTGTAAGTTTCTGAGCCAGTAAGATACTAATGGTATATATACTTTGCAGTTCCCATGCACTTCCTGAACAATATAGGAAATTGATGACTGATCCAAATTCACCCGTTATTGACTTTTATCCAACTGGTATGCTATTTTGCAAAACGAACATTGTTACATGTAGTTCTTAATTTCTTCCCTAAGATCTGAAATTTGAACTCACCTTTTCTATCAGATTTTGAAATTGACATGAATGGAAAGCGGTTTTCATGGCAGGTAAGTATTTATGTTTTAATCTCATTTGGTTTAGTATCATATGCCGAGTGGTTATTGAAGAGTTTGATCTATTTGCTGTTGATTCCTCAAGGGTATTGCAAAATTGCCTTTCATTGATGAAGAGAGACTTCTTGCTGAGGTTACAAAAATAGAACACACTTTGACGGTAGGACACTATAAGCATCATTGTTCATATGTGTCTTCTCTTATGTTAAGAATCTATTTGTTCTTTCAAAATATTGTTCTTGCTGTCTTCTAAATGCTACAAACTTATGCAGGAGGAAGAAGTTCGAAGAAACAGTACAATGTGTGACATGCTTTTTGTGTTTGCTTCTCACCGTCTCTCGGAACAAATCTCATCTCTCGACAATCGCTGTAAACTATTGACAAAAGAGCAACGAGTTGAGCTCGATGAAGTCAAACCTGATTTGAGGTTTGTGTAGGAAAGCTTTAATTATCATGCTTTCATATTGTTAGATTATGTCCCCTATTCCCTATTGTTTGATAATTTGTTCCAAATGGGGAACTTGTGCATTATGGTGGGAAAATGTCTACTGTTCAATCAGTACTATTAATGTGCTTGAAATCTTAGTAATTTCTGAATTGTTGGGTTGTGTAGGAAAGCTTTAATCATCATGCTTTCATATTGTTAGATTATGTCCCCTATTCCCTATTGTTTGATAATTTGTTCCAAATGGGGAACTTGTGCATTATGGTGGGAAAATGTCTACGGTTCAATCAGTACTATTAATGTGCTTGAAATCTTAGCAATTTCTGAATTGTTGGGTTGTGTTTGATGCACTATCTGTTATGTTGATTGCACATTCCTTTCACAACAGATCAAATTGCAAGATTTTTGGACGGGAAAGTTAATGCTGAGCTATATATATATTTTCTGTTTTTGTCAGCAATGATAGAAGCCATGGGATCATTCACCATGTTGTTATTGTTGGGCTTTATACTCTAGATTTTTCCTCTTAATCTTCATCCTGGTTGATCTGCTGCTTTTTTTTCTTCTGTTTTTGTGTTGAGACTTGTCAGTTCACATATAGCTCAGTACTTGTTTGGATTGATGCTCTTGTTGTATGATTAGAACTCAAGCTGTCTTGACTGCTTTTAATTTAAGATACGCCCCACCATTTTATTCTGATTATTCTAGGAGTTTCTGCAGTGATGGGATGAATGGTTACATATTCCCTTGTGCTGGGGACTCTCATCCACCTATATTCAGGTCTCCTATCAAGGACATGGAAGATATATTGGCCAATGAAGTCGTGTAAGTTTCAGTTTGATTATGCATGGGACTGGTCATTAAATAAAGATATATTAATGTTTTTTGGCTCTCTGCTTTCCAGATGTTGTATATATCGAACTCCTAAAGCTCATAAACATATCCCCCGACCTCCTGCTGGAGTTACATTCCCTCCTAAGGTACAGAGCATTTTAGTTCTCTACTTAATTGTAGGTGTAATTGTTTTTTCAATAACTTCCTTACATAGTAATGCTGTATCTCCTGTCATTTGAGCTAGACATGCCTGTTCCATATCATCTGAACGTAGCTATTGATCTAGTCATTAAATTATTTTGGGATGTAACCAAATATTTGAAGCTGCAGCTATATTTATAACGTTGTTAATATGACATGTGACCAATTGAAACAATTCACTTTTACTGAACCCTGCCGACTTAAACATAGTCCCAATAAATTTTATTGCTTCACAAATCGCAATCAATAACTTCTGGGTGCCATTATCAGCGCCCTTTTTGGAAAACAGTCTCAACATGCCTGTCTACAATAATATTCTCAAGAAAAGTCTTTCAGGAAACCAATATTAGTCTTGTTTTGTCATAACAAACACTGAAAGGAAAAGAAATTGGGATGACTTATGGGAGAAACTTCAACAAATGGGAAAAATTTCCTTATTGAGGGTGATTTAGTTGTATGTTTATTGATATTTTAGCAATGTGCTTCAGATGGTGCAACTCAGTGATTTAAAATATTCTTGCCGTGGGTGATTTAGTCATTGTATTTATTGATATATTAAGCAATGTGCTTCAGATGGTGCAACTCAGTGATTTAGTTTCCAAACCTGTATTGTGGCATGAAGATTCTGGGAGGAGACCTTCGGAAAAGGGAAGATTGCCGAAGAAAAGGTCAATGTTCATAAATTGCATATATGTAACATATTTTGTTTCTAAAACTTCCTTTTTTCTTGCCATGGTGCTCGTACTTTAGGCTTTGCTTGGTTGAGTGAAAAAAAATGTAAGGATGAAAGGAGAGTGGAAAATGAAAAGAATTTATTTTGAGTGTGCTTGGTAGGAAAGAAAATGAGAGGGGTGATCATTTTTCATCATCATGTGTAGAAACAAATTATTCCAAATTGGAATGACCATAGGCGAAAAATGTGAGAGGGATGTAAGTTATTGAAAATTATGCATTTTTTAACTACCTCACATTCTCTTATCTTTTCCTTCCAGTTTGGAGTGATTTGTTTTTACACAGGTTTGGAAAATTGTGACCCTCTCATTTTCTTTTCTCTTCACTTTTCTTTCATACCAAGCACGCACAATTTATTTTCTTTCCACTCTCTCCTTACATCCTACTCAACCAAGCAAAGCCTTAGTGCTAGAAAACTAGACCGGTTGTTTATTGTATGTTTTGATCTTTGTTTCAGGCATAACCCTCCAGGATCTGTTTCTGGACGTAAGCTTGGGGAGGCATCACACAGACTTATTGCTAAAAGCTTGTTGAAAGTGGATCGCAAGGAAATCAGTAATGATATGCAGGATCTGCCACTATCAATTACCACTGCTCCCTACATCCCACCTGTAAATGATAGGTCTGAGGACCGAGGACTGCCTGGAATGTTTCCTCCTGAACAAGATTATTCTCCTGCACATTATCCTTTATCTCAAAATCATCCATTGGATCTACCCAATGCCCAGATTTGCTATCCCTACCCAATATATATTCCTGCGGATTATTTGCACTACCCTTCTGGACATCATCAGAGTGGAGCGAGGCTTGTAACCATGCCTATGGCACAAATGCCAACTGTGGCTGGTCCATATCCTTCTCATCCAAGTAGTAGCAACGGTAACAAACAGAGGTACAACAGCCAGGCACATTCACATGGCAATTATACTATAATGGCCCCTTTGGGCAACCAGAGTGGCTCCCAAGTTATCCCTCTTCTCCATCATCCTCATCCTCATCATCTTCTTCACCCTCATCTTGTTCATCAGAGGGGAGGATATGTGCAAAGAGGGAGCCAGCCACAATGGGCTAGCCAACATCAAGGGGTTTACCAACAACAGAGAGGAAACCCTTTTCTGTATTAGGAGTAACCCTGCTCCACACTGGCGAGTACAACCACTATTAGTTGATTGATTCTTGAATTTGTTGTACAATGATCGCCGGGTGTAGGTTTGTTTTGATTTTATTTACTTGTTGCATTTTTGCTTTGGATGCTAGTGAAGGAATTTTGAGAAGCGAGAATCTGTAACATTACTACAATAATATATGGTTTTTTGGTCGGGGTTTCTTTAGAAGACTAGGGCAGTCTTCTGACGAAAGTAAAGGAATTGCTCCAACTGATGATAATGATGGTCTATTAATGTTCATTTCCCCTCTTATTAGATGTGGTTAATTCGGTTGGGTGACGTAAAATTTTGATTCTGGAAGTACTGTAGTAGTGATATTGGGCTGCTTGGTTAATGTACAGTAATAGTAGGAACCCGCAACCCCCCTCATTAAAAATGAAATGTCAGTGGTATTTCTTTTGAAGGACTTTAATATCGCTTCTAAAATGATTATGATTTTATGAAAGAATAAATAGTTGGCTTTAATTACAGTTTTCCTGGTTTTTTCTTCTTCTAATTGTTGTTTTAAGTTTGAAATTACTCTGCCTTTCCAGATTTAAAACACTTTTAATAAGATTTTATTGGTTATATGTAACATTACAAGTCTGCAAGTAATAAGTGTCATATGCAATCATAACCACAAACAGACTAATAAAAGTGACTAATAAATACTTTTTATAAGATTTTATTGGTTATTTGTAACTTTATTAGTCTGTTTGAAATGTCTAGCTTAACTTATTTAATATATATTATTTTTAATTATTTTAGATATATACTATATTTGCTATGAGAATAATTAACATGTTTTTTTATTATATAGGGTGGTATTACATTCTTATGTTAGAATTCTAACTCATATACGATAATTGGTCACTAATATATATCGATAATTGGTTAAGTTAGCTAAATTTAGTAAAGTTATTTTTTTGATATCATTTATGTTTATTTTATGGTCTATATTAGGAATTCGTGGTTTTCTCTTAATATTATCGTTTTCATGAATTTATTTTGAATTTTTTAGTAGTACAATATATCTTGTTATTATATTCCATACTTATTGGTTTGATAAAATTAATTTAACCATTTGTTCATTCTATATATAATTATAACCTCACTGAATATGTATAAAATATTCTTTTGTTTTTCGGCCTTTTGCGAATGAAATCTTGCGATTGGGCCCTTAAAAAACGAAACACTTTCTGAAAAGGTAGTAAATGGAAAAGAACCTCTCATACAGAAATAATGGAGGTCATTGAATGAACGTGTTAGCATTATATGATGTACAATCAAAGTCCACAAAATGCACGTGTGAAGCGCCGAATGGTCGGGCATTGATGTTTGACTATTCTTCATTTAGTTATTGGAAGAAAAAAAACTTTCATTTTCTTTCACTATGAACGATTTTTTTTTTTACCTAGAGAATCTAGGATATAGATAATGCAACTCATCAAAGAAGACTTGAATACTAATTCCGCAAAAAAAAAACTCTTATAGATAAAACCTTATTCACAAATGGAATGTTTTTTACAATCATCCGTATAATATTTAATCTATTTAATAAGCAATCTATATCGAATTCTATAGAAGCTTATACTATAAGTTATGGTGTGACTATTTAATTATGTAAATGAAGATGTTTCTTCACATCAAGGTTAAATATGTTATCAATCTGGAATCAAAAGTAATATAGAGGTTGTTAAGACTTGAACATTGAAGCATGGTAATAAATGGTGGCATCTGGTCATGGTTAAAAAAAAGAATAAAACAAGTAGTAGACTAGACTAGTATGTTGTGTTGAGAGTGTAGAGATGTCGTTAGAGGTTTGTATTTCTCATCTTTTCAGACAACTAAAAGTAGAGTTGGTTCAGTGTCATTTGGATGGATTACGACTGCACATACATTACTCCCCCGCCCATTCTTTTTTATTTTTTATTTTTTAGGCCTCAATCAAACAGATGTCGTCTCCCAACAACAAGCTTTTTCATTTCTATATTAGAAAGGAATAGGACCCCAAATCCCAAAATTTCATTTGATTTTCTCTACCTTTATGTTAGTTAGGTTCAGTTTATGATATTTCGTGTAATAATTAAGTCCACTGGAATTCAGTCACGTAAAGTTTATGTGCATCAATAATATTCCAGTTACTTCTCTACATGTTACTTTTAATTTAAATAAATTAAATAAATTCTTTTTTACTTTTATAACTTTTAATTTTTTTATGTAAAATGACAAAATAACTATTGTTAACATTAACAAAAATACAAATTAATTAACATTAACTTCATTTTTTGACAGTTAAACTGATTTAACAATAAATTTAAAATCAAAAGATCAAAAAAAGATTAACAATATTTAAAATTTTAAATATCTTTTAAAATTTGAGGACTTCAAATGTGATTAAGTCTATATGTTATCTACTGTTGTACATGTGAATTGTGAAGCGAAGTCTCCATCGATGACACAGCTCTTGGATTATATTGTATATATTCAACAAAACAAGGTTAACGCATATATGGTTATTATTAAATATTTTTTTTATATTTTAAAATAAATATTAAAATTTAAATTTATATAAAATGATGTGATAATATGAATATTTTAATCACTCGATCGATAAATTATGACTTTATGACCTTATTTAGTAAACAAGTTTTTGAACCAAAATTAGAGTTTTGAAGTATTTTTAGAGGTTTGACCAATCGAATCCGTTAACTTAGATATTTGATAAATAGAGGATTGTAATAGCGGATTGTGGTCAAACCTCTCATTTTAAAAATGAGCTTTTTGAGTTAAAAGTTTGGATAAAAGACTTATAAAAATTCTTTTGTCCTTGGTAATTATAAAAAAAACTCTAAATAACGTAAATTTGAATAACTAATCAAATTTTAAAAAATAAGGCTAAATGAGTTATTTGGCCCCTGAATTCGATCCAAATTAGCAATGTTACCCCTCACGCGAAAACATGTTCAATTAGGTCCTCTAGTTCGCACATTGTAGCAAATTAGCCTTTTGACCAATGTTGACCATTATGGTGCTGACGTGGCTGTCATTTATGCTGATGTGGTAGTGCATGTGTGATGATGATGTGGTAGATGGACTGAATTCATTTTTTAATCGAATTTGATGACATAATTGATTTTTTTATTGAGTTCAGGGGCATAATTCAATTTAATTGAAAGTTTGATAACTTATTTAATATTTAAGCTAAAAAATAATAACTTAAAAAATTATTGAAATTTTAAAAGTGGATAAATAATTTGTTTAAATTTTAAATTAATTTAATCGATTTATTTAGTTTTTGAATAAAATTAGATAAATAATGTAATTTTTCAAGTTGCACTTTTACCAGTGGAAACGAAAAATCGATTAACAAATTGATGTAAATATCCTCTGAGTTCCTGATAATTTTAAAATAAGCAAAATGAGAACTCTCACATAAAATCAAAATATTCTTCAATTTTAAAAAAATCATAAACTTAATAAAAATAAATAAAATATTTAAAAATTATTGAAAATAAAAAACTAATATAAAAAATTAAATGTATTTGAGATTAAAAATGATAAAATATAAATATAAAAATTTTAAAAATTGTTTATAAAGTACTAGAAATTGAACATTTTTATCGTAAAAATCTTGGACTTCGTCAGTATGAATATTACTATTCGTTAAACAAATTTTTAATGGAATTAATATTTTATTAAAGTAACAATAAAACTCATTTTTTTCGTTTTTCTACATCAAATTGATGCTCATTAATATTTGATGTAGAAAAATGAATGAAATTTTTGTGTTTTCTACTTTAACACAAGAATGATTCCATTGAAAATATAGCCAAAGAATATTAGTAAGCTTTTAGCATAGCCAGAAAGTTTAATGTCATGTTTGACAATTAGCGGATAGCGGATAACTGATGACGGATTACATTAGCTGATAGCTTATTGCATTAGCTGATTTGACTAGCTGATTGTATAAAAGTGTTTGAAAAATTAACTGATAGCTAATAGATGTTTGATTATTTGAACAAAAAAATGACATATAAGGACATGATTATAATCGATGCTTGTTTGAATAGTTTATTAGTTATCAATATTTTGTATCTATTACCGCTCAAAAAATATTTTATATCTATTAATGTTAATTAGATTATGAAATATTTTTTTAATATAACAATATTATGCGTATTTGAAGATCTATACATTAATTTAGTATTTATATAATTATTTTTAATACAATTTAATTAATTATTATATATAAATAAAAATATAATGTGTGAGAATAAAAAAAATATTACTTTACAAATGTCAAAATATAAACACACGAAGGAGAAGAATTAAAATAAAAAAAAAAGTTAAATTAAGTTATTTTGAGATATTTGAAATTGTTACGCATAAAAGGGTCTTTATAACTATTCACCAAACATTCAAATTAGCGGATTTGACCGGTCAAACCTCTAATATTAGCTCAAACCTCTAATTTAGCTCAACCTGCTATTTACCAAACAAGGCCGGAGACTTTTTCGATGGTTTATAAATATTTTAAAATTTTGAGTTTTTATATTTATAAAATTTTCATATTTTAAATTGTATGTTTTTACTTAATTTTTTAAATTTATTATAGTATTTTTATTTTTTTAATATTTTATAAGTATTTAAATGTTATTAAATTTTAGTAATTTATTATTTTTTAGCTTAAATATTAAGTAAGTTATCGAACTTACAATAAAAATAAATTATGCCCTTGAACTCGGCAAAAAAATTAATTATGAACTCGAATTCAGTTTAAAAAATCAATTCAACTCCTCTGCCACATCATCACCACACATGCACTACAACGTCAGCATTGTGGACTGCCACGCCAACATAGTTGACTGCCACATCAACACCATTAACTGCCACATCAATATCGTAACGGTCAATGTTGGTCAATTGGCTAATTTGCTGCAATGTGCGAACTTGAGAACCTAATTTAACGTGTTTTCGCGCGAGGGGAAATAATACTAATTTGGGTTGAACTCTGGGCAAAATAACCCATTTAGCTAAAAATTAATATATATACACATAAATTTAATAATTAATATAATTATATTTAAAATATGATTTGATAAATAAAAAATTAATTTATACATTTAAAATTAATAATTATTAAAATTATATTAAAAATAAAAAATAATATATATCCTTTATATTGCTAAATTATATTAAAAAATTAATTTTACAATTTAATTAATATTAATAAATACAAAATATAATAATAAATTATTCAAACAAGTATCGAATATAATCATGTCTTTATATGTTATTTTTCTTGTTCAAATAATCAAATAGCTATAAGCTATCGATTGATTTTACTAAACATTTTTATATAATCAGCTAATGTAATCCACAAGTTAAATAAGCTAATGCTATGAGCTATCCGCTATCAGCTATCTGTTAATTGTCAAACATATATATTCTATTTGACATAATTAATAAATGGGATTTTTTAAGGAATCAACAAGAACTCGCAGACTTGTAAATGAAGTCATTAATGACGAATTCATTATCTATTGCCTACACTGCACTATGTGCCATAATTAGAAAGCTATTTAAGGTATTATTTTTTTTTCAGGGGAACTATTTAAGGTGCTAGTAATTAAATTGCTTATGCCCATACCGACAAAACTACGACTTATAATGTATTTTTATATTTTTATTGACGGTTTAAATATAATAAATTTGAAGGCACTTGATAAATTACAAAATTTTATAATATATATATATATATATTATTAACAAATGCTAATCATGAATACCGAGCTGCACACTCAATCCCGAAGATTTATTTAAAAATACTAGACTCGAAATATGAGTTTGGTTAAAAATAAGTTCATTTAAAATATTGGTCAAATTTGAATTTTTAATATTTACGGTTTGAGGCTTTGAGCCCGATTTTACCCATTTTATTAACTATAATATGTTTTTATTAGTTTTTATATATTATATTACTTATAATACTAGACTCGAAATATGAGTTTGGTTAAAAATAAATTCATTTAAAATATTGGTCAAATTTGAATTTTTAATATTTACGGTTTGAGGCTTTGAGCCCGATTTTACCCATTTTATTAACTATAATATGTTTTTATTAGTTTTTATATATTATATTACTTATATCATATGATAATTTAATTTTAATAATATATAATACTATAATGTAAACATTAAAAATGTTAGATGATCTATGTATAAAAGAGATAAATAAATTTAATAAAATGAAATATATAAATTATTAAATATATATCTATATAATTATTTCATTCTCTCACTAATTAAGTTTGGTATCACAAGGTAACTAGTCTTCAACTTAGTTGAAAATATAAAACAACACCAATTCCTGAAGTGCATTAAATATTATTGTAAATGTCCTTTCAATAAAAAAACATTATTGTAAATGTGTTGTTATTAATATTTTTTACTTTTTTTGCAAATTTAAAAAAATATTAAAATTATTATTTGAGATTTGAACACATGACAAAAATATGATATTTAAGACTTTTATCACTTCATCTATGATCAGTTAATAATTTAATCTCCCTAAATGACTACTTACCTAAAATATCTATTTTTTATTTAAAGATACAAGTCATTTAAACTATACTAATACTATATACAAACTCACATCTGATCATTAACATCGGGAACTCTCCATAAACCTTACAAATTAATTAAATTAATCTCCGACTAGTTGGATAGCAAATTGCGATTAAAATTTAGACGTGACATGTTATTTTGTCATTGTTGTTGAAGTGAAACCAGCCACGAGCAATGCACGTGCATGTCATCTCTTGCAGCATTTTATTTGGGGCGGAAAAGTTCATTAGATGCATCCAAAAACCTACATATATATTATTGTGAAATTATTCCATGTATAAGCTCTCGTGTAAATTTTATTTATACAATTTTTTTAATTTTAAGGTTTAGAGATTTTGTGTAAGGTTTATGGGTTTAAGTGTAGTAGTTTTAAATTTAGGGATTATTAATAAAATTTTAGGTTTATGGTTAAAATTTAAAGTTTATAGATTAAAACTTCAATTCCTGCTCATATTACCCTAAAACCTAAACCATAACTATAAACCATAAATTCTAACCATGAACCATAATTTTTAAAATCCTACACTAAAACCTCTAAACTCTAAACCTTAAACTAAAAAACACTTGTGAAAATAAAAAGTTTTCACCTCATGTGTATCGGATAATAATTCATATTATATATACTTCTTTCTCTTTCTATCATACATATATTATATATACTTCATGGTTCGTATTTGCGAGTAATAATATCACGTTACAAATTGCAATTATTCCCATTTCAATCATTATTAGTTAACGTCGAAAACAATAATAAAACCCTTACAATTGTGGTTGTCCTAACTTAACTCAACCAAGTTGCTGCAATTTCCCATCATTAAAAATACAATGATATTAAAAATACAATAATATTGATAGCTTCAATGTAATTGTATTAGCCACTAATCTTATTTGAAAAGGTCATATAATGTTTTAAAGAAGAAAAATATAGTTGACTTGTATTTATTTTTTAGAATTAATATTTCATACATTAAAGACATAATTTCATGTACTGTTATTTGATTCATCGAAAATGCATATCATTATATTCCATCCATTCATCAAATATTCACTGTTTATTTTTATTAGTATGTATTAGGTTTATTTCTTAGTGTAGCTTCTAAAAGGGATTAAATTAAAGCCTTTTAAAGGGTGATATGTGTTCTCTTTTAAGCCACAATATCAAAACTAATAATAATGTCTTAATCACTAATATGATTCTTAATTAATACTTTGATTAGTCAAAACACCCAACCCCTCCCCCTTTTTTAATGGAAATGACCCAAAAACAATAGTATTTGTTATTGTTGGTGGCGAGTGGTAGATTGGGATGTAATTAAATTTAAAGGGAGGAAATGAATATTAATTAAGAAACAATGAGATAATTAATCCAATGGCGAAACACGAGGCAGCGACCAATCGAATTAGAGAAGCCATTTGTGGGGAAGCTGGTAATTGGATAAAGTATTGAATTCAACTGCAAGACTTTGATATGTTTGGGAGAAGAGAAAAGAAAGGAAAGGAAAAGTGGGGGGGAATTTGAATTCTTTGCGCATGAACGGACGGCCAGACGGAGTATAGGGAAGCAACAGTCAAAGTAGCAAATAGCAATAAAAGTTGGTATCAACACGCACACCTTTGAAGTTAGAAACATTGACTTCCGGTTCATAATAATTAAGCCACTTACCTTTATAATTCATGCTTTACTTGGGGGTTATGTCATACATGCTCAAATTGATTATTTAAATCCCATTTCTATATTGGTTTTTTAAATTAATAATAAAATAAAGTGTTGAATTGGAGTGGATTTGCTTTTTGCATTTTGGATAATTATAAAGCTAGCCTCTTTTTAATTTGATTGGGACACAGAGACTACCACGATTTAATATTTGAAACACTAAATTTAATTTAATTAATTTATACAATCATTTTTAAGAAATAAATTTTACATTTTAATATTTAAATTATAACATTGGACGATTTTTGAGTTACTCTCAATATAAAAAATATAACAAGAGTGAGTAAAAAATGATAATTTGACGAATTAAAAGCGAAAAAATACATAAATTAACCATAATATATATATATATATATATATATATATATATATATATATATATATATATATATATATATATATATATATATATATATATATATATATATATATATATATGGTGAATCGATCGAATTATCATATCCTTAAATTTTGCGTGTATTTGGATTTTTAATGCACACACCTGTGCATCCCATGTGCAAAATATTGGTTTTTTTTTTTAATGTTTTTAACATTTATTACGTTTTATTCGTTAGTTAATTTATCAATAATCCCACTCATCAAGTTGTTTTGGGGACATGTGTTAGAATCCCGTTTTAACTCGGGTTTAAAAGGCATATTACCTTTGATTAGTGCTGAGTGCTGACCCCATTGGCAAAGTGCAAGCGGCAGAGGCAACAACTAATTAATTTGCAACATTGGATGGGATCCATATTATTCAATTCATTAGCTGTAATGAAACATAATTAATCTAATGACCTCCCATTTTCTATGAGAATCTTCCCCTCCTCCCTTCAGCCTTGGGGTGCACATAATTATGTGCTGACTTTGATTACTCAATGTATGACGTGTCCAAATACTAATCTCACCTTATTCTATTATTAATACTTTTTTTATTATTTCTCCAAATCCATCACTATTTGGATTCAGTTTCTCTGCCAGTCATCTAACTAGTACTGGTTTCATTAAAAGAACTTCATTAAGTGTTTACATTAATGTGTTAGTGTTAGTGTGTATGTGTAAATGTATTTATATTCAATGCGCTGGCAGCACAAGTAATTTAGTTGTAAGGTTTACAGATTAAACTTAAGGTGTAGAGTTTAAGGGTCTATGTGTATGAGTTTAGAATTTACGTATTATGGTTAAAATTTATGGTTTATATGTTAGGGTTTAAGTTTTAGAGTAATATGTTGAGGATTTAAATTTTAACCTATAAATCTTAAATTCTAACCCTAAACTTTAAATTATAACCTTAAACCTTAAATTCAACCACTAAATTCTAAACTACTAAACCTTACACCCTAAATTGAGTCCATAAACCCTAAAACTAATGCACTTATAGAAACTAAAAGCTTCTACCGCCCGTGATCAAATAATATCCATGTGTATATAATATGAATTAATATTTGATACATTATTAGTGGAGTTTTGTTCCACAAGCGCGCTTTAAATGAAGTCACGTGTATTTTTAGAAGAACTAAATTTTACTCATTAAAAATTAAATATTAAACTTCAAACCATAACTTTAGACTTTTAAAATTAAATCTAAACTTTAAACTCTAGAAATAACCATTTGTGAAAAAATTCGTTTCCACCACAAGTACATCTAATTATTTTTTAATGTATATTGGATTAATATTTGATGAAGGGCCAGTAAAACTATTTTTTCCACATGCCGCATGGTTTACAACCACTGCCATTACAGCTGTTTCACATATACGTATATAGATGTATGAACAGATAGATACACATATCTAAACTTGCAATGCCCCAACTCCATCAATGGTCCGTTTGTACGAAAGAGATGGAGATGGAAAACAACATGAGACGGTGACGGATTATGCAATAAACCGGTGATCTTTAATTTCAAATCTTATTATTTTCAGTGACACTTGAGAAAAATCTAATAATGTTATAATGTATAGTTTAAGAAGCTTCCTAACTTACTTTCCTCTCCAAGTGGGACAGACTAGAATTCATGGTATCACGTGCCCACCCCTCCCGACTTGTTCTTAAACAATAATATTACTCTTCCCTAAAAATCAAATCTAATGCCTTCTTCTCCAATCAATTTGCAATTTCCTTCGTTGTAATGCCTCAGTGTACTGATTCTCAATGCCCCATCACTCCTAGTTGCATGCAGCCTGTTTTCATTGTCAAACACATAATTTTTGTCTCTAAAATCATTGCATTATTACTACTCTTTTAATATGGGACGATAGAAATAATTGATAAAATTTGAAGATTTGTGGTACATTTGCATAATCTCAAACTCGTACGACATTTTTTATTTTACTGTACCAGGGCACATGAAACAGATAAAATTTCCCCACAAAAATAATTGATCCGAGCCAATATGTTGTCCCATTGGTGCACCCACTGTTGTTTTACGAATTGGGTCCAACCCCACAACTCCAAGTGAGACCAAATGCTAGAGTTGAAACTGTTTTATCTAAGATACAGTATAATGTTAGATTACCAACTTGTTTAAAAGTTTAACCATGGCCAAAAGTTCTTTATTTTAAAGTAAGTGGTCAAGCTATGATTTACAGCTTTTTTTATGACAACGTGATTATTTTAAATCAAGTATAAATCAAAATATAATTATGGTGGTTAAAGCTGATAATATTGGAAAAGTAGTATTGGGGAAGGGGGGCTAAAGGAATGGAGAAATGGAGTCGCAAATTGAGGCGTAGTTGAATCCACGAGACAAGGGATTCAAATGAAAGCTCAACCTCAACCATCAGCTACAGTTTGTGATTTTCCTTTTCGGGGGAATATTAATATTGATATATCACGAGATGAGATGTTCGAGAGACGTGTTGTGTTGGATGGTGTGGTGTTTTTTTATTTAATTATTAATATTTAATTTATTGATCGACTAATTTAGATTAGATTTATTGTTGATGATATTTTTGAATATTTGATTGATATAAAAAGGGGTCCAATGACACCCATTTTCATTCCCCTCCCTCTGGTTTTTCAGCAGATTACTGACTGCTCGCACGCACACCAAAACGCCATTCCTTTCTCTCACACACACCTTCAACCTGAAAAAGAAAGAAGTTATTTTTAGGCAAAACCATAGTTGTTCCATATCATGGAAAATCAACAACTCCACCTCCATCATCACCTTCAGTACCAGCAGCGTCAACCCAATTCCATGAAGTCAAGATTCAGACGTGTCTGTGTCTTTTGTGGTAGCAGTCCTGGCAAAAGTCCTAGCTACCAGCTTGCTGCTATTCAGCTTGGCCAACAACTGGTACAATAACTCATTAACTCGTTTCTTTCATCCTTTTCATAAACAAGGAGACAAAAGACTTGGTTTTTTCTCAATTGTCTTTTAATCATCATCGTCCCTTACAAGAACTGTTCAGTAGTAATTCAGTATGTCTGAAACTCTGAATTTGATTGGCATTCATGCAATTTATCCCATTTCTCTTTACTCTTCTTCCCTTCAAAAGCTGTTGTTAAAAAAACTATCTATTCTCATCCTCTGTTTACTCTGGTATTGGTTTGACTAAAACTTGAATGTGAAGGAAGCTAATGTCTAAAAACTTGAAAGGCTGAAAAGGAATAAAATAGTGTGATAGTAACAGAGTAATGGGAAGGAAATATGTTTAAACTAAAGTCGTAAAGCTTTAATAAATAAAAAACCTGCAGGTTGAAAGGAACATTGACTTGGTTTATGGAGGAGGAAGCATTGGGTTGATGGGGTTGGTCTCTCAAGCTGTCTTCGATGGTGGTCGCCACGTTTTGGGGTAACTTACTCAACTCTCTTCTCTCTCTTTCATTATATCTGGTCTTCTCTTAGCTCTAACCAAATTTGTTCCATTTTGTTGCAGGGTAATTCCCAAGACTCTCATGCCAAGAGAGGTAAATATCAACACTGCTTGTCTCCATCTTTATGCAGTTGGAAATAAAATTAAACATAATTTGGTATTCATGTGAACACTGTTATTCCATGAAAACTTGGATGGATTCTTCCCATGTGTGGACAATTTAAGATTCAAACAACTCCATAGTCCATATTCAATCTCACTGAACTTGGGTCCCATTAGATTATCCCTTAATGATAATAATAATAATAATAATAATAATAAATAATTATTTGATCTTGAGTTTTAAAATCTAGGTTTAAAAAATTTCAGATCACAGGCGAGACAGTGGGAGAAGTAAGAGCCGTGTCAGGAATGCACCAACGTAAAGCTGAAATGGCTCGCCAAGCTGACGCCTTTATTGCGTTGCCAGGTTTGTTTCTTCACTGCTGACTGCTGTAGGCTGTAGGGTTAAATAATATGTGAATATTCTAGTTTACAGGCTACAGCTTCCTAGGTAACTGTAGGAAATAACTGTCAACCAACTAATTGTTGTAATATAATTTCAACTCACAGGTGGCTATGGAACCTTGGAAGAACTACTGGAAGTCATCACTTGGGCTCAGCTAGGAATCCATGACAAACCTGTAATCTTCTTTCTTTTGCTTGATTTGATTGAAACTATTCACATCTCCAACACAATTAATTCAGAGATTTCACATGCAAAAAACGTGTTCATTGAAAACCCAATTTGTATGGGAAAAAAAATAAAAGGAGAGATTTTAAATTATTTATTTTTGGGAAATTACAGGTGGGTTTGTTGAATGTTGATGGATACTACAACTCACTTTTATCATTCATAGACAATGCCGTGGATGAAGGATTCATAGCACCAGCTGCCCGTGACATAATTGTGTCTGCCCATACTGCCCAAGAACTCATGTGCAAGCTCGAGGTACACTTTTCCTTAAGCCAATCCCATCTCTCCACCTGCAACCCTGTTGAAGTCCGAAATGATCTGAGCCGTCCATTAATCTGCTCTCTTTTTGACGTTACCCCAGGAGTATGAACCTAAACATTCAGGGGTGGCCTCCAAGCTCAGCTGGGAAATGGAGCAACAATTGGGCTTCACAGCAAAATCAGACATTGCTCGCTGACTCATCACAATCATTCACACATGATCCACAATTTTATGACCGTAGATTCTTACCACCACCACAACAACAACCTTGTAGATGCAAGCACCAAATCAAAATCCACAGTTCATTTTTTTTATTCAGCCGTGAATCATGCTGTGAATTTCTTTTTTCTTTTTAATTTTCGTATTGTTTGATTTGATTAGAATATTCTGACCAGGACAAACAATGTGAGTGACTTTGTTTAGCTTACTATCCAAGTCGGTGACTGTTAATTGTGTATATTTTATTATTTGTGTGAACTGATGGGTTGTTACACATTGTTTTCAAACAAAAGGGACTGATAGGGATATTGGCAAAACGAAACAGGGAAGAAGCTGCAGATGAAAAAAAAATACTGAAATTATCCAGCAATTAATATTCTCTCATAAATTATTATGAACTTGCATTCATTATAAACTATTATACATCCAGGTGCATTAATGGATCTCATTAACACAATATTCTACAACAACCATCAATTTCTCCAAACTAAATCATAGATCTCAGATTTTGTTAGAGTTTGTAATCCGAATTTTATCTGAAGATATAAATTAAAGTTAAATAAATGGAGTGATTTTCAAATGGACATTGGAACAAAAAAGTACTGCTAGGACCAGTGAAATTGCTGTGTTTGAGAAAGGTATGGTGGAGAACGACTGATGACAGACTGAGTGGCCCTTTCCTTAACAAATATTTGGGCGGCCAGTAGCTTTTGATGGCTGTCGGTAGATAGAAACTGAAGGGCGCCGCGGTTGTGACGGGTGAAAGGCCTTGTTCATGTGGGTAGGCCATTCCACGACTTGGGTTGTGTCATTTTGATCCCAAAATCGTATTTTTCCTCTGTTATGCCACTGTCTCACCTATTTTGCGTTGCAAAATTACAAATTCCAGCTTTGGACAAAACATAAATCATGTCTGTTAGAACGTTGACCATGCAAGT
Organism: Hibiscus tridactylites; assembly: GCA_958450335.1. Lineage (NCBI taxonomy): Eukaryota > Viridiplantae > Streptophyta > Magnoliopsida > Malvales > Malvaceae > Hibiscus > Hibiscus tridactylites. Next base: position 78,163,913 of record OY288282.1, read on the forward strand.
CAACGCCTTGCGAACAGAGCCGGTGCATTGAATTGCGAAGGGGTTAAACTGAATTGTTATAACCACCCTTTCAACATTAGTTATAATATCTGCAAATAACAGTTTCAATGCGGAAAATCAAGTGTTACATCTTTGTTCATTTCTATTATGGCATAAAAAATGTAGAGTACTACAATGCAAGTAGATCTTCAGTTCAGCTATTCCATTCAAAATTATATATAATCACTCAACAAATCTAGCAAACCAAGAAAATAATTGAAACATCGAGGGAACTGAACTCTCACATAAATGAAAAAAAAAGATGCATACGAGGACATCCCTCTATGATACGACCAAAACTCAACGCAGGCAAGCCGCATCTGAGTTCACCCGTGTAGAACACACTAGTTCAAGACTTGGTATCGATACAACTGCATATACGTACAAATGTGTAGTTGATTACAGGCAATGGTTGCTTTTACTTTTAGGTGAAGGACTTGACTGCAGAAGAGGTAGTGACCAAGCTTGAGAGGAGACCAACAATGAGAGCACTGTTATACGTGGTTGGCTCTGCTTGCATCGAGTTGTTCCGGGAATCAATGAATGTTTCATTAAGGAAAGGCCCACCCACGAGGCCTCCAACGGCTACATTAGGATTGGGATCAGTCGAATCAAGCCACTTGAAGCCATCGGTGCAACCAGTAGTTGCATCGACTGGAATTGAAGCTCCTCTATGATGCACGTATTGTGGGTATTTATCACCATACCCCACAAGATAGCTCATTTTCAAGGGGTTCTTGCCCAAGACATAATCAGCCTGGAAGCAAAGATTATTATGACTGTTACTAAGTGGAAATGCGGATCGATACTTTTAGAGGTGTATTTCAATTCTTCGGCTGCATCTTTTAATGCAACATATATCTCTTACAATGTAAACAGTGTACCTGTGATTTGGCAAACTTCCTAAGATCTGATGGTTTGAATGAATGGTCACCACAGCTTATCTTTGGAGTCTGTGATGTAAGCATGTAATCGCTGTAAAGAGCAGCTAAAAATGCAGAAGCAACAGGGTGCTGCAGAGCATTCCATTCACTGACCCATATAAGACCACCTGCACCAGAAAGTCTATAACGGTAAACAAAAGAGATCCCAATGGTCAAAACAAATTTGGTTTATATGTAGCCTAACTGATCTGAAAGCCTACGGTATCCCCCCCTAAAAGAATAAGTGAAGTATGCTAATAAAGGTCTGCAGCAATATTTTCAATTCGAACTAGGGGATGAATTTGGTAATCTAGATATACACAATATCTAATCTCAAGTCCATCAATTTTTTTATATAGAATTTAAATCGTTTTATGTGATAAGGAACTTTCTTCGAACCATTTGTTTCAGTCGAATTAAAAATCCACGTATCAGAATATGAATTCAATTCACTTAGCTTAAAAGAAGAATTACCGTCCGTTCTGCTGGATGTGGCATAGGGAGATTTTGGCAGAAGACTACAGATAACACCCTCGGCAGACTTCCTATAGTTTCCAAGGCCAGAATTCCCAGAAACACCTTTGGCACCAAACAAGCTTAACCTGGAAAGCAAGACCTGCATAGATGTAGCACCAAACAAGTTACTGCCAAGTATTTTCACAAAAACTAACTAAATGTGCTTAATATTCGAGAACTTGGGCTTTCTCATATTATCACAATGCTTGGGACATGTCTATGTCTATAAAAAGAAGGTAAAAGAAAAACAAGAGAGGCTAGTATCTTGCATCAAATTCTTCTAAAAGAGAGCCTTACCTGGGTCCCTGCATTTTTATTATCCCAGCTAAACCACGTTGGACTTCCCCATGAAGCAAACTCTTTCCCATTTTCCCCAGTCGCATATTCAAGGTATGATCGATCACCTGTTGCATGATAGAGCCAGCTTGCTGCCCATAAGAGCTCGTCTCCGTATCCTGTTGAATTGTAATATGTAGCAACTTCTGGGATGTTCTCACTGTAAGAACCTTTATATTTGTCTGCAAAAGTAAACAGTTGCTTGGCATGCTTAAGAAGCGTGCTTGAGTACGACGAGTCAGATGTCTTAAACACCAGAGATGCCGAAGCCATAGCTGCTGCAGTCTCAGCTGCAACCTCTGTCCCTGGAACAGATGTGTTCACCTGTGTGAGAGGCCTCTTCTCTTTCATTTTTTCAGGCCTTTCCCAACATTTATGATCTGTCTCAGGGTCACCCACCTACCATAATGTTGTAAGAAAAAGAAGAAAAAAAAACTTTACATGTAAGTATATTTCATAGGCGTTCTTTCAATAGATTGTGCATTTAGATTCCAAACAAAGTATGGTTCGCAATACAACCATGGCAACGGCACTAGGTTACAAACTTCGTGAAATCAGACTATGAACCATAGCATGCTCCAAGCTATAAGTTAAGAGTCCTAAGCTATTGGGATGATTCAAAATAATTTCTAAAGCAAAATGAAGAATAACAGAAACAATTTAAACAACGCCGGTGCAACGACTCATGTACATATTCACACAAACTAGATGAGCAGAATGCAGTTAAAGACAAATAACAACCTGAATATAGAGCACGTTGTCTTTAGGATGAGCATTTATAAGGAAATCAGTAATCCACTTGAGAGAGTCTTGAGCATGTTCTAGTTGATTCACTGCCGCCATCTGATCTCCATACTCGAGGATACTCCATGATAACACAGTAGCAGTAAATGCTAATGGAAACCCAAATTTCATGTGATCCCCAGCATCATACATCCCCTTGGAAAGATCTAACTTCTCTTCACTTCCATCCTTAAGCCCCGAATCTCCTCTCCATGATATCTTATTATCCACCAACTTACCAGCTGCAACAACAAGCAGATTCCAAATAAATTACTTGTTTAAGTAACTAAACATTAATTATGCTACTTTAAATTAGGGTCCATATGCTAAAGGGTACCCCTAAAAGAAGCAAATTTCCATATAAGAGAGTACAAAAACAGAGTAAATAATATAGAGCGAACGAGGGTAAAAGAAAAAGGAAAATGTACATTTTTGAACGTCGAAGAATTGCATTGCGATTTTGAGAGCATCACCATACTTCTTGTCAATAGCGCCTGGAGGACCTGGGACGGGCTCGGGCTTATTATCATTAGCGTCATCCATTTTCTTCTTGATTCCATAAACAACAGCTCCCACAACCAGAGCCAGTATTACTGCCACCAGAAACCACCCCACACATCCTCCCGAGTTTGATTCTTTCCCCATTCTTTTTGCCACCAAAAACACAAATCTGGAACCTAAGATCTATATGAAAACAAGCGCATTGAACAAAGGAGATGTCAAAGAGAAATGCAGGGCTAATGTGCTAAGAAAGATAGAAGATTTTCCCGGGAAAAAAGAGAATCTGTGGTGCTGAATGGCTCTCAATTTTTTGTGACTTGTGAGTGAGAAATGTTTGAGAAAGAAAGTGTATCAGAATCCCAGTATTTGTTTAATCGGTAACTTCTTGCAGAACATGGGTCACCGACACAAGAAAATGATATCATAATATAATTTCAGTAAAGATAATTATGTTTTCTTTTTTTGCCCGCTACCTTGTACCTACTGTTGTCTTTATGTCTCGCTTACGAATAAGCCCCTTAGTTTGGTCGGGCGAGATAGATCCAGTTCATCGCAGCCGTCGATGCCAATGTCTGATGAAATGGCTTAATTCCACAACCGATAACGGGTGTAGTTGAATGGACTGTTGATCTTGTTTTAACTGTGATTGGCATTTGGTACCGGTAGGTAAATAAGTAGTGGGTTGTGTGCGTGTTCATGCACTGCTGTCTTTGTCATCTTCTGGGCCTGCAGAGCAACATCTCTTGGGCCGGAGATCTTTTATTATTTATACCTATATTCTCTGTTGTCTTTACCTCTCTTTTTTCTCCACGACGACTTCAATGAGGAAAATTAAAAAGAAAAGATTGAAGTCAATTTGCCATTTGGAAGTCAGCGGCTTTTCGTTATTATATAGTCACTGAAACTAATTTTTCCGATATCGCATAGATAAGAATATAGTTTTGATATTGGATAGAAATAGTGGAAAGGTTCTTTCTGCCGATAAAACATCTGTTAACTATCTCACAAATGGAACCTATTTAACTTAGGAAGGTTAATTAATTAAGGAAATCTTATATCCAAAGATATCAGAACTATAATTAATCGTTATAAAGGACAATCAGATTAATAATCAGAATAGAGAGAATAGACATGAACAAATTTTAATCAGAAATTGTACCAACTCTACTAAAGCCTCGGCTTATTATCATTATTATTGGTTTAGGATCTTCGTTAACTCATATATATTGGCACTTTAGTCATCACAGTCACATACCCAATGGCCGAAGCTGTTTCTAGTTGGAAGCTCGACCCATTTCCTTTCATGATTCCGCTATGCTGCTTCACATCTCGAGGAATATAATAACTCGCCCTTTGATTGATTTTGCTGGCATCAATTTTCTCTTTTTCTTCTTAACTTGCAACGTAACATCACAGGGTGAAGATTAATTTTGATTGTAGAATAGGTTATTTTGGTATTATATTTTATATAAAGGGCATGTGTGTAAAAAAAGGAACGTACTCATAGAATATGGAGAACGTAGATAAGGAGGATATATTTAACTTCCATAAGATTCGCTCATTCCTAAGTACAATTTCAGCATTCACTTAATGCCAAACTTTAGTCATATTGATCTATTGCACCTATCCTACTAGAGAACATCACTTTCGAACCAAATTTTAGGGTTGAATTAATTGGCACCAGTAGGCAATAACCCAGGTTATGCAGTTGTTTGCGGAAAAACAAAGCAACAAATGATTCATTATGTAAACTAAAAAGAAAAGGAATTAATACCATTAGTTTAACGAGCTGCAGAACGGTTTTTCCTCAATCTACCACGTGTGACTCGAATGCTTTCTTCAATGAGAGTCTCTTCCGGGGGAGGGTTTGTGCCTTCATTCGGTGGAGGCGGCACTGATTCAATTTGCATTGCTTCTGCTTCAGTTTCTGCAGGCGTGCTAGTACTTTTCGATGCAGTATCTTCTTTTTGGCTATTCGAAGATGCGGAAGGGGTAGTTGGTTTAGCCACCTTTGAAGGTCCCACCTCTTCAGCTACTTCCTTTTGGTGTTGACTTGAAGATGTGCTAGATATTGGTGAAGGTGGTTCTTCAGCCACGGGCTCTGCTGCTTGTGCTTTACTAGATGATTGACGGCTTGGGACACCCGAGGGTTGGCGAGCCCTAGCACCTTGTGCTCGAGAATTCTAGGGTTACAGAGAAAAGAGAAATGAACTTCAAGATGATGTAATTGTGTATAGAAAAAGAAAAACCGAAATAAAAAATGGAAAGATTAATTACTTTTCAATTACTAGACATTCATTCAATTAGTATACAAATATTACAACTGTACACTGTACAGACTTTTTGATGCATTATATTGTGGTCATTTTCTAACTCCAGGGGAACCATTTTTACAAAACATCCAATTTCTGGTTTCATCAAACTAAGTTTGTAACATACTAATTACCTGAGGATGGTGAGGTCTTGGGGTTGACTGTGAAGCAACATATTGCAGGATCTCAAAAATTCTTGTCTGGCCATAGCTTGCAGCTCTTTTCCAGTAAAGAACTGCCATGTCTCCAGCTCTAGTCCTTAGTTCCGACAAGTTACGGTCAATTTCATTTTCGTGCTTTGCAACATACGGTCTAAAGAAGGAGTCATACACATAAGACGTTCCCTGAGAAAAGTGAAAAGATAAGGTCAATTAAAGCAAACATCAACATGTAGAGAGATGGACAAGTAAATTTTACTTGTTTCTTTAAAACTAACACTCCTACCCTTGTTTTAGGGTACCACAAGTATATAAAGAATGCCAACTTAGCCTCACTGTACATTGGAACCCTTCAAAAGAAGAGAAAAAGCGCAGTGAGAAACAGAAGAACATACATGAAATCATCCTTACTGTCTTAAGATTCCATACCACGAAACAAAAGCATCACCAATTCTCTCACTAACTGTCAAAACAGCCACCAATATCCTGAAACCAGAAAAGAGAAGGGTGGAAATAAAGGACAAGTTATAACATAAATAAAATTAGCACAATCTTATATGAAAAGAATACTAAATGAAGACCTACCAGTACTGGCACCAAAACCGCAGTTGCTCAATGTCAGGCTTATTCATTTCAACAGTTTTATAACATTCATACGCTGGATACACATAGCCAAAAACCATCCTGCCAAATTAAAACTAAAAGATTATGTTCAAGGGAATAAAATAATACTAAAATGAGAAAGAGAACCAGTTGTAAGGTAAAACATACACAAGTCCTCTGGTAAGAAAGGATCCAATCATTTTGTTAATTTCCTGGAAAACAGAATACTCACAGGAGTTAAAAGTCAGCATCAAAATCAACATTATAAATCCTAGAAAACAAGAACAGTCATACATATGATAATTGAAGCAAAATATCAGCCTCGGTGACAATCAATAAATATACATATATATGGGGTAGGATCCACTTACACATTGTAAAAACTAAAAAGTTTTACATCGATATTGGACCATTGGATGAATGCAAATTTATGGTTGAGATTATCCACTTCTCTTTTTCTTCCCTTAAAAATCTGCTCTTTTTCAACTTTTAATCTCAACCATCAATTTACACTCATCTAATGGTCCAAAATCAGTGTAAAACTAAAAGGTGATGATTTCTGATGGGGAATGTAACTTTCAAGTTCAAGAGAAAATAAAATTAGTAATAATTTGTAGCATCTCCAATTGTCTTCAAAAGGAAACCTAGAGTGATATTGTTACCTAGTTTCTTCTTTCAAAAGTAAAGAAATTAGTAATATAGTTTGTAGCATCTCCAAATCTCTTTCAAATGAAAACCTAGAGTGAAATTGTTACCTAGGTTTCTGCTACCCAAACAAGAGGAATTACTTCAGTTTCTGCTACCCAAACATGCTATGAATCCCAACCAAACAAGGCCTAATCAAGTTGAAACTTAAGAATTTCTTGGGCCCATAAATCTAAGCAGGTAAGAAATATACCAAGGGGTCTAAAAGTTGTCCTACTTTTCAGAGCTTGAGGAAAGACTCTTAAACTTGGTTGAGCAAGAATTTTCAGATACCAGAAATGAGAACAACATAAAACCTGCTTAGATGTCAATTTATCATCATCTTTTCTGAGCAACCAAACAGAGGAGTACGAGTAACGTAACACTACAAGTTCAAAAACCAGATGATTCAGCTAATCAAACCCTAGACTTACATTATAAACGAGTCGTAACAGGCAACACAGTAAGTATTAAACACTAATTAGATACCAAAATATAGGATACCGTTCGGAACTATTAATGTTCAAAATTTATGCAACATATCGCACCTAGAGGCTAGAGGCTAGAAGCAGTGAAAACGAAGAAATAACCGACTGAAACGCAAGCACCGTCGAGTTCAAAAAATAAATAATTTCGAAAAAAAATTGATGAAAATCATATACAGGCAATCAAGAAGAAAAAAGATCTTAAGAAAATACAGTTATCAACATTCGACAATGTAATGTAAGATGAAATTTCAATGGCGGTGCTCGGGGAGTCATCGCCAAAAAGGAGTTGGGAACGGCAGAGCGATTGGTACCTTTAAACAGTATTTTCAATAAGACGATGCAAACAAGAAGGCAACACGATTGGACTCGGAAATGATAGATAAACCAGAGCACATAAGCGATACACAAGAGGATTTTCCAAGGAAATAATATGAGAAACTTTGGAGAAGATCGCCGCCAACAGTAAAATCGGCGCCGCAAGAATACGACGGCTAACCGTTACAAAGTCGGTGGTAGTAGCGGTGAGAGATTGAAAAAGATTATTGAGGTGAAAATAAGAAAAGATAAAGAGAGGGTCAGAGAGATATGCAGGGATAGCATTATAGTCTTTTCCTGTCTGTTGTTTTTCAAATCCCCGTTACGTTCGGATTGGTTTAACGTTTTAAACTAAGTTACCTATTATACCCTTTGCAGAAAAGGAAGATGCTGCCGCGGAATTTAGATTATATGTGTAATCTTATACTTCTCTTGCTGTAAATTGGTTTAAATATAATGTAGGTATTTTGTTTTCAAGGAGCATGTTAATTCCACATTAATCTTGTTTATCGTGACCAAGTTATGATTTATGATCGAATTATTATTAAGTTCTATCGTCTTGAAGTGATTAATGCACAAAACAATAGCCATGGTTATGTTTATGCATTTAGTCCTTTGTTTAATAATTGTTTAAAGTTTTTTATATAAATTTTAATTTTAATTTTACCTAGAGGGAAGGAGAAGAGAAGATAAGGAGAGACTTTAGAGAAAAAAAGAATTTTTAATATGTTTAAAACTCATCACGGCCTCAATAAATACGAGGGAATAAATATGAGTAACTTGACCAGTAAACTAAATGTACTTGCTTAATAATTGTTTAAAGTTAAAATTAATGTTTCATGTGTTTTTCTAATGGACTTGTCATATAATTATTAGAACAATTTTTGAGTTAATTGAGACGATTTTCGTGTTTACGATATGATTTTTTTTTATTTATGCTCTTTATGTATCTTGTAAGCTATGATGGACAATCATCATAAATTTTATTATCATTATGCAATGAAATAGGATTGGATGTTTAGAGGAAAATTATCGGTTTGGGTGTTAACTCCTCCTCGTTTTGTTTGTTATTCTACGATACACTGATGACCAAAATTTTTAATTTCCACAAACGCCTTAGTTTAAGAGTTTAAGGATTAGCTTATGGTGTAGGGTTTATGAGTATAAAATTTAGGTGTAATGATTAGAATTTAGGGGTTAAGATTAGGATTAAAGGTTTAGGGATTAGGGTTTAGGTTGTAGGATGATATATTAAAGATTTTAGGTTTTAACCTATGAACCCTAAATTTTAACCCTAAACACTAAATCTATTCATAGTCCTTAAATTGTAAACTACTAATTCTAAACCATACACTTTAAAATGAATCCTTAAACTTAAAAATTAAGGCGCTTTTTTAGTTTTCACCGCGCGTATCAAATAATTATTCTTTATTTAATGATATTTTTATTACCCTAACAGGAAAAATGTTGTAAATATTTGTTACTTACGGATGTCCATTAAAATTTAATTTGGCTTTTGGGTATTAAGACTCGTGAGAAATATAATTTTACATAATTTTTTTAAGGAAAGCATTGTACATAAATTTTGTTTCAATTTGTAAATTTAACATATAATTCTTGTTTCTGAATGGATTTTAAAAGAGATTCAATGTAAATAAAATGCATCTATTAAACCTAATAATTGTAAGATTATTAGACGTAAATGAAGATCATTTTGTCTCCAAGAGAGGGGTAAATTTTTTTTTACTCTATTAACAAATGTTGGGTGCATTAGTAAGACACATTGTACTTTTAAGGAGAGGACGCGAATTTAAACTTTAGAGACGACATTGTTAAAAAGGTCAATCTCGCACCCCAAACATAGACCGTAGGACGAACGTGCATATTACTAATAAAATATATGCTCTGAAAGTACTACATCTTATTCGATACAAAAGTATCATTTTCAAAGGCTAAAAAGATCATTTACCTTTATATCATTATCAACAACAATGTATGAAGATATGTTGCATGTATAGATAAACTGAAAAGATAATATATTAGATGAGACTGAATAAATAATTTTTAAAAAAAAAGAATTTCTCCATAATATAATAAGAATCACAATATAAATATTCAGTGAATCTTTTCAAGTGATAATTGTCTACCTTAACAGTTAAAGATGTATTAAATATTGGATTGTGAAAATTCTCATATCATATGTAATATTATATTGTCATGAGGAAAACAAATGCAGATCATATTTCTTTCCCTTAACCGAATTTTGTCCTATTGAATTTTCCTAATAAAATTTGTAATGATATATATATCATGTGTATAAAAGATAGATTAATATTTTTCTACTAAAAACTGTTTAGGGAATGTGTTCTCTTATTTTTTTTCTTCCCTAGTAAATTTTATATATTTTTTATTTTTAATAAAATTTCATTTGTATAACAATTGGTATATGACTTATTAGTTGACTTATCTTAATAGAATTCCACTTCGATAAATAGTTTACATTTCTAACATTTACCACAAATAAAGAAGAAAAATAACATATTGGTAATTCTTGAAACAATAAAGGGAGAGAAAAAAGTAGAATGGGTTTTAGGCTTGAAAATAAGCAACGATACTGAAATAATAATGCACAATCTTTTGCCTTTATTAAAATTTAGGAACTAGGGTTGACTTGTATTAGTACACAGCCGAGTACCACTTAGGATGTAGCCGCCAGTTCCGCTCATCTGCATGCAGGGATGGGTTCTTGATGGAAGTACCTGCATAATAATAATCATGTCATTCCTACAAACAAATAATTATATAGTTTAAAATGTTTATGACGAGGAAGAAGAACAAGACCTGATATTCCCGTAACCAAGGTTCTGAAATTTGTAACCCGATCGCCATTTTCTCAAGTTGCAGATTGTGCATGCATGTTGCAAGAGGCTGTATTTAGACATAACAGTTTGATCAAGTTAATTTTCTAGGGAATGACTGGTTCCGCTGTCACTCTTTGCAACAGAAATATTGTAACTATCAGCTTTATAACACAAATAGAAGTCTAATCTTGGTTCCTTGCAATATTTAAATCACTAATGAGGGATAAAAGCAAAGCAAATGACCTGAAGATACTGGTGATAAATTGCAAAAGGAGCCGAGTATGTCAGAAGGGGCAGCAAATCCTTAACCAAGCTCCAAGCGTCCTGCTCCGGTGCAGCAATAATTAGGCTACACAAAGACATTGACGTTAAGAATTATGGCTATAAGATTCTAATGTTAAGGAAGCAAATGTTTACATCTGTAATTGTATATACCTAGAGAAACCATTATCTTTCCATGACTGAATGGCTTCTTTTGGTGCTTTTTCTCCAGCTTTGGGGGCTTTGCAAGTTTTGCTTGAGGTAGAGAGTTCATTCTCAGGAACAAGATCCGCGCCACCATTTTTGGATGAAAGGTGAACATCTTCCGTGCTAACTGATACGGATGCTTTTTCCTAAATAAAGTATCACAATACATTAAGGGGGATAAAGATAAAGAACAAACTTAATCACAAGGGAGCATGACTAACATTAGATTGGCTCTCCATTGTACAGACATCTTCATGTTGGTTGACTTGTTCACCCATTTCATTTTGGACTGAACAAAGGTCATTGAAGGAACACCGCAAAATCCTGAAAAAAATGGCAGAAAAATATATTTTGAATAACAAAAGTCTGCATTCATATCTGAATTCTGCACATGTGAATGTTAGAGGACAAAAAGAGTGGCTAGTCCAGAGCAAACTCAAAAGTTGGCAGCGTACCTCTTGCAAATTTCATTACTGAAGTTGAACATCCTTATTATCTCTATAGAATATGGTGTCCCTCCGAGATAAGTACTGCACACAGTACCAGTACCTGTGACCAACAACAGAACTTCTGGTAAGATAAGCGTTAATAATGCATTTCACATACCGTATCAATCATTGGTAATTGAAAACAAAAAGGTTTTAAAAAAAATTGAACTCAAAAAATAACACAAAAGGCACCTAAAATAACACTATATTTTATTACAATGTCACATCAGCCATATTCATTATAGGTCATGTTGTTTTACAAACAATATTGAATGCCTCTAGGAAGTAAAACTTGTTCCATACCTCCTAATCGCTCAGCCACTGCACCAGTAACAATTCCACCAACCATATCCACTACAAGGACATCTGAGTTTGCAGTAACATTAGCCACTGAAAGCAACAGAGATAAAGCATCCACTCGCAAAAATCTGAATCATAAGAAAGGAACAAATTAATTCTGATTGACATAACGTAAATTATCAAAAACATAGTTAACACAATATGATGATTACCCAATTCGAACTGGATACTTCTTGAAGTATGCCTCACATATACTGATACAATAGTAGCAAAATGCAAGTCAGCAAGGAGAGAGAGATAAACCATTTAGAAACCACAATCCACAAAACAGCTCGAGTAGAGAATCATATAAATACCTTCTAGAAAAGGGTCGTCTAAGAAGTACTCTGGGTGCATATTTCTTTTGCTTCTTAAGCCTATATTTTTCCTACAGATGAAACACAAAAACACTTATATGATCGTTTCATTCTTTTTCTCCTGCTATTTTAGTAGTCTACAAATCCACTTATATTCGAGATTGATAACCATTAATAAATGTCACTCTTCGAGTACAAAATAAACAAACCTGGGAGAACTGTGTTTTCTTTTCAAAAGTTGCACTGTTAGCAACAAGAGCCTCAACAATTTCATTCCCCGTTGCCCCTTGGCTGCATCATAAGAGAAAGAAGCAACTAGTGAAAATCCGTGTACACACAAAAAGCTTACAAATAAGGACAAAAACACAGTTTTTAACCTCCTCATTGCATCTATATCTTCACCAGTGAGGCTTTGGGCTTGATTATTATCAATTAGTGCTCGGTTGTCACGGGATTCTTCTTGTAATTGAAGACCTCCTTCATCTTGAACATTATTCTCTGCAAATAAAAGCGTCAGATGAGTATAATCCAGAATGACTTTGAAATCGATTAAGCCGCAAGATCAAATTTTTAGGAAAGGAAAAAAGAAAAATAAACCTTCAGTAGGCGGAACAAAGCGGGAAAGGTATGGCTTTTCCTTCCCGCTTTCAACTTGGAACAGAGACCCAAAGGGACATCCAATCAATGGTTGCAAAGAGCAAGTCTTATTCCCAATTTTCAAGGTCCTGAAACAGTGACATTAATCAATTAAACAACGCAAAATCTAAAATTTGATCATCAGTAAAACGAACTGTTTTGAGAAGAAAAAAAATATAGCTTACGAGCCGGCAGATAGACGAGCGAAAACAAGGCGATCGCCGTCGTTGATGTCGAGCAATACGCTGCAACCTTCCCATGTTACTCTAGGATTTGGAACAGGACCCGATTCAGGTTTACTTCCAGACATGTTGAATCCTTTATTAAACAAAGATTTGTTCTTATTCTGCCGAGTTTTTAAAAGAATCAAATTTACAAACAAGAATCTGAAGAAAAACTTCAGTTCACTAAAAAGATTTAGGTTTTGCAGAACAGAATCTAACTATCAAAATAATTGGCAGTCCAACATTCAACTTTCCCAAAAGGAATAAAACCTTAACGCCTAGGGTTTAAGTAGAAGTTTAAAAATAAAACCGCTTTTATTTTGGATCTGAATCCTTGGGCTAAGCCCAAACCATAACAAAAAGATGTCCTAAAAGGACAAGGAAACAGAGTCCATATTATGAGCCACGTTTTTTTTTTTTTTTGTGACATCGTTTTGGATTGGGTTAAATACTTAAATACCAGGCAAAATTTGCACTATACCAATTCCCTTAAGGCAGAATCATGTGACTTGTGAGATCAGCTGTTAGGTCAGCTTCTTCCAGTCCACTATGTGCATAAACAGTAGTGGGAGGATGTCTCCATAGAACATCGCGACAACCGCAAACCTTGTAAACTTAGTTTTTGTTTTTTCTATCTCCTAATGTGAGAGGTAAACAATGTCGGCCAACTCATATAGGCGAAGTAAACCCCACCCCCAAGTTGCACATGGGTTTTTGTGCTAGATTTACTCACCCTGGCTCTACCATTATTATAGCTTCTGCATCCCAGACATTAGAAAAGCCCTGTAGCTTGCACATGTAATTTCATATCGGAAGTTTCCTTCTCTAAAAAATTTGAGACTTGATTAGTTTAAAATGTAAGCTTCTCATTGCTACCCAATAAAATAATTAAGATTCCGTTATATTCTCATGTTTGGTAAGTAATTTATGGTCACAAAATAAAAGAATATTGAACCAGAACTTAAATGTCATATATGTACTTTATAGAGCATTTTCACTCAAAACTCATCAGTTCAACAATTACTAACATTCTTGGCGAGTCCATCAATTTGTGAGCCCTACAGACTACAGTCAGGTTGTAAACCATATGAGTTGACCCTTGAGGCTAGAGGGTCAAGGGATAGATAGAAATAGATTGAGCCTTATTGGGTGGACATTATACAGATTACAGAGCAGGTTATTGATTTGTTTTTGTGCACCGCAAACGGATAGTGGTTCAGACAGAGACATCGGGAAGATGCAAATTGCATTTGCCACAGTCAGTTTCCAATTCTTTGTGTGTGTCTTGTACCATGTTCTCCTTACTTCATGCACTTTTTCTTTTGTAATCTTTTAGAATATGTGAACCCCATTTCTACATTACCATCCCACACTAAATAATCTCATAATCAATCTTCATTTTCTCCATTTAAGTGTAAGGAATAACTATGAGTACAAATTCTTAATTTTAACGATAAAATTTCTAAAGTGGTCCTAGAGGTATGCACTTGTAGGAAAGTAGAAACGAGTTAAATCATAAAGTGGAGAAACATAAATGCAATAAATAAACAGCGACCCCACTCCCACCATCCACACTGTGCCTTCTCGGTCCTCAGTCCTCAGTCCTTATTACCCGTCTCGGATCCCTCTCCTTTTGCCCACAAAAAATATATATACAACTCTATTCTCCAAGTTCTTTTTCAAAAGCTCTTCTAGAGCTAATCTCTGCGACTACTTTTCCTTTTTATTATTACTGTCCCCTATTGCTTTCTTCTTATTTTTATGGCTCTCCTCACTTTCTTACCGGAGACGGCGGCGGAACCCATGGCAGTGAAGCCACCGTCCAAGCGTAGAAAAAACCGGGTGCAAAAGCAAAAGCAACCGTCTTCATGGGACCAAATCAAGAATTTGCTCAGTTGCAAACAGATCGAAGGGTCGAAAGTTCATGATCCTTCCAAGAATAATACTCATCATGGGTACTCCAAGCTGGGTTCTTCCTGCAAGTCCATCTGTAGCTTCACGGACGTTGTTCATGGCAACTCCAGGAGAGTTGTTCACAGAGCTGATAACTCGCCTGAGAACAGCACGGCGGGTCAAGAAACTGGGTTGCCGAGACGCAAAGCTGCAAATGGCTCGTCAACCCGGTCGTTGACAGGGTCAACAAGATCCAATAATAGCAGCACGACTTACACGTCATCTTCATCCAGAGCTATGCAATTCAGGAAGCTTTCTGGGTGTTATGAGTGTCATATGATCGTTGACCCCAGCAGGTATATATAGATATAGTATAACGTGATTTTTCTCCTCATTTTCCAAAATTAGAATTTGCTTCGTTTACTCGAAAGAAAAAACAGTTTTAAGAAAATATGAATTATCAGGTATCCGTCCTCAAGATCAACAATCAGTGCCTGCTCACAGTGCGGAGAGGTCTTCCCAAAGATTGAAAGCTTGGAGCTTCATCAAGCTGTTCGCCATGCAGGTACTGTAATTTCCTGAATTATTGTGCAACAAATTTACTACTCAAAAGTAAATTCCAATATTGTAAATTTGTTTTTGTTCTAAGAAAAGAGTGTCAATTTTTCACCTTTATCCGAACAAACAACAAAGTTCAAGCACTAGATGTCTATATCATTAACGACCACTTATAACAGTCAAAATTCTTTTACCACTTTTATTTTCACTATGCAAAAATTTGAAAAAATCACCCCATTTTGTGCTGCTTTAACACTTATTGATTTCACCAAAATCTCGCCCCACCCATTTACCGATTGACTTTAAATATCACAGCTGTCACTTTTGATAAATATTGTAAACGTGGTACCTTTTCATTGGTTCAATATTATCCCACCTGTAACGATAAATTTGCACGGTTTGTGAGGACATGACCCCACCGACAACGACAAGTCGAATTAATACTCCCATTAATGCAAAACGATTTTTTTTTAATTTGATTTGATTCTTTTGGTGTTATAGTTTCGGAGTTAGGTCCAGACGATTCGGGCCGGAACATCGTGGAAATTATCTTCAAATCGAGCTGGCTTAAGAAGGATAATCCGATCTGTAAGATCGAACGGATATTGAAAGTCCACAACACCCAACGCACTATCCAACGGTTCGAGGACTGCCGCGACGCAGTGAAAGCGCGTGCTCTTAACAGCACCAGAAAGAATCCCAGGTGTGCAGCCGACGGCAACGAACTCCTCCGGTTCCACTGCACCACATTGTCGTGCTCCCTCGGAGCGCGCGGCTCCTCCAGCTTGTGCGGTTCGATCCCGGGTTGCGGAGTCTGCACCGTTATCAAACAAGGGTTCCAAAACAAAGGTGGTGGTGCCGCGGCTGCTGCAGAAACCAAAGGAATCTGCACTATGGCTAGCAGCGGCAGGGCCCACGACTCACTTAAATGTACGGACGGGCGGAGGGCCATGCTTGTTTGCCGTGTGATCGCAGGAAGGGTGAGGCGAGTTGCGGATGATGCGCCGCCGTTGGAGGAGGATAATAGCAGCAGTTTTTTGGCTTCGACTGGCTCGTACGATTCCCTGGCAGCGTACGCCGGCGTCTACTCCAATCTGGAAGAGTTGGTTGTGTTCAATCCAAGGGCTATCCTTCCTTGCTTCGTAGTCATTTACAAAGCTCTAGAATCATCACTCAGTTGAAGTGATCAGTTATCAAGTACCAATATCGTTTTCTCATAATTATCAAAATCAACCGGTCAACTTTAACCGTGTACATATGTTTAGATCTTACGTCGTGGCACATAAGATCAAAGCTTCTGTTTCTCCTCTCTTGTTGAAAATAAATTGGATTTTAATGTTTGCTAGACTAGCTCGACTGCATGCATGGCTGATAAATCTAAAACTTAAATTTTGTTGGCTGAGTATTCAAATTAAAGAAGTTGAAATCATTGATTGCTCGTTGTATGATGAAGACAGAAATACCAGATATTACGTGTAACCAAAAATACATAGCAATAAGCATCGACAAATTTCTTCATTTACTTTTCTTTCGAAAGGGAGAGAAGTTCGAATTGTCATCTTCAATGCCACCTTTCATCAGTCACCTACACCTTGTGCTTTTATAGTGGGTAAGTGGTACGGATAAAAACTATCTACAGTTTTTCGGTGTTTTTATTTAGGCCTCAACACTAAAAAATATTACAAAATTAAACTTTAAACATAAATTCTAAATTCTAAATCCTACACCATATACCTTAAAAAATACATCATACCCTAAATTCTCTAAACCATAACCTTAAACCCAGGGACGGAGCCAGGATTTGAAGTTAGGGGGGCAAAACATAAATTTTAAAAGGTGAGGGGGCAAATTCACAATTATCCCAATTTTTTCAGAAAAAATATAAGTAATCAAAGGGTAAAAAAAAATTTTTTCCCCTACCGAGGGGGCCACAGCCCCTCCAATGGGAGCTGTGGCTCCGTCCCTGCTTAAACCTTAACCTAAAACCTTAAACCATAAATTTAATTTTAAGTGTGTGGCATAAGTAGAATTTAAATTAGCATACCATATTTTACCCAATAAAGCATCTACAACCACACGAGTGAAATTAAATTAGCATCGAAAAATATTAATGTTAGAATGATTAGATTCATATACCTACAATTAAAATTAATAATTGTAATACACAAATAAAACAACAAAATACCAT
This sequence comes from Hibiscus tridactylites, assembly GCA_958450335.1. Classification (NCBI taxonomy): domain Eukaryota; kingdom Viridiplantae; phylum Streptophyta; class Magnoliopsida; order Malvales; family Malvaceae; genus Hibiscus; species Hibiscus tridactylites. The sequence goes on from OY288282.1 coordinate 78,181,543, forward strand.
ATATTTAGATTTAGACTAAACCAATTATGAATAAAATTCACAAATATCTAGAATTTATAGATATTATACAACTAAATGTTGACAGCAAACCCAACCATAATGTTGGGACTCAAATGTAGGTGCTCAAGACTTTTCATCGGTTGTCATGTCGTTCTTTTTTGTGATAAAGATCAAAATTATATATGATTGGCAAATGTTTATAATTACTTGTTTTGTTTAATTAACAATTTACTTGATTGGTTCGATTATAAACTAAAGGTAATCCGACTGAACAAACCCACTAAATTAACTATCTAATCAATTACGACTTCCAACTAAACAAAGACAATGGACTGAATCGAATTCAATTGATTTGATAAATTGGTTGGTGTTCTAGACTTCTAAGTGTACTGATCCCAAATTCAATGAATTGGGAAAATGTTTTTTTGTACTTGAAAATAGGATGTTGAAAGGCAGATGAGATGGAAGGGGATTGTAGCAGAATCATTAAGACCAACCCACGTGGGATTATCTTGGAATAAATGCCAAAGGAAAGTGTGGGACGTTGACCATCCACCTACACAAGGATTTGGGAAATACGACCGATGGATCAAACTTGAAAGTTTTTATTTTTATTTTATATAAATAACAAAATGCAGTGGACATTTGATAATTGCACAAGACACATGGTTCAGCATCGCATATGCACATTCAATGCTTTCTTCTTGTTTTATGTGTTTGGATTTTATATTCTATTATTTTGGGTTTAAATTTCTAGAATTAATACGGCTTCCCAAAATCATAATTAATGTAATCTCTGTTGAGATTACTGAAAATTATATATTGCTGATATCGAAGGGTCCATTTGATTTTCAATAAAAAAGTATATTTGGTCACCCATAATATAAATTGATATATTTTTATGATTGGATCGTAAGCAAAATTATGGCTTGGGACAAATGGAAAAACCACCACGCTGGCTCTACCGAACGCTCCATATGACAGCTCTGGAATTGCTTCTGCAAATGATATAAAACTCAAACAGATAACCCACCCTATGGTTTGGGAGTATGTTCAACTAACTTTCCAATATAATATTAAGAACATATATGTATAAATAGCAATGTATATATTTAATTAATGATGGTTTCAGTATGATAGGTTGAACAAATATGCGAGGTGAGTTAACCTAATACCACACTTTTTTTATAAAAAAAACACGGACAATCTCATTTTAGAATATTGAATATTTCATCAGCTTGCATGCTCATAACCAGGTGACGTAATATTATTTATTATATATACAGTGATTGAGTTGAAATACTGATATGGAATAACTTATTGTCGTGACGACTCCGGTGATGATGAAACAGATCGGAGAAGGTAACGGGAAAGAAGAATGGTAGTTGCTGGTATAACGAAGAAGAAGAAGATGAAATCCCTAGGATTTTGGGGGAAAATAGAGTCTACTTATTTTATTAATCATAATGAAAAGAAAGTCTGATTACAACGGTAGTATTGACTCTCTTACTCTTTTGGGCTAGACCCAATACATACTTATACTAAAAAGCCTAACAGACTTAAACAAATATAACAACCTTCAACAAATATAACAAATTAGGCCAGCTGTGATAACTTCTAATATAAACCAGAAGGTTCTAGTGATAAATCGAGCATTCCTGAATTCCTTGGATAATTCTGGAGGCTATTTTGATGATGCTCTAACATTCACCCTGCTTTTTTTCTTCTTCTTGAAGAACAGGAAATGGCATCACATTAAGCTTGAGACGAAAAGAAATAAACTGTTGAGATGGTAAAGGCTTGGTAAATAGATCAGCAACTTGGCATTAAGCTGGGACATAACCAATCGTAAGTAGATTTCCCAAGACCCGTTCGCGGACAAAATGCAAGTCAAGATCGGCATGCTTCGTCTTGGCATGCATGACCGGATTAGCAGCCATGGCGATGGTGCTAGTGTTATCACACCACAGTTTGGGTTGATGAGGCAAGGGGACCTCCATATCCGTTAGCAAATTGCGAACCCACATAATTTTGGAAGTTGCATCAGCCAAACTCCTATATTCAGCTTCAGCCGTGGATCGTGAGACCGATCGCTGTTTCTTCGAGCTCCAAGACAAGAGATGGCTGCCGAGAAACACGCAATGCCCAGAGATAGACCGGCGATCATCAGCATCGCTGCCCCAATCAGCATCGGAAAAGGCAATAAGACTAGGAACAAGACGATGTGAAGAGGAGAACCACAGTCCAAAATCAAGAGTTCCTTTAAGATAGCGTAGGATACGCTTAACAACAGACCAGTGAGGAAGAGTAGGAGCTTGCATAAATTGCGCAACTTTATTAACCGCAAATGAGATGTCCGGTCTAGTATGGCAAACATAAAGTAATGCCCCAACAACACTTCGAAAAAGAGTAACATCGAAAAAGGACTCACCATCAAACTTGCTCAACTTTGGTGAAACTGACATTGGTGTATCAACAGCCTTCATATTTTCCATATGCAGGCGATGCAACAAATCAGAAATGTATTTGCGCTGAGAGAGAAAGATACCTGCCTCACTTCGAGAAGCCTGAATGCCCAAAAAATAATTCAAAGCACCAAGATCTTTGAGAGAAAATTGGGTATGAAGCTGATGCTTAACTTGCTGAATATGATCCTCCGAATTGCCTGATATCAAAATGTCGTCGACATACAAAATAACATAAGTAAGCACATTCGCAGACTTGTATTTGAACAAAGAAACATCAGCAACCGAGCATTGAAAATGAAGAGAAACAAGAAATGTTTTAAGCTTAAGGAACCAGCTCCTCGGAGCTTGTCGCAGCCCATACAACGCCTTAAGCAATTTACAAACAAGCAAGGAACCAGTGGAGCTGTGCTGCTCAAAACCGGGAGGCTGAACCATAAAAACCTCCTCACTAAGATCGCCTTTCAAGAAGGCATTGTTTACATCAACCTGATGAATGACCCAGTTATGCTGTACTGCTAAGGAATTAAGAACATTAATGGTGAGAGACTTGACAACGGGACTGAAGGTGTCTGTAAAATCATGACCAGCAACCTGCGAATACCCTTTCGCAACCAACCGCGCCTTATATCGACTGATAGAGCCATCAACATTGTGCTTTATTTTGAATAACCACTTGCAACCGATGGGTTTACGATCGAGAGGAGCATCAACTAAGGTCCAAGTCCCATTAGCAATCAAGGCAGAATATTCTTCTAAAACAGCAGTACGCTAGTGTTCATGTTGCATTGCTTCAGTAATTGTGGTGGGAACCTCATCACAACCCAAAGAATAGAGTTTCGGTTTAAAAACACCACACTTACTTCGAGTTAACATTGTGTGAGTGTTGCTAGGTGCAGCCGAAACAGAAGAAGAAGAGACTGTATCAGAGGGACCAGCAAAATTACCAGGAGGAACTGAAAAATCAGCAGGAGGTTTAGATGAATGTTCAGCATGAGACTCAAACGAAGAAGCTGCAGGAGATTGATCATCTTGAATGAAAAGACTAGCACTGTCTTGAGCAGGGGATAAGGGATGATCATGAGAACCAGAAGATGAAGGAGAGGATGAAGAAGCTGCTGGAGAAGAAGGACCAGCGGGCGAGTGTACAGGAATCGCTGAAGCAGGGGCAGATTCAACCTCTGATGAAACAGCTGGTATGACAGGAACAGGGGCTGATTCAAACTGATCCAAAGTAGCGGACGGATCAGACGTAATCTTGGAAGGTGCTGATGGTAATGAAGATGAAGAATCTGCCGAAAAGGGAAACACCCCTTCATCAAATTTCACATGACGACTGATGAAAATCCGACCCCGAGAATCAAGGCATTGATATCCTAAATGCTTCGGTGAATATCCCAAAAAAGTGCACCTCCGAGAGCGAAAATCCAGTTTGTGTTGATTGTAAGGACGTAAATAAGGGTAACACGCACATCCGAAAACTTTAAGGAAACCATAATCAGGCTTACGTCCCGTGAGCTTCTCATAAGGTGATATGTTCCCAAGTACTGGAGTAGGCAAACGGTTGATGAGAAATGTGGCACTAAGGACAGCATAAGACCAAAATCGAAGAGGAAGTGATGCTTGTGCAAGAAGACAAAGAGCAGTTTCGACAATTTGGCGATGCTTCCGCTCGACCACGCCATTTTGTTGCGACGTGTGAGGGCACGTGACACGGTGCTGAATGCCCAATGTGCTTAACTTAGAAGCAAGAGGTCGAAATTCACCGCCTCCATCCGTTTGAACAGCTTTAATTACCATGGAAAATTGAGTCTTAACAAGTGCAAGAAACGAATCAAAAATAGCAGTCACTTCACTTTTATTTCGAAGAAGGTAGGTCCAACAACTCCTAGTACACATGTCTACAAATGAAAGATAGTAAAAGAACCCAGCAGAGGAAATTGATGCAGGACCCCAAACATCCAATTCAACAAGCTCAAATGGAACATTGTAAACAGTAGAGGAAGACTTAAAAGGTAAGGCATGAGCCTTCCCCATCTGACATGCTTGACAAACTAGTTGTGGATCGGTCAACAACCTTCTGTTAAGTACAGAAGAAAGAACAGCAGGTGACGGATGGCCAAGCCGTTGATGCCACAGCTGATAGACCATACTGTCCTTATTTGCAGTGAGACTATGAACGGAAGCTAATGAAGACTGAAACGGAATGGAAAAGGAGTATAGACCACCTTCTTGTTTCCCACGTATCAGAACTTCTCCTGTCTTTTCATCCTTCACGCAACAATCATAGGGATGAAACTCAAAATAAACATGGTTGTCCGCAGCAAATTTAGATACAGAAAGCAAACTTCGAGTAATTTGAGGAACATGTAATAGCTTATCAATGACCAAAGTACGATTGGATGCAGAAATGCAAGCATGACCAATATGTGCTATATCAAGTGTTGTATTATCACCCAGATGAACTTTACCAAAGCCATTATAAGTCATGCTGGAGGTCATAGACAACTTACTGTGAGTCACGTGGTGTGTGGCTCCCGAATCCGGATACCACGAGACAGAGGCAGCACCAAGATCATTTGCAACCAGTGAATTTACTTGCACAGATTCAACAACTTTTGGACCTTCAGGAGCATCTGATTTTCCTGCAGCAGCATCTACAAAGGGCTCATACAGCTGATCAAATGAGTCTCCTTGGCAGTGACAAGCATTAGCGTGAGGCACACCATTGGATCTGGACTCACGAGTCTGTTGGCTGGACTTATATTCCTCATCGAAGCGATGCCAACACGCATCTGCCAAGGACCAAACTTGCCGCAGATCTGGCATTGGGGACGACCAGATGATCGACCAGTGAATCTTCCTCGAAAACGTCCTCCGCGATACGAACCAGAGCGAGAGCCTCTACCACGATCATGAGACCCAATGGACTGTGTGTACTGATTATGTGAATCACCAGTATGAGCTTGAGTGAGATTAATCCCTACAGGTGCATCAGTAGAATCTAGGAGTCGAGACTCTGCATCAACAAGGACAGAAATCACACCATCAAGTGTATAGGGAACTTGACTTGCTGTGATGACTGCAACAAATGGGGCAAATTCTGAAGGAAGACCATTCAATATTGTAGCAATATGTTCAACGTCAGATACCTTATTTCCAGATAAAGCAAGTAAGTCACATATTTCTTTTATTTTCACTGTATATTCTCTCATTCGAAGCATGCCCTTCTTCATGGATCGTAACTGACAGTGTAAGTGCATTACCTTTGTTGTTGACATTGTGGAATAGAGCCCAGTAATGACTGTCCATACCTTAGCTGATGTCTCTGCACCAACAAGCTGCGGCAACACGGTGGAGCTTACGGTGGACAGCAACCAAGATGCCAGAGAGGAGTCTTGTTTCCGGAATCGAGTGTAGGCTGGATTTACGACCTTCTCACCATTAGCACGCTCAATAATCTTCGACGGTTTAGGAGTGTCTGGATCGATGAATTCCTCTAATCCAAGACCTCGAATGGTCAAAATTACTTGCTGCTTCCAAAGGAGATAATTCGTATCATCCAAACAAACCTTGACCCGTTTGTTTGAAAACATTTGAGAGACAGCGTCATCATCGCCGTAGGTAACACCATCTCTGTCACCAGTGACCTCATCGACATTCACCATTTCCTCAGAAAAGAGAATTCAGAACGGGAGGAACAAAAAATCAGAAGAATGGTAACCGTCTGTTACGCGCAGATTACCTCGTGAGCCCACCGTCTATAGCTTGCCGTCGATCAAGAGAGCAACCGTAGCTCTGATACCATGTCGTGACGACTCCGGTGATGATGAAACAGATCGGAGAAGGTAACGGGAAAGAAGAATGGTAGTTGCTGGTATAACGAAGAAGAATAAGATGAAATCCCTAGGATTTTTGGGGAAAATAGAGTCTACTTATTTTATTAATCATAATGAAAAGAAAGTCTGATTACAACGGTAGTATTGACTCTCTTACTCTCTTGGGCTAGACCCAATACATACTTATACTAAAAAGCCTAACAGACTTAAACAAATATAACAACCTTCAACAAATATAACAAATTAGGCCAGCTGTGATAACTTCTAATATAAACCAGAAGGTTCCAGTGATAAATCGAGCATTCCTGAATTCCTTGGATAATTCTGGAGGCTATTTTGATGATGCTCTAACACTTATCTGATACACAAAGGACTAAAGGCTAGGGCTACATGAGTCATGATTGATGGAATAGTCTTAAGTTTCACTTGTAGAATTTTGGAACAATGTTATTTATGTAAAGTTGTTCCATTCCATAGGGAAAAAGGTATTGCCTTTTACCGAACGTCCTAATTAGGATGGACGAAACTCGAATCTGACTGGAAAAAATTAAATTATTTGTGTTAACTCAAATTTTTAAATAAAATTAAAGTTATAATATAAAAATTCGAACAATTCAAAAACAAAATTTAATAGATTAATTTTTAAGTTTAAATCGAGTTTCTCAATTCTGACTGGTTTATATATATATATATATCACATATGAAAAAATATTAAGAAATATACGTGTCTTGTATATGGTTATAGAACCATTTAAATTATAACTAATTAGTATCATACCATTATAAATGTTTTCAACTAAATTTAAAAAGAAACTCAAACTCGACTAAAAAAATTCAAATAAAATTTAAGTTATAAAACATGATTATTCAACTCGATTATCTCGAAACTTTTTAACTTGACTTAATCAAATATCTACTCCTAATCCTGATGTTTGAGGAGGGCATCCAAATACCGTAGGGACCGAAGAAAACAAACATGTTAACTTGAAAGGTTCGGGCGTTCGGGAAGCCATAACAACAAATACTGCAGTAGCTCACCCATTCTATCAACCTGGGCCGACCAGTCTCTAGTCTCTACCATCCTATTTTTGTTATTATTGCTCAAAGCTCAACCCACGTACCCTGAGTTCAGATCCTTCAAAGGAACCGACCCAAATATACTCGGCAGTCGGCTCATTAGATGTCCAATTAGCTTGCAATTAAATTAGTTTCTTTAACGGATAAATATCAAAAAGTCAAAAAATTACATACGAACTTTTATCAAATGTACAATATAATATATGAGCTTTGTTTTTGTGTAATTAAACATCTGAAATTTTGTTTTTAGTTTAATTGTAAAAAAATGGTTTTGATTTAATCATACGTATTTTAAAAAATAAATTCATCAATTTATTTTCATTATGAATAAACATAATTATTTATATATATACAATTGAAATTCAAAGATTCAATGGCTCTATGCCTCTATTCAATTTATTAAAATAAGACCCTTAATTTATAATATAAAATAAATATAATGTTTATTTCAAATAAAGTTTCCTTAATAATAAAAATGTTAGATTATTCTATTGATCAACATAAAAATACTTATAAACAACTAAAAGTTTAACAATTTCACTTAAAAACGTTCTTCTTCTTGCATGTTTTGAAGCAAAATTATCTACAGCGTTTTTAATATCAACTTCTTTCAAATAATTACCATCAAAACAAATCCATTTAGCCGTTCTTACGACATAGTTGTCCGTAAATATAACTAAAAAATTTCAGTTAAAAAAAATTGTTATGCAAAAGCAACATAATAAAAATAATTAATAAGACTCTATATGCAACTGTCGCATTTAGAAAGTTAATGAAATTGATCAGCCCTAATCACAATTAATGTTTGGATTAATATTTTAAAAAAAATGTTACATATATTTTACAATTTTTGTTGAATATGTATATTAGACAACTGATTTGGGGCCCTATTTTTGGAGGCTTTGTTCAGTTAAACATATTGAACATGCCTAAAACCTCCCCTATATATACAATGTAAAATTGCAGTGACAATTTCAAAATTTTATGTTACTGAATATGAATTTTTATATTTAACAAAAATATATAAAAATTAAAAATAAAGATACAAAATTAAATCATTAATATAAAATATACAATTTTTAAAACATACTAACTTTGAAAATATTTCATAAGAAAATAGATAAAAGGAGAATCTCTCGATGAATTGAAAGTTACTTCAGATCCAACACATACAGGCTTAAAGACTAGGTAGCACCCCTACATCATAATATTGCTAAATTAGTACACAAAAATTCATATTTTCCGGATTAGCACCATTACAGTAAACTCATAAAAAATTAAAAATTTAAATTTTATTCAAACTCATAGTATTTTTACGGTGAATTTGATGTAATGGTATTAGTATGAGAAATATAGAAAATTAGGTGCTATTTTGGGGAATTTAAGATGTAGAGGGCTGTTTTGGTCTTTAAGCCGCACATACATGATAAAATGTTAGTCAAGCTTAAGAGGAAAGTGGTAAACCTCATGATTGTTTCACTTCTTAGTTCAAGAATTAAATGCGAGGCACAATCATGATCGTCTTCAACAAATCATACCCAAAGATTCCACTCCTAATGATGTCGTTTCAACTCATCCCAATCGCCTCATGTCTCGCTCTTTCGTGGTTTTTTGTGCCCGATTCATGTATTGTATAGAGTACCTAAACTACGAGTTTAACTTTGTTAAGACCACAATCATTCACTTGGATTTGGATTACAGATCTCATGAATAGATATAGTTTGTTCAGCTTAACGGACATTTTAATAATCAATTAATATAGAGGCGGAACTAATTTCAAATATTAAGAGAAATTAAATTATTTGATGTTAAGAGAATAAGTATCTATTAAATATATATCCCTCAGTTCCACTATTTGTGTCACATGTTAACTTTTCACGGAGTTTTAGAAAGAAAAAATTTATATGAGATGTGTAGTGTAAAATAATTTGAATGATAAGTTTATCCTTAAAAAGTTAACTTTTATTTTTGTTGAGAAATTAAAAAAGACAAAAAAGTAAATGTATTTTATAAAAATAATTGAATTTTTAAAGTGATACTTTGACTGGGACAATTTTAAAACACAAATGTGACACAAATAATGGGACGGAAGTAGTATTATAAATTATTATTATTATTATCTACTTCGATAAATCATGATTATTGTCTTCTAAACATGACAGCTACAACTGCAAAACCTACACATGTGGTAGTCTATAATTGAACGATTCTAGTGTCTATCCACCGATTAACAATTTACATGAGCCTCTTGCCTACAAGTTCGATAAGTTTTCATACTACAATTTATTTTAAACTATATATATTTATTAAGTTGTTGTTTTTTTGAACAAATTAAGTTGTACTTTAAAATTCTTGGAACATAGTATTCTTTTTTTTAATAGAGTATTCATTTAAGGTCATTAGAAAAATATTTTGGTTAATTGCAATAGACACATGTGATGATGTGACAATTTCTTTCAAAAAAAATTAAATAATTTTAATAAAAGAAGTAAATATCATGTTAAATCTTTCAAGTTTTATTTGTATGTAATTTGATTTTTAATTTTTTTTATTTAATCTTTGTTTACCTATAGTTTTTATAAGTTAATTCAATATTACAGTATTTTTATTTATTTTCATTTAATATATTAATAATATCCGGTTGTTTTTCAATCTCAGGTCACTCGTTTTATGCTAATTTGGCATCATCAATGGTTGTGCTTTGTTTCTTTTGTTGACTTTTACTTTTTTTGTAATCCAATGGCTGAGAATGTGCTTGTTCCCATCTCAAAAATTTTCCCACTGTACAAGGCTAGCCACCAATTTTGTTGTCAAACTTGAGCTTTAAGCTAGTAGCTGGAAACTAAAACATATCAACGGCTAAGAACGCCCTAATCAAAAGGCAACATACTAATCTACGTCTGCGTGACCACAACATAGGTTTTCTCGGCAACTTGTAAAAACTTTCGAACCTTTTGCGATCGACCAACCGAGACACGAGAAAAAACTTGACAATAGAACATTTTTTGGTACCATTTTGGAGCTCTAGATTTTCGATCTCTGCCTATCGACTCCTCAGAATTTCTTGGCTACGACAATGGTATGGACTTTATATGTTTAGTTTCCCCCTTTCCCAATTTGATCTTTGGTTACCTGATGCAACAATCTGGAAACTCTTTGATCTAAGCTTCATAGTGTTTCTGCCATGACCATGGCAGATCCGATTTATTTTGTTGCAAAACAGGCAAGGCAAGACTCGTCTGGCCAAATACTATGTTCCTCTCGAGGATTCCGAGAAGCACAAAGTCGAATACGAGGTATTGCAATTTTCATTTGATTGATTATTTGGAAATCCCTTATTTTTCACCACCTACGGTTTTGGAATTCGGGCGAATTTCTTAGCTAGAGTTGTTGTATATTTTGATTCTGTGTTTACAGGTTCATCGATTGGTGGTTAACAGGGACCCTAAATTTACTAATTTCGTGGAGGTTGGTAAAATCTCTTATTCTTAGTTTTAAATCTGTTTATTACTATTTTTTTGGTGAATTCCTAATACTTCATTTTTTACTGTTGGTTTTAGAGAAGAGGCCCTAGAAGAAATTAACTAGAAAATTGAAGAAATATGGCTTAGACTTTAGGCAAGCAATTGCTGTATGTTTAATTGATTGTTTGCATTCTTTTTGCAGTTCCGTACGCACAAGGTAATCTACAGGCGGTATGCTGGATTGTTTTTCTCATTGTGTGTTGACATAACAGATAATGAGTTGGCATATTTGGAGTCTATCCATTTATTTGTGGAGATATTGGACCATTTTTTCAGCAATGTTTGTGAGCTCGACTTAGTTTTTAATTTCCACAAGGTATGTTATCCTCAACTTTTGCATGAACATCACTTGCTGGATTCAAGTTTTCTATCTTATTCACATGAAACTGCGAGTTCCAATAACTAAAAAGTCCCCCTCCCCCTATTTTGCTTTATTTCCAATTGAATTAGTAAGTTTTTGATCTCAACTCTCGACTCTTTGCTTATCTGCCTTTTCATATTACTTTCTTAATCTTTATCTAACTTGTGAAAGCTAGTTCTACTGTCTTTTCTGGCAATGATTATTTCATTTTTTGGATAATCCATGTGCTAACTTGATATGATTTTGATTATATGTTCCACTCATTGGTTTAAATGCGTGTATTGCGGATGATTGTCATATTCCTCTGAATTCACTTTACCGTTTTCCTTTGAAATTCATGAAGGTCTATCTGATACTCGATGAATTCATTCTTGCTGGAGAGCTTCAAGAAACAAGCAAAAAGGTTTGCTCCCCCCTTCTTTTTCTAGAGACTTTTTAATTATTATTTCACGGTGATGTTTTTTTATCAACATTGCAACTTCTCTCATCTTTCCATTTATCTTTTTTAACCTTAGTAATTGTTAGTTTTGGCAATGGCACTGTTGTTATGTTCCTTCTTTTGGTGTAAAATATTATCTCATATTATTGGTGGTTTTTGCATGACATTACCAAATTGGTCTTTACCATTTCACCTTTCGAACATATTATCATTTCTTGTTATAAAGAGGCAATGCAAATATTTGATGACATAGAAACCAGCACTGAGGTCCGTCTTGTTGCATATTGCAGGCAATAATAGAGAGAATGGGGGAACTGGAGAAACTAGATTAAAGATGATTCTGCATTAAAAAAAAAACAGATGGGGCAATTTGTGTTAAATGTTTCTCTATTTTTTTTTACCTGTTTTGCACAGCTAAATCTTTATTGTATTATTGGAAAATTGAAATACTGAGCTTCCCTTTAATCCTTTCCCCTTTTTCCCAATGTAGTCCTTGTAATGATACTTTGTTTAAATTTGAGAAGTTTTATTGGTTATTTTCGTGCAACTTTTTATTCTTTTCCCCTCCCCCCCAACCAGTCCTTGCGTTAGTAAATTAAGATAATACTTCAATAATACTTTACTGCCAATGGGCAATGGCAGATTATATATACATCTTGTAATACCAGCCCACAAGGTACTTTGAGGGACTTATTTCCTTTCAAAACTAACTCAAAAAACTAATGATTCCAATAAACAACATAAATTAAAAATAATAACTGATGGTAACTACTAAAAACCATCAATGCATAATAAACAAACATTATTTACTAGATTTTGCAGTTGTATGTCTAACAATACCCGTCCCATCGAGTTTCACCTTGTTCTCAAGATAAAAATAGAGAAGCTGAGCAGAAATGACTTCTTCCATAGAAAAAAATTCATCAAAAAACTGCAACGAAGATGAGTGATCTCGTCAATATAAAGTTATTGATGTGGACAACGAAGGATCGCCTTTGATAATCTGTCTGCCCGTGTACTTTGAACTGTAGTGTCAATATTTTGAAGTTAGCGTGAATATCTCTTAAAATTTTCAGCCACTCTAATCCTAGTACAACATTAAAATATAATTTTGTATGATTCGCAAGCCATCGATCCACTCCCTTACAACTGCCCATACTTTTTATCCTTTGATCAGTTCTTATTTTCACCACAAAGGGCATAGTTGTTGTTTGTGTTAGTCCAATACTTCAACCGTGGTTTGAGAAATGAAATTGGTTGAAGCTCCACTATCAATCAACACAATGACTTTTTTCTTCTAAAATTGTACCCCATACCTTCAAAGACTTCTTAGAGGTGAACTCAAAAATAAATTACAAGGATAAATATAATAATTTTTTCGTCTCTAGTTTCTCCCGACCATTTAAATGGTCGGTGCCATTTCTTGGAATATCCCTTGGGTATTCATCAATGTTGTCTTCTGCCTTATTCTTGACTGTCACAATTAGTAAATTTTATTGTTTTGAGATGCACTGGTGATTGGGATCGTATTTCTCATCACAACGAAATTTTTTCAGCTTATCATGATATTATGCATCATGTAGTCTTTTGTAATGTCCTCCTTATCTTGTAGAAGATTTAACACCAATTGTAAAAAAAATTCACTGTTTATGCTCTTGGAATTGTCGCCACATTGTCGTAGGGATAGACCTTAAAGAAACGAAAGGTGCAGGGGTTGGATGTGTAGTATAACTTGTGGAGGCCGCAGAAGTGCTACATGCTGATTTCTGAGCAACTGAGTGCCCAATTCTTTTCTTCGATGTGCTGATTTAGGTCTATAATCTAGGTGAAAAAGTTCAATTTACTAAGACTCGGTTCTACCTTAATTTTCTCTTGCAAACCATGGATAGAATTTCATATTAAAACCGCTTCATCTGCGTCTTCAAGGGTGCATAGAATAATTCAAATTCTTCTCTATACTGTGCAACGCTTCCAATTTACTTCAACCCTAACAAAATTTCATACACATTCCTTTGTTGCGATGGATTAAAATGTTGAAGGATAGCCACCCGAAATACATCCCATGAGACAACTGATGTTCTGACTTCCCACCATTGAAATCAATTCAAGACTTTATCGTCAAGACACACAACAACAACAACCTCTAATTTATCTTCATTCTCAATTTCATTGTAATGAAAATATTGTTATGCTCAATTAAGTCGCTCCTACGGATTGTCACCAGAAAAGACAAGCAGTTCCAATCTTGTAGGGCGAATCTTATCTTGACGTTGAACAACCTCTAAACGACCCGCAAAGCTTTGACTATCACTGTTTCCAACCATCGCTTCAGACACTATAGGAGGATCTGAGAGAACTGTCAATTTTCCCTTCAATTGTCAAAGAATTTTAGAGTATTTATTTTTTTTGCATCCTGAAATATAATTGACCCAGGAAATCCTTCACTTGGACGAAGTTCTCTTGCATGTCTTCCATTATCTTCTCAAAACCAATTCAGAAAGCTAACCACTTAATTCTCACATATTTCCCCTTCTTTATAGTATAAATAACTTACTAAAGTAACCATTATTAACTGCTAAAGATCCCAATAAACAATATAAATTAAAAAATAATAATTGATAGTAAGTGGTAACTACTAAAGACCGCCAATGCATGATAAAGAATAAACAAACATAATTTACTAAATCTTGTAGCTTGCAATGATACTTTGTTTAAATTAGATTAAGTTTTTCTTTGTTTTTCTATTGGGTGAATTTTGATTGGACTTGATAGGAACTGATTTGCATGTTAAACTGAAAACATCAGAGCAGAGTGGGGATGCATAGATTTGAGAAGCCATACAAATTTGAAAAAGTAAGCAAACAACTCAATTTGAGATGGAACAGGAAAAGAGAAAACAGGGTTCAGCCTAAAAACATACACAATTAGACATTTTCATTTCTTTCACTGTAAGCGGGTGATCATGAAGCAATTGACATTAAAACAACTTCTTGCTAAATATTACAGTGTCTCATTATATTTCATGCCCCGAAACTGTTGGTCAATTAGATAAACCTCACTGTTGATTGTGCCAACGATGAGCACTGGCTATGATGTGCAGTTGAAAGAATAAAATAATGTTTACGGTGCATCGTAAGTGGAAGGGACCTAATTCAAACTTTAGAGGCGTTCATCACAGAGTAACTGCAAAGGCATTCCACCGGCACGTAATCTACCGTTGCTTTCTTCGTATATGGACGGAAGATGGATGTCTGGCCTTTTTGCTTTGGTTGGTGGCAAAGATGAAGAAATGGCAATTCTCGGCAGCTGATGTCGTGGGATTGTATTATACTTTGGACCAACAGCATCTAGACTGGAAAAGGGAGGAATGGCATTTTGAGTACGAGGCATCGATGTAGACAAGTCGGGCTTTCCATTTTGCCAACTTGGAAATTGGGTCAATACCGTGGAGGTTCCACCGTGCTTATACGGAATTGCTAGGTGAGCTGCCAAAAGTCGCTGCTGTTGTTGCTGTTTTGTAACACCCGCATATGGAGGGACACAAAAAGGGTTACTGGTATATTGAGGTAGCTGCAGTTGGACCTGCAGTAAAGTACCAGAAAATAAACATTACTTTCATGACAAGAAATAACCAGACTAACACAGAATACAACCATAGTAACCCTGAACAACCACAAGAAGATTCAACTGGATGCATGTTAATTGTTAAGAGATCATATTGATGGCTCCCATACTGGAACCTAAAAATGTAGCAATTTTATGGATGACCTCACTTATTGGATGCAACTATTGGTAATAACGATCGCACAAACGATTTCATTCATTACATGCTATTGAATGCTAAAGGTTTTCAAATAGGCCTCCCAACATTAACCTAATTTTGCAATATAGGAAGGAAAGGAGGGGGAGGAGAAAATAAAGAATTAAACCTGCTGTGTTGCTGTTGCCATTGAAATGTGGTCCATGTAACGAGTTGCGGGTATTGAGAAAGGCACAAGTGAGTGGTGTTGTTGAAATGAATGAAGGTAAGGACCATTTCCTTGGAGTTGTGACAATGATTCAATTGCATTTCCAACTTTATTAGAGCTATTATTAACTTCCATACTAATGCCCCCAGCTGACAATGACAAGAAATCAAAAGTCTGCGCAGCAAACAGTAAGTGATCAGGGTAGTGAGGAAGAAATAACCACAAGCAATCCCAGTAGGTGACCTTACCTGCTTATTTGAAGTGTTCCTCCCAGATGCTGAAGCAACCCGTAGCTGCTCCTGATAGACCATCTTCGGCTGAAGATTATCATTTCCTGCTTCATAATCATTTCTATTGGTGGCAGAATGGCAAGAACTGCTACTAGGTATATTACCGCTATCTTTAGGATACAAGACAGCTGTTTGCTTTAGTCCTGAAAGGGGTTTCAACTGAAGAGGCTGTTGAAGAATGCTGTCTTTGTTGTGCATCTGTAAATTGCGAATGAGACTACTGATGTAGACATGAGTGACACACTTCTTCGTCGACTTCCTATCCATGGTGACTTTCGAAACCTGTAAATCTCACCATTCACCATACACTTTGATTTAGATGCTTGAATGGCAGAGAGACATTCATGAACGCAGAGGTATCGGGCATTTGAACAAGTATACCTTTTCAGTCGAAGAACCACTTTCTAACGAAAATATTCTGCGGCCATAGATTGCAGCATCCAACCAAGCATGACATTTATTAGCAGATGATCTGATATATAGTAAAAAGAATAAAGGGCGCCATAAAGTTGGTAATAAAAACAGATATTTATGATGATAAAAGAGAATTACTTTGAAGAACCAGGGGGCAAGCTTTGCAACAATGCAAGACCTATAGGACCAACATTATGTCAGAGTAAGGATATTAGTATAAAAAAAACAAGCTAAATACAGTAATGGAAGCTCCTAAGTTGGTATTTACCATTTTCTCCAGGCTCCTTGATAATATGTTGCTGTGCCATTTGGCTTTCTGCAGCAGTAACCTACAAATAATAATCCAAAGCAACCATATGAGTTCAAGATTGACCAATGAAAGCAGTATTTGATTTTGACCTTGGTGTCAAGCTTATACCCCAAATGCCATTTCTGCTTTTCTCTCAAAAAGATTGGTCACCAGTTGCTGCTTCAACCTGTGCATATGTATGATCAATTAAAAGTGAACAAAAAAGAGCACACTAGAAAAGAAAGAGGATGCAAGTAAAACAAAACAACTCGGCACCAACCCAGTTTTTAAGGTTAGTTCAGAGAGAACTTGAGAGTCGCCAGGAATGCAAAATGACTTATCCGCTTCAGGTTCACTCCTAGCCAAGAAAGAGATGGAACCACTCGGCCTCATTTGAGAACCAGTACTATCTGGTTCAAAACGAGGGTTTCTGCTGCCCGGCAAGTCAGGTTGATCTTGAGATATAGTTTCATTCAAAGAATTGAATTTAGCAGCATCGTTGGATGAATCCTCTAAAGATGGAGGAACAGTCTCGGTCGCTTGTGGATGGCAAACCGTGTTTGTATCTTCTTTTTTAACTGCAAAATCATATAACTTACACAACAAAAGACGACAAACAAAAAGTCCTCCAAGTACTTAGTAAGTTGATGAAAACCTTCAATTGCAGTGACGGTCTCCGGAGGAGCTGAAGGTTTTACTTCTACTGGTTCACCATTCATTTTATTCTTATCCATTGAGTTACCGTCAGGGAACATTCCCGCCAAAGCATACAGGGTCTCCACAACCTCTTCCTCATCTTTTGTGATTGGTCTAGAAACGGTCAACTTACCGGACCCGTCGGACTCTCCTTGTTTCTACAAAGAGCAAATTCAACAGCATAAGCTACAAATGCTTAACACAAAAAGAACCATAACCTGACTTGACAACTGGAGAATTAATCACAATGAACCAACCAAATTCAATTTTGGTTTCTTTAGATCATCCTTTCTATGCACTTCAACTCCACCACGGGTATGGTTTGTTTTCTTAGGATCTGGTAAATGAGGGGAGATTGATTCCTGACTGCGTTTCTTCATGGCTGTGAATGAAATTCCAAATATCCGAAAACATTAATCCCATCAAACGTCTTTTTTTATTCCTCTACAAGGATTCAAGTTTCGAATTCATTAAAAGCTGACAAGTACCACCTTTGGAAAAGTAAATTTCAGTTTGCAGAAAGACGCAAAAACTCAACATAGTATAATTACTTGAAAAGAATCAATACACACCATAAAAGTGACAGCACCAATAATATTAAAGAAATAAGAAACAAGACAGCCAAAAAGAATCTTGCGTCCGTAGAAAGAAAAGAAAAGGCAAAAGGCCTTGCTTTCGCTTCAGTTCCAAACTTCTAATCCAAAAGCAAAAACAAAATTTGAGAAACTTCCCAGCAGCTCCCCCATCAAATGCAAACTTAATTTAAAACGACAGGACAACAAGTTCATTAACCTTGAAAAAAAACAAAAAAAAAGCAAAAGAAAGAAAATAATTTATAAAATAAAACCAAAAGGAGAAACGAAAAAAAGAAAAAGAAAATCCTTTCCTTTTTCAGAATAAATTATATTCATTACCAAAAAAAAACAATCCTCCTGTTATTGATTCACAAGTTACACACCTGACCGTAGCTTCCGTGGAACAGAGGCATGATTAACGACATTGCAGTCATAAAACAACTGCGGAGAAAAATAAGTAAAATTTGAAGCTCTCAAATTCAAAGACAAAAAACATTCATTTTAGCTGAGAGCGATGAAAAAAAAGAGAAGGCTTACCTTTTTGGGAACCTTAAAGGTTTTGGTGGCAGAATTAGTGATGAGAGAAGAAGCTTGTGGTGAATGTAAAAGACACTGATTTTCTCTATTATCAGAAGACAAATCACAGCAACTAGAACTACCCATTTCAGTTTCACAGTGTGTGTTGCTATTGGGAAAGGAACCCGGACTTTCCCTATGACCATTAACGCTACACAATCTCCTAATTTTCTCTTTCTTCGCTTTCTCTAAAGAAACGAACTCCCCAGCAACGCCAACGCTACCTTCAAAATCAATGGACAAAGCACGCCATTTATCACTTGCTCAGCTCTTCTTATCCATAATAACAATAAAAGGAAAAAAAAGAATTAAGAATGTTATGAAAAGGACAAGAGAAGGGAGGGGTTTTAGAATAAATTTACCAAACAAGATGTTGGGTCGAGATTGTTGTTGTTGCTTCTTGTTAGTATTAATCTGTTGTCGCGAGAACCGAGTCATTCCACGCCTCACGTCTCGACTCTTGTCCATTTCTGTTGATACCACATTCATGATAACATTACTATATCCCTTGGCGGCTCATTTTCCAGAAAACGGCATTCATGGTTTCAAAATAAACGATTCAAAATCCTAACCGACTCACAAAAAGCTTCAAACCAGATATTCCTTCTCCTCTAAGATCAGAGCTTCTTCAATTGCGTGAACAAAAACAAGAAAAATACACAAACACGGTAAGATTAAGCTTCCTTTTAATGCAACTCTATGTACAATTCAGTGATGAGAAAATATATGAAAGAAGGGAAAACGAAGGAGGTGAGATGGGTGAACTTTATTTAATTTTTGTGGGTTTTAGTTATGAGCGAAAAGTAAGCCGGAAAGAAAACCGAAAAAGTGGCGTTTGGGTTTTGTTTTTTCAAAGGAAAGAGAAAATAAATCAAATTTGATTGCCTTGCCTGATATCTCTCCGTTTCTCTCTCTTTTCTCTTTGTTTGTGAGTTTAGCAAAGTGCTCAAGAGGAACTCCATTTTCTCTCAGCCGAGAAAGCGGAGGTAAAATTTAAAAAGAAGAGATACATTTTTTGTTTACAGAGAAAAGACCAGAGATTGATTTCTTTTTAAAAACAAATCAAATTAAAAAAAAGGTGAAAGTAATTCGTTCATCGTGATCGTGTTTAGAGACTCAAGTTCGTCGTGAAAAAAGCACACTGAGAGTCTGAGAGAGTAAAATTAGGAGATAAAAATGGCATTGAAACTATATAAATATATAAGAAAAACTCACGAGAAAAGCAAATCCTTAAGAGAAAAAAAAAAACTCTTTTAAACTGTAAATTCAAATACAGAGGAGAAATCATTAATGCAACGAATCTACTTTCTCAACCAGACAATAAAAAGGAAAGGAAATAATCACGCTTTTGCACTTTTCCTTTAATCTTTGCTTCACTTCCTTTGCCTTTTTTAGATCAAAACCAAAACCACCATTGAAGGTTAAACCAAGCAGAAGAAAAGGAAATCTCAGGTAAAGCTAAAGAAGAAGATAGAAAAGAAAGAAGCAGCAGAAATTGAATGCGGCTATCAGCAACCTTTTTTGTTCATTCACTTCATAATGCGGCTATCAGCAACAAGAAGACGGAACATCCGAAGCTCTTCTGGTTGGCCTTTAAAATGCATCATCTTCGCAGCAAAACGGCTTTTCATTTATTTATAGTCTCAATGCTCACAAACTCCAAGTCCCATCTCACTCACGTCATTCCATTTTTAATTTCTACATCTCCGGCTTTCCATAGCCGTCCGATCTTTACCTTTCCCCCAAACAAACAGTGTAATTGATTCCAAAATCTACGGTCGCTAGTTATCAATGTCGACCTCGGCCAATTTCGGCCCTTCGATTCCTTGGCTTCTTTAATTATGCTCCCACTCACTCATAAAACTGTTTTTAAAAGTGTTCCGTGCTTTTAATAAAATTTTGAAGTAACTGAACCTCTAGTTAACACACTTTATCCGACGGCCAGTAATCGCAGCTCTCCAGGATGCATCCACGTGGCATTTCTCTAATTTTAGTAATTAAGAAGCTATTTATTAAAGTAAATTCATGTGAGAGAAGAGAGCTAATGGGGTTGAGGGGCACGCGCCTGTGGGAGGGAGCCAGGGATAGGGATGGCCGATTGTCACAGGTCGGTAGGGTCGGGTTTTTGGCCCACTCGGACTCGACCCGAAAATAAACATCCTAAACTTGCACCCGACCCGACCCGACCCGAAAATAAATATACTAAATCCGACTCCGACCCGACCTATATAAAATAAATTAATTTTAAGGACCTAATTATTAAAAAATAATTTTAAGGGACTTAATTGTAAAAAATTATAATTTAAAGGACTAAATTATAAATAAAAATTCAATTTTAAGGACTTAATTATGAAATATATATAAAAAGAGGGGTATTATTATAAATATTCCTAAAAAATTACACTATTAGTCTTAGGTCGGGTCGAATATTTTCCACCCTAAACCCGAACCCGACCTGAATCTACCCTTAACAAAAACTCAACCCGACCCGACATAAAACCAATTTTTTTTATTAAAAATATTTAACCCAATCAAGCCAGATCGAATCAAAACTTATCGGATCCGAATAAAATATCCATTCCTAGCCAGGGAGGGATGGTAAATGACACGCGACTGGGATGTTGTCGTTAGAAAAGTGTATTCTATATTTCTTTTATAGAAGAAATCAGGAGTGAATAGTAAAAAAAATTTTGATCAGAATCTTAACAATATAAATTTAATTCGATTAAAAAATAAAGTTATAAAATGAGAGTTTGAATAATTTAAATTTTTTAATAATTATTTGATATTTTTTATGTTCAAGTCAAGTTCTTTTATTTTGTCTTATATATTTATATCACATGTGAAAAATATGAAAAAAAAATAAATATGTACATATTATAATGATATAGAAAGTTGTTTAAATTAAAATAAATATGCAATATAAATTTATAAATAATTACAATTAAATTTATACAGAAACTCAAAAATTTAATTCAACTCAAATTTTATAAACTTAAATTAAATAAATAAAAGAAATTAAAATAAAAATTAAATCATAAAACAGTATTTATAAACATAATTAACTCAAACTTTCTTCACTCGTCTTGACTTAATGGAACACTCATCTTCAGAAGAAACAGAGAAAATGTTGACGGTAACAAGGGATAGGAACAAAAAAGAGTGGGACTCGGCGATTTAATGAGAAGAAGACCGGAAGAAAGAGAGATTATTTGATTTTTGGGGTGAGGTTGAGGATTCGATGATTACCGATTCCAATTCGATTTGTCTACTCCTCGGCGTGGCCACAGCCCACAGGCATCCCAACTCTGTCATTCATTCATGGTGCGTGATTTAACAGATTTTTTGTTTAGATTTTCTCTCATTATTAATATGATATTTTATGTAGTCATAAATGTCTCAGTTAATTTTGAGATCTTATTTAAAAATATTTTTACTATATAATCTAATAATTATGGGTAAATCGAACCAATTTCAAACGTTGCACTTTGGATAAATTATTTATAAAATTAAATGTTAAAGTTGAAGATTTATGAATATTTTCCAGGAAAATTCTACAACGTGCGACGAACAACGATGAACACCAATAATGATGAACACCGATGAACATCATTAAATTAATTAATAAAGATTTAAGATTTTAAGGACTCATAATATAATTAAAAATTATTTTTAAAAATTCAATTAAATTATTTTTTATATATATTAAAATTTTATTTTTTAATAAGGGCAAACTATATATTTAGTACCTCATCTATTTTGGTATTTCTATTGAACCTCATTATTTAAATATTATTTTAATTTAACCCTATTCTTTATAAAAAAATAATTTAACCCTTAACCATCAACCTAAAACCTTAAACTATTAAAACTTAAACCCTTAAACTATTAAACCTATACCCTAAACCATATACCATTAAAAATAAATGACTTAGGGTATAGGCGGAAGCTCGATCGGCGGCGGACCCTTTTTTTGCTTGTTCGTTTCTATGATACTTTTGCCCGTTTCCTGAAACCTCTTCTTCCTCGTCGGCTTCTCCATTTTCTTGGATTGAGGAAATCCCCAAACGAAAAGAAAAACAATCCGACAATAAGACAATCTGACAATAAGAATAAGAACAGTAAATTTTCGGAACTTTTAATATAACAGGGGAATAATTTATATTCCGTTAATGGGTGTTCTATGAATGGCAATGGCTAAAGGAAAAAAATGAAATTACAGAATTTTTCATTTTTAATCATTATTTTTTTTCTTTGTCTGATTAGGGTTTCGAGCTAAATCAGGGATATGTGTTTTATTAGGAAAATATAATAGACTAAAATAAATTTAGAGAAATAGGTAGAATTTATAGAAAATCGCTTATGTTGATGATTTTCCTATCTTATTTGAAAAATAAATGTTTAGATATGATGTTTTTAATTTAATTTACTAGAAGGGTTGAATCGATGATGGTGAAATTATTTTTAATGGTATATGGTTTAGGGTATAGGTTTAAGAGTTTAAGGGTTTTAGTTTTAATAGTTTAGGGTTTTAGGTTGATGGTTAAGGGTTAAATTATTTTTTATAAAGAATAGGGTCAAATTAAAATAATATTTAAATAATGAGGGTTCAATAGAAATACGAAAATAGGCGAGGTACTAAATATATAGTTTACCCTTATTAAAAAAATAAAATTTTAATATATATAAAAAATAATTTAATTGAATTTTTAAAAGTAATTTTAATTGTATTATGGGTCCTTAAAATTTTAAATCTTTATTAATTAATTTAATAGTATTCATCGGTGTTTATCATTAGTGGTGTTCATCGGTGTTCGTCGCACGTGGTAGACTCGTCCTATTTTCCATGCTCTATATTGATATGTTTGAGAAAATGTTAAGCTTTCCCCTGACCCAACAAATAGAACTTGACCTGTGTTTTAGCAAGGCCAAGTCCTGTTTCATCCCTTCACGGCATCGCCTCCAATTCAGGTGTTCTCACAAGTTCGTCTCTAGAGATGGTGACTCTGCCCTCTCACAAGTCACAAGGGTTAGGTCTTCCTCTATTTAATACTGCTAATCAAAGCAAAACTAGTCCCTGGTAAAGCTACACATTTCGTCAGTCAAGGGTCAAAAAAGAAGCTATTGGACTTCTCCAGGTAGAGCACAAAGTTCAGTAGGTTCCAATGCAATAGCCCCCCTGCACCGCCATTGTTGGTCCATTCCAGGTCACAACTCTTTCAACATCTGCCTCAGCCCAATTGATAATATGTGTATTAAGTATTAACTCAGAACATGTGGCCACAAACTTGAGTATCGTCACTATAATTAAAGCTGAAGCAAGTAGTTACAACTTACAACCATGCCTTTTACATTGCGATTGATTATTGTCATCATAATCTTATTCTATAATTTACCATGAGTTCGACACTCGACCGGCTGATGAAAAGGAATACATATAGCCTATAGGATCGTTCATGTATGATCTATGGGCATTTGTGTCTGCCGCCATGGGTGGTCATGTCACGGTAGCAAGGACACGCATCATAGTTATTGTAGGTGCCTGGAGGAACGCAGCTGCATCGAGAACAACATGTTCCACATGCCCTCTTGCAAAGGTTCGGCCTCGACGATAACTTGCATCTCCCAGCACAAGCCTTACCACAGTCTAATTATATAAACATCAATCAAAGCCGAGTTATTATCATTAATATCAGAAATATCAAAGGACGTACGCAAGATTATTACCTATTTTTCCATCAGTGATCACAGAAGTGTCCACCATGTTGGTGATCACCTGCAAACACACAAGTGAGCCATAGACTGAAAGTTTAAGAAAACAAATCAGAAATGCGAGTGCTTTACCATTGTATCAGACGAATCTGCAAAGCGAAGTGAAAGTAGAGAAAGAAGTAGGGAAGCCAAAAGGGTTTTGGAGATGGCCATCGCAATTAGATTTCAGATTTGTAAAACTAAAAGTTTGAGCTTGGTATGAGTAGATCAACACTGCCTGGCCTGGTATTTATAGGTAGAGAAAGGAAAGAATGGACGATAATGTAAAGGTATGCCGGATTCTTACCAAAGTTATAGCCTTAAAAGGACACATATCAAATTTGTTTTTTTTCCACTTTGTAATTCTTTCAAAATAATTCTCTTACGTGTTTCAGCGTTGATGTAAAGTCATTTGAAGAGGAGTTCTGAGATGACATTGTTTTCCAAATAGCACGAGGGCCGTGTGGAATTTTGTCTTAACGAAACTTTAGTTCTTTGTTGCTTGCTTGATCGTTCAAGAATCTCTTTGAATTTGGGATGTCTTGGTTGCATGAAATGGTTCAATTCAACCTGTAAACCACCATTATTGCCTCAGGTGGAAACCCTCTTCTTCCCCATTTTTCCCCTTACTCATATGACCTTACCAACTACTATAATTAAGTAATTCATGATGTATCGAGTCTAGAAAGTGCTCTTCGTCTGTCGATCGACACATTTGAAACATTTTCTAGTGATGAGTCGTAATCATACCTTTTTTATTCGCTCCACCACTCCACATACTGTATTTTTAGCTATCTTACACGTCCTGCAGATAAAAAAATTTGACATCCATCCCACGATTTCCTTCTTAAATCCAACTCAGTTTCTTCTGGTTTTCTCCCACTTTTAGTTTGAGATAACTCAAATTCCAAATTCCAAATCACGACATTAAACAGTTTATAGTTAAATACAAGTAACATAAAAGAAAGCAAAGAGAATTATACAAACTTATTTATTCTTTTACATCGTACACACAAATAATATGCATATTTAAACTCGATACAAGCCATAATCAACCATATTAATATCACGCCAAAGAAAGAAAGGAGAAGAAGTCATTAACCGAATGACTTTAGCTTTACATATAGATAGGCCGTTCTTTTATTTATTATCACACCATACATGCATTAATTTATTTCTTCACCACGACTCATTAATTATTATCATCAAATTAAGGAGAGAATGAACTCAAGGGCACTTGCGTTTGCCACCGTGGGTGGTCAAGCTAGCATAGCAGGGGCACATTTCTTGGTTGCCGGCAGTTCCCGGAGGAACACAGTTGCAACGCGCGCAACATGTTCCGCATGCCCTCTTGCATAAGTGTGGTCTCGATGATAACCGGCACCTTGCTGCACAAGCTCCACCACAGTCTGAAAACCAAATACAAATATATAAAAACGGGTCGACTTAGCTACAAATAATATTCATAAATCATAACTCATGTCATATTTACTAATTTTCTTCCGGGGCGAGGCTCCCTTGCTAGCACTTGTCACCAGTTGATGATCAGATTCAACCAGTTGAATGAGGAGAAGAGAGATGAGAAGTGAGGCAATGAAAGCCTTGGAAATAATAGCCATGGCTAAAATCAAACGATATCTGATTAGAAAGGAACAGAGAATTGCTTACGTTTCGAGTATGAATATATCGCCCTTAGCGTTCTGTATTTATAGCAAAAATGTTGGGAGATAGAAAAGTAGTACTGGTTAGTACTTAGTGGTTGAAAAGGGTGTGGTGTGCAATGTGCATGCTAAAATCCTAAACAATCCGACGGCAAGTACTCGGAAGTGTGCAATGGTGAGTAGTCAGTTTTCAGGGAATATCTGTGGATCGAAAAGCTCCAATAGAGGCAAAGTAATTTTCTCATGGTTCATGATTGATGGTGCTTCGTTTATCTAGTAGTGGCTTTTCCAAGCATGGCTTTTGGTGTCATTTTCGGTGGGGTTAATAAATAGACCTTAAACTTGGATTCTTTTGATAATCTAAGTCGGTTTGCTTGGCCGAGTCTCTGAAAATTTATTATCACGCAACAGAACCCTCCATGATTCATGAATCATGGTTCATTTTTATGCTTATTGGCAAATTGACTTTCAATTTTCCGATCCCAAAAGTTTGAATTACTTCAAACTCGGTTTAATTTACTTTTAAGGTGGTATTGGCCTGAGATGACAAGCGACAAGTCAAATTAACAAAACATCTAATCAATTAAAGTATAGGTGCATGCATGCATTCTATAATACCATCATTGTTCTAGTCGGTAAGATAATTCAACACCCTGTCAACGAAGTGTTTGTTAAACCATTCTTTATCCGATGGAATTCGTCTACCCATTAATTATGCTTACATTGGTACATTCACTTTAAAATAGCGGGTTTAAGGTTTAAGATTTAGGGTTTAAGGTTGAAGCTTAGGGTGTAGAAAATTAGGAGTATGGTGTATTTTTAGGTTGAGGCTTAGGATATGAAAATTAGGGTTAGGGCTTAGAATTTAATTTTTAGGTATTTTTTAGTAGATGGCATATAAGGATGCATGGTTAGGTGCAGGAAATTTTTACTCTACTTTATCAAGTCCTTTCTCTTATTCATTAACCTAAGGGTAAATTACATAAATGGTCAATGGATTGATAAATTCATTTTGGTCATTGTACTTTTAAAATATTCGATAAGGTCACATAACTTTTAGTTTGATTTCAAAAGTTGGGTGACCTTATCGAATATTTTAAAAGTACGTGACCAAAATGAATCCGCCTTAAAAGTTCAGTGACCATTTATGTAGTTTATCATTAACCTAAATATTACTTATACAATTATAATTGGTACCTAATACATAGTTGATCATGTGCTTACAATCTAAACTCGGGAGAAACGACATATAGAATATTAGAGGCATGGGAATGTAAAGCAAACTTGTTTTAGAACTTAAATATAGGAACAGTTCAACCACCGTGCCCCTCCACAGGCTGTAGGCCGGTGGGTTCCAATAGAGCTCATCCCTTCAGCGTTTGCATTAATAGTCTTCTTACCATGCAATTGTCCCACTATTGCTCTGATTATGGGCACTGAGTAATTTGCCTAATTGCCAATTCTTCGGTCGGAAAAGGATGGGAGTTTTGTCACTTATGCAAATGCTCTTTAAACATCACTCTAAGTAAACAACCTAATCCAATCAAGTAGACAAGTGTTTTTCAAAGCCTCTTTCCGACAACAGCTGTACCCTGCTCATTCCTCACGAATCTGTTGTCAAAGTGGCTTATAGTCATACTTAATTATCCATCATTTCAGCAGCTTTCAGAGTGTTTGAATTCACGGAATTCTTGCATAAAAAGGAAGGGCTCCAGAGTTGTGCTCAATTATATCCTTTGTTTTGACAGTATTGAAGTTAATCTTATCTTTAAACATTTATATATTATCAATGTTTAATTACTATCAACATCAAATAATTTCGATTCCCATGTTCCATGTTACTTAGAATTACTTTTCAGAGTGTTTTAAAAAAAATATTGTGAGAAATATATATTTTTGGAGTATTTTTTAAAATTTTGGTCTAAATATCTAGTATTGTTGTAAAAAAAATACTTTTAAAATATATAAGATTCATTTTAAACATTACTTTTAAAAAGATATATAAATAAAAAATAATTATTTGATACACTGGCAGTGGAAACTAAAAGTTTCCACAAGTGGTTTAATTTTAGGGTTTATGGACTCAATTTAGGGTATACGGTTTAGGAGTTTAGGTTTAATAATTTAGAATTTAATGACTGTGAATAGAATTTAGGGTTTAGGGTTAGAATTTAGGATTTATACGTTAAACCCTAAATCCTCAACATATTACACTAAAACCTAAACCTAAACCTTTAAACCCTAAATCCTAACCCTAACACCTAAATTCTAACCGTTGTCTCTAAATTCTAAACTCTGCACCCTAAACTAAGTCCCTAAACCCTAAAATTAAGGCGTTCCTGGAAACTTTAGTTTCCACCGCCAATGTATTGAATATAAATCCATAAAAAATGTATCTAGTTACTCGTAACACTGCAAAGCTCCCATTGGATGATCCAATGCCACGTGCACGTGTTTTCGAATAGAATTTATATGTTCCTATTATGTATCTCTTTATATATCCCACTAAAGATTTTATATTATCAATAAAACATAAAGAATCAATAAAATAGTGAAAAAAATCATTAATACACATGACACAAAATTATTGGTGAAACATATAGAGGGGCATATAAACTTTGTTCTGTGTTTTCTAAAAGTCCTATTTGTGTTATATTCTAACACGCGCACCTTAAAATGAATAAAAATCATCTGCTCATTTTGGATGCCCTTTTCTACGCCCCGACACTAAAAAGTAAATTTTAAGTTTTAATTCTAAATCTTAAATCATAAACCTTAACATTTAAAAGATATATCTCTAATTTTTTAAACTCTAACCTTAATTCTAATATTTTTTAATATAAGAGCATATATCTATCCCCTAAAATGCACCATGAATGTGTGGAAATTGAAATAAAGGTTTATACTTGCATGATTCGGTGAGGGCCCCAGGCCCAGGTCTTTTCAATACTCAACGCAGGGTTTCACTTTGAAGGCGTAAAAGGCACACTAATAATTCTGCGATGCTTGCAAAATGGGCTAATGAACGATCCAGATATTAGACAATAATAAGTGGTCGTGAACTTGACTCCTCTGGACAAGAAACTTTTGTGCAATAACAGATTTAATCATCCGAGGGCCGAAAATGATATCATCTTTTTATTTATTGGTGACTTATTTTTGTTTCACATCTCATTCATTTTATCATAACTATATTCTGGAAGTTTCAGTCATGATAAAACAACAATCAACCACATTAAAAAGCCCTAAAATGGGAATATTCATTGTTGATATAAGTATGTGGTTTGGTCCTTTTTTTTCATCGAATGCTGAAAAACTGATAATTTCATGTCTGAAAAAAAGAAGAAGCTAACATCGTCATATTCGGAATACTCTTTATTTAAATGTCTGATAAAAAAGAAGCAAACATCGTCATATTCGGGATACAAGTAACAGAGTAGAAAAATTAAACAAACACTGATATAGCCACACAGTAGTATATACCAAGGAGGTTGCTGCCATTCTCAAACTTCATCGCTGCTACAAACACACTTTAGTTCTCATAGTTCTCTTCCGGACCCTCCTCCTCCTCCTCATACTCACCTTCATCATCCACGGTTGCATCCTGATATTGCTGGTACTCTGCAACCAAGTCATTCATGTTGCTCTCTGCTTCTGTGAACTCCATTTCATCCATCCCCTCGCCAGTATACCAATGCAAAAAGGCCTTGCGACGGAACATTGCCGTGAATTGCTCGCTTACCCTCCTAAACATCTCCTGGATGGATGTCGAGTTCCCTATAAAAGTAGACGACATTGTCAGACCCTTCGGCGGGATATCACAAACACTGGACTTCACGTTATTGGGAATCCACTCCACGAAGTACGATGAATTCTTGTTCTGGACATTCATCATCTGTTCATCAACCTCTTTGGTGCTCATCTTGCCTCGGAACATAGCTGACGCTGTCAGGTAGCGACCATGGCGAGGATCCGCAGCACACATCATGTTCTTGGAATCCCACATCTGCTGAGTCAGCTCCGGGACAGTGAGAGAAATGTACTGCTGGGAACCACGTGATGTGAGTGGTGCAAACCCGACCATAAAGAAGTGAAGACGTGGGAATGGGATCAAGTTAACTGCCAATTTCCGGAGGTCAGAGTTTAGCTGTCCAGGGAACCTTAGGCAGCACGTTACACCACTCATAGTTGCAGAAATCAAGTGGTTCAAATCTCCAACTGCAAGATTAAAAGTGTAGAGTTAACTCCAGTATGTTAAATTAGTTTCAGATTATAGCGAACCATACATCAAGAAGAAAAAAATGATCACTCACAGCTGGGAGTAGTGAGCTTCAGGGTCCGGAAGCAAATATCATAAAGAGCCTCATTGTCAAGGACCATGCATTCATCGGCATTCTCAACCAACTGGTGCACAGAGAGGGTGGCATTATAAGGCTCCACGACTGTGTCGGAGACTTTCGGTGAAGGGAAAACAGAGAATGTCATCATCATCCTGTCTGGATACTCCTCTCTAATTTTTGATATCAGGAGAGTTCCCATGCCAGAGCCTGTGCCTCCTCCAAGTGAATGGCATACCTGGAAACCTGGTCCAGATTAACATAAACAAGTTAGCTTCATCAGACAATCCAAGATGGAGTTGGGGAAATTGACATTTTTTTAACCAATAAGATCTATTTTTGCTAAATATTTCTAATTACATGCAATGCCATATTTAAGCTAACCCTTCCCTAAAAGTAGAACTTATTGGGTAGATAATAATATCACGCTCTAAAATATGGATAAATATTCCATACACAGGCGGTGGAAACTTCAGTTTCCACAAGCACGTTTTAGGGTATAGGGAGTTAGTCTAGGGTATAAGGCTTAGGGGTTTAGTGTAGGGGGTTAGAATTTAGAGATAGTTGTTTTAATTTAAGGTTTAGGGTTCATAGCATAAAACCTAAATCCTCACCATATTACCCTAAAAACTAAACTCTAACCTATAAATCCTAAATTATAACCCTAAACCTTAAATTAAAACAATTATACCTAAATTTTAAATCCCTACACCTAAACCCTATACCCTAATATTGACTTTGTTCTATAATCCAGCATTACCATCATTTATAACATAATGTTACAATAATTACAATAGCAACAACAAACCAAATATTTGACCTCTTCACATAGATCTGGATCTAGAGGCATGACTTTCTCTTCAAATTTTAAGTTTGGTTTATAAATTATACCTACTACTCTTCAAATTTTGTATTAGAAAAAGTCCGGCACCCATGCCAATATTACAATTTACCATGTGATTGTTGTCATTTTCAGGTAGATACAATAGTCACATGACCCCATGCATTTATGCACGTTATGATTCTCCATTCATGATTCAGATGTTAAAATATTGACAAAGGCATCATAATAATGAAAGACTAAAGGCAGCACTCATATATATGATGATGAGCTGGCAAGGGCCCCAAGGCTCCACCTAATGCATTAAAATATTAATCAAGTGCAGTAAGGTGCAACTTCTTTGTTAACTTTTGCAATGAAACATAGAATGGTAAGAATATTGTCGGTAATGGATAAGATGAATATAAAATGAGAAAAATAATTTTGCTTATATAAGGGATCCATGCTCCCAGCCTCCACAAAAGACAAAACGGAGCTTACTAATTGAACAAAGAGGCAGACCTTCCAAATATTTTTCACAGTGAATTATCTGAATATTCAAGATCTTACTCGTCGTTTTTTTAAAGCGTATTGGATAGGTAAACACTGATTCATTTAGCTTGATATTTTCATCCCATCGTTATCATGAAAGTGACATGGCAACTCAAAGAGATAAGAGGTGAAAAAGAAAAGAGCAGAGTAATTATGCAGAAATGGATCAGGGAAAATACTGATATAATCAACTTCACGAAAATCAATGTAGATTTGCTCAAATTTAAAATTTTAGATGAAGCATGAAAACTATACTTTGATTACTATGGAAATGTAAAGCAGTGAAGATGATATATACCTTGCAGGCAATCACAATTCTCAGCCTCTTTACGAACAACATCAAGAACAGCATCAATCAACTCGGCTCCTTCAGTGTAATGACCTTTGGCCCAGTTGTTTCCGGCACCCGATTGTCCAAACACAAAATTATCAGGCCTAAAGATCTGGCCGTAGGGACCGGATCTGATACTATCCATAGTACCGGGTTCAAGATCCATGAGGACCGCCCGAGGAACGTACCTTCCACCGGAAGCCTCATTGTAATACACATCGATCCGCTCCAGCTGCATATCGGATGTTCCATCTCCAGTGTACCTTCCGGTAGGATCAACTCCGTGCTCGCCGCAGATCACTTCCCAAAACTTGGATCCGATTTGGTTCCCGCATTGTCCTCCTTGAACGTGAAGGATTTCCCTCATTGTTTTTCTGTCGAGAAATGAAATGAGAAAACAAAGAGGTTCAAGGATTTTCTTAAAATCTTGTTTGGGAGAGAAAAGAGAAGGAAATGATGGGATTTTTCTCGAGGGGAAGATGCCAGAGAAGGAAGATGCAAACAATAATTAATAGAGCAGCATGATATTTTTGAAGGATTGTCTGTGTCTGTTTGCCTGTTCTGTCATGAGAAGGACAATTGACGACCCGAGAGTCACAGCAACTAACCGCCCATCCGGGGCAATGGAGGGTGAGTGAACCGTGACGCGCCATTTTGCTAATTTGTTTTCAACTCAGCGTATATTTCGGAATTTCAGTTCATTTTTTAGTTTTTACGCGCCGTAACTGTGAGTTGGATAATTATGGTGCGGTTATTGCTTAGGGTTATAATTTGTGATTAACTGTTTAACTAACACAAAATTCCATTTTTTTAACTATTGAGAATTAAGACTCCTAATCTTGATTAGCTGAAGGGCGGCAAATTAGATTGTGAATGGCACTTGTTGGGTAATAGGTCTTGAGGCTGCAGATTGATTGGTTGGCCTTGGCCCCTTTGCTAGGGGAGCCAATTGATATCCAAAACTGCTGGAGCAATATAATTGCCTAATTATGAGTCGAAGTCCTCAACTTTTTAGGCCCAATACATGAATATTTACAACTCATACACCCTCAGGCGGGAGTATATTCTTGTCACTTGAACTCGGGGCCAACATTAAAAGATGAAAACTCTTGATCACTGCGCCAAATTCTACGATTTTAGGCACTTATTATATAATATTTAGGGGTGTGCAAAATAAATCGTAACTGTTAATCGTAATTGTTAATCGGTATAACCGTTAAATTTTACCGGTAAATTAATCTATCGTTAAAGCTTAAACTGTTACGGTTAATCAACTGTTAAAATGATGATTAATGGTTAACCGTTATGAAATTATTTAGACATAAAATGAAGTTTGTGATTAGAAATTCTTTACTTAAATGTTTTTCTTCTAAAAATTTTAATACAATATTTATCGGAGAGATAATTTATTATTCTAAAAAGAATTAGCGAACATTTGAAAAATTAAATTCTAAGTTTTAAACCTAAATTCTAAATTCTACACCTTATACCCTAAAAATACACCATACCCCAAATTCTCTAAACTCTAACCACAAACCCTAACATTAAAACCTAAACTATAAACCCTAAACCTATTTTTTAGTGTAGGGCATAATAGGGGCACCGAAAAAAGACAGGAGATTTTTATTCTTTAGTTTTATAATATTGGGTAAAGTATACAGACAATCATTAAACTATACCCAAAAAAAATAGTAACCAAACTTTTAAAAATGACAAAATGGCAATTAAACTTTATGTTTTGTTACAAAATAGTAACTGTGTCGTTAACCTCCGTTAAAGAAGTGACATGGTTGTTAATTTTTTTTGTATAATAACACATTTAGTCCTTCATAGTTACATATTCAATCAATTTAGTCATAATTCGAAGAAATGTACTCCCCCCGTCCCACTT
The DNA here is from genome assembly GCA_958450335.1 of Hibiscus tridactylites. Classification (NCBI taxonomy): domain Eukaryota; kingdom Viridiplantae; phylum Streptophyta; class Magnoliopsida; order Malvales; family Malvaceae; genus Hibiscus; species Hibiscus tridactylites. The sequence goes on from OY288282.1 coordinate 78,215,399, forward strand.
AAACTGTCACATGTTGACATTTTTCTGGTCAAAATTTTTCAACTTTGACTATAATTTATTTCAATATTTTAATTAATTAAAAATTATAAAAATATATTTAAAAACTAGTTGATTCAAAGTTCTTAAAATATATTTTTTCATATTTTTATCAATAATAATTTTAAATTATAAGAGGTCAAAGTTAAAAAAGTTTGACCCAAAAAAAATTAACATGTGACAGTTTTAGTGGGACAGAGGGAGTAGAACTTAATGTTTTGATATAATAATTGAAAAATATTTTAGACTAAATTGAAAAGAATTTAAAACATGCATTTAGTCAAAATAACTTGAAAATATATTTAATGGTTTTTATAAAGCTTTGGAATAATTTAAAGTTCATTTAAAATAGTCAAAATCAAGCTTTTAATGTAACCGTACTGATACAGTTTGTTACCGTATCGATACCCTTTACGATTTTAACTACAATTATTTTTTAGTAGCCAAAACTCGTACCGATACGATTTGCCGTATCAATACGGTGTGCTTTTAAATAGCCAACGGCTAGTTCGCATATCGTTACGGTTGTATCGCGTACCGATACACCCAACTATCCATAACAGTCATTTTTCAACGGTCTTTTAAATTACAGGACCATACCAATACGCTTGCCACGCGTATCGATACGCACCAGCTGAAAGTGCTCAACGGCTATTTCCTTATCGAGACCGTATCGATACGATTTGAGAAGTATCGATACGCTAAGCTGCAGAACTGCATTTATGGTGGGAAATAAATGCTCAAACGACTCCAATTCAATCCCAACGGTCCTCAACGACTACAAACCCAATTTAGAGTATAAAAAGGACCTCCAAGCATCAAGAATATGTTAATGCTTCAATTGTAACAACATTATGATGACAAATTGTCTTTAGAGCTAAATTGTTGTTCTCTTGTATAGACAAAACACTTGTAAGCCAAAATTGTTAAATTTGCTCAAGTGTATAGGTTTTGGGTGAGTGCTTTGAGTTGTAAACACATATCTATTAGAAGAATTTTTTGTTTGCTTTGAATTGCACTTGTAAGAGAGTGTTTGATTAAGCTAAGGGTAGCTTAATCGTTGTAACAATTTCCTCTTCATCCAAGAAAAGGGGACAAAATTGTTAGTGAATTTGAAAAATTTTGTGTGGCGTTCCAAAGTAGTGGATGTAGGCATTGGGTTAGAAAGTCAAACCACTCTAAATTTTTGTGTTTAATTCTCAATTTTTGCCACCAACTCAAACACCCAAAAATTTAACTTCTCCACCACTTTGCAATCCATACCGGTTGAAGGAAATTGAGCCTATCAAGCCTAACAAGAAATTTAATAAATTTAACCCTCAATTTTTACACTTTGTTATAATTGAGTCTCAATTCTAAAAAAATTATAGCTAATAACACATGGGCATATATGTAATTAGGACTATATTTAACCCTCAATTTTTATTTTTTGTTATAAATTTAACGTTGTTCTTAGTTATAAATTTTGTAGAATTAAGACTAAATTATAACAATGTGTAAATATTTAGGGTTAAATTTTGCTTAAATAAAAAATGGCAAAAGGTCAAAAATAGCCCCAAACGTTTCACATTTTGGTTATTTTAGCCATATACTTTTTTGTGTGCAAACAATCACCTAATGTTTCATTTTTTGTTAAAATTTTATCCTTATTGGATAAAAACCGTTAGTCAACTAACATTCAACGCCTGATGTGACATTTTTAAAAATTTTAAAAATTAATTAATTATTTTAAAAAATATTTTTAACCAATCGCCACATCAAAAAAGTGACACATGATAATGCCAGGTTATCTACTCATGCCCTGCAGACATGCCATGTCAACCTCAAGCATTGACTGTTAGTCAACAATTTTCATCCAAGAAGAGTAAAATTTGAACAAAAAATGAAACGTTAGGTGGTTGTTTGCACTAAAAAATGATAGAGCTAAAATGACCAAAAGGTGAAACGTTGGGGGCTATTTTTGATCTTCTGCCATAAAAATAGGTGTCTAAACAATACCACTTTTAAATTTTAGGTGTCTAAAGTATTTTTTGTAAAAATAGGTGCCCAAAGTTTCAATCGTTATAATTTTAGGTGCATCATGTTAACTACCGTTAACTTTTTTAAGAAAAATATTATTTTATTTTATTTTTATTTTCCTTTATTTTTAAACTTATTTTTTAAAAAATATCTAAATTTCCAAAATTCAAAAAATAGCCCCTAAATTCGGAATTCCTAACTCACTAAAACTCAAATCACGATTTAAATCGATTTCGTCGCCGATGGCCACACCGCCACCTACCACATCCGTCGCCGGACCACTACGATTATTTACCTTACCACCCCGTCACCGGAAATAGACTAGAGTCATGCAAAACGCCGAACGAAGGCCGAAATATGCGAAAAATTCATTCGAACGATTTGCGACGAGCGGCGACTGAACGACAACGTTTGGTGTATGGTGTTTGGGAGAGAGGAGTAAGCTTCATTCTGTCCCCGGAATCGTGGCCAACAACGGCGGGAGTGGCTAGATTGAGGGATTTAGGTATTTTGGGATTTAGGAATTTATGAAATTGTGGCTTTTCTGGAATTTAGGGAATTTTTTGAAATTTTTCATTTTTTAATTTTTTTAAATAAATTAAAAAAAACAAAAACATGCCACGTGTCACATTATAATTGGCTAACAAGTTTTTTTAACGGCCATTAACACCGATGCACCTAAAATTGTAACGGTTAAAATTTTAGACACCTAAAGTTCAAAAAATGTATACTTTAGGCACTTATTTTTCATTTAAGCCTTAATTTATTGAATTTCTTTGAATTATGACTAGATTAATTGAACGTATAACTATTGAGGACTAAATGTGCTATTATACAAAAAAAATAACAGCCATGTCACTATTTTAACAGAGATTAACGTCACAGTTACCATTTTGTAACAAAACATAAAGTTTAATTGGCTTTTTGTCATTTTTAAAAGTTTGGTTACCATTTTATTTTTTATATAGTTTAATGACCGTCTGTGTACTTTACCCTATCATATTTGTCATTCTCATTGTGGTACTAATTGTATCTACTAATGTTTATCGTTTTATTTTGAAAACAAAATGTTTTATTATAAAATCAGTTTTTGTAGTCAAATCATGGTAATCGGTATTATTATATTTCGATATTAAATTTAGATAAACTTAAACACACACATTAATTATGATGTTCAAATTTGAGTTACCTAAGAAGAACAACGTCATTTTTAATCACTAGAATCACTCAATAAATTCAATTGTACTTATTGATATGTATTGTTTTAGTTTTAATTTGGTACTAAATATGCCAACATGTAAATAATTATGTACGATGCACATGATTTATATTATTATATGTTCGTATTTTAATTCATTAAAATAAAAATTTCTTAAAATAATATCTATCTATAACTTAGGTCTTGTTTGACAAATTATTGAAAAATTTAATCAACTAAAAATTAATATTATTCAATGATTTAATTTTAATCAACTAAAATTGTGTAGAAAGTTCTAAGAATTGTAAGATGCTTTTAGACTTGTATATGTTTCTCTAAAAGTTAAATATTAATCATGAGATTAAATTGATTTCCACCGTCCATTAAAGAAGTGAAATGTTATAAATAAATGGAAAATTCTACAACGTGCGACGAACACTGATGAACACCACTAATATGATGAACACCGATGAACACCATTAAATTAATTAATAAAGATTTATAATTTTAAGGACTCATCATACAATTAATAATATTTTTAAAAATTCAATTAAATTATTATATATATATATATATATATTAAAATTTTACTTTTTTAATAAGGGTAAACTATATATTTAGTACCTCACATATTTTCGTATTTCTATTGAACCCTCATTATTTAAATATTATTTCAATTTGACCCTATTCTTTATAAAAAAATTAACCCTTAACTCTCAACCTAAAACCCTAAACTATTAAACCTTAAACCCTTAAACTCTTAAACCTATAATAAACCATATACCATTAAAAATAATTTCATCATCATCTATTTAAATTCTCAAATATTCGATTTTGTAAGTGAAAAAGAGATTAGATTAATGAACCTTAAGATGCTTTTCCAGCAATGTTAATGCAGTGATGTTCTCAGCCAATCGATAGCAGTGTAAAGCTTTAAATCGTGCCCGATCCGATGAATTGCATGCTTTTGATGGATTTGCAGCTAGTTCCAGAGAAGAACAATCATTTAATCTCAGATAGTCGATGCTCGTTAGAAGCTCGGGCAACGATTTAAGCTCCTGCAATTCAACAGTCCAAGATATTTTTTTACAAGTATCTTAATTTTAAGTTTTAGGGATTCAATTTATAGTTAATAAAAGGGTAAACTCTCAAATTCAATTCACTGAATTGAATTGAATCGATGATGGTGAAATTATTTTTAATGATATATGGTTTAGGGTATAGGTTTAAGAGTTTAAGGGTTTAAAATTTAATAGTTTAGGGTTTTAGGTTAAGGATTAAGGGTTAAATTATTTTTTTATAAAAAATATGATCAAATTGAAATAATATTTAAATAATGAGGGTTCAAAAGAAATACTAAAATAGGTGAGGTACTAAATATATAGTTTACCCTTATTAAAAAACAAAATTTTAATATATATACATAAAATAATTTAATTGAATTTTTAAAAATAATTATTAATTGTATGACGAGTCCTTAAAATTTTAAATTTTTATTAATTAATTTAATGGTGTTCATCGGTGTTCATCATTAGTGGTATTCATCGGTGTTCGTAGCACGTGGTATACTCATCCTAAATAAATACCCTTGCATTTGGCAATGCATCCTAAAATCTAAGTATCCAAATACTTCGTAAGGCATTCACGAAGTTAATAAAATTATCTTTTCAAGTGTCCAAAATTTGAGTTTTTTCTTTTTTCACTTAAAGCATAATTGTCTTATAATTTTGGGTAAATTATACTATTGACCACCATACTTTGGTTAATGTATTAAAATGACCACCTTAAAAAATCGACTCAATTGACCACCCAAACTATTGAAATTGGATCAATGTGACCACAAGTCGTTAATAGGCTAATGGAAGGTGATGTGGCAGTTAAAAAATTAAAGATATAATTACACATTTGGTCCTTACTATTTACATATTCTTTTAATTTAGTTCTTACTATTTAAATATAAATAATTAAATTCCTCCAATAAGGTATTGACACGTGTCACCACATATTTTGAGGTGAAAAATTAGTTTCCCACACTTGCGCTATGCATGACTTGAACCCAGGTAAAGTAGAAATTAAAGCAATGTTTTAACCACTACATCAAGAACATGTTTATGTTATTATAATTCACCAATTGTAATATATGTTTTATTGTGTTATAATAAACATAACTGACAAAAAGACCAATTCTTTTTCTTTTTATTTATTTATTTATTCTTTTACAATATATAATCTAATATGATTAGCAATGGATTCAAAGTTTATTTTTTTTACTCTCAAATTCTTGGTTAAAATCCTGATAGAGACAAACTAACAAACACCAAATGGTGGTGCCGTGATGGCGTTTTAAAACGAAAGCAAAACATCAAAACTCGTTTTCAAAACACAATCAGGAATTCAGATTTCAGAAGCTAATATTACTTATGAAAATTACAGAGGTGGAAAAAATCAAATCGAAAAGAGAAAAAATACAGATTTACAAAGCCAAAATTGCAAAAAATAGAGTTTTTTAATAACAGATCAAAAACAGTAAAGTAACTTTAGTGTGTTGAAATTCAAGTTGCTGTAAAGTAGAATGTATAGAAAAGAACATGTGAACGCAACTTCATGTGGGAAAAAGAACATAAAAGGTGAAATGAAAAAACGATCAACGAAGAGCTTACTTGCAGAAACAGAGAGAAAAGAAGAGAATTAACATAGAACAAATTGAAGAAACGAGGTTAAAAAACAATAAAACATATATTACAATTGGTGAATTATAATCCAAACATGTTCTTGGTGTAATGGTTAAAACGCTGCTTTGATTTCTACTTCATCCATGTTCGATTCTTACGTAGCGCAAGAGTGCGAAATTTATTTTTCACCTCAAAATAGGTGGTGACACGTGTCACCACCTAAATAATTTATTTATTAGTTTAAAATTAGGACTAAATTAAAAGAATGTGTAAATAGTAAGGACCAAATGTGTAATTATATCTTTAATTTTTTAACTGTCACGTCACTTTCCGTTAGCCCATTAACGGCTGGTGGTCACATTGATCCAATTTCAATAGTTTGGGTGGTCAATTGAGTCGATTTTTTTAAGGTGGTCATTTTAATACATTAATCAAAGTATAGTGGTCAATGGTATAGTTTACCCTATTATTTTTTACTATATTTAGCTTGCACTTAAACCTTTTTTAAGAGTTTAGTCTGACTTAATCATAAGAAATGAGTGTTTAAGTATCACACTGACAAAAAAATAATAAGTCTGTGACAAAATAAACATAATATATATACCTACATCATTGAGTTGGTGGTATAGCTCTATTAGTTGATTAATTTATTAAAACAAATAAATCATTAATTTATGCATTTTTCAGTTCAGTCTCTAACAAATTTAATCATGAGAATGAAAATAATAAATTAATAAAAATTAAAAAAACATATTATAAAAATAATTTAGCACTCTAATAATTATCTATTTATTAATACAAATATATAATGATGAGAAAATATATATTTTAAAATTTGAATTGCTAAATATTTATTTTTAGCTCCAATTTAAGATTACTTTTATATTTGTTTTTTTACTTTATTAATAATTTTAATTTTAAATTTTAACAGATACATTTGTTAAAAAATGTATTTAAAATTTAAATAACTGAAATATAAGTTTATAACAATTAATTAATAATATTGTTCACAAAATAAATAAAAGTAATAACACGGTTTAAATTTAAGTCTTTATAATGCAAATTTGACTACAAATCCATGAACATGTTCTTTTATTTATTGGATGAAATAAACTTAATCAAAAATCTTTCTATGTAGTGCGTGTTCTATCTTGGTTATTCAATTTAAAAAAAAAAATATTATTTTTGCCGCTTATTATTTTGATTGTTACCGTTTTTGTTACCCAATCGCTATCTCTCATTAATACGATGACGTGACACATTAATAAAAAAAATTAAGTCAATTTGACTATCAAACTTTTAAAACTTTATATTTTTCACATTTTCGCACCAAAAAAATTCTCTAACTCAAACTCTAACAGTTCTCTATATAATAAAATTCCTAGTCAATTTATCTATTTAAGTATTCGTTTCCCAGTCAACTTCTTACAAATATTAGTTTTGTATTCAATCATCATGAATTTAGGAATTCGTTTCCAAGATGGCTTCTTCACACAAAAAAAAATATTTTCTCTTAAATCCCTATTCCCTAATCTTAACCACCAAGTGGCTTAGGGCTCCCAAACATTGAGGGCATTGTTTTCTCAATTATTGAAAGAAGAATGAATAAGTAAAAAGGATCACAGTTGCTCTCATTCGTTTAGATTTTTATGATTACTTCGTCAAAGTAAGCAATCGCATAATTTTTTTCTCTTTTTTGTTAAAAATTCATTTTAATTTAAACAGTTGAATTTTATCGGTTTTTAAAGATATGATGCATCAATTCTATAGACGGTGACTCAAATAAAAAAAATGTGACTACAAATTTAAGTATCATTAATTATGATGTAATTGATGAAGCAAAGAAATTATTGAAGATGCTTGTGAAATAGTTTTTTATTGTGATGATATCATCGCTATTAGTGCAAGGGATGTTGTAAAATTGATAGCAAATTAATTAATAATATCTTAATTATTTCATAAAAGTCGTAAAATTATCGAAGCTAAATTAGTTCAAGCACTTGCTATTAGTTGATTGTAAGTTTTGTTTCTTTTGGTGCAAATTGGAAGAGAGCGATACGAAGTTCAGACAAAAAGAAAAAATGGTAATGGAAAGGGCTTCGAATGTAGATAGTCTTCTCCAAAATTTTCAGATTCAAGAAAAACTATTTAAAAATTCTTATATATTTATTATTTGCCTAATTTTTCAAAATAAATGGGTAAATGATTGGCATTTTACTCATAAAGGGAGGATTTGAGGTTTGGGTTAAATTTTTTTAGAGAAATAAAATTTTTGTATGTGAAGATGATGAAAATATAAAGTTTTAAAAGTTTAAGGGTCAAATTAAAAGTTAATTTTTTTATTAATATGTCACATTATCGTATCAACGACGATAATAATTAAGTGACCAAAACAGTAACGGTCGAAAACATAAATAATAAAAATAATATACTTTTTAAATTAAGTGACCAAAATAAAATAGACTTTAGTAAAATTTACCTTTCCTTTCTTCGCCAAAGAGATAAATATCTAACCTAGAAACTAATGCGCTTGAGCGGTTAGCAATTGGAATCAATAATAAAGGGTAAACTGTATAAATAACTACCCTATTATGAGTTTAGTCGCAATTTGACTATCATATATTTTTTCGAAGCAATTAAACAACCATACTATTAAAATGGACTTATTGTGACCACTTGCCGTTAGAACTTAACGGAGTAAGTGACATGACAGTTAGTAAAAAATTGTGTAAATACACATTTGATCCTCGTTACATATACATTCTACTAATTTAGTCATAATTTTAATTTAATAAAATAAATTTATTTAGATGAAAAAAACAAAATCACCCACCCTTGCGCTGGGTGAGACTCAAACCCGAGTAAGTCTATAGTAAAAGAAGTGGCTTAGCCAGTACAAAAAGCACAAATTTGTACATAAGTCACCAACTTTAATATATATGTTATTATTTTCTATTTTTTTAAATTTCACATATATATATATATAATCATTAAATTAATTATTTTAATAAATTATATGTCTTATTTGAAGACACTATTTGAGCCTGCAATAAAACTAGCTAAAGATGGATTTGTTGTTGAACCATATCTCGGATTAAACATTGCTTCGAATGCACAGAAGATCATCAATGATCCTGGCTTAAGGCAGGTGTTACTGGCTTAAGACAGGCTCCCTCCTGCTCCTGCAAATTTCATTAGACCAAACAAGAGACCTTTATCTTCCATGGCACCACTTATTATTACCAAGGTTTCAAAGCTTCCCTGTTCGGTCGTGCAGCCCAAAATCTACATGTCTTACCTCGTTAACTAACCTTAATACCTCTTTCGGCAGGATAATCAGCTTGCAGGAGTCATTGGTGGCAATGGGGGAATTAAAATAATATCAGCAGTAGCCCAGGTTTTTCTAAATCATTTAACATATATGTTAAATTATTATATAATAATTTAAGTGAGATTTTTTAAATAAATTTAAAAAATAATTCAATGATTATATATTCGAAATTAAAAAATAAATGTAGAAAATAATAAGATATATATTAAAGTTTGTAATTTATAGCATAAATTTATGCCCAGTGCAGTGGCTAAGCCACTTCGACCAAATTTATAGAATATATAAGTAAAGAGAACCAAATATATAATTGTTTCGAGAAAAAATATAGTGGTCATGTTGAGTCCATTTTATGGTCTAATTACTTCAAAAAATATAATGATCAAATCGCAACTAAACTCATAATAGTAGTAGTTTATTGGTAATAAAATTTTGGAGTTTCCCATTAACAATTAAGGCCACTTTGACCACAAATCCATCTCCCAAGAATCTAGACGAGAATCCTTTCCAACCATAGACACTAAAACTGCCACTGAATTCCTCCTCCTCTCTCATCCAACCAATCTGTAATCCTCTCCCAGATTTTTGCCTCTTCTTATCTCTTTCCCATCTCTTGTTTTCGTGTCTTTCAGCTTTCTCATTTTTTATGTGCTAGTAAACAATGGCAATGACTGTAAATGCAGCAGTATCTCTCCCATCTTCCAAGTCGCCTTCTCTTTCATTTAAAAATTCAATCGCCATCCCTGAAAGAATCAACTTCAACAAGGTACGATATCCTAAGAAGAAACAAGATTTACACTGACTCGTTTTTTCTTATACTTATTTCTCTTAGTTTCTTCTCCAGAGTATTCTGTACCCCAGGAATGTCAGCTTCGGTGGAAATGTGATTTCCATTAGAGCTCAGGTCACTACAGAAGCTCCTGCAAAAGCAGAAAAAATTTCCAAGAAAGATGATGAGGGTATTGTTGTCAATAAGTTCAAGCCAAAGGAACCCTACGTTGGAAAGTGTCTCCTCAACACCAAAATCACCGCAGATGATGCTCCTGGAGAGACTTGGCACATGGTTTTTAGCACCGAAGGTGAAGTTTTAACGATTTAGAAGCTTGTTACTAACATTGAAATCAATTTTTTTTTTCGATGTGAGGATGCAGCCTTGTGTCAGCTTCGTGCATTTTGATCATTTGAAGTTGGATGGCACAGGGGAAGTACCCTACAGAGAAGGACAGTCCATTGGCATCATTGCTGACGGTCTCGACAAGAACGGGAAACCCCACAAGCTTAGATTGTACTCTATTGCTAGCAGTGCTTTGGGAGACTTTGGCAATTCTCAAACCGTAAGGATCTGATTCATACAATGTTATGTAGTTGTTGGGGTTTGAAGGTTTTTGTTTATTTACTCAGACGAGCTTGTAATTGCAGGTCTCCTTGTGTGTCAAAAGGCTTGTCTATACCAACGAACAAGGAGAGATTGTGAAAGGAGTTTGCTCAAATTTCCTGTGTAAGAATTTTAAAGTTCATTTTTCCGGTTTCCTATGTAGACCAAGGTAATAATTCGAAGGAAACCCTCCCTTCGATCAATCTCGTAGCACATTATCTTGAACAAAATATACCAGAGAATTCCTAGGATAGAAATCTGACTAATGATCTCCATGACTGTTCTGATTTCCTAAGGTTGTTGATTGTTTAATATACATGCAGCATGTTGGTTTCTTAGCACCTGAACTATTTTGTCCCTTGTAACTATAAGAATATCATTTACTGGTTCAAATTAAGGCATGACGGTTAATTGTAATCTTTCCAAATTTCTTGTTGATACCTTTGTTATTGAAGATTATGCAGGCTTGGGAATTTTTTCCAGCTTTATTTTGACATAATCAACTGCCGAAAGCATTGGGGAAGTGTTTTTACATCATTTATTGGTTGTGATTGTCGCATTCAGGTGACTTGAAGCCTGGTGCTGACGTGAAGATCACAGGACCTGTTGGGAAAGAGATGCTTATGCCAAAAGATCCAAATGCCACCATCATAATGGTAACTCTACATTATCAGCTCTTTCAAGAGTATCATATAGCAAAATACATCTTAGGCTAACCATTTATCTGTGCATTTAGTAACACAAGTTATGTCTGGTTTCCTTGTTGCAGCTTGCAACCGGAACTGGAATTGCACCTTTCCGTTCATTCTTATGGAAGATGTTCTTTGAAAAGTACGACGACTACAAGGTTGGTCGGGTATCAAAACCTTCCAAAAAAGATTAGCTAGTTATGGAAAATACTTAACCAATTACTGGCATGAAATGCAGTTTAATGGATTGGCTTGGCTCTTCTTGGGTGTTCCCACCAGTAGCTCGCTGCTCTACCCAGAGGCAAGCTTTCTTAACTTTGATTATATTCTCTCTTGGTACTGGAACATATAACATATTGGCTTAAAAATCAGAGTAGTTTTACCAATTATGCTTATGCTTTCAAATTGGAACCCAGGAATTTGAGAAGATGAAGGAGAAGGCACCAAATAACTTCAGGGTGGATTATGCCATAAGTAGGGAACAATCAAACGACAAGGGCGAGAAGATGTATATTCAAACCCGAATGGCTCAATATGCCGAAGAGCTTTGGGAGTTGCTCAAGAAAGACAACACCTATGTCTATATGTGCGGTCTCAAGGGAATGGAAAAGGGAATAGATGATATCATGACTTCTTTGGCTGCCAGAGATGGTAAATTTATATAATGGGCAAATTTGAAATCTACATTTGCCAAAAACATGATTTCTAGCTTCTAACTTTTTTACTTCTTCCAGGTATTGACTGGCTTGAATACAAGAGACAATTGAAGAAATCTGAACAATGGAACGTTGAAGTCTACTGAGCTTGGCTGCATTATATTAGCCATTCAGTCCCTTCTCTTTGCACCATCTCTCTTTTTTTTGTAACTTGTTTGATGTGTAAGTTGAATTGTTAATTCAACTCATGAATTATTGCCTCAAAACAGGTTGTATAGTGCAAATTTGAAGGAGATAACTCCTTTCCACTGGATAAATTATATGATAGGCCCTTCCAAGTTCCTACCACATAAGCAATAGAGTTTGAATCAGTCTACATAATAGAGTGATTAAATTGATCCATTTAATAGCATAAGGACTAAATTGATACAGTCCCTATAATAGAGGGACCTTGAAGTACTTTCACCAGTTTATTACTATCCAGAAAATGAATTTGGGAAATTTAGAAGGTTTAACAGCCCAAACTACTATGTGTAAAGCCTAGTGTGTGAAAAATAGAGTATACTTACAAATAGCGGTGGACAAAAAACCTAATTACTCGGTCTTAGACCCGATAGATTTTTACCCGAAAATTAGTTCTGATGAGACCATGATTGAATTTAAAATTTAGGTTCCGATTACGATCGGAACTGGATTCTGATTTTTTAGACTCGGTACCTAATGGGGTCGGAACCAGTACCGGGTACTTGGTACTGGTCTGGTACCAAATGACATTAAAGAGGTTGGAACAATTAAAGACGCTCATTTATTTCTCCTTATTGAACTTTTTGGTGGTCTTGTTTGTAATAGATGGAGTTCTCTAGTTTATTCTTTCTCTTTATGTATGAATATTATGAGTATGACTCGTTTTTAAGACTTCAACTTTCAAACCTACAATATTCTGACTTTGTTATTTAATATTATTATTGATGGCTAAAATTTTATTAATAATAGACTAATTGACCGGGTACCCGGTACTGATATTGGTTCCCACTAATATCAAGACCAGTTCTTAAAATCTTAGACCTGATCTGACCGGGACTAGTTCCAATTTTCAGAAACTGATAGTTATCTGGACCGGTATCAATTCTGGACAAATTGGCTGGATACCCGGTCTTGTCTACCCCTATTTACAAACACGAAAGATCAATGAAATATATTTTGGGCTTAATTGGGTTTGAAATAAATACCTAAGAAGCTACACTGATTAATGGGCTTAGGTTATTTTTAGTGCAATTACAATGTTGCAACAATTATTCTAGTTTATTTCTCCTAATGCAGTAGATAACTGGACTAAACGGGAAGTTTTGAACACGTTGTCGATGAACAAAAATCTTTTGTTTTTTTTATTAATATAAATCCACTGATTTTTTAGTATGTTTTATATTTCAGCACTAAAAAAAAAGTTGAATATCAAATCTTAACTTTAAATTTTAAACTTTAATGCTTAAAAAAATATATTTTATCTTCAATTCCCTAAACACTAACCTTAAATCATAACCTTAAACCTTAAACTTAATGTTTTAAGATGGGGCATAATAAGGGGCACATTAAGGGGCAGACAATTCTATCCATTTTTAGTGTCTCTATTCATGTCTCAACACTATAAAATTAAACTCTAAGTCATAATTTTAAATTCTAAATCTTAAACCCTAAAAATTACACTTAGTGCTAACATAAAAAGGACGAAAGTTTTCGGTTCGTTGCCAATAGACGGTAGTGAGAAAGAACACATTTGTCATAACAAAAACCAACGAAAACTTGCTTGTTAAATAAAGCAATATTGATACTCTCATCAATAATTAGTGTCTTAATTTTCTCACCTGCATCAGCTGATGTGATTTTAAAAAAGTTGCAGGCAAACGCATCAAGATTGCTTAAATATTCTTATCACCCCCACCACCACTTCATTGTTGGAATATTACAAATAGTATGATGACATCTCTTTCCAGTGCTTCTAATCTTCTCCCATAAAAATACAATATAATTTCAGCACAAATTCAATGTTTTCACATTAGAATGCCTTAGTTTTTCCTTCTGTTTCGATTAATCCATACGCGAAAACCCTACATCAATAATATACACCTCTTTCATGCTTATACTCTTGGAACTCTTCTTTGAATTTTCGCACCCTTTGTTTTCAAGCTGTCGTATTTGTGTGTTAAAATTTAACAAGTATTGATATTTTTTCTTCTCCAGAATGTGAATCTAATTTCTAGCCTGAACCGGTTTAGATTTATGCATGATAGATTACCACTATTCACTGGTTTGTTGCGGTAATCGAAATGTCGTTTTCGTTGCTGACTGATGAATGTCATCCATAAGCCAGCTGTTGAACACTTTTGGACATTAATTCAGGAAAAAAATAAGCCGATGGGTGCTTTATATTGTATTCAAACACTTAATTTGTGGTCCAAAAATTTAAGGACATATTATCTTGCTAACATTTATAAATTATACATACAGTTAATATTGTAGAACATACTAATATTTGTTTAAATGTCAACTATTGCTGATATTGTTGGTTTCAATTTCATACCAAATACCTAAGAGGAGTAGTATTTGGATTCTACCTCTATAGCTAATCACTGTCACTTGATTTATACCTGTTTTCTTGTCCCGTAGCCATAACAAAATTTCATAAAGATTCGGTGAATATCTCCTAAAATATTGATGATTTAAAAGGGGGGGGGGGGGGGGGGGGGGGACAGTGATGTAATCCAATCATGTAAATTTCAGCACATTGATGTTGTTTGTTTGTACGTAAAATTAAATCAATTAACTTTATTAGTTTTTGACTAATATTTTTTTAAAACGATAAAACTAATAATATCTAAACTTTATTAATTGTTTGTTATATAACTTGCAATAAATTATATATCAATGTAATTAACGATGAATTGAGGATCATTCGACAACGGATCTCTTTCATTTGGTTATATTTTTTTTCTTATTTTCTATTCTTCTCAAATTTTATTATAACATATCTTATCATTGTTTCACAAGAGTTTTTTTTTCCTTTTTTAGGATTAAATTTTTTGTCTTCTCTTTTATCGGTGATTATTTAATTATTTTATTGATATACCCATATTTTGATTTATTGGGTTAGTTTTCTCATATCTATACGTGTTTATATTCCTCCTTAATACATCGCGCTTAAGTTGTGATAAAGTTAATCGTTAAGATGTTGTCATATGTTTATTATCATGTTTTTGTTGATGATGTTTATTTTTAGAGTAAACTACATAAATGACCATATACTATAGGTTTGGACTCGATTTGACTATTATATTTTTAATTGCAGCAATTAAACCACTGAACTATTAAATTGAACACAATGTGACCACCAACCGTTAAAAACTAACGGAGGGAGTGACGTGGCCGTTAGTCAAAATTGATCTAATTTCACTTTCACATTTGGTCCCGCTATTTACACATTTTACCAATTTAGTCCTAATTTTATTTAATAAAATAATTTGATTTATTTAATTAGGTGACAACACGTTTATTGGAAGAATTTATCTATATTTTATTAAATATATATATTTAATTTAATTAATTAATTTCTCCCCTCCAATCAGGTGATGACACATGTCACTTTTTTGGAGAAGGAAAAATAAGAGTAAAAAACATAGCACTATGGGGATTTAATCCAAAGCCTTTGGTGTGGAAGTGTAAAGTTTTGATCACTAGGTCAAGTTTTTTTTTTGTGTTATAAACTACAACATTTAATATATGTGTTAGATGGTTGTTAATGCATGAAAAAAAAAGGGAAGGAAATGTAGTTTTAGGGAATTCGAACATGACATATTTATGATGCATAAAAACATCTAACCTAATTAAAGAAATTTAATAATTAAAGTAAAGTTAACAATATTTTATATATTTTTTAAATTATAGTTAGTGCACGATTTAAAATCAAACGTTTAAAATTTTATTAAATTCATTTAGCGAATCCAAACTCACGAACAAAATTTTAATTTTAAATGTTTGATTTTAAATCGTACACTAACTATAATTTGAAAAATATATAAAATATTGTTAACTTTAATTTAATTATTAAATTTATTTAATTGTGTTAGACGTTTTTATGCATCATAAATATATTATGTTCGAATTTCCTAAAACCACATTTCCTTCATTTTCCATGCATTAACAACCATTTAACACATATATTAAATGTTAGTAGTTTATAACACAAGGAAACACTTAGTGTAATGGTAAACACTTATCATTTCCCCACCAAAGGCCCTAGATCAAATCTCCCTAGTGCTATGCTTTTTGCTCTCATTTTTTCTCTCTTCAATATGTGTCGTCACCTAATTAAATAATTAAATTATTTTATTAAATAAAATCAAGATCAAATTGATGAAATGTGTAAATAGCGGTGACCAAATGTGAAAGTGAAACTATACCAATTTTGACTAACGGCCACGCCACTCCCTCCGTTAGCTTTTAACGGTTGGTGGTCACATTGAATCCAATTTAATAGTTCAATAATTTAATTGCTGCAATTAAAAGTATAGTGGTCAAATCGAATCTTAATCCATAGTACAGTGGTCATTTATATAATTTACACTTTTTTTATTAAGTAAAAAAATACATTTTTAAAATAAAATATCATAATTTGGACCATACAAAATTTCAACCGTATCTCAGTCTTAAAAGCTGGCGTGCGCAGTTTGCTAACTGCAATCCTCAGCACAAACCTTGATGTCTGTCGTTTAAGCCGACGGCTGCGCTCGAAAATCTTCAAAAACAACTTGTTTATGTTTACTCCAATGGGAAATGGCGGCATTTAAGCATAGAGATTTGAGATATTTTAGTTTAGATATTTAGAAGGGGAAATATATTGAAATCAAAGATCTTCTAAGCTTGTGCTTCCTAAAAAAATCTTTTAAGTTGTTTTCAGGTCAGACCATTTGTGTTTCTCAGACATAATTATTTGAATTTGAACCATTAATACTTATACCTAACACGGGCTGTTCAACTAATAACCATTTTTTTTGGCTTTAATATGAAAATATAGTTAGCATGAAGTTGCTCATGCAACGACTACAGAACATATACTCTGCTTAATTTCTGTCGTTGAGGGGTCATTGGAGGGATTGAATTAATTATCAACTTGAGTAAAATATTTTTTTTTAAATTTAAAGAATAATATATAATTATTTCATAAATTTTTTAAAATTAACATATTAATTGAATATGAAATTTTATTTGTGGTGGGTTTGGGGCACCAACCAAATAAATTTGTCCCTGACCATTGCTTTAAAGAAATTGAAAATGGAAAATTTAAAGTATTGAATTATTCATCATGTTTTCCTTTAGAATAATTTCTACTTTTAAAAAAAAGAGAATTTGCTCCTAATAAGTTTCGAACTCTTTTCCACCAACTAAATAAGTTTATCCATGACCATTGCTTTAAAGAAATTGAAAATGGAAAATTTAAAGTACTAAACTATTCATTATGTTTTTCTTTTGAACAAGAATTTGCTCTTAATAGGTTTCGAACCACTACCTAAAGAAAAGGGGAGTGTGTCAACTGAGAGCTTTATTCACTTGCTCTAGAAATTGTTGACAATTATTCATCATGTTAGTATCTGTTGGAATGATCAATCAATGGAATATGGCCAAGAGGAGTGAATTGACAATTTAAAAACCGGTGGAAGCAAATTGGAAAGATAAAAATTAAGATACAAGAGATTTATAGTGGTTCAACCTTCTAACAAGGTTTACATCTAATACCTTAGCTTCTCACTAAGAATTATTCCAAATTCACTATGATTTTTTTCCCATTTTTTAGATTCAAGAGGAAGCTTATTCAACCTCAAAGCTTATACCCAAAGCTTTGAGAAGACACTCTTTTACAAGAAAAACAAATAGCAAACTAAAAAAATTCTCTCAAAGGTAGAATGTTTGCCCAATACAAAATTCACTCAAACCCCACAACTTGAATCAAAAGATTACAAATAAGCTCTCTCAAGTGGGTTACAAGATTTGACTCTAAATGGTTCAAAGATTGTTGAATATGTGCTTGAATGCTTTAAACTTGATGGATAGTTGTTGCAGTAGCTTTGGAGGCTTGAATATATACCCCTTATTGATTTCTAACCGTTTGGGTGGTTGAGATAGTGAATAGAGCCGTTGGACTTATTTTTCCACAATAAATGCGGTCTACCAACACTGGGTATCGGTATTAGGGCTTGGGTATCGGTAACTTCCATAAGAAGAAAGAGTCGTTGTACAAAGGGGTATCGATATGCGGAAAACCGTATCGACACGATGAGTTCATTTTATAAAGGCTCCATTGTTGTTAACACTAGCCATCAGCAACCTCATTTGTATGAGCAGTGAAAAAAGTTAGAGAATCAAAACCTCCATTGTTGTTAACGATAGCTAATCTCTTTAAAAGGCTCAAATTATAATTAATCTCATACCGTTTTCAGCTAAAGCTTTTCTTTTTCTTTTATTTCACCCCTTTTCAAAAGTTCAGTAAATTCATGACGCTTTTGCAGAGCTCAATAAAAGAAAGGTTATTCTACATATTAGTAAATTCATGACGATAGCTAATTTAAGACCAAATTAAAATAAAACGTAATGGTCGAGGGTTAAATATGTTATTCTATAGATTTTATTAATGGCCACATCATCGGTCGTTTATTTTTTAACGAGATTAGATTAATTTGTTAATCGTGATTAGTTTGGAACCTATTTATAACTTCTTATAATCAAGAGACTCAACAAAAAATAGATCATAATTAAAGAACATTTATGTAGTTTACCCTAATTTACTAAACATCTATTGATAATGTTAGAACGAATTAAGTTATCTAATTCAATTTATTATTTTGAAATTGCGAATTGGATCAAACAATTCAAAAGTCAGTACAAAGGTGCTTTATTTTATAAAAATCTAGTGATCCGATTCTAGGACAATACCTGTGGTATTTAACTCGATATCCTATGACTTCGTATTTTGTTAGCTTATATAAAAATAAATGTTGACTGCAAATTTTAAAGTTACTATATGTTTAAAATAAAGACCGAACCCTCAATTATTTTCTGAGCAAGAATTGAACCCTCACCTTTGTTTAAAGTAAAAAAGACTTTTATCATCTCACTTAATTCTCGTGATTAAACTATACTAATGAAATTTAAATTATCGTAGACCCTTAATTAATATTAAAAGTTTAAGATACTCTTATCATCTTATTTGAATCTTATGATTAAATTAAAATAAAATTTAAATAAAGAAATTTCAACATCAACCATGAAAGCAAATAGATCATTAAAATGTAGAGAGGAAATTATTTCAGCATATGAAAAGTTTTTATGTCGCAATAATATATTTGTATTTATAGACAGAAATTTACATTTCAACAAGCACAAAGGAAGGAAATAAACTCTCACCTAAACACTGCAACTCGTCCTCAACATCGGTGAGTAAGACACAATAGCAACTTTGTAGTTGGGCCCGCATTTATCTTTCTGACTGTGTCTGACGTTAGTTTTTATAGCTCTCAAATTCCCTTTATAAATACCCATTCTGTATCGCCATCGCAGAATCAATCTCACACATTCCAGACCAACATATCCGAAGAAGAAGAAGAAGATTAGTGCTGGATTTTGGCCATCCCCCAAGCTTCCTCTTCTTATTTCGCATTATACATAGAGTTTTTCTTGCAAGCTTCATGGCCCAACTTACATTTATTGCTTCTATTTGTCTTCTTATTCTATCACATTCGTTCATATCAGGTATTGGTTTGGGAAACATTGATACATATTTAATAAATTCTAAAGTTATTTATCTGGATTTTGGATTCAAGTTTGGGTTGTTTTAAATTGATTTTCTTTGCATTGTAAACAGGATTGCAATCAACAACTTTCACCATGGTAAACAAATGCGACTATGTTGTATGGCCTGGAATTCTCACAAACGCAGGTGTTCCACCGCTTCCCACTACAGGTTTTACTCTTCAAAGTGGTGAAACGAAAACCATTGCCGCACCGGCATCATGGGGTGGTCGTTTCTGGGGCAGAACCCGTTGCTCCCAGGATTCCACCGGTAGATTTTCATGTTTGACCGGGGATTGTGGGTCGGGCAAGGTAGAATGTTCAGGAAATACCGCCGCTCCACCTGCCACTTTGGCTGAATTTACTTTAGATGGTGCTGGTGGCCTTGACTTTTTTGATGTTAGTTTGGTGGATGGTTACAACATCCCTATGTTGGTAGTTCCTCAGGGTGGTACAGGGCCGAATTGTACCTACACCGGCTGCGCCGTGGATCTTAATGACTCGTGTCCTTCGGATCTCAAGGTGATGAGCACAGACGGCGGAGAAGGCGTCGCTTGCAAGAGCGCTTGTGAGGCCTTCGGCCAGCCTGAGTACTGTTGCAGCGGCGCGTATGCAACACCTGATACTTGCAAGCCTTCTTCCTACTCGAAGGTCTTTAAGACGGCTTGTCCACTCGCCTACAGCTACGCCTACGATGATAAAACCAGTACCTTCACATGTGCCGATGCCGATTACACGATTACTTTTTGCCCTTCGCCTAACACCAGGTAAATTTTACTTTACCAACCTTTTTTCAACTTTTTGGTTTTGCACTTTCAACGTCAAAGGGTAATTTTTATCATGACAAAAACGTTCTGTGGCTGAAAATACATTAGCTTCCTAATTAATTCTTATCATGAGATAATTTTAATGCATCAACACATTTACATCCCCCGACAGGCATTATAATGCCGACGCATTTTATTATAGCCCGTAGGCATCGCTTTTTGATACCGAACCCGCAAGTTGAGGCCAATTATGCTCTGCCAGACTGAGCAGTGCACGCCCATCAAAAATCTATTATTGTAGTTGACGTAATACTCATAAAATAAATGCTTCCAGTGTCAATGGAACACGTTTACTATGAGCTGGAGTGTCTTTTTATGATTTTTTTTTAAAAATGTTCAGGATTTTTAACGTTTTCTTTTGGTACGTAAAATTTGCAGCCGGAAAGCATCAAAAGGGCAGAACGCGGAAACAACAACGCCAATAAACAGCACAATGGTCTACGAAGGTGCCTTGGACGAAAGTGCAGCATCACCGTCCTTGTGCACCCACGTTTTTGTCGGCATCGCAACGGTTATGGCGTTTTGGTGGTCATGGCAACTCTTCTAACTCATTCACTAACTATATTTGTAAGTTAGGGTAGATGCCATATAGAACGGTAAATTACACGTCGGCTTCGTGTCCGTAACTCCGGTGGGTCCCCATAGCTTGGCCAACGTTGACGTGGAATGCAGTCAATACTGAAAAGCTCACCCGTGCAATTTGCCTCTTCAATTTGCAACGATCCAATGGAGCACATGTACGAAAGGGAGGCTTTTAGGTTTATTTTAAAGGCTTTTTTAGGTTTAATTTAATTTATATTATAAGAGGGGATGGGATTCTTTTGATTGTTGATTTCATGGAATGTATGAATTATATTTAATATTATCATGTGTACTCCACCACTACTACAACTGCAGCATTTACTTCAATGGGAATTTTGATTAAATTAATTATAGTGATTCGTCACATTAATATATGACCCAACTCGATTAAAAATTATATGGATAATATATATATAATAAAGTCAATTAGAACGAACGAATGTTAAAGCCTAAAGGCGTGCAAAGTGAGTAATAAACCAGCTAAATAGCATCTGCCCAGGGATGGATCGAGGGGTGCTGAGGGGGGCAACCGCCCCCCTAAAATTTTGAAAATCATATATGGTTTAAAAATTTTTAGAATTTTTTTATGTATTTTCTATTAAAAATCTATTTTTGCCCCCTCTAAACTTTTATAAGTTCGCCCCTGCCTTTAGTTATATATTTCGCTACTAGACCGGTCGTAATTACTGTTGATTGGTCAACAGGCCTCAGCTATTTGTTGAATTTCCTTGTCAATTTCATCATATATTCCACCCACAATTTCTTTCAATTTCTATAATTAGCAAACCATTTTATCGACAAGTAGCATGCAGATCTGCAACCTTTTTCTTTTTCTGTTCAAAGCAGAGTGGCTATGAAGATAAGATCGGGCAAATAATTGGAATGTTTGTATGTGAGTAGATGCTCTAATTGGCTTCAACATGTCATGTTGACATAAATTAATCACAACCATGGC
Organism: Hibiscus tridactylites; assembly: GCA_958450335.1. NCBI lineage: Eukaryota > Viridiplantae > Streptophyta > Magnoliopsida > Malvales > Malvaceae > Hibiscus > Hibiscus tridactylites. The sequence goes on from OY288282.1 coordinate 78,237,572, forward strand.
GTTTTGGACGCGCAACGGCACGAGGCTTCTATTTCGTTGGTCGCATGCGCGTGCATATATTATTTATCCATTCCAACATGTTGTAAAGAGAGAATTTTAGGCGGCTGAAAACAAAATGAAATTCACTTTATTATTCGAATGCATAAAACAGAAAGAGAGAGGCAGCTAAGGTTAACAGAGTATTGGCCTTAACCTCAAAAACCGCTAAGGCAGAAAGACATTACTCTCTTATTTATATGCCCCAACTCGATATAACCAAAGGGTAATCTCAACCAATTAGTTACATCGAACGAGCTTAACCACTCTAACAGAATGGGCCAACAACTCATAACAACTTGTAACATCCAAACTAAAAAACAGTTACAAGGAATCAAGACCCAAGTCTCAATATTCACCCTACTCCTTCACACTTCTCCTCCCGTCTCTATCTCCCGTCTGCTAGCTCACAGGGTGCACATTTAAATTGTGCCGAAACATGTAAAAATATGACTTGGAGAGTGTCTTGGTGAGGTCGTCTGTTGCCTGATGTTCGACAGGAACATAGCTAATTTGAACTTGAACTTGAGCTTGTGCTACCTTCTCACGCACGGAATATATATCCAGACATGGTTCACAGCCAAGGGTGGGTACTCGTTGTTCATCATATGTGGACAAGACGGGGGTTACTGGTGTGTGAACACACATATCCTCAACACCACTTGGAGCTACAGATTCTGCCGCAATTGAAGCTGGAGATGGAACACCTCTGGACACATTCAGGTCATGTAGTGCACCTGGAACAATGTGCAACGCATGAGACTTGACCAAAGGATCATGTTGCTGGGGACAATCCTTAGGCTTCATTGTTCCTGTAAAAGGGAACTGAAACTCATCAAACACCACATGTCTAAATATAAACATTCTTCCTTAAGGTGTGAGGCACTGGTAACCCATGTGCATCTGAATATAACCAAGAAAGGTGCTAGGCTGAGATCAAAACTCAAGTTTGCGACGTTGAAAAGGTCGTAAACGAGGACAACAGAGACATCCAAACACCCTTAGGAATGGGTAATATGGTTTTCAACCAAACAGTTTCTCGTGTGGTGTCGCTCCAACAAAAACCTTCGTAGGCAAGCGATTAATCAAGTAAACTGAACTACTCACAGCTTGAGACAAGAACCTCAGAGGCAGTGACGCTTGAGCCAGTAGAGTGAGAGCCAATTCTATAATGTGGCGATGTTTGCGCTCAACCAATCCATTTTGCTCAGAGGTGTAAGGATAAGAGACACGATGCTTTATACCAGCTTCTGCCAAAATAGGAGAGAGACTGCATAACTCCCCTCCCCAATCACTCTAAAGTTCTTTGTAGAACTAAGTGTTTTGATATAATATTTTAAAAATGTTTTGGATTAAATTGAAAAGAATTTAAAATATGTTTTGGACTAAATTGAAAAGAATTTAAAATATGTTTAAGGGTTTTACAAAGCTTTGGAATGATTTAAAATACATTTAAAGTAGTCGAAACCGAGCTTTTCAAGTGCCTGTATCGATACGGTATGGTACCGTACCGATACGCCCTAGGGTTTCAACTACAGAAATTTTTCAGTAGCCAAAACATGTACCGATACGCTTAGCCGTATTGATACGGTGTGTTTTAAAACAGCCCAACGGCTAGTCGCATACCGATATGGTTGTATCGCGTACCGATACGCCTAACTACCCCCAATGGTCATATTTCCCAACGGTCTTTTAAACTGCAGGATCGTACCAATACGCTAGGCAAACGTATCGATACGCATCAGCTGAAGTGCAAAACGACTACTTCTTTATTGGGACCGTATCGATACGGTTTGAAGGGTATCGATACGTCAAGCTGCAAAACTGCATTTATGGTGGGAAATAAAGGCTCCAACGGCTCTAATCTAACCCTAACGGTCCTCAACGGCTACAAACTCAATTAGGAGTATAAAAGGGACCTCCAAGCATCAAGAAATGGTCAAAATATGTTAATTTAATAAGTTTGGTGGTCTAATTGACGAGTTCGATAGTTCAGTGGTCAAAATAGGTACGCCCTAATAGTTTGGTGGTCACTGGTGTAGTTTACCCTTACTAAAACTATTCTTAATATGGGGAAAATACTTCATGCACGGCCGTAGAAGCAAAAGGTTTTCTATAAGCACCTGTAATTCTAAGGTTTAAAGATTTAATTTAGAGTTTAGGGTTTAAATGTAGGGATTTAAAATTTATGATTTATGTTTAAAATTAGAAATTAGGGTTTTGATTATAGGATAATATGGTTAGGGTCTAAGTTTTTGACCTAACAACCTTAAAATTTAACTCTAAATTATAATCACACCTCTAAATTCAAAACTCTTACACTCAAACCCTAAACAAAATCTCTAAACCCTAAAACTGAAACACTTTTGAGAACTTTTTGTTTCCACCACCTGAAACAATTACCTATTAATATAAGAAAAATACTTTGATACACAATCCGTTTAATTTTACTGTTTAAAGATCTAGGTTAGGATTTAGGGGTTTATGGGTAAGGTGTAAAATTTAGAATTATAATTTAGAGTTTAAATTGTAGGGTTTAGATTTTAAGATTTTAAATTTTATAATTTAAATATGAAAGATTTTATAATTTTTTACACAGTTTATGTATGAAAATATAACCTTAATATAATCATTTTATGATTAAATATTGTGCATATCAAAACTTTATATGTATAATTACATAATTATATATTTCATCAAAAAATATGTTTAATTGTTATATTTATCTCTTAAAAACAGACTTTAACATGATTGATAAAATCCGAGATCCTAATATTAGAGATACTCAGAATTTTTGTTGTTGTTGAAAAAAGACATTTTAATGGAAGTTGGATCATATTCCTGGACTTTGTTTAATTTTGCTTTTATATCCATATCTTCTTCAAATGTTAAATGCATTATATCTTACTCAAATGTTTAATACATTATACTCTTGAGTGTTAAAAACTAATCCAGGATATTAAGAGATTTAAAAGGTACTAGTCTTTGGAAAATACAATTTTTAAGAACAAGATTTGACTAAAAATTAAAACAATGCAATACATTAATCGTCGTCACTTTCATAGTCACACAGAGATAGCAGACCTGTGCTTGGACTACTAGCTGTTTTTTCTTCTTTCTTCTCTTCCTTTGCAGCTTTTTTCACAATGATCACTGATGGCTTGAAAGGAGCTCGACGACTCCCCAAAACACTCGAACCTGAGAATTTATCAAATTCATAAGGAATAGAGTATTTTAAATTAGTATACAATGTAAGAATACTACTATACAAATACCTTTGCTGCTGGAATCATCAGGAAGATCGGCTTTTGTCAAAGCATCTGTGGGGTTACTCAAAGTTTCTTCAGACACCTTTCTCCTCTGCATAGCATTCGAACCAAAGCACAATTATCTCATGTCTTACAAACATAATTCGATTTCAACCTATGTTTATGCACGCTCCTTAATTAATTCATTTATCTGAAATATGGATTAATTACTTGTATGCATCTAACAATGTTTTGACCATATGTATACATGATGTTTTTAGTAACTTATGTTGCACCATATAGTACCTTTGAGCTATCATTTGAGGTTTCACCCTTGCCACTCGATAAATGGGTCAAATCCTCATCATCGTTGAAAACATCATCTGAAATCCTTCGAACCACTTCCTTTGGCCGCTGCATTAAAGTTTACAACGGCGTTAGAAACATGCCCACCAAGAATGAAGACGGGGGCTAAGAAAAGAAATACACCGATTCTAACCTGGAAAATGGATTTTATAAGGGCTTCATCTTCTTCTTCTATTTTCTTCTCCTGTTAGCACATTATTACCTTATAGTCAGAATCAGAAAAGAGAAAAGAAAGATAAGCATATTAAGCAATTTGCTCATCACTTATCAATTTTTTGTTTGCATGGACGAGTATGAGGGTACATAACACGAACATTCATAAAGATTCTGATGTCAGAGATCGGATTTAAGAGAACTTGCACTTACTAAGCATAATTCAACAAGACTATCCTAATAACACCTGATATAATTAAACTAAGCTGACATAATTCAGGAAAAAGATTTCTCCACAAAGCAAATTTAACATGTTTTCCTATTTTCTCACTCCCTTTTTATTGGTTTATGTACATTTACAGAAGCACACCTTTGATTTAGAAGAAATGAAATTGGACAATTCCAAATAGAGTACAAATGAAGCACATTCATGAGATTCTTCTGCAAAATAACCGCTTTAGACAATAAGAAACAAATATACAAGTATTTTTACCTTTTCTGAAGCAGTGCGCTGCAAGGCCTCCAGCATCGCATCTACACTCACAGTTGCATGTCTGGACTGCAATGTAAGATACACAGGCACAATCAAAACAAAGTAAATACTTGAATTATTTTTATAACAGTAATCTTGCTGGTATCTCCTGCATATTAAACAAAAGTTGGTTTCAGTTTTAATTACCTTCATGGACTTCATTTCATCAAGTGCGGCAAGGATGTCCATCTCTCTTTTCGAATCCAACGTTCTGTTCTCCAAAGATTTCATTGCATCTCCCATTTCTTCAGATTCTCTTTTCTGTCTCTCTTTTTCTGCTTCCTAATAAAAGGAAAGATGAAAGATATCATTATACAAGTCATTACTACATATCAAGTAATGTTAAAAGAACTACAGCAACATTTAGTTTGATACACAAAGATCTCACCTCATCCTCAGCACGCCAAGGCTCAAAGTTTCTTGTCGCACCCGATTCAACAACATAATCTGAATTTTGTGGATCCGTTTTCATGGTCATCTCAGCAGAGCACTTGGTGCACTTGAAATAAAATCTAAATATTTGGATCCCCAAATATGTCTACAAATAAGTGAAAAAAAGCATAAGTGATTAAATGCACAAAAACCAATAAGATCTCAGTCACTAATTTGTTAAAAACTAATGAAAAGTGAGGGTTTGGGAAATGGAAAATGAATTAGTCCAGAAATTTGTATCTAACCAGTGTTCAACTATGATATTTGGACTCAAAAGTGTATCATACACTCCATCGGGATATACATCGAACCAAGTACTTCAATAAAAGTGAAGTCCGAATAGCACAAGCATTCATTGTCCCTACCTTAAATTTGCTCCTGGAACAAACTATTAAACACGTATGGATAATGTTTGTTTCTGTTTTTACTATATGGTTTGCCTTCAGAAACAAAATGATGAATAAATACTTTTGAAAAAAATTCAAAACCAACATAGTTAGTTGCTATTTGCAATAAATTGCAAGATCATATATAACAATGATTTTATAATCAGCATTACATTATAATTTATCAGCTTATCTTTTAAACCAATCGGCATGATTTTATGTTTCTAATCTTTGATTTTCCTCTATAGCAACATTTAAAGCAAAAAACAAAAAAAAAAACAAAACGCAGACATTAACAACCAAACAGAATCTCACGAAGCAGAGAATAGATTTTAATTGTTGCCTTTTCTACATATTTTCTTGAATTTAAAATCGGAACAGGGAAAACAAATACTAATATTTCCAAATAATTAAACGGAAGCTAAGGAATTAGAAGAAAACTTCAACTAACCTCGCCGATGACATCTTCTTTGCGGGAATTGAACTTCGTACCTTTGTAGATGTAATTCCCGCAGGTATTGCAACGGATGCTCATCGGAAGCATCATCCGAATCTTCATTTGTTGATTCTTTGGTCGCCGGGCCCTCGGAAGCTTCGAGGGATCAAAGTCCGGCGGGTAATATTTGTTAAGCACTTTTCTTTCTCCCATCTTCGAAGATCACAAAGATTTCGATTCAAATCGAAATGTAGCGGAGTGATGGCAGATGAAGGGAATAGACAACAATCAAGTAGAGAGCTTTCGATTCTAGGGTTTCAAAAAATTAGGAGCAGGGGACTCTGGCTAAATAAAAACACAGGGGTTTTAAAAGAGAGTTGTGGATAACATAAAACATATATTAGACAACAATCAAGTTTCGATTCTAGGGTTTACCCAGTCGTTGACCGAAGAAAACGGTTCTGGGTTAATGGTGGTTGGGTTTTCGCGAAGCGGCGAATCCGATACCACAGAACACGTGGATTTGAGCAGTGGAAGAAGGCATTGAAAAGCGATTGGGATTTGAGAAAACGGAAACAGAGAGTGAAAAGGGGAAAGGGTTATAGGCTGAGTTGGGAAACAGAGAGTGAAAAGGGGCTGAGTTGGGTTTGGGGTTAGGTAGAAGATTAAGAGAAAACGGGAAAGTCGAGAAGGGTTTTAAGAGGGAGTAGCTTCAGCGGTGGGTGTGAGGGCTACGTGCTAATGTGATATTCACTCTTAAAATGTAGGGTAAATTACATAAATGACCACCATACTATTAGTAAAGTCGCTATTTGACCACCTTATTTTTTTCGAAGCAATAAAACCACCAAATTATTTAATTGGTTGCAATGTGACCACCAACCGTTAAAAACTAACGGAAGGAGTGACGTGGCAGTTAATAAAATCGGTATAATTACACATTTGGTCCCCGCTATTTGTACATTTTATCAATTTAGTCCTAATTTTAATAAATAAAATAATTTTAGTATTTAATTAGGCTACGACACGTGTCGCCGTATTATTGGAGGACATTATTTATATATTTTTAATTTAATAATTTTTATTTTGCTCCTCCAATCAGGTGGTTACACGTGTCACCAGATTGAAGGAGCAAAATAAATAAATAAGCACTTTGCCTCCGGTAGGATTCGAACCCGCGTTAATTGGGAAAAGAGTGAGCGCGCTTACCAAAAAACTAAAGTCATCCTTTTGATGTATTTTACAAAATTTAATATATATCTTAATTTGTTATTTGCTCGAATGAAGGAGATGAAACAATGAACAAAATCATAAATTATATTCAATACTGCTATAAAATATTTTACACCAGGAATTTTAAAACAAGGTGCATTTCTTTGATTATTTATATCATTCCATGCTAATTCACATTGCAAATACTGTAAATATTTTACATCATTTCCCAAACTGCAATACAACTGCAAGCAACAATTCAACTGCTAACATGGTGATGTCTTCTTGAAACTTAATCAATGGAGTCGTACATTAAAATGACATAATCGACCCTAGCTACATTCATATTGCCCACCCGAAGTTTGGTTTCATGAAAGCATCATATTCTCAATACAGAAAGCCCTATAAAACCATCTAACTGATCATTCAAACCAGCTTCTCCTAGCTGTATTCTCATCATGGCAATGTTGTGGATGTTCCTTGTACTGCAGTCATGACCTCCCCAGGGGGAGGATGATCAAATTTGCACGTTGCACCATACTTGCATGTCCCGGTCTTCATGCAGTACGGATAGTGAGTGGACCCCTGTCAATGTATCCCACAATTATTTCAATAGCATCAACGAAAATACTCAAAGAAATACACCCTATTTTAAAATTCCTGGTGTAAAATATTTTATAGCAGTATTGAATATAATTCATGATTTTGTTCATTGTTTCATCTCCTTCATTCGAGCAAACAACAAATTAAGATATATATTTGATTTTGTAAAATGCATCGAAAGGATGGTTTTGGTCTAGTGGTAAGTGCGTGCATTCTTTTCCCAATTAACCCGGGTTCGAATTCTACCGAAGGCAAAGTGCTTGATTTTTTATTTTGCTCCTTCAATCTGGTGACACGTGTCACCACCTGATTGGAGGAGCAAAATAAAAATTATTAAAATAAAAATATATAAATAAAGTCCTCCAATAATACGGCGACACGTGTCGTAGCCTGATTAAATACTAAAATTATTTTATTTATTAAAATTAGGATTAAATTGATAAAATGTACAAATAGTGGGGACCAAATGTGTAATTATACCAATTTTATTAACTGCCACTTCACTCCTTCCGTTAGTTTTTAACGGTTAGTGGTCACATTGCAACCAATTAAATAATTTGGTGGTTTTATTGCTTCGAAAAAAAGTAAAGTGGTCAAATCGCGACTTTACCAATAATATGATGGTCATTTATGTAGTTTACCTTAAAATGTATATATAAATATATGATGTCTAGGTTATCAAGAAATAGACCTTTAATATTTTGTTTGCCGTTTACCCCTTAAAAGATTAAAAAAAAAACATTCGCGGTAAAAAAACTAATCATTATTATCGATAATGCATAATTTTAACTCAAATATAGTACGGATAAATTTTCTATACACAGGCGGTGGAAACTGAAAGTTTCCACAAGCGCCTTAATTTTAGGGTATAGGGAGTTAGTTTAGGGTATAGGGTTTAGGGGTTTAGGTGTGGAGGGTTAGAATTTAGGGATAGTTATTTCAATTTAAGGTTTAGGGTTATAATTTAGGGTTTATAGGTTAAAACCTAAATCCTCACTATATTACCCTAAAAATTAAACCCTAACCTATAAACCATAAATTATAACCCTAAACCTTAAATTGAAACAACTATCCCTAAATTCTAAACCTCTACACCTAAACCCCTAAACCTTATACCCTAAACTAACTCCCTAAACACTAAAATTAAGGCGTTTGTGGAAACTTTAAGTTTCCACCGCCAGTGTATAGGATATTAATCCATATAGTATTTGTCAAAAGATGTTGGTAGTCAAACTGTTGCTACTGCATATTATAATCCGTGTATTTCTTTATTATAAGAACGGATAATTCAACGGTAAATGACAAGTACCGCAATGTACCACTATTTATATGTAATGCAATGTATCATTAATTATTTTAATAAGTTTTGAAACCCTAAAGACCAGAAATGTTATTATCCTCTTTTAGAATAAAATTTTAAAAAATAAATTTTATATTACATTTTCATATTTTCATTTACTTTTTAATTTAAAAAAAAATTAAACTTTTATTACTATAATAATTCTTACATCATTTAATTTAAGGATAAAGTTCACAAATGGTCACTAAACTTTGATACAATATTCAATTTGATAACCAAACTTTCAATTTCTTCAATATTACCATTAAACTTTTAATTTGTTTCAATTTTGCCACTAACCATTTAACAACCGTTAAAAGGGTAATGTGGTTGTTAAAATATTTTTATATAATAATACATTTAGTCCTCCACGTTTACACATTCAAACAATTTAGTCTTAATTCAAAAAAAATAATAAATTTAACCCTTATTATTTACATATTATTTCAATTTAGCCATATTTTAATTAAAAATAATTTAACCCTTAACCTTAAACTCAAAACTCTAAGCCCTAAACCTTTAAATATAATAACCAAGGAAATGAAATCTTTTGATAAGGTTTAATTCATTAGTGGTTAGCACATGTTCCAATCTTCTGCGTACTGTAACAAAACAAAATTTTGAGTAATGTTGTTATGTCATCAAACTTTTTTCGCATCAAATCCAGAACTACTCTTCAATCATCTCCTTCAATCATCAAACTTCCAAGCCATACTGCAACTTGCTGCAGAAGCACAAGGTGTGACATCAATCTTGAACATAGAATAGAGGACAAAAGGAAAATTACATGACAGCTTCGTATGATATTCTCTCTACGTTTAGCGGTCTTATTAATATTTATTAACTTTTTCGAATTTAGACCAAATTATTTGAATGTGTAAGCGTGGAGGACTAAAAGTTGTTAACGAGTCAGTGGCTAAATTGAAACAAATCTAAAGTTGTTAATATTTTAACAACCACATCACCCTCGTTAACGGGCCAGTGGCCAAATTAAAACAAAAATAAAAATTTAATGGTAACGTTGAAGCAATTGAAAGTTTGGTTACGAAATTGAATAATTAATCAAAGTTTAGTGATCATTTATGAACTTTACCCTTAAATTAAAGTGAATGTAAGAATTATTATAGTAATAAAAGTTTAATTGTTTTTTGAATTAAAAAATAAAAGAAAATCAAAATAATATAAAAATATATTTTTTAAGATTTTATTTTAAAATGGGACAATAACACTTTCGATCTTTAGGATTTTAAAACTAATTAAAATAGTTAGTAGTACATTGCGGTACATGTCATTTACTGTAGAATTATCCTTAAAAGAACCTTGAAACAAATGCTTCGCCTTTCTTTGACTAAGCAAAGGCAGCACTAGTACTACTTGGATATAATTTTTTTTGACAAATACTACTTCTACTTCTGCCTAAAGGGGAATGAGAGACTCTAAAGGAAAGAATGCTCATGTTGAGTCTTGAACCCGAGACTTAAAGGGAAGGGAAATGGATCAGGTGAGCAACTCTGGCCAACCGGCCATTAGTTATTATTAAATTAGTGTCAACAATTAATTAGATACAAGTTCAATTGAAAATAAATTTAATTTTTTAAAAAATGATAATTAACATTGTTATAAAAGTAATTTTTATTCAAAAAATTGTAAAAAATTGTTGAATTAAATATTAAAATATATTTTACATAAATTATTTTATTTATTGGATTCGATAAAATCGGACATGTATAAAAAATACTTGATGTGTGATATCCTAAAGATAATTTTGACTTCACATTTGCTTTGGACCTCAAAATTAGATTAGGGTATAACGTGATTTTGGGCCTCAATAATTTATCAGAATTGCCACTTTTAAGCCTGAGTGCATGACTTCCACCCATCAATAATTTATCAGAATTACCACTTTATCCTGGACTTTGCAATAATCTATATTTTTTAGAATATAATAACAACTCATTTAGACTAATGACTCTCATTTGCGTCCATTATCAATAATTTTTTCGTATTCCTTTAGATGTTTTATTCTAAATTGCACCGAATTAGAAAATTTTTAAGTTCATCTTTGGAGGGCCTAATATTCTTTTTGGTTATGTTTATGGTTACATAGTCATTCTTTGCTGAATAATTATAATTTGATTGACACTATTATTGACATAATATACAGGAGGGCGTGAGATCAAGTAATCACAATTTGATGAACAAGACAAGTCTAATAAAGTTATAGTAGTTATATATTTTACTAAAAATATCTGATTCCTCACTACTTTTTTAGTACAATCTGTCAAAGCACCTAGTCAGCTTCTTTTACCGAAGGAAGACAATCTAAGTTAAGGTTGGTGAGTTTTTCCACAACTAAAACACATATGATCGGTTATGACTATCTTTAGAGATCTTGAATTAGATCTCTTTCGTTTTCAGTAAATATTAAAGCAGTAGGTTTGAGAAATGCACAGACTTTTTTGGGTAACATAGAAGATAATTTGGGACAATCTACCACTTTAAACTTTCTTACACTTTTTTACCTTTATTTATTTATTTTATCAATAGTCGTATTTGCATCCACGTCATTGATTTTCCTTTTGACATCTTTCCCACATCTCTTCAACTAATACTCTTGCATTCTCTAAAGTAAAAAACTTTTGTGAAGGCAAAACTTGTTGAGGTCCCCCATGAATGTATGAAATTTCTAAAGGATTCGGATAGTGTGGGGTTCTCTTGATGATTTTTGCCCTGAGAAAGTTGTGTTTATTTGGTCCCGTCTTAGAACATGATATCTCATCAACATGGCCGCCACCGGCATGACCGTGTTAGCCTAATCGTAATCGACCCACTTGTGCCGCCAAGGTATTTTATTGAGCATTTATCAGGGATTTGGTACGAATGATAATGACTCTTCTAGCAGATAATGTGAAGTCGAGAAACAAAAGGGAAAAAGCAAAAACTAGCCCTGCTTTTAGAGGGTCTTCGAAATCATATGGGTTTCTGTCGATATGACGCAAATCTTTTTGTAAAGTAATAGAAACTAGAAACTAGAAAGGATGGGGAAAATAAAATTAAGTGAATAACAATGACCATTATCCAAAATGGTACTTTACACGATGGATAACATGTCAAAAGACACTCACAGTCACAGATATCAGATATTGTTGAATCTTTTTAGAATTTCTCTTGCTATCTGGTCGTGACTTGACTTGAGAGGGTTCGGGAGTAATTACTTTGCAGACAAGTTGATCACTCCCCATGAATTCTAGCACGCTTGCCTTGTCCTTTAATATGTCATAAAAATGTCTTGGTTGATGATATAAGCACGTGGAAATTAGGTTAGCTTGATGCAGAAATGTTGGAACATGCAACGTAGACATCCCACTTTTGCATGTCATTGCGTTTATGGCAAAGTGGATAACAATCTATCTGTAATAAATACTAAATGGAATTGCCAAAACAGTTAAAGTGTTAGAGGTGGATGCCCAACCGCTTGTTTAGGTGAAATATAGCTATATAACATACTACTTAATATCAGCCACAAAATGAAAAGTTTTTTTTTTTTTTTTGTTCAAAAGGAATGAAAAGGTTCTTCCATGAGCAGCGAACTTTGGAAATCTTTTATCGCTTTAAGTGTAAATGTCTGACGTTGCAAATTGCAGTGCTCTCAATTGATAACCATCGAGCAATAGTGCTTAATATTTGTTAATATTCTCTTTTTTTAATTATTTACATTTTCTCCTTCTTATTGACGTGTGAAAAAAAAGTAAAGACGTGATCAGTTTGTGAAAGCCTGTATTATTGGATTTATATAGATAATTATTTGGTGAAAGTGACATTTTTTAACTTATAAGCAGGGTTGTTTTATTTCTTAAATAATAATTAAAGATGTATGATGATTTCTTAATTCGTTTGTAAAATTAAAAAGTTTTAATTAATCATATGCATATAAAATAGATTTATATGCAAGATTCCAACAAATTTAATTAAATATAATAAATAAATCAAGCTGTTTGGCAGGCTAAATGTATATGATGTGTTGACATATGATGCGAGGAAATTCAACTTTTCCATCAAAACTGAGTTTTAGACTTAAAATAATACTAGTGACAGTGTTCTGATTTCTTAATGGTTAATCCTCATAATTAATTTGCAAGGAAAAGTTACTATTATAACCGGGAGTAATATATACTGATCTTACATATATTTTTTGTTGTCTTCTTTTTCGAAAACATTATATTAATTATATAAGTGTAATATTTTTTTAATATAATTATCGATATTTAATTTATTAGTCAAATAATTTAAATTTAATATTATAAAACTCCACTATGAAAGCTCCTCCAAACCACAATTATATATCCTCAGTGGATGAAAAAGTATAAACTTTTCCACATGCAACGTAGGCGTTTTCACTTTAGCAAAACATTGCCATGTGCTTTGAGACACGCCATGCATGCATTCTCCAAAGCCTTCTCTTCATTTCTTAAATGAAAAATCTTCCAAAGTTTTCATATCTCAGATGAGACATCATTAGGATTTCTTTGGTTTGTGAATGAAGCAAAGAACTGCAATTACTGAATTTGCATAGCCTCCTCTTCCCTTTCTAATTGATTAGCATTTCCTAATTAATTTGTTGTTTGAAATTTGTAAACTACATCAAAGTAGATTTGCCGTTACATTTGATGGGCCGATAACAACTAAAAACGCCCTGGACCCACGCTCTCTAATGAGAACCAAAGTCAGGACGCTTAGACCACTCGGCAACCCTGACGCAGTAATGGCTAATAATTTTAAAACTCCACACGCTTTAATGATCCAGCCTATGGGTGTGCAAAATAAACTGTAACCGTTAACTGTTATAACCGTTTATTTTATAAGTTAATTAACTTAACTGTTAAGATTAAATGGTTTCGGTTAATCGAACCGCTAAAAAAGATGATTAATGGTTAACCTATAACCTATAGGTACTTTATTTTAACTAAATGTAAAATTTGTGTTTAAAATTTCTCTATTTAAGTTATTTTTAAAAAAAAATTAATACAATAATTGTCGGAGAGACATATCTATTATTCTAAAAAAGAAATAATGAACATTTGAAAAGAAAATCGTAATAGGTTACAGGTTAATCTGTAACCGATCTGTTCCTTAACGAATACACACGATAATAGTTAACCATTTAAAAAATTAACGATTAACCGTTTCTTAACGATTAGTAACGGTTAAGTTACGAATAATAATCGCTATAACGATTAACCAACCGTTTAAGCTAAACGTTATAATTAACCTACCATGAACACCCTTAAATTTCAGCCCCACTTTGGTGGCGGCTGCAGGCTCGGAAAAGAATCGAGGTATTTAGCCATTTGATGGTCTCAATCCCTAGGCTCCATGTAACCTCGATCTGGGTATCAGCCCCTGAATTGAGCCCCTTTTTTATAAATAAACGTTCGATGATCAACAATATATAAATGAAATTTATGTAATTATATTTTATTTTTTGCTGTACATGTTAATGAGAAACTTTCTCATGATCCAAAGTCCGAAGGGAAATTAAAATAGAGACTTCTTAATTAGTTCACGTGTTAGCCTTTAAATAGCGAAGAAAGTGGATCCCTAGAAACGGGCACAGACTATAGTGTCAAAAAAGGGAGTTGTTTTTTTACCGATGGGTAAACACCGCACGGAACGAAGAATCCGATTCCTTTGAAAAATCAAGCCTTGGACGCTGATATGCATGGCCGTATGTACTTCTTCAAGCACGTAGGTTTGTTAGGTTGGATCACAAATTTATCCAACAAGGATGCTCAATTATGCCAAATTCATAATACTAGAAGTAGATCCTAAACCTCTTATCAGCCCAAATTCAATTATGCCAAATTCATAATACTAGAAGTGGAGAAAAACATGTGTAGCTGTGATAAGGTGTTCATGATATATAGTACCGTCAGATATTGCTATTTGAACAACATTTTTTTCTTTTCAGATCCCTACAAAGGCACTGAAAAGAAAAAAAAAAAGAAATGATGAACACTCCCAGCCAATAGAAGTTCAACATGTTTCTAAAGTAAGATCAAGATAATGAAGAAAAGCGCTGCCCGAATTACATTTGATGGACGTCAACCAGAATAGTAAATGAATGATCAAACTGACCAAGACTAATGTCACTCTTTGACTTTCTTTTTAAATTTAACGAAGATAAAAAACAATTTAATTTATCTCATTTTTTTATTGTTATTATTATTATTATTATTATTATTATTTAATTATTATTATTATATTAATTTATAACTTCATTCATGATAAAAAGAATAGCACAGTGTAATTTAAAAAACATTTCTCTAAATATTATCATTTTAAGAACAACCTAAATAACATCAGAATAACTTAATAATTAAATAGGTTCCCAAAATAAGTTATCTTAGCAAGATAATGAGCTGTCGTATTCCCATCTCACTAAATCTAATAAAAATAGATGTGCTGAACAAAAACTGATGAAATAAAAGGGTTTGACGGTGACCCTAGACCATTAACTATAGCAGTTGGCTAAAACGGTTATTTAAAAATTTAAAAGAGAAAGATTGATTTAGAATTCTTTTAAAAATAAATTTGATATTTTATACTGTTCTAAACTTAATTGATTTGGACAATAATCTTTGATACTTAGAATGGTTCCCGAATTCAGTCGCGCCAGATAAACTCGTCATTTCATTCTATTTGGTAAAAAAATAATATTGCTCACTTAGAAGGGTTAAAATCTTAGCACTTAATAGTTAGTTGTTTAAAATTATGAAAGTATGGATATATTTTTTGTTGACGGTTGTTGCAACTTTTTGGCAATCCTAACAGATTTACGTGGCGTTTCCTGTCTTTGTACAACAGTAGAGTTTACTCATTATTAATATAATATTATCCCTCTATATATTGGACATAAAATTTCTTCCTATCATCAAAGTCTCTTCTCGTAAAGAAAGAGACATCAAACTTACACAAATTTTTTGGGATCATTTTCCCCAACCAACCCTTTATTTTGCCCTTCAATTTATTATCATCACACTGGAAATGCAGCCTTTTTCTTCATAAAAGAAAGGTATAATCTTTTCATTAGCATTAGTAATATCCAAGTATTTAGTCAAACCCCATAAAATTCATTACAGATGGATCTGATCTTCTCCGCTTGTTTCTTATGCCTCATCTCCTTCTTCCAAGGTAAGATTTTCAACATTGAATGTTCATCTAATATAGCATTAACAATTCAAACATTAACAGTAACGCAGTTTGCATATTTACATGTGTACACAGGGATTTCAGGGACTACATTTACACTTGTGAATAAATGTGATCACACAGTTTGGCCTGGTATCCTTGGCAACTCCGACTTAGGTAGCACTGGATTCGAGCTTCCGACCGGAGGGTCCCGATCCTTCCAGGCAACACCAGGTTGGTCAGGTAGGTTCTGGGGAAGATCCGGATGCACATCGGACCCAATCACAGCTCAACTCACCTGCCAAACCGCTGACTGTGGCTCAAGCCAAGTCGAATGCAATGGCAGAGGTGCAACTCCACCGGCTACCTTAGCAGAATTCACGATCGGGACAGGCACCCAGGATTTCTACGACGTTAGCTTAGTTGACGGTTATAACTTGCCAATGATCGTGGAGGCAAGCGGCGGGTCAGGCACGTGCTTGTCAACTGGGTGCGTCAACGACTTGAACCGGCAGTGCCCGTCTGAGTTAAGGGCTAGTTCCGGTGAGGCCTGTAAGAGTGCATGCGAGGCTTTCGGGACTCCCGAGTATTGCTGCAGCGGCGCCTACGCCACTCCCGATACATGTAAACCGTCCGTTTATGCGGGGATGTTCAAAGCGGCTTGCCCAAAATCGTATAGCTACGCGTATGATGACGCGACGAGTACGTTTACATGTACCGGAGCCGACTATACGATTACATTCTGCCCTTCATCAACAAGGTAAGCACTGACCACATAGCAATATTCCATTATTTCTTTTTCTTTACTTTCTTTTTAATTTTATATATTTTTGGGTTTTCAGGGGAGATGTCAATTTCATAGGCTAAATTGTTTTTGTTTAGAAAAAGAAATATTATAATTTATACAACTAATTTACAAGTATTGTAGTTGGGGCGGTGAGATTCTCATTAGTCAGTGCCTTTAGCTTGTGGCATACATTAAGGATCTTGCTGTCAATTGTTTAGCAGATAATGTGCAAAACGATTCATTTTTATATGCTTGATTTGTTGTGAAATCCTTTTCTGATTTATAAATTAGAACCCATTGAAAAAAGAAAAGGCATTAAGATAAAACAACTTTGTTCCATTTATATCAGAAACAGAATCTCCTTTTTAATCAACCATTTAATTGCTGTAGTTTTATAAATTCTGTATTCTGTCACCTTTTTTTAATACTGTAATTTTATTTTACACAGTCAAAAATCTGCAAGCAGTACGGCCCCAACAACAACAGGGATGACAAACACAACATATGGACCTATTACAGGGTCATCAGGACAGGTTCCAACCGACGAAAATAATCCATGGTTGCCAGATTTTCTTACAGGAGAATCTTCCAGGACTCTTTCTTCCGATGTTTTCCACACCACATTGTTGGCTTCAGCGGTTTCCATTATCTTACTCTTTAGATTTCATTCATAATCTGAACGATCTTCAAATGAAAAGCAGCTGTATCAATTAACATCTGAGATTCTTGTTCTTTATTGGGAGCACCGCCACCGTGTGAATGTTGCATGCTGCTGAAGAGCAGATTTTTAAAGCCCGAATCTCAAGGCAAGGCAATGCGTATACAACACAAGATTACCATGTTTTTTTTCATAGCTTAGTTTTGGAAGAGTTGTACACCAGAAGCAACAGACTAGAAAAAGGGGAGATCTTAAATCATTGTTTTTAATTGATTAGGACGCCAATTGAAGAAATTTGAAGTGTTACTTTGCTGTGAATCTGAGCAAAGCCTACTTTGCTGGAATTGCAAGCTTGGTAGTTCGATTATTTATTTTAGCCGCAATGTAGTTTAGCAATTATGGAGACCATGACAATGGCCATTTATGCATATGGCATCTTGTTCGTATTACTTTTTGTCTATGTCATATGATAAGATTAATTTACTATCCCACTCTCGTTCACTAAAAGTGCAAAAAACTTAATCATACTTGTAAATCATAAAAACTGAAATTTTATTTTATTTTCTTAAAAAAGAAAAATCAGTTCTTTTTATCATAAAAGCTCAGAGGATGACAAAGAAAAGGAACCCATATTGCCTTTTCCAGCACTCCTTCTAAAGCGGTCGGTGAAGATCAAATTTGCCTTTCGATCACTTGGGGATTGAGGTAGTTTCTTAAGGCTTAAAAAAACTGGTTCCACCTTGGTATCTCGTGTATATCTGTGGACAGATCCAGGGGAAGAGGTGGCTGACTTCAACCGTGGATTCTCTTTTATCTTTAGCGACGAACCCTAAGTTTATTGTCAATCTCAGTTTCAAGTGACCAAAAGATATTGAATTGTACGATGGGAATGGTGATCGGTGTAGCATTTTCGCCATGTGAAGGATAAAAATCATCTTTACTTTTGTCTCAAGAATAAAAAATATTACTCCCTCTGTCCCACTAAAACTGTCACATGTTGACAATTTTTGGGTTAAACTTTTTTAACTTGACCTCTTATAATTTAAAATTTATTGTTGATAAAAATATTAAAAAATATATTTTAAAAACCTTGAATCAAGTAGTTTTTAAATATATTTTTTATAAAATTTAATTAATTAAAATTTTTAAATAAATTATAGTCAAAGTTTAAAAAAAATTGACCAGAAAAAAGTCAATATGCGATAAAAAATTTTTTAAATAAATTTGAGTCCTAATCATAAATTTTAAATTTTAAATCCTACATCCTATACCTTAAAAAATACATTCTATCTTAAATTCCCTAAACCCTAACCATAAACTCTAATCTAAAACCCTAAATTTAATTTTAAGCGTGGGGCATAAGTAGAGACACCGAAAAAGAGCAAAGGATTTCTATCCCCATGTGAATGTAAATATGCCACTTGAAACTTTGTGGCTTTGGAGAGTATAAATCATATGTTTCTTTTCAATGTCATTATTTTTGTTTTACCATTAAAAATAGTGTTTAGAGTTTATGACTAGATTTAAGATTAAGGCTTAGGATTAGAGTTAGGTTTAGACTATTGAGTGTAGTGTATATTTCATAAGGTGTAGGGTTTAATTAAAAATTAAGAATTAAGTTTAAAATTTAATTTTTTAATGTTGAGATAAAAAAACATAATTTTTGTCTGAAAGATAAAAAGGCAAGAGATTCCAAAATTTAGTGGGTAAAGCCCGAAAAAGATATGTTAAGATGCTATATTCAGTGGGTTTTGAGCGGTGAGAAATTGGCAAAAACCTTCCAAGGGGGCCCCTTCTGAACTCCCCTAAAAATTCAAAAAGGAACAAAGCGACTCCTCGTCTAAGGGTGCTTTTTTATTTCCAAAGAATGTACATTAGGCCTTTGTTCAAAAGAGTCCAGTGGTCCAAAACCAAAGCCTCCATTTCAGTAGTATTTCACCAAAAGGCAAGGAGAATTTCTCCCAACCTTGACACTACAGTATGACACGGAATATTTGATTAAGCCGCAAAGAAAGGCGCCATCGCTCATTGTTGTACAAGGGGCCAGTGATGTTGAGCAGAGCTTTGGTCGCTTTTGTACAAAAGATTCTTCACTTTGGAGCTTCGAAATAATGTTTATTGTTTTGCACACTTCAAAATATCACAATGAGATCGTTCGTCTCAAATATTTTGATCTCATCAAATGTTGTATTATCTCAATGATTGAATTAGTAAATAGTAATGCTTTATATGCTTCACACGTTGAAAAGAGGAGCCCCAGAAACTTTAGGCCAAGAAGACGAAAAACGATTCCTTTCATCCGCTGAATGACATAAATTAAATGAATCAGAATCAACCATTTAATCACAGATAAAATATAAAGCAACGGCAGCTGATTAAAATAAACCAACGAACAAATAATGATCTACTCGAGACTCTAATCTAATCTCTAACGAATCAAATGTGCCTCTTTTAAGCTTTCTTTTTGTAGTGCTTCTTTTGATGATTCTTTGGACGGCTCCGATGAAAAGCCAGCGCGCCTACAAGTAAACTTGCCTGTCAGAAATTGTAAATATAGTAAACATGGGGAATCTTCTTCGTCAAAAGTTCCCGTTCACCTTGATACAGCATATAACTGCATTATTTTTCCCGAATAAAGTCTTGTCCATTCTGATAAATAGATAGCATTCATTAAGGTCATATGCAGGACTTTAAGTTAAAGTGGCAAACTTATAAAATTTTAAGAAGGCGAACAAAAATATACTTTTAATAAAAAATACATAAAAATAAGGGCATCATCCCTGACATTAACAGTTATCCATGGAAAAGGGGTAAGCCCGTACCAGTTCAGTAAGACTAAGCTCAGAAAAGGCAGAAGGCTAGATGTAGTTGGGCCTTTTAAGGACCATAGATAAGCCCGTACCAGTTGAAATTAATATACGACAAATCTGGAAAGCTTTGCCATGCATTAGAAGAAAAGAAAAACGCACACAGCTTGATTAATTTCAGCACCTCAAAAACAAATTAGACGCTAAAGGCAAAATTCCTGGCAAATACTGTTACATTTTAACTCTACAGTCTAACGTACTCTTTTACTGAAGCTTCAGACATAAAATGCATGATGAGATAATGCAGTTTGTTCAGGTTTTACTTGACATCCCAAGGCCTCACAATCTACAACTCATCCTTCACATCAGAAGGCTCTGTATTTGCGTCGTCTTTGGCAGTTTCAGCTTCACCCTTCGGACTGCCTGCATCTTCTGTCTCGGTTTCTTCCACATCATCTTCCTCCTCTACTGTTGCATCGGGACTGATATCTAGGCTAGACCTAACTGAGCTGTAGATGCGTGAGGCGAAATCCTTGGGGTCGGCTAGATTGAAGCCACTCTCCATCAAAGCTGTCTGGTAGATAAGCTGAGCTGTTTGCTTGACACTCTCATCCTGAAGATCCAGGAAATAGTTTCATCAAAAATGGAAGTAGAAGAATAAAATACCGATTCCTACATTTTTTTGTACATAGCATGACCAATTAATGATGAATCAATCCTACATACAACCTGCATATTCATGCTAGATCACCACAATAGATCATGGTTTCATTGAACATGCATATGTACGTACCTCGGGGTCCTTAACAACTCTCTCACGAAGTTCCTTGATAATCGGGTGCCTTGGGTTGATCTCAAGGACCCTCTTGCCACGCATGTATGCTTGCTTGCTAGCATCTGATAGGGTTTGAGATTGCATGATTCTCTCCATATTAGCGCTCCATCCAAACTTTGATGTAACAACCACGCAAGGAGTGTTGTCCACACGGTTGCTAATTTTCACCTCATCAACATTCTCGCTTGCAAGTGCACCCTTCCACCATTTGGTAAGTTCCTTAAATGACTCCTTGAGTTCTTTGTTCTTAGAGTCTTTCCCAATTTTTAGGCCTTCCTTGGATACATTTTGGAACTGCTTTCCTTCATAATCCATCAGGTACTGCATCAGGTATTCATCAACAGGATCTGTGAAGAAAATAACCTGGAAAAAACAAAGGTCATTAGAAACAGAAGAAAGCGCAAATCAAGCGGAATAAAATAAGTCAAAGAAAGCTGTGAAGAAATGATTTATATAAGTAAACATCCACGTTAACAGCATATGTTTTTCCACTACCTCGTAATTTTTCTTCTTAAGCCTCTCCAAGAATGGAGATTTTTCCAACTGCTCCTTGCTGGTTCCTGTAATGTAGAAGATATCCTTCTGTCCTGATTTCATTCTTGAGATGTACTGATCTAGTGAAGTCAATTTACCATCTGATTTGGTGCTGCATAAGAATTTACACACTATTTAGTCATGACTGGTAATAAAGGGAAAGCCATATCCAAAGGAACTAAAGACTGCCAAAAACTAATATATGAAGGGAGAAACATGTATAAGGTCGGATACCTCTCAAAACGAAGGAGTTTTGCCAAGCGGTTTCTGTTGGTTGCATCTTCAATGATTCCAAGTTTAATGGATTTTCCAAATTCATTCCAAAACTTGGTATATTGACCCTTTTTCTCATCATCATCACCAGATTTTTCAACTTCTGCATACCAAATTCAGTACAATCAGCACCGTAGAAATAACTCAGATGAAAGAGTTCCATTTTTAAAGGCAATTAGGCCACATTCCAGGCTGAACTGCTTGTAAATTAATTTCAAAGTAATTATTAAAAGAAGAAACCATAACATGCCTTTATCATCTTTGCCACTGGACTCATCAGGATCCTCCTCAGCTATTTTACGAATCATGTCAAGGGCTTTCCTAATGAGTTTCTTCTTGATTGTTTTCAAACTGCTGTGGGCTTGCAACATCTCTCTTGACACATTGAGCGGTAGTGTATCAGAATCAACAAGACCCTGCTCATTGAGCGGTAGTGTATCAGAAAACAACTCAGAGACCACTACTGCAGATTCCAGTGAACCATAAAACATTGTATAACTTCAATTACCTTCAAAAAGCTCAAATACTTTGGCAAAAGCTCATCAAATTCCTCAGAGATAAAAACTCGTCTAACATACAACTTCAAGTTGGCTTTATTTGTGTTGTAGTAACTCTCGTAGAGATCTTGAGGAGCCTTAGGAGGCACAAACAGAACAGCCTTGAACTCAACATCACCTTCGGCAGTGAAGTGACTCCAGGCCATGGGGTTCTCATCACTAAAGTCCTGCAGAGCATGAAAAATTACATTTACAGGAATATAGGTTAGAAACCTCTCCATAGTATTTTAAGAATTCTGAAGCTCGGAAATATGCCAAATTACCTTTGCTAAAGACTGATAGAACTTCGTGTATTCTTCATCTGTCACCTCCTTTGGACTGCGCAACCATATAGCCTTGACATCATTCAAAAGCTCCCATTCATAAGTAGTTTCCTTCACCTTCTTTGTCTTTGGTTTCTTTTCGGCATCATCATCCTCACCTTTATCAGCATCTTCATCTTCTCCTTCCTCTGAAGAGTTGGTATCAGCTGTTTGCAGCAAGCAAAACAAACAAACACCAAAGACAATAATTAGAACATGCACACACTAATCTAAATGAGGAAAGATGCAACAAGAAGTCATATATAAATATTAACATGCTAGTTTCCAGTGATGCATACCGTTCTCCTCCTCATCGCTTGAATCATCTTCATCTGCAGGTACCTCAACATCAACCTCTTTGCTTGCCCAGATATAGATGGGGAAGTTGATGAATTCAGAATATTTCTTCACCAACTCCTGCATATGAAAACCATAGCAAGTATTCTTAGCATATTTTCAAAACACCAAGCATAATATAATACATCAAACAACAAGTTCATTTATGAAGATAACAATACAACTGACAACATGATGTGTCAAATAAAACCCACGCAAAATCATATGTCTACAATTAAGGTAATGTAAACAAACCTTCAGTTTGCTCTCCTCCAAGTACTCCTGAGCTTCTTCCCTAAGATGCAATCTAATCTCAGTTCCACGTCCCAATGGTTCATTCCAAGTATCCTCAGAAATAGCAAATGCCCCATCAGCCTTCGATTCCCATACATACCTGAAAAATCAATTAAACCATTGGGTAACTATGATTCATTCACTTCAAAAACAACTACGTTAAGCTAAAACACTTACTGTTTATCATCATTGTGTTTACTAATAACTTCAACATAGTCAGCTACCAGATATACAGAGTAGAAACCAACCCCAAACTGCCCAATCAGGTTTAGGTCTCCACTACTCTGCATTTTCTCAACAAATGCTGCATAAAGAAAAGAAAATTATTAACAAATCAAACTTAAATATAATTTAACAACACTTGAAGAAAAAAAATCTAAGATTTATTTACCAGAAGTTCCAGATTTTGCGATTGTTCCCAAGTTCTTGATTAAATCTTCTTTTGTCATTCCTATACCTCTGTCACGAAGTGAAAGTATTTTCTTCTCTTTGTCCAACTTAATCTGCAATTTCATCAGGTTTATAAGGCTCAGAAATACTGATACAGAAATTCCACACGTGCATGTTCAATCTCGTTTTGAAACATTTCTATATAATGAAAATCAGAGCTTTCTGCTTTTAAATTTCCATAAAATAAAGTTCTAACGTGCAACACTAACCTGGATCTCCAGCTTGGAAGCGTCACCTTCACCCAAAACTTCTTTGTCCGTGAGTGAAAGGAACCTAATCTTGTCCAACGCCTGAAATTTGAACGAAGTTTCCATTCAAATACTGAGCTATACGACAACAAAAGCAATTACAAAAGAAAAGCTGAAAGCTTACATCAGAAGCATTTGAGATCAGCTCCCGGAGGAAAATATCCTTGTTGCTATAAAGGGAATTGATGATAATGTCCATAAGCCGAGACACCTCAGCTTGGAACTCAAATTTCTCCGCATTATTGCGAAGCGATCTAGAAGAGATCGACTCGGATTCCCTGAAAACAAAAGCAAAAATAAATACATTTTCGGATTCAAAGCATTACAAATAAAGGTAAAAAAAAGAAAAGCTTATTCTTAAACAAAATTATGCAGACCTTTTAACGACATCAGAATCAGTTTGTAAACCATTAGGCACAGCGCCGATCTTTTCCTCAACTTTTGGAGGATCTACGGCTCCATCCTCAGCATTAGCCTGTACTTTTCTACCTGAAACAACCGTAAATCCAGATTCAGGCACCGAACACTAAAAAAACAGAAAATGAAAGGAAAATTGGAGTAAACTGACCTTGATCTGAGAGGAGACTAAGAAGGCAAAGAAGAATCAAAGCGGAAGGGATCGCCCACTTCCTCATTGTTTGTTTCAACACTGTTTTTAGTAGGATTTATCAGTAAATGGATAGTTGATCTATTTGTTTGAAATGTTGAGTCGGTTTAGCAAGGCTTTAAATATTTGAGGTTTTAGCAAAGGGAAAGAGATTTAGATCTTGCGCAGATTGTACCTTAAGGACTGTCTCTCGATTGGTTATAAGTGCCAGCGTGGGTGATCTAACGGCTGTGGATTCAGCTCGTAACACGTGTAATAATGCTATTGGTTTTGCTTTGTTTGTTCGACGTGGAGAAGTCTTTGTATGGTCAGCTCCACATGAGACGACTTCAAGTTCTAATCTACTTGACCTATTGATGGATAATCCAACGGTTTTGCTTCAAAAAACGTGGCAGGATACGATTGGGTATTGTTCATCGGCTCGACGTGGATGAACAAAATTTTCTAGATAGTTCTATGTGCGAGATTGACACGCCAACGACAGCCCTTTAGTTAGTTTTTTTTTTAGAATATGTTGGTATGATGCAATGATAGCATTTGTTCAATTTTTTTTAACCTTTTTTCAACGAAGTCATACACATCATGCAATATTGGTATTCGATCCCGAGTTCCAAAGAATGATAAACATCAACATTTGCCACCAGAACACAAGGGGATGAGCACCCTTTAGTTAATTATAGGTTCAATTTTTCCATAAAAATGTGTTAACGCTGGTTTAGTAATGTTTTTTTTTTGTTTTTTTAAGTATTATGAATGGGTGCTATTGAAATTTTTAGTATAAAATATAAGTGTAAAAAATTGTTGTTAAAAATATTTTTGAGAACAAATATTTTATATAGAATGTCACAAGTTAAAATAAGTTGATTTTTATGAATAAAATAAGTTAATTAAAATGATATTGGTTATATAAATTACAAATAAAGCTATTTATGTATAATATCATTTAAATTACATTAAATTTATGATAACAATGGCAATGGTTTAAATATAAGAGTTATAAAGGTTTTAATAGCTTTTAGGCAATTAAGATAAATCATTAGGTAGTTGTAGAAAATAATTCCTTGTATTTTATTCATAGAACATATAGGCTATATATACAAACCTAATTTACCTAAACTATGTAACATAATATATAACATTAGTTACAATATATTCTAGCCTAATAAATAGCCTAGATTTTAGCCTAAGAATCTGTAACACTCCCCCTCAACTTGGATCATAGATATTAATCATGCCCAACTTGTTACCTAGATAATCGATTCGAATTCCATTGAGAGTTTTGGTGAAGATGTCTCCTAGTTGTTCTCCGGTTTTCGCATAACCAGTAGATATCAAACCTTGTTGTATCTTTTCGCGAATGAAGTGACAATCAATCTCAATGTGTTTCGTTCTTTCATGAAAAACTGGATTAGAAGCAATGTGTAATGCATCTTGATTATCACACCAAAGTTTTGCAGGTATTGAGGCTTTAATTCCAATCTCACCGAGGAGCTGATATACCCATATAATCTCACATACGGACTTGTCCATTGCTCTATATTCGGCTTCTGCACTAGATCGTGAAACTATGTTCTGCTTTTTACTCTTCCAAGAAATCAAGTTTCCTCCAACAAACACACAATATCCTGAGGTGGATCTTCTATCCTCCTTGCATCCTGCCCAATCCGAGTCGAAAAAACATTCAATTCTAGTATGACCATTAGGGATGTAAAAACAGGTAATCGGATGGGTTTCAGGTCGGGTACTTTCAGGTCGGGTAAAATCGGATATAGGTCATTTCAGGTCATTTTTCTGTTTTGACTCGACTCGGGTCGGGTGCGGGTCCATTTCAGGTCGGGTCCATTTCAAGTCGGGTCCATTTCAGGCCGGGTTCATTTCAGGTCGGGTCCATTTCAGGTCGGGTCTATTTCAGGTCGGGTCAAAACGGGTCGGGTCCGAAGCAGATAATTGACAGGTTAATTCGGGTTCGGATACACTTCAGGTCGGGTTCATTTCAGGTCGGGTCCATTTCAGGTCGGGTCCATTTCAGGTCGGGTCCGTTTCAGGTCGGGTCCCTTTCAGGTCGGGTCCATTTCAGGTCGGGTTCATTTCAGGTCGGGTTCATTTCAGGTCGGTTGCATTTCAGGTCGGGTGCATTTCAAGTCGGGTAATTTCAGGTCGGGTAGTTTCAGGTCGGGTAATTCAGGTCGGGG
The DNA here is from genome assembly GCA_958450335.1 of Hibiscus tridactylites. Taxonomy (NCBI): domain Eukaryota; kingdom Viridiplantae; phylum Streptophyta; class Magnoliopsida; order Malvales; family Malvaceae; genus Hibiscus; species Hibiscus tridactylites. Next base: position 78,264,383 of record OY288282.1, read on the forward strand.
TATTTTCGGGATTGGAATTTGTATTGAGTTTGAGTTCGGTACAACCGTATAAGTAATCGATAGACTTTAGGTTGGCCTTCGTCAATCGTCATTGATTTGGAGTTAATTATTTAAAGTCACATCAAATTAAAATTATAAAACATTGGAGTAATTAGAAAAAATAATGAAAAAGGGTCAATTTGGACTGAAAAGGGTTCGATTTGAATTAAAAATAAAGTTTCACGGATTATAGTGAACAAAAATATCAAATTAAAATTATAAACCATTAGAAAATTTTAAAAGAAAACAATGAAAATGGGTCAATTTGGAATAAAAATAAAGTTTTGGGGACTATAATGAACAAAAATATCAAATTAAAAGTATAAAAATTAGAGTAATTTAAAAAACAATAAGTAGAGGTCAATTTAGAATAAAAATAAAGTTTTAGGGTCTAGAATGAACAAAATTTCAAATTAAAATTATAAAACATGATGAATTAAAATATATATATAGGGGTTAATATGGAATTAAAATAAAGTTAAGGGACTAGAATGAAGAAAATATCAAATTAAAATAATAAAACATTGGACAAATTAAAAATATAAATGTGGGTCAATTTGGAATAAAAATAAAGTTCTGATGAAAATATCAAATTAAAATTATAAAACATTGGACGAATTAAAAAAAACAATGAATAGGGGTCAATTTGAAATTGAAATAAAGTTAAGGGACTAGAATGAACAAAGCACCAAATTAAAATTATAAAACATCAGACGAATTAAAAAAACAATAAATAGGGGTCAATTTAGAATTAAAATAAAGTTTAGGGGACTAGAATGAACAAAATATCAAATTAAAATTATAAAACACCAGACTAATTAAAACAAAGTTAAAGGACTAAAATGAACAAAATATCAAATTAAAATTATAAAACATCGGATTAATTAAAAATAAATAAAAAAAGTGGTCAATTTAGAATACAAATAAAGTTTAGGGATTAGAATAAACAAAATGTCAAAGTAAAATTATATATTATTGGACTAATTAAAAAAACAATTAGTAGGGGTCCTTATGGAATAGAAATGAAGATTTAAGGGCTATAATGAACAGAAATATCAAATTAAAATTTTAAAACATTGGACGATTCAGGGTTTCGGGTTTCAGGTTAACGAAAAAAATCATTAAGGGTTTAGGGTTCATACATTGATAGGTATATACATACATATTTGCATACATCATGATTTAGGGTTTAAGGTTTATGGTGTAGGGTTTAGGTTTAGGATTTAAGCGCTTAGGGACTAACATTAATAAAAATATCATCATATTAAAAACACCATACTAAATTACAAAAAATGAATAGGGGTTAATTTGAAATAAAAATTGAGTTTTAGAGATTATAATGAACAAAAATTTTAAATTAAAATTATAAACATTGGACCAAATTAGAAAAAATAAATAGGGATCAATTTGGACTAAAAATAAGATATATTATGTATGTAAGTTTTACTATATGTATTATGTACATGTGTGTGTATATATATGTATGTATGTATGTTTTAGTATGTATATGTATATAGGTAATATATATATATATATATATATATATATATATATATATTGTTATAATTAATTAAATATATGTATGTAGGTTAATATGTTATGTATGTAATATGTATGTATGTATACTCATAAACTATACCTATAAACCTCAAACCTTAACCCCTAAATTATGTATGTATGTATACCTATAAACTATAACCATAAACCTCAAACCTTAACCCATAAACTATGTATGTTATGTATGTATGTAATATGTATGCATTCCCTAAGTTATACCCATAAACCTCAATCCTTAACACCTAAACTATGTATGTATGTATGCATGTATACCCATAAACTAAACCTATAAATCTTAATCCTTAACCCGTAAACTTTAACACCTAAATCTTACAATCACTAATAATTAAAGTGCAAGCATAATCTCCTAAACTAACTACATAACTCAAACACTCAACTTGACACAATTACCCATAAACCTCAAACCTCAACCCTTAAATATTTTTTTTTCAAGCGGAAATAAATTGAGCTTCAAAAGCCGTCAAACGTTTGGAATCGACATCGGTCATTTTGGGTTGGTACAACATAAATAAGTTGGTTCTTTAAAATGTTTAATTATTAATTAATTTTATGAAGGATGATCTAATTAAAAAAGAACCTGAGCATAAAGGTCTAAGAAAATTAAACTAAAATTAGGACTAAAATAAATCAAATTAAAACTAAATAATAAAAATAAAAGACCTAAATGTAAAACTCTTAAACTAATAATGATCTAAAGTGTAAAAAACCTCTTGAAAATTGGGCGGGATTTTCCCCTCCATTTGTTAGCTTAATTATTGTTTTTGTTTCAATTTTCACATTTCACTGCCGCCCCTGCTATGGTTTCCCTCTCACTGATTTATCTAACCCACTTTATTAGTTTATTTCTTCAAATTTTCTTATCTCCCAAACACCCAATTTTACATATTTTCTTACCTCACCGTCTTTTCTTTCAATGCCGCTTCCCAGCTCCATCTCTTAACGCTTGTAAATTTCTTCTTCAAATCTTTATCTATTTTTATTTTGCAACATTTCTGGTCTCATTAGGGCTTACAATTTTTATCATGTTGTTTTTGTAGTAATTCATTGGTTACAAAGCTCAATAACATAGCAAAATTAGGTAAGAAGTGTAATATTCAAGTGCCGATGGAAGTTCTTAAGTCGGTTTGGTTTCTTTTTATTTGTGTCAATTTTGACAAATTTAGTTTGTTTTCTTTAGTTGCTAATAATAATATGCCCGATTTTGTGTTAGTTTGATTGATTATGGGAAGAACCCTGATAAATTTACGAGAGATATTTTAAACGGCTGTATTGCAAAAAATCGGGTTACTAAAGGCAGAACGAATGCCTTTAAAGTAGTTCTTATTTCCTCTTATAGGATGGTTTGGTTTAATTTTATATTATTAAGCACTAATTGATCTGTATTTACTCTACTATTGAACTTTATAGAGTTTACGGAAGCATCTTCGTGAAGACCTTGAACAGACACTTCCTGATGAAGTTGAATTCTGCATAGAGATACGAGCAAGTGCTGCTGCGGTGAGTAATTTTGTTTATTATGTTTTCGTAAATATGATGAATATGTATTCTGGCAACTCAACAAGTTCTTTGCAGCCAACCAATGTTAAGGTCTGCAAATTATGCAATGTACTCAAAGAGTTTGGCAACCTTTTAATTGGTGTTTTCGAGAGATCCAAATTTCGCAAATGTTTCAGATTACCAACTTTTTTAGGTAATTCATTGATATTGTCATACCCAGCCAAAGAAAGCACCCATAAGCTTGACTTCTCCAACAAACCATGTATTAGATCTTTGGTAACAGATGGACGCCAAAGCCACGATGTTTTAAGAGTTATGAATGTACGCAGAGCTCTTGCTTTAGGTACATTCTCAAATTTCTTTCGCCAATTATATTTTTCTTGGACATTGGTCTAATGACGAGTCCTTTCATTTATACAAGCCTAAATAATTAACTTAATTAAGATAACATTCTCGATTAGATGATTAATGAGCTTCTTGCGGAACTCCGACGTGAAGGTATGCTTATATGAATGGCTTTCTTACTAACCTAGTGCATTCAAATTATACATCACTTTACAGTTTTTAAATATGCTAATTAGATTGGTTTGGTGGTTTTCATGGCATTGTTATTACATGATCATGAAACTTATTTTGATAAATGTAGGTGTTACCTTTTACGGTGGGCCAAGAGCTAGTTCCTTGTTAGAACTTCCTAAGGCACAATCATTACATCATTAGTACAGTTCACTAGCTTGCACAGTTGAAATTATGGATGATATGGAGTCTGCTATTGACCACATACACTAGCATGGAAGGCATGTGGTCTCTCAGAATTCATTTTCGTTTACTTGTCATTGATTCATTTTTGCCATTGAGTTGCTAGCTTTCGTTCTCTGAATTACTTATAACTTGCTTTTTCTACAGTTCTCACACTGGCTGCATTATCACTGAAGATTGCAAAGTTGCTGAAATGCTTTTGCAAAGAGTAGACATGTATGCTTACATATAGGCTGAAGTTATTCATAAAGTGGTATCCCTTCTTCTTGTCATGTTTGAGTGCATAAATACAATAAATTATTGTTGGTGCTATTGCAATTCACCATCTGTTTTTTTACAGCGCGGTTGTATTTCATAACGCAAGCACGCAGTTTTGTGATGGAGCAAGATTTGGGCTTGGTGCGGAGGTAATCTCTCAAAATTTCTTGCTTTGTACAAGCAGGATCCATGCTCGAGGTCCGGTTGGAGGTGAAGGATTGCTAACAACTCGATGGTATTGATCTCAACTTCCACTAACTTGGTGTTCTTTATGAATAAACTATGTTGTGTAAAGTAGATGTTCTAACAAGTACATGACGATTAAAAATGTAGGATTTTGAGAGGGAGTGGGCAAGTGGTGAATGGTGACAAAAGGGTTGTTTACAGCCACAAGGATCTTCCCCTGCAAACACAAATATAATTTGTTCCAACCTTGAGAGATGAAAGGAAATGTTTTTGTTTTTTTTCTTCATTCTCTCTATTAGTTTGTACTCCATATAGTACTACAGAACTCTGCTCGTATCTCAGCGCATTTTGTTCCCGACTTTCTACCATACTGTTATGTTTCTGGAATATTTTTTGTTTCCTGGATCGTGCTTGACACAGAACACTGTATAATTGGATGGATATGTTGGGAATGCAAAAAAACAATATACGATATTGCTAGGTTGTTGGTTCTTTCAAATGTTTGTGTATGGATTCTTGTTACACAAAAGGAAGGAGAAGAAATAAAAAAGGGTGAATTGTCTACATGACTATATCCTAAGAATTCTCAATTAACATAGAAGAAAAATTTACACAAACGATTATCTTGAATTTGTTAATTTATTTTGTAATGTAAATATTTTTTTGAATATGGTAAGTAACGTGAATATCAGTTAAAAATAATTGATAAATTATTAATTACTTAAACATGTTTAATGTATTAGATTATAAGTATAATATAATGTCTAATTTAATATTTCTTAATTTCATAAATTATGTGTATTACTTGGCTCAATATTTTTATTTTTTAGTATTCACTCTTCATTAAGATTTTGTAGTTGATAAATTATCAATTACTTAATTTTTTTCTTTAAATTTTAGTACTTAATATATATATATATGTGTATACTACAAAAACCGATAACATGTACATACAAGTGCAAAAAAAAAACATTTTTGTAAGAAAAGATGAAACCTATTAGAAAATAATACCAAAATATTGAGATGACTACATGATTGACAATTTTATTCTCTTACAATGATAAAGATAGGAACAAATATTTCTAGGGATAAGAATTTATTAAAATTTTTAAGTTTAAAAATTTAGATGAACAATAATTTTATTTAACTAATATTTAAATTAAAATAGACCTAAAATATTATTATACAAAAGTATTACATAACTTCGTCCCCATTCTTGAATCTGTTATTACTTAAGTAAAGTTAATCTATAAGAAAACATTTCAGGTCAACAACAGGTCGGGTCACTTAACAAGTCGGGTTTAAAGCAGGTCGGGTTCAAAACAGGTCGGGTCCATTTCAGGTCGGGTTCATTTCAGGTCGGGTCCATTTTAGGTCGGGTCCATTTCAGGTCGAGTTCATTTCAGGTCGGGTAGAATCGGATATCGGGTCAATTCAGTCGGGTAAATTCGGTTATTTGCCAGGTTGGCTTCGGGTTCGGGTTCGTTTCAGTCGGACGCAGATCGGGTTTCAGGTCCACAGTAACAGGTCCAATTCGGGTTCGGGTCGTTTTCAGTCGGACGCAGATCGGGTTCGGTTACTACAATAACAGGTCAAATTCGGGTTCGGGTCAACAACAGTCGGTTACAGATCGGGTTCAGGTCATCAAATCCTCAGGTCAAATCAAATTCTGACTCGAGCAGGTTTCAGGCAGGTTTTCAGGTTCTGACTTGTTTTTACATCCCTAATGACCATGATTGCCATATAGAATTCCACGCCCATAAGCCCTTTTCAGATAACATAAAACTTGCTCTACTGCTTTCCAATGATCAACAGTCGGTGACGACATGTATTGACTCAAAACACTCACTGAAAAAGATATATCAGAACGCGTCACCGTGAGATAGTTTAATTTACCGATAAGTCTTCTATACCTTTCAGGGTCATCAAATAATTCACCTTCTTTAGTTAATTGTAGATTAGGGACCATTGGCGTACTACAAGGTTTGGCACCCAATTTCCCTGTTTCCAATAAAAGATCAAGCACATACTTCCTTTGAGATAGTAAGATTCCTTTTCTATTTTTGTTCACCTCAACCCCCAAGAAGTATTTCAACGTCCCCAGATTTTTAGTGTGAAACTGAGTATGGAGAAAAGACTTCAGTGAAGAAATTCCACTAGTGTCATTACCAGTGAGTACAATATCATCCACATACACGACTAGTAGAATAGTGCCCCCATCAGACTTTCTAAAGAAAACAGAATGGTCTGATTCACTTTTTTGCATCCCGAACTTTTCAATAGCCTGACTAAGCTTACCAAATCAAGCCTGAGGACTCTGTTTCAAACCATATAAAGATTTCTTCAAAGAACATACCTTCCCAAACTTCCCCTGAGCAACAAACCCAGGTGGTTGCTCCATATACACCTCCTCTTGAAGATCACCAGGAAGGAAAGTATTCTTGATATCCAACTGATGCAAAAGGTCAATCAAAAATTGCTGCAAGGGAGATAAATAACCGGACAGAAGCAAGTTTGGCAACAGTAGAGAAAGTATCATAATAATCCACACCATAAGTCTGAGCATATCCCTTAGCAACAAGACGGACTTTCAAACGATTAAGAGAGCCATCAGGATTAAATTTAACAGTAAATACCCACTTACATCCAATAGCGCGCTTACCGTTAGGCAAAGAAACCAAAGTCCACGTGCCATTGTCATCTAGAGCAGTCATTTCCTCAAGCATAGCCGCACGCCATCCAGGATGAGATAATGCCTCGCTAACAGTTTTAGGGACAGAAATAGTATCTAGGGATGTAACAAAGGCACGAGAAAAAGACAAACAATTATAGGAAACAACAGAAGAAATGGGGTAAGTACAAGCACGTTTACCTTTCCGAAAAGCAATAGGAAGGTCAAGATCAACAATACAAGGCGAATATGATGACGAATATATTTGCTCATCAGGACATGAATCTGGAACATCCGGAACGTTTGTAATTGGGTCGAAAGGTGGTGGTTGTGGCCGACGAGTATAGATGTTTTTTATGGGGGGCTTGACAAAAGAGGGCGGAACCAAGGAGGATGAGGACAACTCCAAAGGTGATGGGACCGGATAAAACAAGAAATCCTCATCCTCCTGAGCAATAGACCCTGAAGAAAACAGAAAAGGTTTGTGTTCCAAAAAAGTAACATCAGCAGACACAAGATACCTACCTAGACTCGGACAATAACAACGATACCCTTTTTGACCACGTGAATACCCCAAAAACACACATCTCAAAGACTTAGGATCAAGTTTTGTAACTTGAGGACGGACATCCCGAAAAAAACAAATACAACCAAAAATTTTCGGGGAGAGGGGAAATAAATTTTTAGTGGGGAAAAGAATATGAAAAGGGATGTTACCCAACAAAACCGAAGAGGGTATACGATTGATCAAAAAATAAGTTGTGGAGATGGCATCAGCCCAAAAACATTTTGGAACCTGCATTTGAAATAGCAAAGCTCGGGTTGTTTCAAGAAGATGTCTATTTTTGCGTTCAGCAACACCGTTTTGAGAAAGGGTGTCAACACAAGAAGTTTGATGGAGAATACCATGCTCAAGCATATATTTCTGAAAAAGGACTTGAAACATACTCTTTTGTATTATCACTTCTTAAATTTCGGACATGTGTACCAAATTGGGTTCGAATCTCAACACAAAAAGAAGAGAAATGAGTAAATAATTCTGAGCGAGATTTCATTAAATAAAGCCATGTCATTCGAGAATAATCATCAACAAAAGTAACAAAATAACGAAAACCAGGTTTAGAAGTAACAAGACTAGGACCCCAAACATCAGAGTGAACTAACTCAAATGGAGCAGAAGCTCGGTTATTGACTCTAGGACTGGAACTAAGGCGATGGTGTTTAGCAAACTGACAAGACTCACAATCTAAGGATTTTAAACTAGAAAATTGAGGACAAAGTTTCTTCAAAGAAGGTAGAGAAGGATGATCCAATCGACAATGTTCTTCAAAAGGACTGACAATTCTAGTGCAAGCAACAGGTTCTGGAACATGGGTGTCAAGGATGTAGAGGCCATCAGACTCATGCCCTTTACCAATAATCTCCTTCGTCAAAAGATCCTAAAACACACAATAACCAGGAAAAAATGAGACACAACAATTAAGGGTTTTTGCAAGTTTACTAACTGACATCAGGTTAAAGGATAAATGTGGTAAACTCAAAACAGAGGACAAAGTAAGAGAGGGAGTGGGGTACGAAGTGCCAGTGCCAATAACAGAAGATGTGGAACCATCGGCTAAAGTAACAGGATTGATAGAAGGATGTGTTGTAAAATGAGAAAGAAGATTGAGGTTACCTGTCATGTGGTCTGTGGCACCAGAATCAATGACCCATTTGGAAGAGGTGGAAACAAGACATGTATTGGATTTACCTGACTCAACAAGGGCAGAAACATGACCAGAAGGATGCTTGACAGTGTCTTGAAGGTGAAGAAGCTTGGCATACTCATCCGCAGATATCATAACAGCCGATGAAGAAGTGTCTACACTAGAAGCAACATTAGTAGACGAAGTTTTCTTAAACTGCAGCTTCCGACAATCACGCTTGGTATGTCCCGGTTTGTGACAATAATGACAGATAACTGCACTGTGATCCGGACCACGAACCCCAAACTGTGGATCGCTTTTGGTAGACCCCGACCCCATAGAACGACCATGACCACTACTCTTGAAATGTTGCTTGCCGGATCGGCGGCAGGGGTGTGATCGGAATGAAGCAGCGACGACAGTGGAAAAATCGGCGGCGAAAAGAGGCCACCACGCGCTCTCATGCGCCGGCGCGTGAAGGACATGCGGAAGCTTGTGGCGGCGCGTGAGGCTCACGTGCAGGGAATCCGGTGACCGGAAACTCCAGATCGACATATCGACGGACGGCAGCCTTTGTGGTACGGGCGGTGTCGACAGAAAAGGCCTACGAAGGCGGCCGGTGAAGAACGACAAAAAAATTGGCTTTAGGTCAAAACCCTAACAGCCCAAAATTTTTTTTATTGTATTCGAAAAAACCTAGGACAACTGATACCATGTAGAAAATAATTCCTTGTATTTTATTCATAGAACATATAGGCTTTATATACAAATCTAATTTACCTAAACTAGGTAACATAATATATAACATTAATTACAATATATTCTAACATAATAAATAGCCTAGATTTTAGCCTAAGAATCTGTAACAGTAGTGAATAACTTAAACAAAACACAATAATCTTTTTAAGGATGTAAGGCAGTTAGTAATAAAATATTCTAAACTCGTGGAATGGTCCCGACAATAATAAATTATATATTTTATTTATGTAATTTGAATTCGAACATTATATATGTATGATGTGTGTTTTATTAAATACTAAAACAGAATGAGTCTATATCGAGAGTATAGCAAATTATCAATAATTCATTGTTTCTATTCATCATCTTTCTTCCCTCTCAATCCTTTTGATCTAGTGAATAGATGAATTGATCACTAATGGTCTCTAATTTGTATATTTATTTTACAATTCTATTTTTTTCTTTGTAGATTTATAATTTTCTTTTATTTTTGGCTTAGTCATTGAGTATTTAATTTTTTAGTTAACTAATTTGAATCGTAATGTCACATTGTATAAATAACCTCTCCAATTTATTTTGTTTCATCATAGGGCGACTCTCCCACCAATGTATTATTTTTGTAGTCATGTGAGTTTTGTTTTTCTTTGTTTAATAAGTCTTTCTTTTTTTCACGAGAATAATAGAACTATTTGTCTTGTTTTTATGCAAATTTGTTTTTTTCTTAGTTTAATAGTTTATATTATATTGTATAAACTTTACTAGGGATGGCAACGAGCCGGATTTTATGTAGCTCTGAATCCAACCCGAAAATTTAAAGTTTCATCCCGATTCGACCCTATATAACAAAAGTATGATCTGTCTCCGACCCAACCCCAAAATTTCAATAAAAATCTGATTGAACCCGATCCGCCTCAAAAAAAAAATAATAAAAATATTAAATATAACATATAAAAATATAATAAATGTAAATATATTTATAAATAAAACGGGTCAGAAAATTTCCACCCTAAAATTTAAACCCGACTCAAACTTCTTTAAAACACAACCTGATGCAAACTTCTTTAAAACCCGATCGACCCAACCCAAAAATCGAAAATTAAAAAAAAATCAACCCTACCGAATCATGACAGAACCCATCAAATTTAGATTTTTTTTGTCATCCCTAAGCCTTACGCACACTTTTACAATGATTTTTAGGGATGAATTTATTGTCGTCCATCTAATTTATGAATGCTCGTTTATTTTCAGTACATCGATCCAGTAAGATGCTAATAAAGTACGTAGCTCATTATATTGCTAGTATAACTTTATCTCAAGAAAGCTAATTTGAACTAAGATAATCCGTTGTTAATGATGATAATCAGCGACATAAGTGTGTGAGTTGTGGAACGTCAAAAAACGATGATAGTTAGTAATCAAACGATAATGAAGAAGGATGTCAATAATGAAAAAATAATAAAAATATTAGATTAATTATATAAATAAATAAGTAATTATTTCATACACTGACAATTAAAAAACAAGTTTTTATAATGTCTCACTTTTAGAGTTAAAGATTTAGTTTAGTGTTTAAGGTTTAATGTTTTAGAATCAAAGGTTGTGGTTAGAATTTATGACATGATTATAATTTAGGGTTAATGGGTTAAAATATAAACCTATAATCGTATTACCATTAACCTAAGCTCTAACTCTTAAACATAATTATTTTGTTTCTACCGCTAGTGTATAAATTATAAATCCCAAATAAATTTGTCTAAAAACATTTTAGCATCGGCATTAGTTTGTAATGGCAGGTAAAAATAATTTTGAAAGTTGGGGTGATAAAATTAAAAGTTAAATGATCACAATAGAAAATAAAATGAAAGTTGAGAGATTGAATGGGTAGTTTATAAAAAAAAGAGGTCATTTTATTTAGATATTAAGTCAAAAATAGCCTCCAACGTTTGAGATTTTGGTCACCTAAGTATATGTTTTTTTTTGGGTGCAAACAAACTTTTAATGTTTCACTTTCGTTCAAAATTCACCATCGATAGATGGAAACCGTTAGTTAACCAACAGTCAGCACCCTTTAATGACGTGACATATCTACATAACAGGACTTGCTGACGTGGTGATGTCACATGTATGAAGATGCTGGCGTGGTATTATTTAAAAAATAAATATTTTTTATGTTAAATTCTAACCGATCAAATGATGACACGTGGTATCATCTGTTTGATTTTGGAGTGAAATATTAATTAAAATTATGAAATGGGCGTTAGGGTTTAAACTCGGGTTTGGTGGGTGAAAGGCTTAGTGCCTAACCACCAGACTAATGCTCTGAGTTTGTAAGTCAATACTAAATATTTTATATAACCTAATCAAACTATTATGACTTCTTCTTCAGATTGATGGAATCTCCATAAGTATTTTTTTTCTCTTCCAAAATTTTAGTCGAACAGAGCAAAGAGAAATTACTTGCTTGCTTTCAAGGCACGAACAAACTCAGAAATTTTTATAAGAAATCTTTACATATTAACCTCCTAACTTTGTGAGTTAATACACACAATTTCATTTTTGTTCTGAGGATTTTACTTGAAATTTAGAATTTCATCCATAAAGTATGCTTTTCCTATCTTAACTGTTACAAATTTTTTAAGCAAGCAAGTTCAATCCCGAATTAATTGATGCAAGCTATGAATTGTCTCGCACTTTGTCGTTTTAAAGTTTGTGTTTTTAAAATTTTGCTAACCACTCCCTGCCATTAGAGGTAGTTATGCGGTACGACAGGTTTTGGAGTGACACCAACTGAAAATGTAAAACATGGCATTGAAAATGTTACATTTTTATAACATTTTCGGTTCTTACAAAAACTTAAAATCTTATCAGAAGTGATGAAAGTTTCGAAACTCGAAAGTAAAGTTTTGATACTTACCACAACTAAAAATATTATTAAAAAGTTTAAAATTTTTAATGTCATATTTTACATTTTCAGTTGATGCCGCACCATAGTCGTATTATAATATGACGTATGTTAGACAAACCCACCATTAAGAAATATTTGAACATTAGGGAATATCCAAATGGGATTCACAGGTAACTAATCCCACAGGGGATATTTTTATATTTGAACTTTTGTCGTTTCAGTTTTGTAAGCTCAATCACTTTTGGTGTTTTGAGACAATTCATAGCTTGCATCAATTAGTTCATACATTGACTTCTGGGTTTATTCGTGCCTTGAAAGCAAAGCAACCATTTTCCCCTTTTTCCTTTTCTGTTCGATTAAACTTTTTTAAGAGAAAAGAATAATTATGGAGATACCATCAATCTTAGAAGAAGGAGAAGCTATACTAGTTTGATTAGGTTATATAAAATATTTAATGTTAACTTACAAAATTAGAGCATTGGTTCTGATTAGTTAAAATTCAATATAAAAATATATATATTTTTATTTTTTTTGAAAAAAATAATGCCACGTTAGCAAAATGTCACACCAACATCTCCATTACATGTGACATCGTCATGTCAACAAGTCCTGCTATGTAAACATGCCACGTCATTAAAGGGTGTTGACTTTTTGTTGATTAACACTTTTCATCCAACGAGGGTGAATTTTGAACGAAAGTGAAACGTTAAGAGTTTATTTGCATAAAAAAAGAATAGGTGCTAAAGTAACCAAAAGGCCGAACATTGTGAGTTATTTTTGACTTTATGCCTTTTACTTAATGGTGAAATTTCGATACACAAATTGTGTAAAATAAGTTTCCATATTTACCATATAAAATTCAAATCCTAAACTTTAAACTCTAAACTTCAAACACTAATCTTAAATCATAAAGGCTTAATTACAAAATAAGTGCCCAAACTATATTTTTTTAATAGGTGCCTAAAATATTTTTGGCTGAAATAGGTGCTTACAGTTTCATTTTTGACTAAAATAGGTGCTTACAATTTTATTTTGGGTAAACTACATAAATAGTCCCCTGACTATACTCCAATTATCTTTTGCGTCCTTCGACTATCAGAAGTTACAAACTGGTCTCCCGACTAAAGAAAAGTAACAAATTGGTCCAACGCCGTTAAAAATTTAACGTCTGATGATGTGGAAGTTAATTTAAATTGATATAATTACATACTTAGCCCTCAAGTTCTATACTTATTTTAATTTGACCCTAATTCTAAAAAATTAACCCACAAATTTTAATATTCTATCAATTTAGTCCATCTTCTTTTCTATTTCTCTTCTCCTTTAATTCTTCAATTCATTTTCATCCAAAATCCATTTTATTCTAGCACCTTTATGGAAACAATCAATTAAAAAAGGCATAATTGATCACGAGTTTTACTGAGGAAAGGGTCCCAGGAGGAATAGAGTGAGTGCAAAGCAGTAATCCATGTTCCAGTGCCAATGCCTAGTGATTTTATTTCTATTAAGAACCCTTTTTGGTGAAAAGACACTGAAATTGCTTGCTCCTTTTTGGCTGCATTTGGTACTGGTATTGTGCCTTACTTTTGTTAATCAATGATGGTGATGGAGACAATGGCACCTTGATGATTCCTATGGTATTGAACTGTTTCTCAACCTTAGCAAACAAGCAACTTGCATGATCCGGAACATGTCTTTAACTCTCTCTCTCTCTTGCCACCTTCCTGGAAAGTAAACAACCACCGAGAAACCAAAACAAGGATAAAAGTAATTAGCAAAGTGTAAGGGTTAAGTTTAACATGGGTTGGTTAAAAGGAAAGTAGTATTTAAGCAAGTGAGAGAGATATTAAAGAGAAGTGAATTGCGCCTGCAAAAGAGAGAAACCATGGAAGGCAATTAAGAGGGAATGGGAAAAGCCTTTAGTTTAGACTCGAGAGAAAGACAAAGCAAGTGAGGAGAGGACCGGTGTAACCCCCTCGTCCCGGTCTGGCCGGATGACCGGTCCGAGTGGGCCACACGGGGAAAACCGAAGCGAAACCCAAAGGATTCCCCCTCGGTTAGTAACCCTACTTTTTTTTTATTTTAATCTTGCCTAGATGAAGGTTAGGTCCTATATGATTCACAACAGCGGAAAACGTTCAAAGGAAAACACATTCGTAACACAGCCATGCTAAAACAGACAATTTTAAGTTTATGAAGCATGCAGTATCGATACCCTATACAGGGGTATCGATACCCTCCCTTTCTAGGTCAACCCAGGAAGTCAACACGAGAAGACCGTATCGATACCCTTACCAGGGGTATCGATACCCTCTTCCTCGGTCAACCCTCCATGGTCAACAGATAGGTCCGTATCGGTACTCGGGAACCCCGTATCGATACGCTCCAATCTAACTCCCAACTCCAAATTACAGTAACTTTGGTGGGTATCGATACCCTTAGGGTATCGATACCCTAGGCAAAATCTGAGGCATTTGGGCAAGAGAGTATCGATACCCTAACCAGGGGTATCGATACCCCCTGCACTGCAACTCCTCAAATTCAACCAAAACCACCCCAAATCGACTCTAAATGCGTTTCTCGACTCACCTAAGCGTATACCAACATGCAATCACATATATTTAAGCCAAGGGTGTCATTCAAACATGGATTAAAGCATTCATACATAGCATTCTAATGAAAGAGCAATTTAGGCCAAAATGCACATACTCAAAGGCTCAAAGGATCATAAAGCCACAAGTCATTCAAAAGGGGTTTGCACTCAGCATAAGGCAACCTAAAGCATCCTAAAGCATACCATCATACACACCAGCATTCATCCAAGTATAGCATGCTTACAAACCTTAATCAAACTCAACAACATCATCATTCAAATGAGTCATACAAGCTCATATAAAGACACCCTATTGCCACATTGCTTAACTACTACAAAATCAACCATACTTGAGCAGCAACTTGGAAAGCCCTTATCGCCTTGCCACGAGCTAACGCCACGCTAATGATCTGCATTGTTGAACATTGAGAGCGTAAGCTATAAGCTTAGTGAGGGTGCTCTAAAACGAAAAACAACAACAATGCAGGGTCCAAGCATGTTAATCCTAGTCTCACATACATCAAGCATAGGCATAATATCAAGTAGACCTAGCTAGTCTTTCAAGTGGCATATATGGTCTCTCAATCCTACAAGCTTAAACATCAATATCATCAACATACAACAACACCATATATCACACTCGCATATCACCATCATATATCACATTACATGATTTAAGTTAAATTGACCACTTTAATTACCCCGATTGTGCGGATATAAACCTTGACAACAGTTTTACCTCGGTGGGATTCCACTCATCACCGGACCTTGCATGTGCGGGATTCCACTCATCGCCACATGCCCTACGGATGGGATTCCACTCATCATCCCGTAGAAACATAATTAAAGCTTCCGGTGGAATGCTACATCACCGTACTCCTCATTGATGACTTAACGCCATCAAGGCCACGTACGTTTTGACTCAATTTGTGTGCACACTATCCTAATGATCGATCATTTACAACCGGTAATTTTTAGTGCCAATTATCATATCCACATCATATATAACCAACATCAACCATAATACATGCTCATCACATATCTACTCATCATGATGTAAATACATGCATCAATTAACCACAAATCAAGAGTATAGCTAGTAAGCACAAGCACATGGATATCAAAGGCTAAGCTATCAACTTGAATCAACTAGAAGTGGCTTACCAAGCACACTTCACCCACACACCCACACACTCGAACCAAACTTTAAAAACAAGTTGAACCACTCACCGCCCTTCCTTAGCAATTCGAACCAATCTTCCTACGAACCCGGATTCGGTCCCAAAGCCTCTTCCGCGTTTCCTCTTGCTTCTAGTCAAACAAAAACACATATATTACTTCCCAATTCGATGCTAACTCAACCTTCAACCCACTTTACATTCACAACCCAAATTCCACAATTTCCAAACCACATAACATCTCTAAAAATCCCATTTTCGGACTCCCACAACCCAAGGCTGAAAATTCGATTTCCAAACATCCAAATGGCTTCCAAATCATCCCAAAACACCCTCATACCATAGGTAGACCAACAGCCCCTTACTTTCAACATAAATTCCACCAAAAACTCAAGTTTTACAACCTTAAATCTAGCCCTAAGACCATACTACGAATTTTTGTCAAAACTCAACCAAATTAAAGTATGTGGTGTATTTCATCATGCTTAAACAAACCCCCAACATGATTTGACAAAACAAAATGAAAAGCCCCATTAAAAACCCCAAATTCCATATGAACCCTAATTTTCAGAACACCATCTTTTTGAAATCTACAACAAGGGATAGATAGAGAATAAAGAGGAGGTTTAGAAAACATAATTACCTCTTGAATTGGTGTTGAAAATCAGGTGGTAAGATTCAATAGAATAGTGGCTAAGTTTGAAAGAGTTTAGAGATGGTGGGGGAGCCTTCAACGTGAAAAGGGGAGGAAAGAGGGAGGAAGACAATTTTTTTGTTAAAGTGGTCTTGCTTTCCTAAACTTTTGGGTAAAATTACAACCCTAGTCCCTTCCCTTTTCCCAAAACTCAATTAGGTCATTATTTGAAATTGAATTGTTTTAATTAAGTTTTATTTGACTCGAACTGATACCCGACTAACTCCTAGACCCAAAACACGGGTGTTACAACTCTCTCCCACTTAAGGGATTTCGTCCCCGAAATTACCTGGCTGAAAGAGATACGGAAACTGCTTTTCCATATCCTCATTCCTTTCCCAAGTGGCCTCGTCCACACCTCTACGTTGCCACCGCACCTTTACTAACTCAATCGATCTACCTCTCAACACTTTACTGTCAGAAGCTAAGATCTCCACTGGCTCTTCTTCATAAGTCAAATCCGGATTCAATTCAATTTCTTCTACGGGCATAACATGTGATGGGTCGGACCTATACTTGCGAAGCATCGACACATGGAACACATCATGAATCTTCTCAAGCTCGGATGGCAAACGCAACTAATAAGCAACGGGACCAACCCTCTTCACAATCTCATACGGTCCTATGTACCTCGGACTCAATTTCCCTTTTCGGCCAAATCTCATCACTTTCTTCCACGGAGACACTTTCAAGAATACATTCTCACCCACTCAGAACTTAACTTCCTTCCTCTTCAAATCGGCATAGGACTTCTGCCTATCCGAGGCAGCCTTCAAGCGATCACAAATCAATTTTACCTTTTCGGTTGTCCCCTTGAGCAAATCCGGCATAGGTAACAGTTTCTGTCCTACCTCGGCCCAACACACTGGAGTTCTACACTTCCGGCCATACAAGGCCTCATATGGAGCCATCTGAATGCTCGACTGAAAACTGTTATTGTACGCAAACTCTACCAGAGGCAAATGCTTCTCCCAAGTACCCTGAAAGTCTATGATACAACAACGCAGCATATCCTCTAAGATCTGAATAACCCTCTCTGACTGACCATCTGACTGAGGATGATAAGAAGTGCTGAAGTTCAAACGGGTACCCAAAGCTGTATGCAGACACTCCCAGAATCTAGAAGTAAACCGCGGATCTCTATCTGACACAATGGACTTCGGCACACCATGTAGCCTCACAATCTCACCAATGTACAAATCGGCCAATCTATCTAAGGTGTAAGTAGTGTTGACTGCCAAGAAGTGAGCACACTTCGTAAAACGATCTACTATCACCCAAACTGAGTTCTTCTTCGTAGGAGTCAAAGGCAAACCCGAAACAAAATCCATAGTGATGTTCTCCCACTTCCATTCCGGAATTCTCAACGGCTGTAACAAACCTGAGGGAACCTGATGTTCCGCCTTCACTCTCTGACACACTAAGCACTTACTCACAAAGTCGGCTACATCTCTCTTCAAGCCAACCCAAAAGTACTCATTCTTCAAATCACGGTACATCTTCGTACTTCCAGGATGCATAACAAACGGACTACTGTGAGCTTCAGTCAAGATCGTACGTCTCAAGTCACTATCTTCTGGCACAACTATTCTATCTTTGAAACACAGAACCCCATCAGTGCTGAAGCTGTAATCTGAAGATCTACCCTCGGCTATATCTTGCACGTGAGGTGCCAAAGATCTATCTAAGAGTTGTTTCTCTCGAATCAACTGACCTAGAGTAGGTCGAACCTGAAGCTCGGCTACCAAGCCACCATCTCCGGACAAACTCAATCTAGCAAACATAGCTCTCAAGTCTACGGCCATCTTCCTACTCAATGCATCGGCCACTACATTGGCCTTACCCGGATGGTACTCAATAGTAAGATCGTAGTCTTTTAGCAGCTCTAACCATCTACGCTGTCTGAGATTCAAATCTCGCTGAGTCATAAAGTACTTCAAACTCTTGTGGTCGGTGTATACTGTGCATTTCTCACCATACAAATAATGCCTCCAAATCTTCAGAGCAAACACAACTGCAGCTAACTCTATGTCATGGGTCGGATAGTTGCGCTCATGGGTCTTCAACTGTCTTGAGGCATAAGCCACCACTCTCTTGTCTTGCATCAGAACACATCCTAACCCTACATACGAGGCATCACTATAAATCACATAGTCCTTTCCGGACTCAGGCTGAATCAAAATCGGAGCTTGGGTCAAAGCTTCTTTCAATTTCTCAAAGGCTCTCTGTCTTGCATCTGTCCACTCAAACTGAACACTCTTCTGAAGTAACTGTGTCAACGGAGCAGCTAATTTAGAGAAGCCCTCTACAAACCTCTTATAGTATCCGACTAAGCCTAGGAAGCTACGTACTTCTGTCACAGACTTCGGTTGCTTCCACTCAACAATGGCTTCAATCTTCTTCGGATCAACTCTAATCCCATCGGCTGACACTACATGTCCTAAGAAGACTACCTCGCGAATCCAGAATTCACACTTGCTGAGCTTCGCATATAACTGATGATCTAACAAAGTCTTCAAAACAAGTCTCAAGTGTCGGTCATGATCTTCTTCAGTTCGCGAATACACCAAGATGTCATCAATAAACACAACTACAAACTGATCTAGATACTGATGAAAAATCCTATTCATCATGTCCATGAAAGCTGCCGGTGCATTAGTCAACCCAAAGGGCATGACTAAAAACTCATAATGTCCATACCTAGTCCTAAAGGCTGTCTTCGGTACATCGACCTCTCTCACCTTTAGCTGGTAATAACCTGATCTCAAATCAATCTTCGAAAAGACCGATGCTCCTCTCAACTGATCAAACAAGTCATCAATTCTAGGCAACTTATATTTGTTCTTCACTGTCAACTGATTCAACTGTCTGTAATCTATGCACATTCTCATACTTCCATCTTTCTTATTCACAAACAACACTGGTGCACCCCAAGGTGATGAACTAGGTCGAATAAAACCTCTATCTGTCAATTCTTGCAACTGAGTCTTCAACTCTTTCAATTCTTTCGGTGATATACGATACGGAGCAATCGAAACAGGAGCTGAATCAGAATAAGTCTCAATGATGAACTCTACCTCTCTGTCCGGTGGTAACCCTGGCAATTCTTCCGGAAACACACTAGGAAAATCACATACTGTCCGGATGTCCTGAGGTCTAACCTCACTCATGTTAGGGTTCATCACATACGCTAAGTATGCTTCACACCCCAACTCAACTAACCTCTTAGCCTCTAACACTGAAACCACATTGGACAAGAACTTCACATTCTCACCCACCACTACAATCTCATAATCATATGTGAGCTTCAAAGAAATCCGCTTAGTTTCAAAATCTATCCTAGCTCTATGCTCCGTGAGCCAATCCATACCCAAAATTACGTCAAAACCATAGAAAGGAAGTTCCATCATATCCACTGGAAACACATGCCCCTGAACCATCAACGGACACCTTCGGTACATCTTCCTAACTACTACCGTGTCCCCAAAGGAACTAGTAAAACTAACTCCTACCTCTAGCAACTCACAAGGCAAATTCAAAGACTGTGCATGCTCACTCAATATGTAGGAATGTGTAGACCCAGAGTCAATCAAAGAAAGCAAACCCAAAGACTGTATCGAAAAGTTACCTGCGATCACATCGGTGTCATGCTTCTCCCCGCGTTGAGCGTAAACCCTAGCCTGTCCCCCGCCCTCCGGCTGGACTGCAACTACATGAGCTAAATTCCTCTGACCATCGTTCCTCGGCTGGAAGTTACCTCTACCGCGCCCGCGGCCTCTCTGAATCGTTGGCTCTAGCAGGAGCCTGAGCTGGTGCCTGTCCCACCTGATGTGGACAGTCACGCCTAATGTGGTCTCTAGCACCACAACTCCAACAAGAATGATAATTACCCCAACACTCACCGGTGTGGTTCCTCCCGCAAGTAGCACATGTGGGCAACTTCCCTCCAGCTCTCTGACCCTGATGGCCCCTACCGTGGTTACCTCCACCACGCCTATGATCAAACTGATGCTGGTTGTCCCGATGCCTCTTGGCATCACCTCTATCAAAGTTGCTGGACCTCTTACCCGAACTAGATCCCCCTGACCGCCTGGTCAAACTCAAACTGTGCTCCAAGTCCTTGGCCCTCGAGACCAAGACATCAAAATCAGTGTAATCTGAAGCTAGAGTATAAGTCTTGATCTCCTCGCTCAGCCCATATCGGAAGCGGTTACAACGCTCCACCTCAGTAGGTACAAGCTCAGGTGCATACTGACTCAATCTGACAAACCGAATCTCATAATCAGTCACAGACATACTCCCCTAAAGCAATGCCATAAACTCTCTCTTCCTCTCATCGAGGTATCGCTGACCCAAATACTTCTTCCGGAAAGCTGTCTCAAAGAACTCCCAAGTGATCTCGGTCTCATCCATCCCCGAAGTAACGGTGACCCACCAGGTGTAGGCATCACCCTGAAGCAAAGACTCAACGCATCCCAACTTGCGCTCACCAGTACATCCCATCTGAGCAAGAATACGGACGGTCTTCTCAAACCACATCTCTGACCTCTCCGGAGTAGCACCTCTAAACTCTTCGGCCCCAAGGCCCCGAAGTCTCTCTAATGGCAATCCGGTGCCCTCACCCTGATGATGAGCCGCCTGACCTCCAGCTACTGCAGCCTGGAATGCCCCGGCTATTGCCTGAACCAACGGAGCTAAGTCAATTCCGACCGGTCCTTGGCCACCTTGGCCTCCTTGTGGTCCCATTCCTTCGGGCCCGGCCTCGCCTCCCACTCCCGGTGGAGGAGGTGGTGGTGGAGGTGGTGGAGGAGCTCCAACCCCAACCACTGGCTCTCCCACTTGAGCCTCAACTCTCACAACTGGCTCAACTCTCGGAGCCTCTGCCCGTGGTTCCGGTCGAACCATCCTAGGCCTCCCACGTGGTCTCATGGTTCAACTAGCAAGGTAAACTACAACAAGAAACAGATAAGAATTACGTTAGTCAAAGCAAGGGTCCAATAGTGCTTAAGTATTCCTCTTTTCAAAAATCTTTTTAAATTAAGTAATAGTAGCAATGGGCACTCACTCTATACCAGACACAACGGTTCATGCATTCAAAACATCATACGATCAAGCAAGCATCAAGGGTTCATGGCAAAACATGCATCGAACAACACAAGCATTTAATACCTTAGGCTTACCTCATTTACCTGCCCGAGGTCTCGGTAACCTCAGGCTCTGATACCAACAAATGTAACCCCCTCGTCCCGGTCTGGCCGGATGACCGGTCCGAGTGGGCCACACGGGGAAAACTGAAGCGAAACCCAAAGGATTCCCCATCGGTTAGCAACCCTACTTTTTTTTATTTTAATCTTGCCTAGATGAAGGTTAGGTCCTATATGATTCACAACAGCGGAAAACGTTCAAAGGAAAACACATTCGTAACACAGCCATGCTAAAACAGACAATTTTAAGTTTATGAAGCAGGCAGTATCGATACCCTATACAGGGGTATCGATACCCTCCCTTTCTAGGTCAACCCAGGAAGTCAACACGAGAAGACCGTATCGATACCCTTACCAGGGGTATCGATACCCTCTTCCTCGGTCAACCCTCCATGGTCAACAGATAGGTCCGTATCGGTACTCGGGAACCCCGTATCGATACTCTCCAATCTAACTCCCAACTCCAAATTACAGTAACTTTGGTGGGTATCGATACCCTTAGGGTATCGATACCCTAGGCAAAATCTGAGGCATTTGGGCAAGAGAGTATCGATACCCTAACCAGGGGTATCGATACCCCCTGCACTGCAACTCCTCAAATTCAACCAAAACCACCCCAAATCGACTCTAAATGCGTTTCTCGACTCACCTAAGCGTATACCAACATGCAATCACATATATTTAAGCCAAGGGTGTCATTCAAACATGGATTAAAGCATTCATACATAGCATTCTAATGAAAGAGCAATTTAGGCCAAAATGCACATACTCAAAGGCTCAAAGGATCATAAAGCCACAAGTCATTCAAAAGGGGTTTGCACTCAGCATAAGGCAACCTAAAGCATCCTAAAGCATACCATCATACACACCAGCATTCATCCAAGTATAACATGCTTACAAACCTTAATCAAACTCAACAACATCATCATTCAAATGAGTCATACAAGCTCATATAAAGACACCCTATTGCCACATTGCTTAACTACTACAAAATCAACCATACTTGAGCAGCAACTTGGAAAGCCCTTATCGCCTTGCCACGAGCTAACGCCACGCTAATGATCTGCATTGTTGAACATTGAGAGCGTAAGCTATAAGCTTAGTGAGGGCGCTCTAAAACGAAAAACAACAACAATGCAGGGTCCAAGCATGTTAATCCTAGTCTCACATACATCAAGCATAGGCATAATATCAAGTAGACCTAGCTAGTCTTTCAAGTGGCATATATGGTCTCTCAATCCTACAAGCTTAAACATCAATATCATCGACATACAACAATACCATATATCACACTCGCATATCACCATCATATATCACATTACATGATTTAAGTTAAATTGGCCACTTTAATTACCCCGATTGTGCGGATATAAACCTTGACAACACTTTACCTCGGTGGGATTCCACTCATCACCGGACCTTGCATGTGCGGGATTCCACTCATCGCCACATGCCCTACGGATGGAATTCCACTCATCATCCCGTAGAAATATAATTAAAGCTTCCGGTGGAATGCTACATCACCGTACTCCTCCTTGATGACTTAACGCCATCAAGGCCACGTACGTTTTGACTCAATTTGTGTGCACACTATCCTAATGATCGATCATTTACAACCGGTAATTTTTAGTGCCAATTATCATATCCACATCATATATAACCAACATCAACCATAATACATGCTCATCACATATCTACTCATCATGATGTAAATACATGCATCAATTAACCACAAATCAAGAGTATAGCTAGTAAGCACAAGCACATGGATATCAAAGGCTAAGCTATCAACTTGAATCAACTAGAAGTGGCTTACCAAGCACACTTCACCCACACACCCACACACTCGAACCAAACTCTAAAAACAAGTTGAACCACTCACCGCCCTTCCTTAGCAATTCGAACCAATCTTCCTACGAACCCGGATTCGGTCCCAAAGCCTCTTCCGCGTTTCCTCTTGCTTCTAGTCAAACAAAAACACATATATTACTTCCCAATTCGATGCTAACTCAACCTTCAACCCACTTTACATTCACAACCCAAATTCCACAATTTCCAAACCACATAACATCTCTAAAAATCCCATTTTCGGACTCCCACAACCCAAGGCTAAAAATTCGATTTCCAAACATCCAAATGGCTTCCAAATCATCCCAAAACACCCTCATACCATAGGTAGACCAACAGCCCCTTACTTTCAACATAAATTCCACCAAAAACTCAAGTTTTACAACCTTAAATCTAGCCCTAAGACCATACTACGAATTTTTATCAAAACTCAACCAAATTAAAGTATGTGGTGTATTTCATCATGCTTAAACAAACCCCCAACATGATTTGACAAAACAAAATGAAAAGCCCCATTAAAAACCCCAAATTCCATATGAACCCTAATTTTCAGAACACCATCTTTTTGAAATCTACAACAAGGGATAGATAGAGAATAAAGAGGAGGTTTAGAAAACATAATTACCTCTTGAATTGATGTTGAAAATCAGGTGGTAAGATTCAATAGAATAGTGGCTAAGTTTGAAAGAGTTTAGAGATGGTGGGGGAGCCTTCAACGTGAAAAGGGGAGGAAAGAGGGAGGAAGACAATTTTTTTGTTAAAGTGGTCTTGCTTTCCTAAACTTTTGGGTAAAATTACAACCCTAGTCCCTTCCCTTTTCCCAAAACTCAATTAGGTCATTATTTGAAATTGAATTGTTTTAATTAAGTTTTATTTGACTCGAACTAATACCCGACTAACTCCTAGACCCAAAACACGGGTGTTACAACCGGCGGAGAGGAAACTTGTTTAAGAAATGCTGAAATCGAGAGACAACACTGTAAAACTAAAATAATACTACTATTTTAAAATTCTGTATTCAAACATGAATATAAAAATATGATTCTTCCAATTTGTCTCCATCACCATCATTGATTAACAAAAGTAAGGCACAATACCAGTACCAAATGCAGCAAAAAAGGAGCAAGCGATTTCAGTGTCTTTTCACCAAAAAGGGTTCTTAATAGAAATAAAATCACTAGGCATTGGCACTGGAACATGGATTACTACTTTGCACTCACTCTATTCCTCCTGGGACCCTTTCCCCAGTAAAACTCGTGATCAATTATGACTTTTCTAACTGATTGTTGCCATAAAGGTGCTAGAATAAAATGGATTTTGGGTGAAAATGAATTGAAGAATTAAAGGAGAAGAGAAATAGAAAAGAAGATGGACTAAATTGATAGAATATTAAAATTTGTGGGTTAATTTTTTAGAATTATGGTCAAATTAAAATAAGTATAAAACTTGAGGGCTAAGTATGTAATTATATCAATTTAAATTAACTGCCACGTCATCAGCCGTTAAATTTTTAACGGCGTTGGACCAATTTGTTACTTTTTTTTAGTCGGGGGACCAGTTTGTAACTTCTGATAGTCGAGGGACGCAAAAGATAATTAAAGCATAGTCAGGGGACTATTTATGTAGTTTACCCTTTTATTTTTGGGTGAAATAGGTGCTTAAAATTTAATTTTTGACTTGTTTTAAAGTTAATTGAGAAATTTATTTTGAAAAAAAAATTTAATCAATTAAAAAAACTCTAGACATTTAATTTAAAAAATAATATACTTTAAGTACTTGTTTTTATAGTGAAAGCCAGTTATAAACCCTAAAACCTAATAACTCCTGCGGCCTAAAACAGGCTTGAGTAAACTTTAGTACGTGTATCAAAGGTTTTCCTTTTATTTAATTCCTTCCCCGTAAGGCATTTTCCCTTCCTCTACAATTGACTTTGGCATTAGGTAGGGTTTAAGGGTTTTAAGTTTAACCTTCAAGGTTTGAGCACACTGTTGTCACACTTTAGGCATTAGGTTTTATTTGTGAGCTCTATTGCTTTCGACCTCCATGGCTCCTTTCATCTTCGAAGCACCCAGCGACGAAGAGCCGGAACTCTCAGAATCCAACGTGGAAGACAACGAAGAAGCAGAAGAAGGAGACGAGGCAGAAGACAAACCTTCTAAACCGAAACACAAATCTCAATCTCCATGGGACTTTGCCTCTTACTCCGAATCCGTCGCAGAGGAACACGCTCGCCGTGGCACCACCTCCATCGATTTCAAAATCTCCAAAATCCTCCAACAAAGCTCTGCTCCAGCTCAGCTAGACGAGATCTCCGATTCCGAATCCGACAAACAAGTAATTATTTTAATTCGAAATATCGGTTTTTTTGTTCTAAATTAGTAATCCTTTCTGTTTTCTATATATCAGGTTGATTTTAGATCAGAAGACGAAGATGAGGAAACAACTAATGCAGGAGACAGTAAATCATTCTTTGCACCATCTGAAGGAGCGTCGTTTCATGCGAATTCTTTCATGGAGCTCAATCTCTCGCGTCCTTTGCTTCGAGCTTGTGAAACATTGGGTTACTCGAAGCCTACCCCTATTCAGGTCTCCATTTTACTTAATATCATAATTTTCATTTAATTAATTGAGTTTCTTGAATAATTTATTTGGGTAATTCTTTTATAGGCTGCATGCATACCCTTAGCATTGTCTGGGCGCGATATATGTGGGAGTGCTGTTACTGGTTCTGGGAAGGTATATTTCTTTTGATCTTCATCTCTTTCAGTGCCTTTAATTTGCGATTGAATATTTGATTTTTGTTTAAATGCTATAAGTTTTCCCTTTATGCAGACAGCTGCGTATGCCTTACCTACACTAGAAAGGCTGTTATTCCGTCCTAAAAGGGTTTCGGCTATACGAGTGCTAATCCTTACTCCTGCTAGAGAGTTGGCCGTTCAGTTAGTGCTTAAAATTCCTTTGAACATTTTTTGCTTTCTATCACAATTATTTTCAGGATTTTGCTTTCTTTGTTCTGGTTTAGTGTAAGAGAACTAATAATTTTTTTTTATTATCAAATCGTGTTATCATATGCTAGTGAACTGGTTTGTGCATTTTCCCACTTTGATAGTTTATTGAAAGTATTTAAAAGGCTTGACAGTTATTTTTATGCTTCGAGTTTTATTGAAAACTATAAATGTCTTTATTTTGAATTTTTGGGGATTCATTAGGGTTTAAACCTTACTCTACATTCATTTGTTGCAGGGTTCACAGTATGATAGAGAAACTTGCTCAGTATACTGATATTCGATGTTGTCTGATTGTTGGTGGGCTTTCATTAAAGGTTTGACCTATTGATTTCCATCCTTAGCTGGCTTTATTTGCACACATTTTCTATACAGGCAAAAAGTTATATGACTGATACTTTCAGCACTCTTTTTTATGTGTTTTTTTCAACTCAGTTGAAATTTCCTCCGCTATAGCCTTTTCCATTTTCTTAAACGTTAGACTGGTTTCTGAAACTTTTATCATTAATGTTCTTGGGATTACAAATAAAAGCACTATTTTTTCAGATTAATCCACTGTGCTTCTTAGAGAGCCTGATTATTCGGAAGTTGATGTTGCCACTTTGTCTAATTATTTGCATTACTGTACTTGTCTTCTTTTATTTCATGTCACCTCTATAGGCACAAGAGACAGCTTTGAGATTAATGCCTGACATTGTTGTGGCTACTCCTGGACGCATGATAGATCATTTACGCAATACAATGTCTGTGGATTTGGATGATCTTGCAGTTTTGATCCTTGATGAGGCAGATCGACTTCTGGAGCTCGGATTCAGTGCTGAAATTCATGAGTTGGTAACTCCTAGTCAAACCTCCTTTTATATTAGTTGTTTTTGTAAGTGGTATTCTGAATTTCTTAGTTGATGGGAGGAGAAATTTATTCTTGACTTCAGACTTGATTGATTTTGTCTAATTCTTATGAGGTAGCAGAATGCAGAGGTAAAACAAACTGGTTTCCGTATTTGAAACAGTTCTAGTTTATAATGAATTTATATCTTTATCCATAGATGAAATGTTTACCAAAATTGGAGCAAAGATAAATTTTGACAAGTAGATAAACATAATCGAGTTCCCTTTCCTTTCTATAGCAATAATATCACTTTCTAATCTACCTCGTTATGTTTGTGTGCATTGAATTGATATTTGTTTGTGGATTTGTATGTAATCTAATGCAACTTATGTTTAGGTTCGTCTTTGTCCTAAAAGGAGACAGACTATGCTGTTTTCAGCTACAATGACTACAGAAGTTGATGAGCTTGTCAAGCTTTCTTTGACCAGACCCTTACGTCTCTCAGCTGACCCATCAGCTAAACGGCCATCAACATTGACTGAGGAGTAAATTCGCATATAATTTCACCTTCTATTTTGCTTGCTGATTTCGCCTTTTGTGTGTTTTGACTATGTTCTCTGTGTTATTTCTTGTTAGGGTTGTAAGGATACGCCGGATGCGTGAAGTAAATCAAGAAGCTGTCCTTCTGTCATTGTGTACAAAGACTTTTACATCCAAAGTGATTATCTTCAGGTTATTATTACACATGTAGATGGTCACACTGATTTAATATATCAATTAGGATATGCAGATGTTTGGATAGTATTGTATTTCTCAAATCAGTGCACTTGTTCTGAGAAAAAAAAGATCCATATAGATAATATGATATCTTTCTCTGTTGTTTCAGTTTAATTTATAACCAGGATTTTTTACTAACCAGTTTTATGTCACCCCCACATTAGTGGGCAAACCCTTATGACTCTAGAAATGACATTCCATCTCATTTGGCAGTGGAACCAAGCAAGCTGCACATAGATTGAAGATTTTATTTCAGTTAGCTGGTCTTCAAGCAGCTGAGCTTCATGGGGATCTTACTCAAGTTCAGCGCCTTGATGTGAGTGAATGCTATTGTTGTTCTTTAGCCCCTGCTCTATTTTTTCTTAATTATTGAACTCAATTTCAGCACCTTGATGTAAGTAGATTATATTGTTGTTCTTTTCCCATTCTAACCGACTATTGTTTGTGTAGGCTTTGGAACGTTTTAGGAAGCAGGAAGTTGATTTTTTAATCGCCACTGATGTGGCTGCTCGTGTAAGTAGCTGCACTGAAACTCATCCCTTACCCTTATGCTTCAGAGAATCAGAAGTTTGTAAACTTCCATGTGCTTTAGTTTGATAGATCTTGGTCATTGAAAGGAGTCTACTTTACATAATATATGTTAGATGATTGATGCATCTGCTCTCCACATGTACATGCATACATCTGTATTTTAAGCAGCAGAAGTTTTGTTTCCTAACACTTACTTCTGAATGGTTACAATCTGTAGGGACTTGATATAATTGGTGTTGAGACAGTTATTAATTATGCTTGTCCTCGAGATATTACAAGGTAGGTCCACGCTCTTCGAATTATGTTTGACCAGCATGCATCATCTTTCTGTTATCAATGATAATTTGTGGTACTTCTTTTCTTTGATGTGCACTGTGTTTAATTGTAATGGCTTGGCTCCATTGTTTTTTCTTTATACAGTTATGTTCACCGAGTGGGTCGGACAGCAAGAGCTGGTAGAGAAGGATATGCTGTTACTTTTGTTACTGACAATGACCGATCTCTATTAAAAGCTATTGTAAGTCATGGTCATTCCTGGTCTGCCTTCTTTTCCCAGCCTAGAATAGGCATTCAGTATTGAATTTTTCGTGAGAAGTGATTATGCATGTTAATAATGGTTCTGAATTTCTGATTGTGGTAAAGAATCATGCTGGCCTTAATAAAAGGTTAGATTAATTATGAAACTTCGCATTCGAAAGGTGCTTGATGACCATATATGTTGTACTCACTCCAATACCATTTTAAACTTCAATTTCATCAACAATCTGAAACAGTTTCCCCTATTGGAGTAAGTATCTGGATATTTCCTGTCAGAAATTTGAAAGTTCTCTTTCTTTTAACTCTATACTGGTGGTTTATATCTGATAGGCAAAGAGGGTAGGTTCTAAGTTGAAGAGCCGTATTGTTGCGGAGCAGTCTATTGCTAAGTGGTCTCAGAAAATTGAGGAGATGGAGGAGAAAGTCACCGAAGTTATTGAAGAGGAGAGGTTTGGTTTTGTTTCATTTTTAAAGTTATTTCTTTCTCTTCACACAGCTATTATAGCTTCTGATTTTGGATTTTGTCAGGGCTGAGCGAGCCCTAAGGAAGCTACAAAGGTAGGTGATCTGCACATTTTCATGCTATTTATACCTAGATGTCTTGATATATAGTTCTGAAGTTCTGATTCTGCTCTCTATGTTATCATATTCTTTATTTATTTTTTCAATGGCTTTCTTGTAGTATCATTTTCAGATCCTAGTGAATATTTTTATTTAGAGACGTCATGGTTTAGTATGTATAATCTGATGTGCTTTTGTGATGCAAGGCTGAAAATATGATTGCACATAAGGATGAAATTTATGGACGACCTAAAAGAACCTGGTTTATGACTGAAAAGGAGAAAAAGCTTGTAGCAAATGAAGCAAAGGTAAATAATCCTTGCATCGAAATTTTGAGTTCCTTGTATTGCTGTCACTAGTCCATAGGCTACTGGAATTTTTATTAAAAACTACTTCTCTATTTAGCTACCGTAATGTGAAAGAATTTTAGTAATGATATGACATTCTCTCTCTGATAGGCATCTGTGGAGAAAGAGAGAGGTTCTGCAAATGCAATAATCAGTGCCCAACAAGCTGAGGACCTTAAGATGAAGGAAAAGAGGAAGCGAGAGCGTGAGGTTGTAGATATTTCTCATTTCAAAACTTGCTTTTAGAATTTTTGCATTGTGCACATTGCTGAATGCTAACATCTACTGAACAGAAAAATTTACCACGGAAGAAACGTCGAAAACTGGAAGCTGCCAGAGAAATGTTGGAAGATCAAAGTGAAATTAATGAATCACGTGTAAGCATCTCTTTCTTTTTTTGGAATTCTAATCCTTTCAAGGCCGTATGATGCTTATACACCTAACTTACACTTCATGCAACTTTCTTGCTGGCAAACCTTTTTAGACTCTTTCCCTTCTTAATTGTCAAAATCAATCATTTTTCTTTCTTTCTTACCACTATAAGATGTTTTACTGTTCAAATATTAGTTTTTTATGTTATGGGCTAGCAAGATTTTCTTTGTTTTTTTATGTAATACTAATATATGAGACTTGCAGGGTAATAGAAAAAATAATAAAGAGAAGGAAGGTATATCTTTGGTTGACTTGGCTTACCGGCGAGCTAAAGCAGTAAAAGCTGTGAAGAAGGCACAAGATTCTGGCAAAATTGTTAAGAAATCCAATAAAATGTCAAAGCAACCTAAACAACGAACTCAATCAAGGACAGAAGAGATGCGGGAGTTATTTCAAAATGACATGAGTGAGAGGAGGCAGAAAAGCTCTAGTAATGCTGGAAGGAAAAAGTCCAAGAGTTCATTTAAGAGCAAATCACGGTATGAAACATATGATATTGCTCTAATTTCCTGCCTTGTTCCTTTATAGATCTATATTAACTGTTTCTTTGTTCAAAATCAAGCAGGAGAACTTGGTTGCCATATTAAACCATCAATTATGTTGTTTTTCAAATCTGGCTTTGGCATCTTAGTTTCCAAGTAGAGTCTAGCACTACTATTTCTGAATAACTGTCTGTAACTAAGATGTTTGCTTAGTACATTCATTTGCCTGTTCTTAACATATTTGTAAATGTTTGTCTTGAATTTGATTTTATTATTTTTATCTGCATGGTGGAATACTGTTTTTTTTTATTACTAAAATTTCATTTTTGTTTTCCAGTTACAAGCGTAAGTAGCGTGTACAGTCTATTGGGAGAAGGCCCATTGGACAACATCATACTTTAGCAGACACCTCTTGAGAGGGAGAGCTAGCTACTGCAAGATGCGATTTACTTACAACAATGTTCAGGATCTGTGAGTCGGACATGGATAAGCCTGTAGTTTCTACAGCCATTGTAACTTTAGTATTAGTATTCAAATATGGATAGTTGCTGCAGATGTTTTTGGAAATGTATTATTGTCCAAATTACAGATTATATGTCCAATCAAAGTCAATTTTGTTCAATTTGTTTTTGAACTCGCGCCCTCGCCCTTCACCTGGTAGGTTTAGTTTTTACTAAATTTCTTTCTCCTGAAAAGAGCAACGACACAGGCTAAGTGGACGAACAAAAAAACCAAAGCAAATCATTATGAAAATGTTGTTCTAAATGAATCAACAACGGAGAAAGGGTAAAAGGAAAATTAGAGGAAAGAATCTGAAGATGTCGGGAATGATCAATGGCAGTGGCACTTGTATATAAATGTCGGATTTAGTTGCTTTTTCTGTAGTTTTGTTTCCTTTCACGATTTATTCTGTAGCCTCTGTTAAATATTACGGGCAGCTTGCTTCTTTCATTGTCTCTTGTTCCATAAGTTTTCACTGATTCGGGATTTATATTAAATGCAGCAGCTATCCAGAAAGGGGGCAAAAATGACGATGTAAAAAAATTATATTAATTTCTAGCTGTCAATAACTGAAATCAATAACCAAAATTGTTCTTGCCAAAAAGAAAATAAATGGTAAGAAAAGCACAGTTTCTTTTATCTTTCTGTGACATAAAAGGAAAATAAGTTACACCTACATGTACCAACCAAGCCCTTCTGCGGTTTCAATGGCCTTCTATGGAACGCAGAAAATGAAAACAAGAAAATAAGGCAAGACTAAAACAATTAAAACCTAATTCCCCCCTTTGGCAATCAATCTCATGAATCATACTACATCCCTGTTTTATTCAGTTCAACTCCCCTTCCTCCTACGACAGTCAATGGGCTCTTTGATTTTCCAGGTATCTTTGGCAGTGCAAGCATCGATTAACTTGGACTTATGCGGGAGGGAGCAACATGAATATGAACTTACTGTTTCCATGGGAATTGCTGCTGTCTGTAGTTAAATGTGTATGGATCCCATCCTCCATCTGGTTCCTTCCTCTTTATGGCGACCCCAGAACTAGAGGAGGCTTGTGTGTTTGCCCTCAAATGTTCTATTGGCCTACCTTGAGTAGGCATGAAAGGCTGCCTTAAACTCATGGACTCCGTATTTCCTCCATCAATTGCTAATCCAAAATTCAGATCGAAATTAGGCCGTGAGGGGCCTGAACCGTTTAAACCAGCACCCGCATTGCTCATGCCCATCAGGAACTGTGCTTGAGGGTAAGCTATTGGAACAGCTGATGTAGAACCCATAAGTTGAGGCACAACAGGTGCACCTGAATCGACAATACAGGGGATTGAACCACTAGCTCCATAAATGGCAGGGGAGAAGGACATCTTTTGTGCCAAAGGCAGTCCATTAGAACCAAAAGCAGGAGAATGTGTATATGACGCCGTGGGAACCAACCCCATAAACCCTGCAGTTCTTGTGATGCTTCCATCAGTTAAAGGCTCAAGAGCCTTGCCATTTGGAAAGGATACGATCTGAGAAACAAAGTCCTTCCTATTAACTTCCACTCTAGCACCCATTATAGAAATGACAGGATCATTTGGTTTAGGCCCTCCATGGGCAATCACATTTCGAGAAGATCTACCAGGAAATGGCCCTTGCTCTAAAGCATTATTATGAGTATATGGTCTGTCATTCAAATCGAAGTTCCTCAGAGAAGACTGCATAGGAGATGATGAAGAAACTGGTGATTGGCTACGATGGCCATTCCTGTCATAAAAAAGTTGTTCCTCTACTCTTGAATCTAATGCTGGAGTATCACCATCATCACTGACACAATTTAAATCCAGCCCAAGTCTCTCAGATTTTCTATGATTTGCTTTTGAAGTTTCAGCAGAATGGAGGCCTGATGAGTCTGTAACCTGTTTCCCGGAAATTAGTTCAGCACCTTGTTCATCAACAGCCTCAGCAACATTAAGATCGAAATCAAGGCAATCCAGTCTCTGTTTTGAGCTATTGCTTGTTCCGCCAAGGGATAGAATCTTATCACCATCAGAGTTTCGGCGAGGTGATGCTGGGCGAAAAGCACTTGTGGCAGCAGATCCTTTCCATCCAAGAGTCCCCTCAAACTGTAGAGGAGCGACAGGTAAGCCACGCACTGCAGCCGCCCTAGAAGCAGAAACCACTGAAACAGGGGTGGAGATGGAGGTCGCTGTACGGTCCATATCATCAGAACAGACTTCCTGGTTCAGATCAAAACCACATAGACTTTTCTCTGTGTTAGGCTCAAGATCTTGAGCCACAGTCACCTGAGAGGACTCCATGTCATGCAACTCATTTTTTGGTTCATTGTCTACATCTGAATTAATAAGCCCTTCCCCATCAGTTTGCGCTCCAGCAGACTGAGTGGGTCCAGTTGACACCTCCTTTGGCAAGATCTCGCTGGGTAGATCTTGCTTTCCATTTCTGGATCCCGGGGAATTAGGTTGCCTAATACCACCTTCCAAAATTTTCTCTGAAGAGCTGCTGGAAGGCTCTCTGTCGCCTACAACTTCTCGTTCCACTTCTTGAGCAACTAATCGGGCAACTTCTAGAGCATCAACTATACCATACTCGAGCTCAATGTCAGATGTTGTCGTATTCATCCCAACAGGACTACCGGTAAACCTGGAACCACCCCTCAAACCCTCAAGCCCACAATTCTCCTTACCTTCATCTGCTGTTCCAATATCTAACTTCCTGGAAAACCTAGTCTCCAAATTCCCAGGCTTTTTATACACGAGCTCATACTCAGAGGAGCTCCGCAACATGCTCAAATGGGACTCGATGTCTTTGCCTGCATTCTTGAATAGTTGTGAACTATTGCTGGAATGATTCTTTGCTGCCAAATCACCCACTACTTTATTTGGCTCAGATCCATGTGTCCTCTCATTGGCAAGATTGGCAGATTTTAGGACATGACTCCTATTGGCTTCAGAATCATTTTGGGAATTAGATTCTGTTGCAACCTCCAGGGCACTTTCAACACCAGCACGCTCCACAGTACTAGAGTTCGAAACAGTCATATCAAACAACTTTTCATCACTTGATAACTCATTCAACTTCTGAGCATCTGAAACTTCAATATTTTCTTGCTTTGAATCTGGTAAAGTGCAGGTTTCTTGGGAAGCAGTTTCTTCCACAATTTTTCCAGGGATCTCTTCCTTCTTGGGCAAATTCTCTTGAACCGGATTTGACACAAAAGAGGTGGCCATATGACATGGAGATCTGTTTTCCATGTCTGAATGGTCTGAATTTATGTGGGGCTGGAGCTCATCATTAGTAGTTTCAAAGGGTAAATCTTTATCGCTTTCAGGTTGAACACCATCTAGGCTTGAAGGAATGTTTTCACTTTTTGCAGCATCTGCTCCATCATTTTCCTCATGGGAACTTCCTCTTGAAACCGGACCATCTTTGGCAGAACATTGTGGCCCATTATTTTCTCCAGTCACAGTAGCAGTCTCTGAAATCTCATTTCCACCACTATCAACATGACCAGTAACTCTACTTTGTTTCCAGCTATCAAAGAGCAACTTAGCACTTTCCTGAACTCGAGAGCTATTGTGGCCAAGAAGGTTCTCAACCGTAGTCCAGATCTCTGAAGAAATAGATGTCTCCCTATTTCTATGCAACTTTTCAAGTGCCCGTAAGAGTGCAGTAATTGATTCTTCCACAAAACTATCACTTGATTCATTACCAAAATCCTGAGCACCCTTCAGCCATCTGTCAAGAAACAAGAGTCCGTCTAGTTGGATAAAAAGATCAAGACAATCTTTATTCTCGGTGGCCGCAATTGTGCTCGCAACAGCAGTCCACTGCCTGGTCACATCGCCAACATTTTTAACAACAGATACTTTCTCCTCCTTCATTACAGTTAGTAGCTCCTCAACTCGTGAAGGGACTGTGAGCCCATCTTTCATCTCAGTCAGCGTAAAAAAATCCTCCAGCGTCATGGTGCTTCAGATGAAAAACCACTAAACAAAGAGAACTTTGTAATATACTGACAACTTTTGTCCCATCTAGAACAAGAGGCGAAGTTTCAAGGTGATATCTAAAAAGAAACCTGTAAAATGGCATTACATAATGGTTAATTCTGTAGCTCCTCATCCCTAATAAAGTTCTCTGTAAAATTGCATTACATAAATGGTTGATTGATTAATTGGTATTGAAATAAAAGGGAAAGAAACATTGAAAATATCAATTCATCATCAAAATAAAAAGGATAAACGGAGCTAAAACAGCCATGTACCTTCCAAGCAAGCTGATCATGTAAAATCATATTAATTGTCAACTAAAGATTAGACAGATAAATGATGGTACTCCTCAAAACCTGAAATAAAATAATTAACTAAAACCTCTAGCTTTTAAAATTATCAAACTAACAGAAACTTGTTCGATTCTGTGATAAATTGAATTTCAGTTCAAAAATAGAATTAACCCCAACACAAAATAACAAACAAAAACTTACTCTTAAACCAACTGAAACCCGAAAAAGCAATTAAGTAGTACTTTCCAATTTCCTCTAAAACGGCTAACACTGAATAGAACATCAATTAACATGGTAGACAGTGAAGATCTAGCCCTAAAAACCAAAACTCAGAAGAAACAGCATTACAAAACCCTAGCTTTACAGCTTGAAGAGTGATGTGAATTTAATCAAGATTATCTTACTTAATGCAGAGATACAGCTGACTCTAATAACACCAATCCTCAATGTGCAAACAAAATTGATAAAAACCCAATTTTCCTTTTAAAAAGGAAGCAACATATCGAAATAATTACAAGCGTTATGCTTAGTTACCTTCATCGAAAACCTTCAAAAAAGGCAATTAAACAAAACCCTAGCTCTGAAGCTGAGCTCCAATAAAGAGACGACACCGCACCTTTTTTTGTCCCTCGAAATGAAAAGAAACAAAATCGCTCTCAAGTTTTCGACTCTTTGGTTTTGAGCTTTATCCCTCCCCGTGGAAACAGTGTTATTTCCCTTTTATGTTTATCTCGCTCTCTCAAAAAGAAAACCCTCGCTTTGTGGCCTGTGAAAAGCCTTTACCGAACCAGGTAGAGACAGAGAGAAAGAGCGACGTTTATTCCTCCAAATGATTTTGTTTTGTTATTTTTGATTTTTGGTTTAGGCTAATTTTGATTTTTACACTGTCAATTTTATGGTGGGTTCCGGTTTTAGTTTTGCAGTTAAGAGAAATGGCACGTGCAGTGCAGTGTGTGCGAAATGATGTCCCGGTCTGATAAAAACCCGAGTGAATCACCCGAAGAGTTGCACCCGAGAAGCAGTCAATTCGAGTTATTGTTGGTAGTGAGGCTTTCTCTCTCTCTCTCTTTTTAATGTTTTAATTTAGGGTAAACTAACCTCAGTAATCACCAAATTATTATTATTTATTTCGGCCGTCAAATAAATTTAAAAAATACGTAAAAAAAGAAAAATTTTAATTATCGGTAATTAAAATATTAGGAGAAACAAGAAAAAAACAATAGTTTGATTACTATTAATGTAGTTTATCTTTTAATTTATGATGAATTTGGGATTAGGGGAAGAGGGTGGACTTGACATGGTCTAAAGCGTAAAGCTCCCACCCACCCTTGAAAATGAGAGAGAAGCAGCAGCTTATCGCTTGTTGTCATTTGTCACTTTCAATTCAAAACTTAGGTCTCTGAAATTATTATTTTTTGATCGACTGCTTTCATCATCTTGGAAGGGAACTCCATATTTTAGTGTCCAAGATAGATTTGATGTGGATTCAATTTTGCAAATAAAAATTGAGTTTATTCTAATTCAAAGAATATCGTGAAAGTCGATTCAAACATGTTAAATTAACTGATTATCGATTTTTATATTTTATTTCCTCAATTATATTGTTATGTTGCAGTTAATTTGTGAGTTTTTTTAAAGTCGATTCAATTGTTGGTTTTAATTCTTAAAAATGGATTGTATCGTGCTTTTTTTGTTGCCTTTTCGATTTTCTAAGATTTTGCAATGACTAATTTAAATTGATTGTGTCACACACATAATTTTGGTAGATGACCTAATTAATATTTTTTACATATACAAAACTTCAAAGTTAATATCTGCTTAAACTATATTAAATTGAATTGTATTCAACTTTGATTATGCCTTATAAAGTTTGGTTATACTGCAAGATTCAACATGGTAGTAGTGTAGACTGTCTACGCGACTACGCTTATGATATTCCTGCATGAAGGTGGGCCAACAGTCCAACAAAGCTTTGTGAACCGAGAAAGTGGCTAAAGGAGAGAAAAAAGGATAAGATCAAAAAGATTTGAGGTAATCAGCGTAGACATCGGATGCGGTCATAGCATGTTATTATTACATACACACCCCACTAATTTAGTGTTCTTTCTTTCTTTCTTTCTAAAGTTTTTAGTTTTAATGAAAAACTTGTAAAAAAAGAAGTGGTGGTGACAGCTTGAGAGATTAGTATTTAATTAAAAACAGTTGGTAAAAAAGCTAACAGTGTTTCCAAATGTTTATTGTCACAAAGCCAATTATTGTGATAACCCTTTTCCTGTCACCCTAACTTCTTTGATTAAGATAATAAATAGTGACTACACAATCATGCAATTGTTTCTTGTGAAAAAAAGGGGAAGGACAGCAATGCTAGAGGCCTTGAGAGATTTTGTTACATGGACCCCTGGAGCACCACTTATTATTATTACTATTATTTTGGTAAAAGACAATAGAGTGAATGTTCGATCGAATCAAGTCAAAAAAATTTAAGCTATTCCAGTTGATGCATCATATTTTACAACTCAAATTTAATTTGATTTTTTTTCGATTCAAGTCGAGTCGAGTTTTTGAGTTCCTATATAAATTTAATTGTAATTATTTATCAAGTTATGGTGCAGTTTGATTCCAATTTAAACGACTTTCTCTAATCATATAAGATATGCATATATATATATATATATATATATCTTCATATTATTTTTCACATGTATAAATAAGATTTGTAATGTTATTTAATAAACAAATATCATTTAAACTTTAAAAATATATTTATAATGTTATTTTTAAATAAGGAAATTTTGGGGATAAAGTATTGATGAGTATAAATGAGTCAATAATTTGACGTGAAGAAAAATTTTACAAAAAAATTCAGTTGAATGATCAAATTGAATAAAATGTAAAGTTAAAGGACTAAATTATAAAAAGAATTTTGTTAAAAATATGAATTGAAGTTACATACATATTATATAGTGTTATTGAATCACGTGGTTTACTTTTGGCTAAAAACATACTTAAAACGAAAGATTAATTGAAGAAATTGGGAATCATTCAAAGTTGAAAGGCTAAATTAAAAAAAATAAGAAATTTATTTAATAAATATGAATTGAAGCTAAATAGGCATTCTACAGTAGTTTAGGAGCATGTGATTCAAATTTGGTTGGAAATGAACTTAAAACTTAGGAGGGATTGAAGAAATGAGGAAATCATAAAAAGTTAAGGGGCTGAATTGCAAAAGAATGAAATTTATTTTCAAAAACATGAATTGAAGCTAAATAGGTAGTCTACATTGGTTTAGAAACATGTGATTCAAATTTGGTCAAAAATAGACTCAAAATGAAGGAGAAATTGACTTGAACTAAATCGCAAAACTGTAAAATTAAATTTTTCGAGTTGGGCAAATTTTAACTCGACTCGAACTCGAAATTTTTTCGAGTTACTCAATTTGATTCGAATAACTCAATTTTTTTTAATTTTTTCAAGTTGAGTCGAGTTTGCTCACCCCTAGAAGGCTCCCATCTTTGGTTGCTTCATCTTCCTCAACTTATGGGACTTTGATACCGAAATTCTAGCAAGCTGAGTTGGATTCCAAGTCTGGTAAATGTTCTGTTTCTGGAACTTGGGCTACTCTCTTGAGATGCAAACAAAATGGTGTCCCTTGGTATAAACTCATGAACTTCTCCTGCCACTTTTTCCAAAGCACTCTTTCCTTTGCCTGGCTATGCATCCTTGATGGGATGTCTAGTTTTTCTAGATTGGGGAATTGGCTTTAGTTGTAACAGGTGCTTGCCTGCTTTTGGAGGAATATATAGCGTTTGCTTGTCCAAGAAAAAGTTGCAATAATTAAAAAGGAACTCACCCTTTGTGGCTTATTGAGATTTGAGACATCAGACATGGATTGGTTTGACCACTGGACCAAGATGAAAAGCGTCACTTTCATAACTTAATCATCAATCTCGCAGCGCCAGGAGAGAAGTCACTGGCCCAATTTTCTCGAAAAGTAATACAGGCCCTTTCTGATTTTAAAATTAATCCAGACCATTGTAAATGGTCCAACTGTCCCAGTGAGTCCCTTGATGTCCTTTATTGATCAGAACCTTGCTAAATAAAATGTTTTGTGCCACTCCAAATATATATTTTTGGGCATTCAAAGCATTTTTAGAATAGTACTTTTAGATTCAAATCAAGAGAATGATATTTTAGTTAGGGAATGGCACAAGTCGGGTTTTTGGCCCACCAGAACATGAATTTGACCTGATATTTATATAATTAAATATGACTCGGCCTATTAAATTTTTTTCAATTTTAGGGACTTAATTATAAAAAAAATAATTTTAGTGACCAAAATGTAAATAAAAAATTTAATTTCAAAAACCTAATTATAAAAAAATATATAAAGAGGGTATTATTACAAATATTCTTAAAAATATAAAAGAAAATTATGCTATAGTCTTTGGTCAAATCATTTCACTCTAAATCCAAACCCAATTTAAATTCGAACTTAAATTTTTAATAAAAAATTTAACTCGACCGGGTCAAGTAAAATGTTCATCCCTAATTCTAAGTGCTTTTGGAGACTGAGGTTGGCAAATGCACTTTTCAGTGTTAAAAGGAACTAGATACTGCCATTCCTAGATTTTTAATCATGAACAGTATTTAAGAATGGCATTCAACTTCAGGAGGGCCCATTGGCAGTTAAGCTTTCAGTAGAGTACAGATCATTAAGCAAACAATAACCATTGCCCATGTTATATTTAGCTATAGAACTAAAAAAAGAACTCAAGGCGGCTCAAATCTATACGAAAAAAAAGCTAATGGTCAAATTTGACATTAACGCAGAACGTGGAACAGACACTAACCTCATCGTTTTCACCAAACTGTTGACATGGCTGCACAAATGTACTACTTTCATTGCCTGAAAGTCTAACTGCAAAACGTGAAAGGATTAAATTTGTCTTATAGGTGAAACAATAGACTGAAGGAGAAGGAAATAACCAGACCTGTTTCATGAGAATTAGGGTCAAGCAATCACATTATTTGACTCACTTGAATCCTCGTGAATATTTCCGGTCCCAGGAAAGCTTTCAGGTCTCTAAATTGGAAACCAAACCATATTTCTTTCAAGTCCATCCAAAAAAAATGCATAGCATATATATAAATCTTACAACCCTGATCCACAAAGTTATTTGACAAGAGAAAAATAACCTTAAATAGGACACCTTTTGCAATGGAAGGGATGTGAATATAATAACATCAAAGTTGGATTAATATTAAGCTTTGATTACTGATCTTTATACCTCAAAACACATGCCCTACTTTTTCCTTGGAAATGGGTCGCCTTTTTCTGCTGAGTACTTCTTATTCTTCTGAATGTTGAAAAAAAAGCT
This sequence comes from Hibiscus tridactylites, assembly GCA_958450335.1. Classification (NCBI taxonomy): domain Eukaryota; kingdom Viridiplantae; phylum Streptophyta; class Magnoliopsida; order Malvales; family Malvaceae; genus Hibiscus; species Hibiscus tridactylites. Next base: position 78,305,876 of record OY288282.1, read on the forward strand.
TGTACAAGTAAATTAACTCTGTGAAACATGATTGGCTAGATATTATAAGAAGATAATCTATTAATGATATTAAATGAACAAAAAGCAGATAAGTATGGGAGAAAGTAGTTGATCCTCGAGTCAAATATTGTGGGACTGCTACTACATTCCGATTTGATGTGAGAGGAAGAATCCGAATCCAGATTAGATAAAAGTTGGAATCAAATTGTTGCCTTTTAGCATTAATATAGGAACCAATACCATAACTCACCTTCAGTTTTTCATTTTGTTGCTTCAAAACATTCCATAAAGACCTTTGCGTAATCTGATGACTTCTTCTTCATCAAATCATCAGAATTCAATTCAGAGGTGTACTATTGAAGCATCTAAGTTGCCAAGTTTCATTCTCTTAAACTGCTCAGATTTAGAGGTTTGTATCCGTCTCTTGTTGCGGAGCAAATTGGGCTGAGCCTCAATGTTACCAAACCTAAAAGGAGATCATATAACTTGAAAGGCGAACTGAGGGAAAAAAGAGGGAAAATTACTTGATTTTCATAGAAGGTGAAGCTTGTCGTAATGAATATGATGCATCCAGATAGTATTCTTCTCCAGATTTTAGCAACACTATTAATATTACAACAGTGACGGTTGGGGAATTTTGCGGGATTTTTTCTGAGAGAATGTCTTGGATTGGAAACGAAGCAATTTGTGGTAATTCAGAGGCTGAAGGGGAAGACGTGATGTATCGAATAAGGTCGCAGACACTGGCCTTACGATATGGGTTTCGACGGACAGTGATGAATGAATAACTTGTGTGGTGGTATACCGGTATTTGTAGTCTCCATTGCAGTTCTCCTTCTCCCTGCACATTCACTGTTGAAACAAATATGGCGGTAAATATGATTTTATTTTTTGGGAAATCAAAACGGCATGATATACTGTACAGTTAAAGAATAAAGATAGTGCGGATAAAGAATGTCGCGTATAGTTTACTTCTTCTCTTTAAAATATTATAGTTCAAGAAATTATATCATAAGCGCCGCTCATTGATGATTACTTTAAAATTTTTATATTATTACGACTTTTGTCAAATAAACTTTTGGCACCACGCCAAATTATTCAAAGACATCTCTTCTAAAAATACTCGACTGACTATATTGAGTATATAACCTCTAGAATAAGAATAGGACATATCAAAAATTTCAGGAGCAACCACATTTTAATGTTATATTGATTTCAACAAGAATGTTTTGTCTCATTCATCATATGATACGAAGGCTAGATTTGACATCGTTATTACAATTTTTCTTTATATATAAGAGAGAAGCTCTCAGCTTTCTTTAAAATTGAACCCCGCCCACAACTTCATTCTTTTCATTCGTACTTATTATTGTTACTATCGTCATCATTATCAATGGTGACTCTCTGCCCAAATCAACAGAAATGAACTACCTGAAGAGGGACAATCATCCAATCCCACGTTAACAATCAACAAACAGTGAAAATATAATAATTAAAAATCTTTTTAGCGATCTCAGTAAAAATAATGGTTATAGGTAGAAGATCCAAATCCTAACAATTTATCTACAAGTTATTATAAAAAGATTAAGAGAGCTTAAATAAAGAAGTTTAGAAGTTGAAACAGTTCATGTCAAACCTGGAACAAATATATGGTACAAAAGTATGCAACAATGGTACAAATACAAACATAAGCAAAGTAAAACAAACACAATCATCCCCCATCATGGAAGGTTATAGTGTGACATTTTTCGAATACCAAAAACCTTGCATGCGTTAGAAAATTATTACTTTCTTATTTTTACTACAATGGCCATGGTCTGATGAGTGACGAGCAATGAGCATCAGAACTCAGAAGGTAAGGAGGCATGGCCTTGGTGTAGACTGTGGAGGATTAGCAAGCATGTGCACAACTTCTCTCATGGTGGGCCTAGCGGAGCTCTGATCTTCAACACACCTCATGGCTACTTTGAACAGATGGATGACACCCGCCAATGGGTACTCTTTCAACCTGGGATCCACGATTGCCAACACCGAAGCCGGATCCGACGGCTGAGGGAGTTCCGATATTGTCTTCCTTACCCACCTCACAATGTCCACCCCATCTCCGAATTCCCCTACAGGTTTTCTTCCTGCTATAAGCTCCAGCAGCACAACACCGAAACTGTACACGTCGCTTTTCTCGTCCACCTTCAACGTGTATGCATACTCTGTTGCATAAAGGGCGTCAACATAGTATTTTATTACGTTAAGTATTCAAAAAGATAGCGTAATGTTAAGCAAAATAAGACCTGGAGCAATGTAGCCATAGGAACCAGCAATGGCGGACATGCACTCCGAGGCACCAGCATCTTGTAAAAACTTAGCCAGACCGAAATCAGCAACATGAGCTTCGTAATTCTCGTCAAGTAAAATATTGTTCGATTTCACATCCCTGTGTATGATGAGGGGCGAGCAGTCATGGTGAAGATAACACAGTCCCTTGGCAGCCTCCACAGCAATGCTGTATCTCCTCTCCCATTGCAAATGAGCACCCTTTGAACCGTGCAACATTTCTCCTAAGCTCCCATTCGGCATGTACTCGTACAACAACAGATTCGTGTCCTTGTTCGATACGTAACCCAATAGTCTCACGATGTTCCGGTGCCTGATCCGACCCAGGGTTTGAATCTCCGCCGAGAACCCGTGGTCACTTCTTCCGGTTCCGCGACCCACTAATCTTTTGATTGCAACTTCAAGGCCATCCGGCATGGAGCCGCGATAGACAATTCCGGCTCCACCTTTCCCTATAATGTTCTCTTCTTGCAAGCAATCCAGCACGTCATCAGCTTTGAAATCTAGTTTTTGGAAAGCAGTGAGCTTCCATGCTCGTGATTTCTCGAGCCTATGCTTTCTCAATCTGTACACAGTGACTGTCATCAGCAGCAAAGCTGTGATCAGCGTAATGATTGTGATAACAAGCTTGGAAGCAGTGAAAGATGACGCATGCCCATGACCGGAACCTTCAGCTTGGTTCACCAAAGATGGACAAGGAACCTGGTGCGGTAGGCATAGATTGGGGTTTCCGGTAAACGAGCTACCGTTGAAGGCTAAAAATTGGCCGCCAGTGGGTATTCTGCCAATCAAGTTATTAAAAGAGAGATCAAGAGTTGTGAGACTTATCATGTATTGGATTTCACCGGGGATTTCGCCGGTTAGCTGGTTCCGAGAGAAATTGAGAATGCTCAAATCCTTCAAATTCTTAATTCCTTTTGGAATCTCACCGGTGAGATTATTCTGACTAAAATCAATTGCAGTAAGTGAAGAACACCGAGAGATCGAAGGAGGGATTTCACCGATAATATTGTTGTGACTGACGTCGATCTTTGAAAGCGAGTTGATGTTAAAGATTTCCTCAGGAATTTCACCAGTAAATCTGTTCATTCCAAGAGATAGAATTTGTAAAGAGCCCAGATTGCCGATCGCTGGAGGGATTCTACCGGTGATCCTATTGTTCGAAACTTTTAACTGATCTAACGAAGCACCCGACATCTGGTGTGGCAGTTCACCGGAGAAGTAATTGTTGTCGGACTCGAACATAGTGAGCAAGGGCAAGCTGAAAATCCCAGCCGGAATTGTTCCAGTGAGCTCGTTGGTCATGATACGAATCAAGGTAAGAGACTTGCAATTACCAAGTTGTTCAGGGAGTGGACCGTAGAAGAAATTTTCCATGAGAACTAAAAACTTCAACCTCCCTCCCTTGCACAAATCCCGTGGAATCATACCAGTGAGGTGATTCGAAGCAACGTCCAACTCCAAAAGCTTACCGTTACGGCCAAGATTCTCCGGTAATGTACGAGTGAAGTTGTTTCCCCAGAGTTGAAGCACCTCGAGGTGGGGGAAATCACCAACGAATGACGGGATTGGACCGTTGAGATTATTTCTGAACAAGTTGATAAGTGTAATGTTGTGCAAGGCAGAGAAACTCTCGGGTATCTCCCCTGTTAACCCGTTAATGGAAAGGTCAAGCGATTTCAAGCTGATTAAACCAGAGAATTGAGGAGGAATACGGCCGGTAAGATTGTTCTGCTGAAGGAACAATGAGTGCAACTGCTTCAAATTGCTCAAACTCGCAGGAAGCTCGCCGGTGAGGTTGCAGCTTGCCATGTCGAGCAATTGGAGTTGGCTTAATGATCCAAACTCAGGAGGAACTCCTCCATCGTAGGAGTTGTAATACCCAAGATACAAGAGTTTCAGGTTCTTTAAACCAGCTAAAAATGCAGGGCTTTTACCCTTTAAAACGTTGGCGTTTAGACCCAGGTACTCCAAGCTCTGGATATCACCGTAGTTCTCCGGTATCTCTCCCGTGAAATAGTTGCCTCCAAGACATAGATGCTTTAGATTTTTCAGGTCCGCCACCTCAACGGGAAGATGACCGGTGAAGTTATTGTTGTAAACATCAAGAATCTCAAGCTGAGCCATACCTGTTAGTATTTCTCCAGGGAAATTCCCTCCGAAAACATTGTTGGAGATGTTGAATATCTTGAGGGAAGTCAAGTTTCTCATCTCCACCGGAATATATCCCGTAAGATTAACCATTGAAATTGTGAGGTTCACGAGCTTGTTCAGGAGCCCTATCTCCGGAGGAATGGTGCCAAAGAGAGGAGTAAAGGACACATTGAGAGCAACAACACGCAGATCCTCATTGCATTCAACGCCAGAGAAATGGCAATGGGCAGATGGAGATGGAGAGGATCCCCAATCGTGGAGACCTGAACCTTTGTGTCCAATCATAGAAGACTTGAGCTTCATCAGAACTTCAAGATCACTGTATCCATTGATGGTGGTAGAGAATAGTAGAAGATTGAGAGAAAAACAGAGGAGAAAATAAGTGTAAAAGCTTCTCATGTCTGGGTATTCAACTGTTCCTCTCCTCGCTGAGTGAGAGACAGAAATGAATGTAGCGTTTACTCTATGCACTGCAACTCAATCCTCAGATGCTACGTTAAGTAGAGTTGTGCAGTGCTTTGTAAAGAGAATCGTAGCCCCCAAAGTATCGAATTTAGATATAAACAAAATACAAAAATCTGAAAAAGTCAGACAGAGTATAGATTGCATGGAACCCGTAACACCCTGCAATTTACTATGGCTCCAGGTTCCCACCGTACATTATAATATTTCACGATGCTCGGTTCACAATGATTTTGCTATAAGAATCGGGTCAGTTTGACATTGTTTTTGTAAATTCCGATGAAAAAACATGACTGGATATGTCAAAACTGACGTTAATTTTATCAGCTTATAGAGAAACCGTGTCGTTTCTTTGGATAAAATCATGAAACCAACGTCGTTTTTTCACAATTTTACTCTTTCAGCTTTAGGGATCATCAAATATCAATGTGGATCCTATCCTTTTGGGAGAACTCATCAAGACTGGGACCTGAGTGAAGTCTGCGTATGTCCTTTACCGAAGAAAGAGTGCCCTTTTCCCCTCTGACTCCCCTGCGGGTGTGACCTAAAAGTCCACTCTTTTTTGTTGTTTTCTCTAATCTGGGTCGTCCCACAAGTGCTGGTGTGCCGTTTTAAGTTGGAACAGAAAGTCTTACTAATTGAGTAATATTTTAGGTTAATTCTGCCTTGAATAAGAATTTAGGTTAGAGGCAGCCTTAATTTAGCCGCACCCTAGACTTTTTGGGGTCGTCGAGGCTCCGGTTATGGTCACTTAGTCCAATGACGGTGGCCTTACATGATCTCTTATGTTTACCTGCATCCGCCTGTTTAATGACCAAAGGTGCAAACTCTTGATCATCTTGGTCAGACGTTTATATTTCTAACTCACCCAGTTGGAGATCTTGACTATTGAGAAAATGTTTTAAACGTTAAATGTTATTCGAAATCAAATCGTGGACTTTGTAATATGTATTAAAATCTTAGCTTAAAGTGACTTTTTTTTGGCTATCTTTATTCTGGGGATAAAAGCCGTTAGATTTGAGAAAACTTGTTTCCTTGTGGAGTACTACTTATAAAAATGAGTGTGGCACGAACTGTGTTAAGGAAGACAAGCATTTATTCGGTTTATTTAGATCCACTAAACCAGAAGCAGCATAAATTCATATTCTGTTCTGTAAAAATATGGGGTGTTAGTGGAGAATTCTCTGCTAAGAATATTAAGGGAGTGTTTTAGGGAATAAAGATACCAACTTTTAGAGCAAACAAAACCTATTTGGGTATTTAGGTTTGGCCATTTTTTAAAAGAAAAACTGAATAGCACTCGTTCTCCATTCGTGCATGGAGAAATGAAGAATCCATCCAAAAAATACCCTTAAAATATATTGAAGTTGGAAGAAACAAAATGAAGGATTACCACTTGTAGTGCTTCAAAGGAGACACTGAGCTCCCACCTTCCACTTTCCTTGAATAATAAATAGTATTTTTAAAAAGTTGCACTGCCGATGGCTTCCACATCTTTCTTTCTTGTTCTTGTTTTAGTTCTCAAAGTTTGTAATTCTGAAACTTTTTCTACCTGATCCAAATGAGATCTGTGTTAGCATATAATCTCCGATTTGACCCGAAAAAAGGTGGGGAAAGAGTTGAAGTTTCCCCAAAGTCTTGGTTGGCATTGATCCACTAGGCGTAACAAAGCTTTTTCTTAATGCCATAGTCATCTGGTTGAGTCACTTACGTGCCCAAAACACCGAGCTCAATGTTAAGCCATTATGAAAAGAAATCTTACCTACTATTCGGCAGCTTTGAAGCATCCCCGCTAGAAAATTCAAGCTATAAAGAAATGTGATTATGCCTACTTTTACCTGTTTTGACAAAAGCAAAGTTAATGGGGTTGGTTTTTCTTCAACAAATTCGGGATTGAGCATCGGTAGATGATAGACTTGCCGTCATTTCAACAGAATATAGTTCCATATTGTTCGATGAGACTGGACCGAGCAATGTTCAATCAAAGAGACTGCAGTATTGGACGTTTTTTTAATTACAGTATGCATAACAGAGTTGTTGAACAGGATAGAGAGATTTGCAACCAAAATTAGAGTTACTGACATTAATCATGAATTAAAAAAGAGTGTCTAGAAGCTTTGATTAACTGGAGAAGAGAAGGGTACAAAGTGGCAATGATATATAAATTGCAAGCAACAGAAAACAACTGGACTAAACTCTTTTACAAACTTTCCAAATGTTAAAAAGCAAATTGTGACATACTTAAGAAGTTCTCCACTGCAATTCGATTTGAATCCGACCATTCTTTGAGTCAATGAGATGATACCTCTCGTTGATTCTTCTGTTACTAACAACATCAGCTAGGTTTATAGTAACATGACCCAAGGATTCCTGGTAAATCATGTGAGAAGGTGCTGTCATTTTCATTACATAAAAGGGAAAATGATGAAAGTGAAACATCGTCATGATATCTAGTGTTAATATTGAGGTCGGAAAAAGATTTAAAGAAGAAAAATTATCCTATCATGCGAAGATAGCGAGGCCCTTTGAATACTACGTGTGCAATAAATGCAATGTGAAGCGAACCTTGGAATGCATTATTCCCATCCTGGAGGATGTACTGAAGATTTCCACATGAAGTTTCTCATTTGTGGGCGGTTCATCCAATGTAAACTGAAATTCCTCATCCCATCTCGGATCTCTGTTTTTCCTTATACGCTGCATCGGTGGGAACATGATTGTCAATTCCGTATGGGGAACCAAAAAGTATGACAAATAACACAAACACGAAGCTCATACAGGCAAAAATAAAAGACGTAGGCAAACTATTTAGTATTTACAGCATAGATTTATGGCACATACCTTTGTTTTTCTCTCCTCCCCTTTGAACAACAAACGCACATGTGGGTTTGTGTGGTACTTTCCTTCAAGATCTTCAGCTTCATGCACAGCAACTACAAGCAAACCTCCACCTGTTGGTGTTCCATCTGGGGCCTTTTCTACCGTATCTGATTCCCCGGTGTCATTTAACATCTCATCCTCCTTGAAAGGTTTGTAAATGACTTCGATGACAAGCTGCCCCCGTGACTTGTCATTTTGTGGATCAAGCGGGTTCAAATTTTTCAGCAGTTCAAGAGTCAAAACTTTTGGCTCATCAGGTGTAAGGTCTTTCAATGGAACAGTATTCATGCCCATCTCTCCATGTGTTCCAAACTGAATTAGTTAACATACAGCTTGAGAAATACTGAAATACATGTGTAACATACACAGGCAGGCATTGAATGCTTTAGATCCTAACAAAGTAAAGTTTTCCAACAAGGACAGAAAGAACAGTGACATGTCCCATTATAAGCACATTCAAACGCCAAATAGAACGGTTATGCTGGTCACAATAGAAGCAACCTCAGAACCTACAATTAATCTAGAAAACACAAAAAAAGAAATCATACCTGGTCCCAATCATAGACACATAAGTCCAAAATTTGAGCAGCTGGATTTTTAATGACAAAACTAAATTCCTCATTCCATTCAGGGTTCAAGTTGGAGCGTTTCACAGTAGTTTTCTTCACCGCTAGTTTTTCATCCCTTAAATTTAGTTTCACATAAGGATCCGATTTCCCGAGGAGATCTTTCTTATGAAGCTTCACCGCCTTCAGAACTTTAACTTCAAGAATTCCTAAAGGTCTCTTCACAGCTCTGTCAATTAGAGGAAACTTTAGCCAGTAAGAAATAGAATCTCATCTGTAACTTGAAAGCCCGGAATATGCACAATTTACGCTTACATTGCAGGATCCATTATTTGCACCTCTAAGGTTTGAGGCCACAGGTACATATTTGCAACTTGATCTTTAATGAGCTCCTGTATTAAAAAACAAATCCTTATTCAGCAAAGAGAAACAAAGAGATGGAGGGTGTATTGGGATCTCAAACAGGATTCCTCGGAAATAAAGAGAGTGATGGCATTGTCTGGCATATAGATTAGCAGTGTACTGTACATAACCAAGGTGGAGATGATAACCATCATCCATGAGGTAAGAGTGTTCTTTGTCACAAAACTTAATCTATTACAAGAAGATCAAGAAATAAAAGTATTACCTGGACAAACATATATAATCCAGGAATGGCCATAAGATCTGCCCCAAGTAACTTCAGCCCAAAGTCAACATGTGGCTACGAAATAAAGAAAAGATGATTAAGAGAAAAGGGAAGAGAAAAAGTGAGGCAAGAGATTAAGATCCTTAAACAGACATGTATGGCTTGTTCTAACAAGAACAATGCTTAGAGATAACATTGGCATCATATCCTTGACACTCTCCATAAGAAGCTACAATGCAGCACAAACCTAATTTCTGAATAAATAACCATATATGATATATAGCGTGTTAAATTCAACATACCTTGTTCATGAGGGAGACGAATATATTTGCGAAACAAGGAATGACACTGACCAACGGCTTCAGGGTGATTCGAGGAATAGAAAATACTTGCAAATCAACAACCTGAAACATTTAAAGAATCAATACTCCCCACTAGAGACATACATAGGTTCTCTTTCTAAACCATTTTGTTTCACATGTGTGTACACTGGTATCTGTTCATGAGGAGGCACAGGCAGATATATCGAGTGTCTACACAACTACACATCTCTCTTACAACTCGTCGTGCACACTTCTTTCTCAATCCACCACTACACTAGCAAATACCTGAGTAGTGACTTTTAATCCATAAGCTTTAACAGCGATTATGATGTTAGGATTCCCTGCCCACTTAATTGATGGTTCCATTATAAGTTCCTTGTCGTCAGTGACATAGACTTTCATTCCTGGCATATGATTAAATCAACAACGACTATCAGTGTAAAAATTTGTGTGATGATAACGAGGGAAGAGAAAAAGAGTAGAACACATTTGTGCATATAACCCAACAACATCGTAACCACCATATGCATACTATCTTATTTTAAATGACAATAAGCAACCATGTACTGTTCCAGGTTAATGCTTTTAAGTACTTGAATTATTATACTACAAAAGACCATTGTTCTAACCCATTTCCCTTACAGATCCTCAGTATTTATAACTTCGGTTCCAATCTGAAAATTACCTGTTTATCACAAATGAAATGCAAGGGTTATTCATATACATACATAAAATCAGAACCTCACTGTCAACTTATGTCACTCTAAAGCATAATCAAGACATCTAGCATGCTGCATTCTTTTCAACATATATGATGCCTTGGATAAATATCTCTTCTTTGAATGCAGAAAAGAAGTCAAATAAAGTGATCATATAAGGGGAACATATTTGATATGCCACATGCAGTTGAACTTATGTGTGTAAAATGTAAACGTTTAGGATTATCTATTAGAGCAAGAGGAGTCAACCTTGAAAATTTGGTGGTACAGTACCGAGAGTGAGAGTTTCAAATTCAACTGAATCAATTTTGTATTGTGGAGTTTGCTCATCGATAATGGGCTTCGCAATGCTCTTGACGGTTGCACAAATTGCCTAGAAAACTTCAGGTGTCAAAACTGAGCAGGGAAATTAGAAAAAGGGAAGCCAAACAAAATATAACAGATCAAAGATCATTGCAGCTACACATACACTGTCCAGGTAAGGCCACATACACTCAATAAATTTGTTAAGCCAGTCAACCTTCAGAGAAAAACAGTTATTACCTTGTTCCGTAAGTTAATTCAGTTGAGACAAAACATCAGAAAAATCCCAGGAAAAAGAATAACATACACGGTCGAAATCTGGATTTTTGACCCACAAAGGGATCTCCGGAAGCAACCGCTGCATAGTCTCCGTGTCGTCCTCGACCAAAGGATGAACTTTTATATCCTAAAACACACGACATCTTAACAACCAAAAAGAAAAAAAGAAGAATGCAACTATCTAATCAATGTTCAAAAGGCTGAATCATGACATTTGAGGCAATTTATGATGTTTTGCTTCCGAATTAAAATGTAAAGTGGTACAAATCTTTGCACGTTGAATCTGGAGACGGAATACATAAACCAAAATAGGATCAAGACAACAACTGAATTAACCAGAAAAAAGGATCCCATATATTTTATCAGATTATAATAAAAAAAACAGTTGATCACTCAGAATAAAGTTGTCATCTTTTGTTCATTTTCAACTAATAAATGAACAAAATTTAAAGCTGCCAAAAACGAATAAGAACACAAATATATCAAAATCCGTACCAAAGCAAAACATAACATGAATTCAACAGAGAAAGAACCTGACCTTAACATCAGTGGGCAATACGTATATGAACACGAAATAGCCAATGATGAGTCCAATCGGAGTTCCAATTCCGAAGCCGAAAATACCCAACATAGTGCTCAGTATACCCATTTTTCTTTCTAAAAGATGCCAAATAGTTAAACAAATGGGCCGAAAGTTTTTCGCTCTGTTCAAATAAGAACAACAACCGAATGAGAAAAAAAAAACCCAGAAAAGGAATCTAAGTAACAGACATTCTCGATCGAGGTAAAATTCAGAGAAAACAAAAAAAGGAAACAAATGCTGGAAATAGATCTTATAGTTTATGTATCATGAAGAATGCATTAAAGGAGGCATTTACTTCTTGTGGCCAATCTTTTACGTTCAAAGAAGCCGGTCGGTGTTTTGGACCTATACAACGGCTCTCGCTATGAAATATTCTTCAACCGCGTGATATTTGGCCTTTGGCCGTCTTGTCGGTTGGTTGGTTATGATTTATGAATTCCTTCGGGTTTCTCTCTCTCTTGCACTAGCTTAAAAACATACGAAAAGTTCTAAAAAACCATTTTCTTAAAAAAGAATTTTAGGAAAAATGAATACTATGAGTGGAAATATAGTTTGCATGGCAGAGCATTTTGTGACAGCAACAGTGTTTTATAAATGTTGCTGAAAAGTATGAATGTATGATGAGAAAATATGATATGGCCAAAAAAATGATGAGAAAATATGATGTTCAATAAATATATTTATATTGATCTGACTATCAATTTATATATCTATATCAATATTTAATATATTATTTCTAATAGATATTTTGTATTTAAAATTATGTATATTTAATATTTGCCAATGTGTAAATCTATAAATTAGATGATGTTACCCGTTAAAAGTTCTAGTTAATGGTTAAAAAAATTAATTTTGTGAGATTCACTAATTGGTCTGATAGCTTAGGATGCTCATCTTGTCCCATCTTATATCAGTTCGAATCTCGGCATAAGAATTATTTGATATTAATTTAAGATCTATTGTTAATTAAGAATTTATTTCAACATAAAATTTCTGTCACTTTACTACAAGCTCATTAACATAGATTGAGTTATAGGAGGCTGGCAGTGGCCTTAGCCCTTAGCAATGGTATAAATATAATTTTATTTCATTATATTTCGATGCTTCTGGAAGTACTAGCTTTTGACAACCTCTCAACATTCAAAAGCCTGGGCAGGTTCCAAGGTGAATTACAAGGAAATAATTGCTTCAGAATGATCAAAACTCTTCTAAGAAAAACTTTGTTGCTAGTCCATCAATATGGGAACTTCTGAAACTAAATGCACCAGCACCAGGATCCGCTCGGCTCGGTTGGTGCGATTCCGCCACTATTTGCCTCTGCAATCGCGCAGTTCTTACCAGGAATGCAAGTATTGTTGATTGACACTGCAATTCATTGGCCTGCAAAGTTCCATTAATGTAAATTCAGTGACTCAAAAATGACTGTTGTCTGCTGGTTGGTTGCTGATGTTTTAGATTATTTTCCCTCTTAACTTTAGAACAGTGATTCAGATTCTGTGCAGAAAGCAGACAGCTGCTTTTTTTTTTTTTTTTTTTTTGAATAAGAATTTGGGATTTGAAAAGGGCATGCTTCGTTCCATCTAAGGCTTATACGAATTTAGGAATCCAAAGTTTTGAATTTTGGGAGCTGTCTAGAGCTGTTACGCTTTGTCTTGTAATTTGCCTTTTTGCCTTTGGGCCCGTCACACCGCTCTATTCAAATTCAAATGATGTTGTTCGTTATTTTTGGAATAACTGTCAACTACCAAATGCCAACCATTTTAATTTTTAGAGTTTACATCATCACATTATTACACTTAGAATATTATACATTTGATATATATATATATATATATCATATATTTATATATATATTTAAATTTTGGTGCTCGAACCCGTGACCTCTAAGAACAATAATCGTTCCCTTAACCACTTTAAATGATCTCGAGTTGATGTTATTTGATTAAATGACAAATAAAAATTGATAAAATTATATTATATTAAGGACAAATAATGGCAGAAAAAAATTAACATGATACAATAATAACACACATTGCACTCTTAATAAAATACTCATAATATTATTAAGATGGACAAACATAAATTCGATAATGGATCATAAAAATTACACGTGTCACTTTTTTAAAATTAATAATAAAAAGAAGAAAAAAAGTATGATATTAGTACGTGGAATGTGATATGAGGCTTAGGTGGCAAGGTCAACTTAACATTCAGTTCAAACCTTAAACCGCATTTGTTTCCCCATCTCCTCTCATTTTGCCATTTTCCCTTTTCTTTCTCCATTTTCTCTGTCTCACTTGCTTCCACTCTCCCATCAATCTGTTCCTTGGGAATTGATTCGTGGAAACAGGCGATGAAGCCTGTGGATCTCATTCTACGTTTAGCACCGACGACGACAACCTCAAGTGCCTGAAGCAAATCTGTGAAATAAAAGCCGAGAACCCCGGTATTATTGGGAAAAAAACGATTTCGATATTTGTTACCTTTTAATTCCCACGGCGGCGGAGGAAAATGAGCGCCTCGAGGTTCATAAAGTGCGTCACTGTTGGCGATGGCGCCGTTGGAAAGACCTGCTTGCTGATTTCCTACACCAGCAACACTTTTCCTACGGTGAGCCTTTTCCATTATCTTTCCTTAATTTTCGGATCTTTGATGAAAGATGATCGCATGAATTATCAGCATCTCTTTTTAAGTGTTCTGGATGGTTCTCAGCTAGATGAAGAAGAAAAAAACATAACCTGAATATTTTTATAATTTGTATTCGGATAAATGATAGAAGAATTGTTTATAATTGTTGATATTCGAGTGAGCTTCGTTCTGTATTTCTATGAGGTTGAAATTGCTATGAAAATTTTGTTGTCTTTCATAAATGCCGTTAAGATTGGGCTTAATGCCGTATAGTGTAGACAGATCAGCTGCGACCAGATATTTTCATGGTTAATTGAAACCAAAATTGGGGATATTGCACAAATGTCAGGGTCAAATCATCTTTAGTACCGATTTTCTTATTCGTTAACTGTTTGTTTTCACAATTGCTATGGTAACAGGACTATGTCCCGACTGTTTTCGACAATTTTAGTGCAAATGTTGTCGTGGATGGCAGCACTGTCAACTTAGGTTTATGGGATACTGCTGGTAATTTGGAAATGGCTTCTGAAATTCCTTTTTCTATTTGTAAATAGGAGTTCTTTCTAGCTTTTGGTTTGAAATTATTGGCTTGGAACAGGTCAAGAGGATTACAATAGATTACGACCACTGAGCTATCGTGGGGCTGACGTCTTTATTCTTGCATTTTCTCTCATCAGCAAGGCCAGTTATGAAAATGTTGCCAAGAAGGTTTTACCTTTAAATAGTATTGTCTTTTAGAGATAATAACTTTGTTCAGTATGAGATGAGAAGTATGTAATGTCTTGTGCATGCTGATCATGTGTTTTCTTGCTTTCCATTTCAGTGGATTCCTGAACTAAAGCATTATGCACCTGGTGTTCCGATAGTTCTTGTCGGAACTAAGCTTGGTATTATACTTTCTCCCCAGACAGTGATATGCTTGCCATGGTTGTCCTTGTGAATTGTTATCGAGTTGATTCCCAAGCAGCTGAAAATTTTCTCAAATACAAAAGAGTTAAATTTCATACTAATGTTTAAGAAATTGTTTCTATTTCATGAAATTTTCTTATGATTTCTACTCTTTGCTGCTGCAGATCTCCGTGATGATCAACAATTCTTAACAGACCATCCCAACGCAGTGCCCATCTCTAATGCTCAAGTACTTTTTTACAGATTATTATTGCTATTTACAGATTATTTCTTTCAAGGAGAATGTGTTCCTATTATTTTAAAAATATTTGTCTTGCATAACTTCTTTTTCTTAAGGGAGAGGAATTAAAGAAACAGATTGGGTCTCCTGCATACATCGAGTGTAGCTCAAAATCACAGCAGGTTAAACGTTGTCTACGCATTCTTCATAATCTTTGAACTGAAAACTTGTGTTGAATTCTAATCAAAACTCAATGCAGAATGTGAAGGGAGTCTTTGATGCAGCCATTAAGGTAGTGCTCCAGCCTCCGAATAAAAACAAGAAGAAAAAGTCAGGTGGTTGCTCGATATTGTGAACAGAGGAAGATTCAAGTCCAAGAAAGATGGATCCACCTGCCAGCTTCTTGCTGCTAGTATCTCCATCACTGTCACCTTTTTTTTCTTATTCAAGGAAACAGCAAGCCATCATGTTTAGTCTAAGTCTCAACCTGACTTTCTAAGGAATTATGTGAAAGCTTCAGGTGATTTTGTTTCGTATTTTGCTTAGTCTCTATCTATAATTTTGACGACAAGCATTCGTTGTTAATATGCTCGTCTCTTCTGCTTCTCATGGTTAAAC
This sequence comes from Hibiscus tridactylites, assembly GCA_958450335.1. Classification (NCBI taxonomy): domain Eukaryota; kingdom Viridiplantae; phylum Streptophyta; class Magnoliopsida; order Malvales; family Malvaceae; genus Hibiscus; species Hibiscus tridactylites. Next base: position 78,321,479 of record OY288282.1, read on the forward strand.
TTATTTGTTTTTTGCATTATGTTTATGTTTAAAGCATTTTACTTAATTCGGATATTATTAATTCCTTGAGTCAATAGAACTTAGATTCAGTGTCTTGTGATATTTAATGTAGAGAAACTCCATTTACCTTGTACCCTTTTCCTGGTTACTGGAAAGGAATTGAGCAAACAGTTATGCCTGCAACCTTCACGGAATGTTTATGAATGGCAAATATCGATTGCATCTATAAATTTCCGCCTGCGTTTCAATCATTCATCTTTAAAAGTGGGATTTGTTAGATAAATAATATTTCGACATCTATACAGCAAGAAAGTGAATAAAACACTCTGGTCTTCAAAAGCTAAGTCTGAATCCTTCAACTTCTCTTTCAGTTTTTATTCAAAATCAAATAGTACATGTATTTAAGAAAAAAACTTTTACCTTATTCACAACTTCAACATGGTAAAAAGCAACAGAACTCCAGAACCTTAATCAAATTAAAGCACTCCCCTAACTCTAAACATCAACTGATCAAAAACTTAAAAACATGCTTGCCCCCATAATTCTTTGCATTCCCCAAAATTTACAATTCGATGGATTCAAATTTCTTACCCATTATACCTCCTTTCTGTTTCTGGAACTGAATGTAACGCAAGGTGTTGGCAAGGAAAACATCTGAATCACGATCTGGGTTTGAAGAATCACCCTGCATTTCTGTATTGATTAATTCTATCAGGTCTTGGATCGCAGCAGCAGTGATTTGTTGATTTCCTTTTTCAAAGAAATAGAGGTACCTGAACCAAGTCACCAAAATACATGTTTAAAGTGTAAAATTTAGACTATTTAGTACGAAAAAGGTTCAATCTTGTACAGCTCTAAGCACTGACTTGTTCAATATCTCGACAAAGAGTGTGACTGGTCCACTGCTACCTCGTGCAACATTAGCCATTTGCTGAGCAGCATTTGCGATCCTCAATGCTCGCTTTAGGCACAGCAGGACCCTGCAACCTCCCATAAAATTTTTAGTTATAAATATTGAAATGAATTCATTGCTTACAAAAAAGGGAAATAAATAAACCTGAAGAGTTAAGGATTATTGAAGAAGCAATTCATAAAGTTTTTAAGCTCAAAAGGGCTAAGTTTTGAGGTCAAACCTCTCGCCATCCCTAATGCCGCCCTCATCATCAACCCAAAAAAGATGTGAACATCTGTAAACCGCTCTGCACTGATCAGGCTTCTTCAATAGCCGAGCCGAATACTGACCAAAGTAGCACATATTTAAGCACATATTTAAGCATTGTATAAACAGATTAATAAAGCACCATAATTGGAGCAGAGGTAAGCAATATTACTCCTGTGGCCTTGTGTGTCAAAGTATCTCGGTTCTCAACACCAAATACAGTCATCCTCTGGAGAGCCCCAATAATCAGATGAATTGCGGTCAATTGAGCTTTGGAGTTCTGAGAGCAACAAACATTCAACACAAATTAGAAGGCAAGAATGTGACTGGTTTCATGGCTGTTTAGCTGATGACTGAGCAATTACCGCAATTTCTTCTTCATACAATACAAATGTTTGAGTGAAAAATTCATAAGCAAAATGCTCAAGATCACAGTCATTAGCTGCCTGATAGCAGGAAACAGACAAAGTAAAGATTAGAAGGTTCACACAAGTTAAATGTTTTCATACAAACTAAAAAGTTAATGGTTGAATGACATTAAACTTGAGCCATAACAATGGGAGATTAGCAATGAGAACATCCTATTAGCATCTAAAACAAAAATACTTATCCATAATGCATGGAATCAAGGTAAAAACTTAAAGAAATATCAATCACGATACTAAAGGTTGACACAAATAAAGCTGATTGTTCTTCTATGCTCCTGGCTTCATCATATATCTCTTACTTGCAAGCAGGAGTTATTTACATCAGTGTCTTTTGCCCAATTCCAATCAGAAAAATGACCATTTGTTGCTATTAAAATGTAATCAAAATTTAATATTATCCAAAGGAGGGGTTCCATTAATTATTTAATGAATGACTTCATGACGTAGTTAGTATGATCAAGACACAAGATTATTTTTTTGAGGAATAGTATGATCAAGACCCAAGATTACCTCTGCACATTGCAGGTACAACCTTAAGGCAAGTTCAGGTGATGGAACAGCTGAAAGTGCTTCAATAATCTGAAGAAAGAGATATTAGTGTATTTTTTGCCATATAATATAGAGGTGTGTGTATAAAAATATAAATGCTGCATAAACAGTGATAAATCCGTAAAAAACAGAGAAACCTGACTCAAGAGCTGAAAAATTTTCTTTGGTGTTGCTGGTACTACTTCTTCTACTAGGTCTCCCTCCTGGCCCTGCAGTCGCCTAACCAACTGCACACAAGCACCACAATAAGTCTGAATTACTGCATATAAAAATCAGGCCAAGTATAATCGTTTGGAGTTTACTGATAAAGCATTTAATACTTGCATGTTGTAGATAGAATTAAGATGACACAGAGAAACATAACAACATCGAAAAGGACAAAACCTACCCGAAGTGCAGAAAAAACAAGTGAAGGAACTGTAAAGGGTAGGCGTTTTGGTCCCCCAACCATGGTATGCTTCCAAACAATACAGATTATCTGAAGGGAAGTCAATTACATAAACATTCAGGGGAAAATGTATTGGATCAGTTATAAACAAAGGTAAATGAAAACAGTGTAATTAAACATAACATTATCCTGAGTCCTGACTATGGTATAGCAGTGACATTCCATGGGTAGTGAGCAGGCATTAAACCATACTCAAAAGAAGATGGTGAAGTTCCATTTTTCTATCCTTCAAGACTATCCACTTATATATCATATTGGATATATTGTCCTGAAAACGGTCATAGAAATTATCATTAAAATAAATATTGGAAAAAGTTACCTTCCACATTTCCTCCGGTTCATCATTATAAAGCATGTGAATGAGTTTAGCAACAGAATTTTGTTCATCCTTGAAATCCTCCTCATCAAGCTAGGACAGATATGTAACACATGAAGAGGAATAAGAAAGGAGAAGTTACGGTTGATAACTTATACACATTCTAAAAAACATGACACACAAAATAAGCCACAGGGGAAATAAATAATCTAATACAGATCTGGAAACCTTGCATTAGAAGTTATATAATTGAATTATTTCAATTTCAATAGAATAGCAGAAAAATTCTAGTTTCAGTATGCACCTCATCCACGTCACCATCCAGGTCCTTAATGAGTCCTTTTATTAATTCGAACAACACCTCAACCTACAAAAAGCAATGTAATTTTCTTCATGAAAAGAACTTGATACAAGGAGAGGAAGAGAGAAGACCAAAGAGGCATACCTTGTCAGCAGTTGATATGTATGTATTATTCTTCATAATGCTTTCAATGATAACCATTGCCATGACTTTATTTGTTCCATTATCAAGATGGTCCATCACTCTTGGATAATTAGAAAGTGTCAAGGCGGTTACTATATCATTATACTTCTCTAATGGAGCACGCAAAAGAGCAACCACTTGTTTTGTTGCCAGGCTATCTTCAAGTTTTGGTATGTTAGACAGCTTCTTAACACAGGCTCCCTGTTACAAATGATCAATATTAATCTGATATGTTCCTCGTTACTATAAAATAGCAAGCCCAAAGTACAACAGTGAAGTATATATTTTCTAAGTAGATCTTCAGAAGAAACATACCAGTACTTGATCCGCATAATCAAGCCGATCAGGATGAACACGAAGAGTAAAGGTAAGAAGAGAGACATACAAAGTTATAGCTCCAACAGCTGGCATGTCTACCTGCACTTCTATGACCTGCCATTTAATCATTTCCAACCAGCAAGCAGAAGACGCCTCAGATTCCACATTAAATGCATAAAAAACAAAGGAACATGTTTACTGTAGGGAAATGGAGAAAAGGGGTAAGATAATGGTCAGCGTGCACAGTTAAGTCCGGGGCCACCATCTGACTCGGTTACGTCAAAGCATGCACATTCTTTAACAGAATCATTCCTTTATAACAATGAAAAATGTTTCAAGGTAATTTGCATCTTCAGGGTGAGAGTAATAGCTGATTTACCTTATCAATTGTGTTGCTCAATTTAGTGAAGGCTTCTACTTGTAGAAATTCATGTAATACCTAATGTAAAAAAGGCTTGTCAACAACTTGCAAATGCATGAAGAGTAAATGTTGTTATACCGATAACTTACATCAGTACTTGAAGCAGCATACTTTGACAGTCTGTCCATTAGTCGAGACAAAACTGTCTTGATGTCAACTGTTGGCTGAGAAAGAAAAGAAGAAAAATGTATTCGTCAAGCTTAGTTCCCCATAATACAGAAGACTATATAACAAAATAAAAGAAACTCATGAGCCGGGGCGGTTCCAATGAACAAGATCCTCCCATATATGAGGTGGTCACACAGTAGAAGAACCAATCTCTACCAGGCTATTTTACAATGCATGCTCACTCTATAGGGCATGCAGTAAGTTACGGAATGCAGGGCTTGTTAAGAAAACCAGCAGATGGCTCCAAAAATGGAAACAATCAAACTATCTAGCGCATAAGATAATAATTATGTTAACAAGTGTTAGGGTAGGTGGCCTAGTTTCAGGGCAAGCCACGGGATAAAATAAGAAGATTGATATCCATTAGTTTACCCACCTGGAGCTGGGGGCAAGCCCCCAACAACGTCTCAAGAGTCTGCAAGTGATACTCATCAGGGAACACCTGAATTATGCAATCCATCAAATAATATTGGGCAAGATCATCTTTGCAATTGACAACCTGTAAAAGAATCAAATAAAATCCTTCGATGCTATAGACCTATGAATTGTTATATTAAAGAAAAAAACAGTGAATTAAAGAAGTATAATTACCTGCTCTAAGACTCTCGGAAGAACTGTTTCTTTGTACATATCAAGGTCCACACCTTCTATCTGACTGAGAACATGGAGATTTTTTCCTACCTAATGAGAAAGTTAAGTACAGAAGCATAAATTTCTCTCAGATGTGCATCAAACACGCTGATTCATAGTTTATCCAATCAAAAATTGTAGATTGTTGATATTACAAGATCTTGAAGTTCACTCCGTTCCTTTTTCCGCTTCTCTCTAGCTCTACCAGGTTCCTGCAGACCAGAAATCCGAATTGAAGGCTTCAACTCAGAGTGACCAAAGAGTATGAATGAATCACAAGCACCATGACACCTGCATGGCCAAAATTTATGCTCTTGTGAAATATTTTCACTTTTATGGCATGCAAGTACTGTGGTGCATTGCATATCTGAAAAGATAGAGATAACAGACATTCAACAAACCTGATTCTGCATTCGCACCCAAAGTTTATTCATCTCAGAGAAATTCTGCAGCACAAACTCCACAGCATCCATCACAGTGTCAACATCTCTGCAGGAACACAATCATGTCCTGGCAAGTGGTTAATGTACAAATCTTTTCCAAATTCTATTGCATGTTCTAATTTAGACACAAATGAAAATTCAAGATCTACGTGCACTCCCTTCTAAGCAAATTCAGCATCAGCTACTATAGGGATACACCATACACTCCTAAGCTCGAAAGGGTGGTTGATAAAACTAGTTTATTTTCTTCAAGTATTTAAGATATATTTGAAGAGAGAGATAGAAGTATAAATTTCATCTATCTAATGTAACAAAATAGCCAAAATACTGAAAAGAGAAAAATTATGAACTAGGACCATAACATCTTACGAAGCAGTCAACAACATTGAAATACCAATCCCCATCAGGCATCAGCAAAGACATAAAAAATGAATCAATCAGATTTTGAAATGAAAAACACGTTTCAAGAGGAAGGAAAAGAAGAACTAATCAAGAGACCTCACCCCTCATAATCAGAACCAATATCTGTTAACTTGTCTCGACTGATTTGAGCAAGGTAACTCCTTAGAAAAAGTCCACGAATGGGATGTTGAACTCCGCGACACATTTCCACAAGATCTTTAAGAAGTTCCTTGGCAGGAGCCTCCTTAGATTTGATATAGATAGATCCTACCGTACATAAGAGATACCTGATAGGTTTCCAAATGTAACTTCATATGCAATGACAGTGGAGGTCTAACATTTGAGAATCTTCATATTCACAAGACAATTTACTATTTTGAGCTTATTTAGTTATGAAGCAGAAAGTCACTTTCCACTTCTCACAACAAAGGATTGCTTACAGTTTTTCTTTTTATGGTTTAATTCACATAAGAACTAGAGTCCAAGAGGTACTAAAATTGCGAAAAAGAAAATGTACACAGATAGCTACAATGAATGAGAATGCATGATTTGAAGTGTTCGAAATTTGGAAAGATATTATAATTTTTTTTATAGAATTCTGCTATTAAATTTGACGAATAAAATTATTTAAACCACTTACAATCTAGGCAAAATATTGCCAGCATGTTGAACTAGCTCGTACAGATCAACCACAGAGACACCGTGTTTGCCTTCATCTTTGAAGAACACCTCTAACATCCTCAATTCATCAAAAGCTCGCATATCTATAATTCCAATAATAATTACATTAAAAAAATCCAATCAAAATTTGAAAATTCAAACACACTCGACTCGATCAATCAAAAGAATAAAAGAAAAAAGGATATAGAATCACAAAGTTCGTAGTATTTGTGAGGAGAGAGTTTAGAGGTCCGGAGCTCCGATAGCATCTGAGCCGAGTACTTGAGAGCTTCTCTAAGATTATTGGAATCCTGAGATAAGATGATCCGAATTTAGTACCAATGAGAGAGGATTGAAGATCATTATCAGCTCAAAATTCAAGTTGAGACAGTGAGATTTAGGAGATACCAAAGCTCGATGCATGTAAAAAGCGTTGTGTTGAATACCAGCGATCCCTTCCGCCAGCCATTTATCTTCGTCCTCTGCTCCGTTTAACATCATTCTCTCCCTTTCTTCTCCAGTCGAGTTGCTCGAGACCTTGAACGTGACCAGCGTTCGGTCGAACTTCTCACTTGACCGAGAAAACAAGGGTTGATTCTTTTTTGACCAGTAATTACTTCCCCGAAAGCAAGAAGAACGAGCAAATATATGCCCAGTTGAGAAGACATGCTCGATTGGAGCCCAATAGATTTGGATCCTAGTCCATTAACAGTGGGCGTTCCATAAAGACACCGGCTGTCTTTGTTGGTGGGATATGGGTTGGGGGTTTTTTATCCGCACTCGATTTGAGAATATAGTATCTTCGTTCAAATTTAAAAAACAAAATGTGATATTTAAATCTGAATCTATATGACATTTTAATTTCAAACTTATTCTGTGACATTTCAATTCAACAATAAAAATATAATTACATTCTTCTAATTTAATTCAATTTAGATTGAAAGAAGAAAAAAAATAAAGACAAATAATCTTCTCTACAATATACATATTTTGAATACGAGAAAAGTAATTCTAAGAGAAAAATTATAAACAAACAAAAGACTTTTCATACTTTCTTTATCATACCTAACCTAATTGCTAGGAAGAATTTGTTCTTTCTTATAAGTTTGATGTTAATAAATTTACGAATCTAAAAATTCATTTCGGACGCTTGAATCTTCTTAAACAGTTTTTTTAAGAACTAAAAAGATTTGTGCAAAAACAATAGATGCTAGGAGAAATAAAAGGCCTTGGACGCGTAGTGAATCTTGAAGTAATATTTCTGCATTCCCTGACCAAATCTACTCACATTAGGATTAATTGTTAGATTTACTCTCTGAAACAAGAAGTTTTGCTACCGGGAAATAATATCAACCACTTAATGTCCATTTGATGCATTCGTTTCGGTTATTTCGTACCCCTTTTACTTTTCATATGATTTTGTTTACTATATTTGTTGTTGTAACATTGTAAACTGTATTGTTATTTTTATTCTCGTCGGGATAAGTTTGTCCCCTTCACTTATTTTTGCATACGTATATGGGCTATTTTAAGAAATGAACATCCTTATTACTAGCAGGGTGTGAGGAAAGAATATGAAAGGTGATTTTACTATATTTTTGACCAGAAATAGGACCTATCACAAAAATATTTTTTTAGTGGGTGGTAGTTCTGAAAAGACAGATTGCACATTTCACTCGCTTAAAATTTTAAAATAAAAAAATTTGAATCCAAACTCAATTCGACCGACATAAACAACTTTTTTATTTTTATTAGATAAAATAAAAAATTAATTAAAAATACAAATGAAAGAACGGCATTATCAACTATGGTAATCGGTTATAGCCCGAGAAAATTAGGGTTCTACCGATTTAACTACGTAGGCTACGTTTTTTTTACCGACAATGCCCTACATGTGTCTTGTGTATTTTCAGCCTTTTTTTCTTTTAAAATAGGTAAATTATAAATTTTACTACTCAGCTTTTTTTCTTACTCCTATTTTAGTCACATAAGTTATTTTTTAATTTAATCATTAAACTTTCTATTTGCTCTTATTTTGACCACTCTGTTGTTAAATGCTTAACGGTGTTACGTTTGGATATCTATCTTTTAAAAATTATGAAATGAACAAACTTTTTTATATTTTATGAAAAATTCTATGGTTTAAGATTTTGTTTAATTTTCTAACGATGGAGAATTCTTTCAAATCTCAACGGGGAAGAAGAGAAGGAAGAAAACAATATGTCTTGATTTCACATTGAACAAATGGTAAATATTGTAGATCGAGGTAGTTTAGAGTTTTGCATTTAAGTTTGGGTTAAATTTTGCGAGTTTTAAAGTAATTCTAGAAGAAAAAAAAATAAAGTTATAGGATATGATGAGCTGAATTATTTTGTGTCCTGAGTAGTTGAAAAAAATGCTGAAAATTAGTTATTTTAGCGTCAACGTGATAAGGGGTGAAATTGTAAAACATTCATCTTTTGGAGAAGAATATAAAATAAAAAAGAATGAAAAAATGGAATGCCATGAATGACATTGGCTTCTATGTCAACAAAAATCAATCCACACGAGCACACGCGGCACCATGTCACATCTATTTCTGATAAACCTTGAGTGACTAAAATATAAATAAATCAAAATTTTAATAAATAAAATTTTTTAAAAAATTTAAACTTGAAAGAGAAAAATAGAAATAAGAATAACGTTGAAATTTGAAATTTACTCCTTTAAATATCATTATTTTTCCAGTAAGGATTAGGGGTGTAAATGAGACGAGACAAATCGTGAGCTATTCGACTTTGATTTGGTCAAAATTTGGTCAACATTCGATTTGAGCTCGAACTCAACTCGAATTCTTAATGTGCTGAGTCAAGCTACTCAATACCTGACTCGAAAAGCTCGCGAGCTACTCGAAAATATAATATACTATTTTTTTCATTTTTAATTTAAAATTTAAATTCTTAAACCTAAAAACCTAAAACATAAATCTTGAAATCTAAATCTTAAATTCTAAACCCAAGAACCTAAACTTCTAGACCGTAAACTAGCACACTAAACATGTGTATTAAAGTTTTTTTTCCTAATATAACTTTAAAAGGACAAGACAAATCGTGAGCTATTCGAGTTTAACTCAGTCAAAGCTTAGTCAACACTCGACTCTATTGAACTCCACTTAAGCTAAGTCTCGACTCTTGTTCTTAACGAACTGAGCTCCAAGTATTATTGGAGCTCGTTAAAAACAACTCTAACTAGAACTTGACTCGAAGCAGAGTAGATATTAGAATTACTCAAGGTGGACTCGGCTCCTTTACCCCTAGTAAAGAGCAAATGCCACGTAGACGAAGCTTAAACCCTAAGGCCTAAACGTTGGTGGTTTAAGTCTTTAACCAAGAACAGCGGAAATCCGAAAGGCTTTTGAAACTACGATTTCGTTTTGCAGCCATGAGAAGGGTCAACGGACTTGCTACGCTCAGCAGAGCCTTATCCTGCGGCGGCGGTGTTGAGAAACGACTGGCCCAAGCGGCGTTGATGAGTACATGCTCTTCTTCATCGTCAAATTCTCACATTTTCTCGCAGAAACTCGCCGATCGATTGGGGCTGTCGCGTCCCTGCCTTGCACGGAGTGTTGCCGGGACCATGTTGTTTTCTGCGGCAGCATCGCCTCTGGCTCAAGATGCTCATGCTAAGGAGAAGCCTCCCTCTGAAAAGTTCCTCCCCAAGGAAGTCGTTCTGTACCAGTATGAAGCCTGCCCTTTTTGCAACAAGGTTAAAGGTAAATGAGCTCCTTATGAAGAATAAGTTAAAAAAATGAATTGTGCATTTTAGTTTTGAATAAGTATAAAGATAAATTTAGCTTTTTGATTTTTGAATTATACAAATTGTATCATTAAGGTCTTATCCTTTTCTTTGGTCAATTAAGCTCTCTAGCAATTATTTGGAGGGCTTAATTCGCCCTAATAGCGAATGGCTTATTTCTTTAATATGCCTTCTAAAATTTGAGTGGATAATGGTTGTGAAAACAAATTAGTTAATTGACATTGTTGGGGTAATGAGTAAAGAAATGCTTGACAACTTGACTTTTAACTTTATCTTCCTTCTCATTTCCCTTGTTTTTGGTGAATGTATAAAGCTTTATTTGATTGATAATTGTAAAGAAGTTATGACAGTTGAGATAGTGATAATCAGCGAAACAAATGAACTCCTTGAAGTAAGCGGAAGCTGTTTTTTGCTTTGTTCGGAATCTTAAAGAGTGACAGGCCATTGATTTTACACATCGTTATTAGTTGTTCTCGTGACAGGCCATTGAAATTATAATAAGCGGAATCGTAGTTTTTCCCTTGTTTACATTAATCATTATTGTAGTAATTCATATGTTGAACTTATTGTTCTCATTACAGCATTTTTGGATTATAATAATATTCCATATAAAGTTGTGGAATACAACCCCATCAGCAAAAATGGGATCCAGCGGCCTGATTATAAGAAGGTGCCTGTACTTAAAGTTGATGGTGAACAGATGGTTGATTCTTCAGGTTATTTGCTCTTTCTCAATCTTTTGTCTATTTTCTTCCGATAGTTACATTTATTTTCTCCTTATAAGTTAACATTCACATCATTTGTTTGTGTCCTAGATATAATCGATAAGCTTTTTCTTAGGATCAACCCTGATAGCTCAATACTTGACGATGAAGAGAAGAAATGGCGTGAGTATGTTCCTATACCACTCTGATTCTTATCATTTTATATTACAACAGTTGCTACTAGTATTTTATTTAGAAAACTTGTTTGAAGGTTGTCAATTTTTGTATGAGGAATATTCTATCAAATATTTAGACAAAATTCCCATTACTCCTATTTTGAAGAATTTTCATATTATGGTTGATTTGCCATCAATATGGAGTTAGGCTTTCATTATAATTTATGGTCGAAATACAATTATGTAGGTGGGTGGATAATCACCTGGTGCATGTTTTATCACCAAACATATATCGAAGTACTTCTGAGGCACTTGAATCATTTGACTACATCACCACTCATGGTAATATCAACTTTTCCTCTACATTCAAAGATTTATTTATATTTAAATTTTTGCTATGCCTACCATTTCTGGTTGTAGTGTTATTTTATTTCTTTCACAAATTTTTGTTGCTGAGAACGAGGATTAACTATTTGGAATGGATGGGAGGATATTTACAGCTATCAGCATTTTCTGGTGTTGTTAACTACTACTTAACTCTGGGTTTATAATTTAACTCTGAATGAAGTCAGCACTTCGTTAATTCATGGTTATTGTCGAGGTTAATGTGCAATGCTTTACTTTGGAGGTTTTAGTATTTGAGCCTTCATTTGATATGTTATTATTTTCTAGTCTTTTTTAAATCAGTATTTTTATTGTCAACAGTCAACACAGTCGTGCAGAGTATGTCCTTTTCCGAAGTATATTTTACTCGACCATTAGTAACTTATATAACCTTATCCGAAAATGATGCTTTAATTAATATTCTTTAGTTGATTACTTGTACTACTATAACTTGTTTAAACTTCAGTTAGGGAACTTTGCCTGCATCATGCTCTAAAAACTAGAAAGGATGATATTCTGGTAATCATATTTAGTTTATGTGTTTTTTGATATATGTAGGCAATTTTAGTTTCACTGAGAGGTTAGTAGCTAAGTATGCTGGTGCAGCAGCTATGTATTTTGTCTCAAAGAAACTGAAGAAGAAGTACAACATTACTGATGAGAGAGCAGCCTTGTATAAAGCTGCTGAAACGTGGGTGGATGCCTTGAAGGGCCGGCATTATCTGGGTGTGTTTTAGTTTACATTCATACGTAATCTAGTGTGATATTGGCAAAATACGGGATATGATCCATTTACAAGCATTGACATCTCTGTGTACTCTGTATTACCAGGTGGTTCAAAACCCAATTTAGCCGACCTTGCTGTTTTTGGTGTTCTGAGGCCTATCCGGTATCTAACGTCTGGTAAAGATATGGTGGAACATACACGTATCGGTGAATGGTATAGTCGAATGGAGAATACTGTGGGAGAGCCTTCTAGAATTAAGGAGTAAGATAACAATTTTGGCTGTCGGAAAAAAAGTTCCAACTCGAATTTGTGAGTAATAGAGTAGTTGAAAATAATAATACAAACGGTGAGACTTCTCACTAATAGTCAAGAGTATGACTCGGGATGAGATTACTTTTTTTTTCCAGTTCAATGGGATGATATTACTTCTATCTAATTAAAAAAAACTTGTGCTGTATGAATAATTTTACACTTGTCATAAACAACTCTTAACTGAAAACCAGAGTTTCCTATTGTAGTTCATGTTAGTAGCTGTCGTTTTCCTCTTGGAACGATTTGTTATTTGTATTCAAGGGTCCAAGCTGGCTGCTGTGTAGACACTTGCAATTCAGCACGTCGGTAAATCTTTTAATTGTGCATCCAGGGGAATCTTTAGTTTATAAGGTTTCAATTTGCGAAGTCACTAATTGACTGTAAAGCCATCAACCAAATGTGGAAATTTAAAAAGGGTTGATTCTCTTTTGACCAGTAATTACTTCCCCGAAAGCAAGAAGAACGAACAAATATATGCCCAGTTGAGAAGACATGCTCGATTGGAGCCCAATGGATTTGGACCCTAGTCCGTTAACAGTGGGCGTTCCATAAAGACATCAGTTGTCTTTGTTGGTGGGTGGGACTATGCTAAATTTAAATGATTTGTAAACAATTTTTTTATCATAGATTTTGTAAACAATTTTTTTAAGATCGTATTGGGAAAATTATTATTCCAATGTAACAAATCAATTATTTATTTTTGCATTTGATATATAAATATTAATACAAAATGTAATTTACATGATTGAGGGCAATATGGGTGGAACTTTAAATTACGTTTAATTTATTAGTTATTTCTTTTATTTTTATTCAATTTTATTTTCAATCCTATACTTCAATAAAAACTCTTTTTTATTGGTTTGAGTTTCTGATTAATATTGCTTTTTATAGTAATATGAAAATTCTACGGCGTTTGATGAGCACCACTAACGACGAGCACCGATGAGCACCACTAACGACGAACACTCATGAGCACTCCTAAATTATAAAACCTTAATTTTTGTTCACTAGGCTCATCGGTGCTCATCGAGCGTGGTTGACTCATCTCAATTAATAAACTCTCATTCCTCTAAACAACACCAATTACAAATTTACAATCGTATTTATATAAAGAAACCAAGGTCAAGGATCCATAGTAATTAGGAAACCCTAAACCCAACGAGTTCTATGAATTTATTTAAACACCTAGAATTGTTCCTGTACAATTTTTTTCGAATTCATAATTACAAAGATAAAGTGTCAATCAAGCGATTCTTTCATATAGTTTTCCCCCTATTCTTTTTCAATTACAAAAACTAAAATACAATTTATAATCAACTATCGCATAATCGCAAATGGATATAGCCCAAGAAAATTAGGGTTCTACCGATTTAACTACGTAGGGTAGGGTAGCTGAGGACTGAATATCACTATATCAGCCTTATTTGCTGATTTAACTACCGAGAAAATTAGGTTCTACCGATAATGTCATGCATGCGTCGTGTGTATTATCAGCTTAAACCCTTAACATTGGTACGGTGATATAAGTCTTTAACCAAGAACAGCGGAAATCCGAGAAGCTCTTGAAACTGCGATTTCGTTTTGCAGCCATGACGGTCAACGGACTTGCTACGCTGAGCAGAGCCTTAACCTGCAGCGGCGGTGTTGAGAAACGACTGGCTCAAGCGGCGTTGATGAGTACATGCTCTTCTTCATCGTCAAATTCTCACATTTTCTCGCAGAAACTCGCCGAGCGATTGGGGCTGTCGAGTCCCTGCCTTGCACGGAGTGTTGCCGGGACCATGTTGTTTTCTGTGGCAACATCGTCTCTCGCTCAAGATGCTCATGCTAAGGAGAAGCCTCCCTCTGAAAAGTTCCTCCCCAAGGATGTCGTTATGTACCAGTATGAAGCTAACCCTTTTTGCAGCAAGGTTAAAGGTAAATGAGCTCCTTATGAAGAATAAGTTAAAAAATAAATGGTGGGTTTTAGTTTTGAATAAGCATAAAGATAAATTTAGCTTTTTTGTTTTTGAATTATACAAATTGTATCATTATGGTCTTCTCCTTTTCTTTTGTCAATGAGTAAAGAAATGCTCGACAACTTGACTTTTAACTTTATCTTCCTTCTCATTTCCCTTTTTTACCATAATCATTATTGTAGTAATTCATATGTTGAACTTATTGTTCTCATTACAGCATTTTTGGATTATAATAATATTCCATATAAAGTTGTGGAATACAACCCCATCAGCAAAAATGGGATCCAGCGGCCTGATTATAAGAAGTTGCCTGTACTTAAAGTTGATGGTGAACATATGGTTGATTCTTCAGGTTATTTGCTCTTTCTCAACCTTTTGTCTATTTTCTTCCGATAGTTACATTTATTTTCTCCTTATAAGTTACCATTCACATCATTTGTTTGTGTCCCAGATATAATCAATAAGCTTTTTCTTAGGATCAACCCTGATTGCTCAATAACAGACGATGAAGAGAAGAAATGGCGTGAGTATGTTCCTATACCACTCTGATTCTTATAATTTTAGATTACAACAGTTGCTACTCGAATTTTATTTAGACAAAAATCATATTACTCCTATTTTGAAGAATTTTCATATTATGGTTGATTAAGTTTACCATCAATATGGAGTTAGGCTTTCATTATAATTTATGGTTGAAATACAATGATGTAGGTGGGTGGATAATCACCTGGTGAATTTAATATCACCAAACATGTATCTAACTGTTTCTGAGGCACTTGAATCATTTGACTACATCACCACTCATGGTAATATCAGCTTTTCCTTTTCCTCTACATTCCAAGATTTATTTATATTTACTTAACATAGGTGTGAGATATATTGCTTTTATATTTTTGCTTTTATTTATATTTTTACTTAACTAGAAAGGGTGATATATTCTGGTATTCATATTTAGTTCATATGGTTTTTTGATATATGTAGGCAATTTCAGTTTCACTATGAGGTTAGGAGTGAAGTATGTTGGGGCAGCAGTGTATTATTTTGAATCAATGAGACTGAAGAAGAAGCACAACCTTACTGATGAGAGACTGAGAGAAATGTTGTATGAAGCTGCTGAAATGTGGGTGGATGCCTTGAAGGGCCGGCATTATCTGGGTGTGTTTTATTATACATTTATACATAATATAGTGTGATATTGGCAAAATACGAGGTATGATCTATTTACAAGCATTAACATCTCTGCTTACTCTGTATTACCAGGTGGTTCAAAACCCAATTTAGCCGACCTTGATGTTTTCGGTGTTCTGAGGCCTATCCGGTATCTAAAGTGTGGTAAAGATATGGTGGAACATACACGTTTCGGTGAATGGTATAGTCGAATGGAGAATACTGTGGGAGAGTCCGCTAGAATTAAGGCCCAAAGGTCCCTGCCGGCTGCTGTGTAGCACGTCAGTAAATCTATTAATTGTGCATCCAGAGGAATCCTAATTAGTTTATAGTGTTGCCATTTGCGAAGTCACAAATTGACTGTAGCTTTTCTACCTGTAAAGCCATCAACCAAATGTGAAAATTTAACGTTCTGTGGGAATTCTGATTGGTCACCATGCAATTCTATATATGGCAACTAACCTTCTTGCTTATGTCTTAAAATGCACCCGTACAACAGCAGTTTTTAACCAGTACTAGGTCAGTATCAGAGTATTCTATCTCCCTGCATCACCATTAATTGCGGAATTAGACCTCTAATCTTCATTAGCTTCTTCAGACTCAAGGAGTCAAAGTTTTATTTAAGACGTGCTTTTTTTAACCGTATTTAAGGGGTTAATTATTTATAGACTGGTGTCATTTTATTTAGGCTTAATGTTAAAATAAGTGCCTAAACTTTCATGTTTTTATCTTTAAAGTATTTTTCAGTTTTCTCATTTTAAGTGCCTACACTTTTTTTTGCTCTTTTTAGGTGCTCAAACTATTTTTTTTTGCCTATTTTAAGGTCAAATTGAGGCACCTACTTTGAGCCAAAAATGATAGTTTGAGCACATATTTTGACCAAAAATAGATAGTTTTGGCACTTAAAATGGGCAAAAAAAATTTAGGCACGAAAAAAACGAGATACTTTAGGCACTTAAAAGAATTCAAAAATAGTTTAAGCATCTAAAAAGAAAAGACGAGATAATTTAAGTATTTATTTTAACATTAAGCCTTTTATTTATAAAGAGGTCCTTTTATTTTACTTTTCATTTTACTTTTCATTTTACATACAAATTATTTATAAAACGTCCATGCTCCAACTCGAGTTATGAAAAACTCCCAATTTTTTACCTTGCTCGTTGACTAGGGTTTCACTGAGCTTCTTCGGCTCCCTTTCACGCTTCCTTAAGTTCAACAAGTTCAGGTTTTCTTCCTCCGCGGGCTCCTTTTCTGTTTTGCTGTTTTTTTTGCTTAATATCAAAATAGATGCTTAAAGTATCTTTTTTTATCTTTTAGGTGCTTAAATTATTTTTGTCTCTTTTAAGTGTCTAAATTATTATTTTTTGGTCAAAGTAGGTGTCTCAACAATAATTTTTTTTGTCAAAGTATAGGTGCTTCAATTTGATCTTAAAAAGAACAAAAAATAATTTAGCCACCTAAAATGTCAGAAAAAAAAGTTTAGGCGCCTAAATAAAAAATTTAGATAGTTTGAGCACCTAAAAGGAAGTAAAAAAAATTAAGTACTAAAAAAGAAAGACTAGATAATTTAGACACATAATTTACATTGAACTTTTTTTACATTAATATTGCGCTCCCTGTATATATTATGGTTTTTTTCCCTAAAAGGTGAAGAATGGTATTGCAGTGCATGCCTTCCATTTTAAATTTATAAATAAATAATTGTTGTTACTTGTGAATGATTTTTTTTCAAGAAGCAACAACATTGGGTGAATGTCATTGAGCCACACAGTTTAGCCTCAAGTTCAAACATGTTTGAGAAATTTATTAAACAAGCATTTAGATTGTGTTTTGTTCGGTAATGTTATATCATCGAAATTTGAAAGCAATATTAAAATTAGAGATGAACAGAAAATTTTATATCAAAAGTGTAAACTTTTATAAAGTTATATGAATAAGAAATTTTAGGAAGTTATATTACAAAATTTTAGAGGTACAAAATTAAATCATCATTAGAAAATACCTAAAATATATAAAAATTTAAAATTTACAAGGAATGTGACTGCTCCGAACATCTCCTTAGTCTATACACGGTTAGAGTGTTTTAATTCGATTATATTATTTCATTTGATTTTACAATATTAGCTAATGGTTGTAATGTAAGATGAGCAATGATAATTTTTTTAATAGTTTAAAGGTGATTATAAGTTATTATCTGTACATAAATATTTTTAACCCTTTGATAATACACAGATCTTGCAACTAAAGTGATTGAACTCGAGTCTTTTAAAAAGAAGATCTTTATTTTTCTACTGACACCACATGTTGGGTTCAAGAGTAACTAATGTTTGAGAATATATATATATATATTTAAATTAGACATGTTCAACCCGGTTGGAATATACTTTAAAATATGTATTTTTATTTAAATTTAATTATAAAATATAAAAATATTAATATAAAAATATTTTTATTCTTTAAATTGAAATTAAATATTTAAACGAGACATGTCAAATCAAGTCTAACCTTCATATTTAGTCGAAGTGAAATTTTAATGAGATTATTACAGTTTAAACATTATTTTTTTTATTTTGTCAATTCAATATTTTAAAATTAGACATGTTCAACCCAGTTGGAATATAATTTAAAAATTAAAAATATGTATTCTTATTTAAATTTAATTATAAAATATATAAAAATATTTTTATTCTTTAACTTAAAATTAAATAACTAAACAACACGCAGGGACGGATCTATGTTTATGGTGGGAGTGGCAATTGCCCCACCCAAAATATATGGGTTAATTATATTTTAGGTCCTTAAAATTTTGAAACCATTGCAATTAAGTCTTTTTTTCTTCCTTGCCCCTCCCAAAATTTTCATGGTTTATTATTTTTCAAAGCCATGTAATCTAAAATTAATAAAATTTAACTTTGACCCCCTCTTTTTATGGTTTAATTACATTTTAAGACCTTTCAATTTTAAAATTTATAAAATTAAACCTAAATTCCCTTAATTTTTATGATTTAATTACTTTTTAGAACCATATTATTTCAAAATTAATCGGTCTGCCCCCCTCCTCGTTTAATCCTGGCTCCGTCCCTGACAACACGTGTCAAACCAAGTCTGACCTTCATATTTAGTCGAACTGTTCTTGTCCACATGGACACATATTTTAAATAAAATAGAAAACACAAATTTGTAATAATATATCAAATAATCTTACTTTCAAGTTTCAATTTCAATACTGTATTTTTAAAAATTAATATTATATTTTGGGAATCAAAGGTTTCATAAATTTTAGTATTTAGAGTAAATTACATAAATAACTACTATATTATTGGTTTAGTCGCAATTTGACCACTATACTTTTTCCGAAGTAATTAGACCACTATAGTATTAAAATAGACTCAATATGACCACCTGCCGTTAAAATATAATGGAAGGAGTGACGTGGCAATTAATAAAAATTTGTATAATTACACATTTAGTCCTCGTTACTTATACATTATATCAATTTAGTCCTAATTTTAATTTAGTAAAATAAATTAATTATTTAATTAGGTAGTGACACGTGTCACCACCGAAGGACTTTACTAATTATATTTAATTTAATAAATTTATTTTCATCCTCTAATCAAGTGGTGACATGACCTGATTGGATGATGAAATAAATGGAAGCAAACCTAAGGGGAATCGAACCTGGTCATGCTTGAATTTATTGGTGTGGCTTTGATCAATTTTGAGATATAAAATGCAAATATTTAATATATGTCATAGTTGGTTGTTTATGCCAAGGAAAAGTAAATAAATATGGATTAATATGATTTGAACATGACACACTTATAATGCATACAAACATATAAGCCTATAAAATAAATTTAATAATTAAATTAAAATTAAAAACATTTTGTATACATTTAAAATTATAATTTAAAATTATATCAATTCATTTGAATTATGTTTATGAGTTTGGATTCACTAAATGAATTTAATATAATCTTAAAATTTTAAATTTGTAATATAATTTAATATATATATATATAATAATTTAATTAAAATTTTAATAAATATTAAAATTATTAATTAAGTTAAAAAATTAATTAAACGATTATATACGTGAAATTATAAAAATAAATGCGGAAAAGAAAAATATATTAAATTTAGTTTAAAAATACAAAACTCTTAGAACTATTTTTATTTTAAATCGTGCACTAACTATAATTTAAAATATATACAAAATGTTGTTAACTTTAATTTAACTATTAGATTTATTTCATTGGATTAAGCGTTTTTATGCATTATAAATGTGTCATGTTTGAATCTCATTAATCCATATTTATTTGTTTTTCTCTGGCATAAACAACCAATTATGACATATATTAAATATTTGCATTTTATATCTCAAAAATAATTTTGGCCCAGTAGCAAAGCCACGCCAATAACTTGTGCCTAGGTTCGATTCCCTCTAGAGCTAGTTTGGTTTCATTCATTTCCATCCTCTATGTCACCACTTAATTAAATAATTAATTTATCTTATTAAATTAAAATTATGATCACGTTGATAGGATGTATAAGTAACAAGGACCAAATATGTAATTATACAAAATTTTATTTACTATCCTGTCACTCTTTCCATTAAATTTTAGGGAAAACTACACCGGTGGTCCCCAAACTATTACCATTTTCTTATTTTGGTCCCTAAACTATGTTTTTCGGCAAAATCGTCCCTTCTGTTACATAGTTCTCCTGTTTTGGTCCCCCGACGTTAAATAACTAACGATTTTGTTGACGTGTCATTTTTTAAATATTTTTTAATCATTTCTCTCTCCTCTTAGAAAAATGCTACGTCAGCAAAACCGTTAGCTATTTAACGCCGGGGACTAAAACAGGAGAACTATGTAACAGAAGGGACGATTTTGCCGAAAAACATAATTTGGGGACCAAAATAAAAAAATAGTAATAGTTTGAGAACTACCGGTGTAATTTTCCCTAAATTTTAACGGCAAATTATCACGTTAAATCCATTTTAATAATGTGTTAGTCTAATTATAATATGATGATCATTTATACACTTTATCTGAGTATTTAACAGCCTTATAATTATTGAGCCTTAGAGGCGTCAATAGCCCAAACGGTCTAACGTTGGCTGCATCTTATCATCTAACGGCTCGTATCTTATCATCCAAAATTGTATTCATCAGTCAACCATACGCGTGGCATATAAGGTTCGAATCTTATCATCCAACGGCTGGCCACCTTTTCTTCGCTGGGCTTTCACCCATCTAAGATCGTCCCACGCTCTATCATGTACTTAAATCTAAATACATCGATGCGCATCTAATTTTCCCCACCTCCGACTCCCGTCGACTTTGACTCTGCAACCAATAGAAGATAGGAATCGGAAAAAAAGAGAGAGAAGAAAACCTAGCCAAATTAGCCGTCGCAATTCTCTATCGGCAAACACAGAAGAAATTTCGTTAGATTAGCGATGCAACAAGGAGATTTCAGCTCCTATTATCATTATCCTTACCATTCAAACCCCAATCCCAATCCTAATCCTAATCCCAACCCTAACCTGAACCTCAATCCAACACCAACCGAATTTCACCAACCACCTTACGCATCTGCACCGCCTTTTAGCTCCGATTACTCCGTTTATCCTTCAAATTACCCTCCCTATTCCCAAAATATTGATGCCATCCCTCCCGCTGCTTCCTCTTATACATCTCCACCGTCAGCCACAACGATTCCACCGGCTCCGGCGATAACTCCACAATCGTCTTTCAATCAACAACCCATTGCGCCATCATCGACGACCGCAGCTCCTTTCCCGCCGTATGATTCTCATGTTCCCTATCAGCCACCGACTTCCCAGCCTCCTTATTACCAGCCGTATGATCAGAATCAGACGGCTTCCAGCTATGGCCCTACTCCGCCAATCCCTAACCCAACGCCTAATCCGCCTTACTATTCAAATCCGTATGGCCAAGTAGGATCATCGGCATCATCTGTTCCTCCCGCCTATGAGAACACTTACGATAATTCAATGAAATTCGATCATGGCGGTGGCAGTTATTTCGACGATAAATTTGGAGGAGGTTATAACCTCAGCAGATCCGATTTTGGATCCGATACCTATGGTAAGCGATCGGATAGTTATTCACGATATGATGATGAAGGTGGTTATGGTGATGGAGTTTATGCTTATCAAGGAGGAAAGGTGGAGCCTTATGGTGCACGTGGCACTGCTCCAAAATCGTCGACCTGGGTTCAATTTGATGATTACGGGCGGTCTATTAATTGCCCTTCTGGAAAGGACTCGTCTGGTGGGTCAGGTTCATCTGCTGGTAAGATTTTGAGGGCGGTGCCTAAGGCTGAGACCCAGCAAGATGAAAAGAGTGGTGTCCAGAAGTTTCGTGTTAAGTTGTTGTCTGAAAGTGGAGCACATGGCCCCATGGATGTACTTTGCCAGGTAACTTCTAATTAAATATCATTGGTTTTGATTTTCATTTGGTTGGAGAGATGAAGTTTATGGGCACTTAATTGTGGGAGTTTAAACTGGATGGTTAAAACGCTTTGTAAGTTTCTCCCAATTTTAGTCTGATAAGTCCTATAGTTCTGTATGATTTATCAACATTGTACTTCGTATTGATATTGCTAGTGGATAATTGTGTTTGCTAGCCCTTTTTAATTTATATCTCCAGCTCTTTGAACTCATGATATAGCTTATCTTTTGGGTGTCAGATTGGTTTAGATGGTATTCGTATGCTTGAGCCTAGCAGCGGTCGAACATTGAGAATATATCCTCTTGAGAACATTACAAGATGTGAAGTGAGTTGCCTAGTACTTTTATTTCTCCCCCATGGCTCCCTCCCCAATGTTTTTATTTGTGGTTGTCTTTCTTGAATGTAGCGAACATTGTAATAAAAAAAAAAGTAAGTTTTCTTCTATTGTAGGTGCTGGACTCATCTACCTTGGCATTCTGGTCCAAGAGCTCTGTTGACATTGAACCAAGACGAATCAGGTTGCAATCAAACAGTTATACTACAAACACCCTTCTGGATATTGTAACAGCAGCAACTGTACAGGTTAGTCTAAGAGAGTTGTAACTCTAGATAGTGGAGTTGTTTTATGATTCTTAGTGTGGCATGTAGAATCATACTTCGATGGATTCAGCATATGCGCACAAAATACACATACTTAACGAGTCAATGCAGACTTGGTTATTAATTCACTTATTTGCAGAAAGACACGTACACATGTGCGTAAAATCAGCTAATTTGTGTCCAGAAATCAAGCAGTTATATTATTCACTTCGCAGATTTATACTTTTGTTTCATTTTTCATTTTTCACTTTCCAATTTCCATATTTATAGTAAACTTGTCTATAGCTTACCATCCATCCGAGTTTTAAAGTCCATTTGATATTTAGTAGGGTTTGAAAGAGCAACACAGTGAAGTACCATTGAGCATCATTTGTTATAGCTTAAGAAAATATAATCTGGAAGAATAATCTCGTTTCTCTTAATATGGCCATTATGACTGAAGTCACTTCAGAAGAGAGTGCAATGGCAAGATATATATTTTGTCTGGAGCAGTCAATTTTTTTAATAATAAGCCTTTTAGCCATGTGAAAGATACATAAGTTTGTCATCCTCCTGGTATCAGATTCCTGTAGGGTGTAAGCATATGTGCATTGTGTTTTCAATTTCTTCTTCTTCTGAGACTTTGTTGGTGAATTACCTCAATCCTTGTACTTGTATGACTTGATTCTTTTTCTTTTCTTGTCCTTTGATTGGTACATCGGACACGTGCAGAACTTTGCATATGCTTGTGTGTCTTGATGACTTCACTCTTTCATATTTTGATTGCAGATCAAGGAGATGGGTTGGAAAAGTCGGCCTTCTGAACCTCTAAAGACTGCTGAACAACCTGCAGAAAAGAAGAGAGGACTTGCTGATTGGATGAACATTATAAAACCTGGTGTTGAGGAGAAAGATCATTGGGTAAAAATTAGAGTTCCAAATATGTTCCCCCCCCCCCCTTTGACCTGGAGATTGCTGCTCAAACAAAAGCATATTTATGGAAGTTAATAGCGGACTTATCTCTATGTTCTTTTTCTCTCTAGGTCCCTGATGAAGCTGTTTCAAAGTGCACTGCATGTGCAACAGATTTTGGGGCTTTTGTGCGGAAGGTATCTTAGGCTGTTAGCTACTCTGTGTTTGGAAGAGACCCCCTGCTTGCGTACTTTCACAAGTTAAGCTTAATGCACCCTTTGCCTTTTTTATTTCAGCACCACTGCAGGAACTGCGGGGATATTTTCTGCGACAAGTGTACCCAAGGTAGAACTGCTCTAACTGCTGATGAGAACGCCCAACCAGTTAGGGTTTGTGACCGATGCATGGTATGCTTATCAATCAGTTTCTTACCTCCATTCTTTCATATAAAAATGCTATTCTCTGCCCTTTACAGCTTTTCTTTGAAGTGGTTAGGCAACTGAATTTGATTATATGCTTATCACAGTTATTTGCCGAATTATGAAAGAACTTTAATTTGTTCATATTTCCTCATTTTATTTAAAAAAATCTTGGGAAAGGATCGTCATATGTAGAATACCTATCAGTCTTAGTTCTTTTTGTTCTGTTGTAGGCTGAAGTGACTCGGAGGCTGAGTAATGCTAAGGAAGCAGCAAGTAAACCTACTGTATTACAGAGTCATGAGGATCTTGCTAGGAAGCTTCAGGTATGCATCATTTTGGAACTGTATGATTTTATTATTTTGATCTTAAATTAACTTTAAGATAATCTAGCTGAATTACTTATGTGAACTGTCCAATTGTGATGACTTATGACAGGAGGAGTTGGGAAAAAGTCGCAGTGCATCATCAGGTAATTTCTTGTACCCTGTGTTGTATGATACTGTGAAAGAAGTTACGTGCACAGACATGTATGTATAGTAAAATACAATGGGAGGGCTTTTAAATGTGTCAAGCCCAGGGTGTTCCTTGAATAATAGAAACACAGTTTTAATTCCCATGACTGATGTGGCAGGGTGAAAAGTCAGGTTAGGATATGTTGTAGGACATTTAATAAAAGGGGAAATATAAAATTAGGGTTATATTTTGATACACGTGTAAAAAAATTGTACAATTCTTCGCATTTAAGCTTGTGTAAACTAATAAAATCATGCTGACCTTTGTTTAAACGGTTTCATTTTGGTAGGCTCCAAGTCTATTGGATCTGGTAGGCGGATGAAGGAAGTTGCCTGTCCTACCTGCACTGTTCATTTGCAGGTTTGTAACCCATGTGCCACACCATTTCAGGATTGCAAGCTTATTGTCAATTGTGACTGTAGCGTGGCTGAATTTGAGAATTTTGCAGGTACAAGTTCCCAGCTCAGGCTCCGAGACCGTTGAATGTGGGGTGTGCCAGCATCCTTTCCTTGTTAGTGCCCATTGATCATGGGCTTTTGTCACCAGCGAAGGCTCTTAATTTTCTCAATTATTTTCTTGTTGAGGTTGTGATTATAATAAAAGTAATATGGATTAGGTTTGTGTTTTCCTTTATTTGTTCAAAACCTGGCGGACCCTTTGGTCTTCCGTTCAAGTTATTGTGCATATGAAAATGGTTTGTTAATCTTGAGTCATGCCTGTTTATAAGTTCTACAGATCCTTTTTATTTATAATTATTACGAGAGTGCTTGCGCGTGTTTTCTTTTATATGGAAACCCCTCCAATATTAATTTCTTGTGTAAGGTTGAGATAAGAATAACATTAAATTTTTATTAATTTTAACAAGTGAGAGCTTCTTGTTGGACTACCTTAATTTTCTTTAAGCGCACAAAATTTTGAGAAGATTTTAAGTAATTTTTTAAAATTAGAGAAATATTTTATTTTTAAGGTAAATGTAAAGATTTAAACTCGTATAAAATTATACAATATAAACATTCTTAACCACTAAATCCATTAGTAATTTAGTATATCTCAAAACAAAAATTTTATTATACTATGAAACAAAAAAAACATTAAATTAAAATTTCAACCGAAACAGAAAATCCCAAATCCAGCATATCTAATGCCTTGTTTCGGAATACCTGAAAGCAAGGACATGACATTGAGATCTCCTATTTTATTGTCTGAAATCACTCAAGTCAAGTTTGACTCTTCATATTTTCGTTTTCCCAACTTCACTTTTTGTTTTTGATTAAGATCGGGTCAATCTCCGCTTCCCTCTCTTTCTTTTTCAACTTTTTTTGGGTGCATCATCATCATTTTTTGAAATTTTAATTTTCTGAACCTTACAATTGGATGCATCATCATCATGTCGTCGAACAGTAGGATAATCACGTTGAGGAGTTCGGACGGCGAAAACTTCGAAGTGGAGGAGGCGGTGGCTCTCGAATCGCAAACGATCAAGCACATGATCGAGGACGATTGCGTTGACAACGGCATCCCATTACCCAACGTCACCAGCAAGATCCTCTCTAAAGTTATCGAGTACTGCAAGAAACACGTGGATGCACCCAACTGCGACGATGAGCTCAAGTCTTGGGATGCTGATTTCGTCAAGGTCGACCAGGCCACTCTCTTCGACCTAATCCTTGTACGCCTGCCTTTCCTTGATTATCTTTATAGGGATTTAAAGTTTAATTTCAAATTCTTTTTTATATAAATTTATGGGTCTCTTTACTTTACATGAAAAGGCTGCTAATTATTTGAACATCAAGAGCTTGTTGGACCTGACGTGCCAAACAGTGGCTGACATGATAAAGGGAAAAACACCAGAAGAGATCCGTAAGACATTTAATATTAAGAATGATTTTACTCCGGAAGAAGAGGAGGAAGTTCGTCGTGAGAATCAATGGGCCTTTGAGTGAAACATCTCAATTCAATTGAACATAGCTTTTTTTCCCAGTAGTATTATTGTTTTAATGTGTTTGAGAACATGGGGTGGTTCTTTTTCTCTGTTTTTACTTGCCTTTAACTGTTATGTTTTGATCGTTCCGGTGTTAATACATGTTCTTCCTTAATTATCAGCCGGTTTTCTGGATTTGATTTTGCCACATTGACGTGGAACTTGAAGGAAAACAAAAAAGAGATTCTGCTGAAGTTAGGTTAAAAAGCTTCTATTCGTGCTTATTACAATGGAATTGAGAACTTTTGGATCCTGCTATTTTGGTATAGATGTTCTACACCTTACTCTAATGCTAAGCTACCATTTTACTGCTTATGGCAAACGTACGTAATACACTGTTTTTGCATTTCCGGCAACATTTGTAAGGGTTCTGATCACTTTCCTGCCCGCTTTCTCATCGAAATTGGAAATTGATGTTGGATGTAAACCCATGTGAGATAGTGTTGACCACATTTTTTACTGTAGATGTATCATAACCATGGTAACATAGGAAATTCAATGGCAGTAGTCTCGTAAACCTGGCCAGGTTGCAACTTGCAATGGTCCTGTGGTGCTTACTTTTCCGGCACCGAAATCAGGTGTAGCAGCTATACTTTTCTCAGTCCTAATCGGGGATGCCTTATTATTTATTTCAGCCGCTGTAAATTGTTTGGAAGCGAACATAGAGTGGTCAAAAGTTTCAGACCGTACAGTGTAAATGCATGTCCAGATTTTGTTTTATTTCCTCGCCTGTCACGATGGCTGGCCTGATGGCAGAGGGACTCCATTGAGGGTTTCTTGATTTGACTGTGGCAGCAATCCTGGTGACTTGTGGACATGACATGGAAGTCCCTGAGAGCATATTATATAGTGGTGGGTCTTTGCCTTCTGGGGTCTCAGGTTAGATGTATCGTTCCCTGTCCGTACTGCAAGAATGTTCACTCCGGGTGCTGGAATATCAGGCTGCAACACATTCAATCAGTGCTATATTAGCTTTGGAAGAAACTAAGTTCTATAAAACAAAATAGAAAAAGATTTGCCTTGAAAATGTTCTTTGGGATGGTTGAAGGGCCTCTAGATGAGAAATATGGCATAGTTGGTTCTGTTTTAGAATACGCTTAACTGACAGAAAGTTGATCAAATTATACATTTTTTTATAGTTATGTGTTTGAACTTTGTTTCCGATCAAATAAGTGTTTAACGTTTCATTCTGTAACATAAATAATTTTTTTTATAATAAACGTTAAAATTTTTTCGTTATCCAATAAAAATACGACATGACCTATTTCTATTATTTTCTTTAATTTTTATTAAAAAACAAAAAATATTTAATTTTATAAAAAAAACCCTAAAAACCTTTAATTTCTTTAAAAACCTTTAAACCATAACCCTAAATAATTAAATCCTTAAATTTTCTACTCCGATCGTCGAATCAACCATCATCGACCAATCTTACCTTCTGGGACCCATGACTGAAAACCTCATTATCTCATTGTCAAAAATTGATGAATGAATAGTGAGGTATGCGACGCTTGGGCGGTGAACGGTGAACTTCCGACGTGTGGGGATGTCAGATGGTAAGGGATATGTGATTTGAAGATTTGATTGAAAGAATTAAAACTTTGAGATTTTTAAAGAAATGCGAAAAATAAATAAATAAATAAACTAGGTTACATGTCATGTTATAATTGGATAACGAAGTTTTTTTACCGGTCATTAACGAAAATTTTTTATTTGACTTACGAAAATAAACGTTGGATACATATTTAACTCGAAATAAAATTCAAACACGTAACTTGGGACAATATATACTTTGGACACTTTTTGACGGTTAACCTTTTAGAATATGTCTACCACGGCAAGGTCGTGGCAACTAGATTTTTCAAATCTCAAAACAGATAAATGGCAGGTATTTTCAAACTTTGAATGAGCACAGAGTCTTGAGTTCCATTTGGGCTGTATTACTTACTGAGTTGATGTGGGGGAGAAACTTGAGAAGTTTGAAGAGTGATGAATTTAAACTTTATTGCATTGCTTTAGAATTTTTGATAACTTTTAAATTCTTAATTTTTTTTACTACTCCACTAAATATGTCAGGATAAAAAAAATTATCTCTTTTCGGTGCCTTTATATATGCGCTAACACTAAAAAATACTTAAAAATTAAAGGGTAAACTACACTAGTGACCAACGAACTAATTTGAGATAATCTATTTTGACCATCAAACTCGTCAATCAGACCACCAAACTTATTAAATTAACCTATTTTGACCATCACCGTTAGTGACATCACCCGATTGGATAATTTATTTTAATTTTTAATTATTTTATTTAATATTCAATATATTTATTTTCCTCTAACCAGTTAGTGACACGTGTCACCTTATAGTTAAAGGAAAATCAAAGAAATAAGAAATATGCTTGGTGTGGTTTAAACCTAGCACTTCTAAGGTAAAAACTCATGCTATTACCAATGCGCCAAACCACTTCTATTGATACAAATTACACCCTTTTGTATATATCTTATAATACAGTAATTGTTAGGGAAAAATAAGTAAAAATAGTTGAGAGGGGATTTGAACTTAAGTCATTTGGGATGTGTAAAATTATACAAACCACTAAATCAAGTTAATTCTTTTGAAATAGAATTTAAATATTTTAAATATATTTAAAGTATAGTTAAGGTAAGATTTAAAATGAAAATAAATTTATGATTTTTATGTTTTTAGATTAAAATGAAAACCATAAATGTGAGAAATAAAAAAAATATTTATTTTAAATCGTGTTAATATTATACATGTGAAATTATTAAACTAAATGTGAGAGAGAGAAAATATTCAATTTAACTGTCAATGAATATTGTTACATAATTAAAACGATTTAAAATGAATATTTCATATAAATCCTAAATACACATCTTAATTTAGTAGTTTATAGATTTTAACTCGACTCGATTCGAAAAAAAAATTAAATAGCGTTTGAATCGTAAAATTTGACTTGCAAACTCGAATAATTTAAAATTTTTTTACTCGACTTGACTCGATCGAATGTCTAACCCTAAACATATCTATTAATTGACATAGTAATAATGGGTACTCTTCTGTATTATTTTTTATATGAATTCAAACCATAATATTTATTTTAAAAATATTATTGTAACATTATTTAATCGAAAAAAATCAACCCAAAAGTAACACAATTATTCGGTGCTCTTTGAATTGATACTGTATTGTGTGAGGTAATATGAAAATAGAAAAACAAACAAAGAAACAATACTATATTTTCAAAAGCCGTGGGACCAGCCTCACCTCCAATAAATGCATAGAATTTGTCCAATCCAAACCATAGCTTCTTTTGGGGGCAAAAAAATCTTCTAATGCTCATTACTAATTATATCATCAAACAGTGATTGCTTATTTAAAAGATAAACCCAAGAAAATATCAATCACAGTGATGATTAGTGATTACCAGAAGTATATCCTAATCTTAAATCAACAGTTTGAACCCTAAGTGTGGGCAACCTATTGGCGAAGCTTCGGTTCCCGGTCCCACCGGATTTATTAGCCACTGACCCACAAGTGATGGGCCTCAGCCACCCTGCGCCTCTCCTTTCAAACGAATCTAGCGTACGCCTCATTTTGATTGGAAACAACAGAAAAGGATTCATTGGCATTTAAAATATGGAAAAGGAGAAAGAAAACAAAACTATAAAACGGGTGGAGTGGAAATTAAGGTTAGAAAAATAGTAAGCTGAGATCATAATCATTGATACCTACTGATCATTATTGAATTAAATAATAAAAAATCGATTTCACTAAATTAATACATTAGCTTTAAGTTGTTTACATAAAAAAAAGGAAAACTACATTGGTGGTCCCCAAACTATTATCATTTTTTTATTTTGGTCCCCAAACTATGTTTTTCGGCAAAATCATCCCTTCTGTTACATAGTTCTCCTGTTTTAGTCCCGGCGTTAAATAGCTAACGGTTTTGTTGACGTGGCATTTTTTAAGAGGAGAGAGAAATGATTAAAAAATATTTTAAAAATGCCACGTCAGCAAAAACGTTAGCTATTTAACGTCGGGGGACCAAAACAGGAGAACTATGTATCAGAATGGACGGTTTTGCCGAAAAACATAGTTTAGGGACCAAAATAGAAAAACGATAATAGTTTGGGGACCACCGGTGTAGTTTTCCCTATAAAAAATTATAAGAAAAAGCTTGCCTATGGTTTGAAAATCTACTTGACTTTGGTCACATTAGGAAAAGCATCGACAGCCAACCATGTCGCGTCTTAATAGGAAAATAAATATAAACCTATGGTCTTTCCCTTTAAATGCCCTTTCATCCTCATTGGTCGGAGATAAAGCAAACATAGAACAAAAAAAGACGGACAAACCATGGATAAGATTAACGTTGACAATGGATTTAGTTTATGTGAGATTAAAAACAATGATAACAATAAGATTAATTACTATAACAGTGTAATTTTGTAATGTAATTGTGAGGTTAAAAATAAGAATAAGATATATATTACAAATATTTATATTCGAGATTTATTAATTAGCTGAGTTACCAAAAATGCTTATGTTTCTCCATCTTGTATGAGTTCAAATCACGACATTTGTCTTTAGAATATAATTTTTTTATTTAATAAACAAATATTTAGATTTAATCGTAATTGCATAATGAGAAATTAAAATTATCGATAAAAACATTAGATTAAGGAAAAAACTTTGATGTACAATTTTGTGTAAAAGTTTATACACATCTTTTAGTTTTAGGGGTCATGAATTTAGTTTAAGGTTTGAAATTTAAGGTTTATAGTCAATGTTTATAATTTAGGGTGAAAAATTAGAAATTTAAGATTTGAGTTTTATAGGGTAAATATGCAAGTTTGTATAAAATAAAATTTACACGTGTATCAAAATTGAATAGAAATCCTCAACCCCTTTTCGGTACCCCTATTTATGCCCTCACACTAAAAATTGGTTTATGATTCAAGGTTATGGTTTATGGTTAGGGTTTAGGGATTTTGGACATAGTGTATTTTTAAGGTGTAGGATTTAAAATTTAGGGTTAAGACTTAGGATTTATTTTTTTTAGTTTTTTTAGTATTAAGGCATAGAAAGGGCACCAAAATTAGGGGTGAGCGTTCGATTGAGCCGAGTCGAGTAAAAAAATTTTGAGTTATTCGAGTTGACGGGTCATATTTTACAACTCAAACTTTATTTGAAATTTTTTCGATTTGAGTCGAGTTTTCGAGTTCCTATACAAATTAAATTGTAATTATTTATCATATTATGGTACAATTTGATTTTAATTTAAACACTTTCTCTAATCATATAAGATATGCATATATATATATATATATATATATATATATATATATATATATATATATATATATATATATATATATATCTTCATATTTTTTTATATGTCGCATATATTTCTTCATATTTTTTATATTAGTATATATATACACCAAGAAAAATTGAAAGTCTCGACTCGAACTTAAAAATCAATCCACTAATTATTCGAGTTATTCAAATTTCTATTTTACAACTCAAACTTTATTTGAATTTTTTTTCGAGTTGAATCGAGTTTATGAAATTCAAGTCAAGTCAAAACGGATCGAATTTTTTACCTTGAGTCGAGTAAAAAATTTCAATTTTTTCGAGCCGAGTTTAGTTTTGCTCACCTCTAATCGAAATGGGGAAGAGTGGGAATTTAATAAATTTAATAAATTTACATCATTTACATATGCTACAAATGATCTAAATTAAAAAAAAACTATTAATTTAAGGGTAATTTTGTCCAAAGTGGCGGGAATTGACAAATACCTAAGGGAAGGGTGGGAATCACATTCCTGGAATGTTGACAAAAAAGTGCTACTGTTGGTAATAATCTTTTCCGGGTTGGTGGGAATAAGGACAAACCAAACATGGGAATAAGATTTCGGAAAAAAATATTACCCCAAGTAATAATCTTTTCCGTGAACCAAACGCCCCCTTAGATTAATATATAAAACTATTTCTATATATTTACAATTAAAGCTTGAAAGAGGATTCCACGTTTTATTATTTTATTTGTTATATTATTTAAATATTTTTAATATTTTAAAATCTAATTCACTCAAAAATAGTATATTTTACTTTATATTAAAATTAATCAAATTAAAGAGATTTCGATGTTGGCAGAGATCTGCAAACGATTCCAGAAAAAAGGTAAAAAAAAAAAAAGGTTTAAATCAACACTTTCCTTTTAACCTCTTTCATCTCTTGGAGCCTTGAATGATGGTAACTTGCAAATCCCAGAGATTTAGTTCACTAAAATCCAGCTCTACTATTCCAAATTGCAATTCCTTGTGAAGAATCCCAACTCTTTTATTGCAATCCACTCCAATCTCTGCAACCATATTCCCAGAGGCCAGAACATCCCAATACGGCAATACCCAATTCTCAGTTTGTTGCGTGATGAAAACCCTTCAACCGCAGCTGTCCAAAGGTTGTCATGCGGTGCGGTGCGGTGAAATACAATCGATGGGAAAAGATAGCTAAACGCACTGGAACGGAGGGAATCGGGCATCCAAAGAAACCCTAAAAAAGTAAAACAAAAAACGCCCCCCATTTGCCCAATTGGTTTAGCAGCTTGGGATCCTAGAATTACTGAAAATAGGCCTTGTATTTTTCTCCTTTAGTAGACTAAAGAAGAAATGTCTGCCATCTTAGTTTCATACTACTTCTCAAAATGGAGCTGTTAAAGTTCTAGTTAGAGTATTCTTTTTTGGAGGCTGATCTGGAGCTGACAACAACTGCAAAACAAAGAACCCAAATCCATCCCGATGTATTATCAACCAACTGTATGCGTCGCTTTTAGAAAGCACAAATCAGTGGATTATAATTACCACTACATTTATAAATAAACCAAAACCGATATACATCATAAACATCACCTTCTCTTGCTGCCTTCTAAGCTTAGCATTTTCTTCCTGTAAATGAGCAACTTTAAGCTCCAACTCTGTTGTGTAAGCCTGAGATACTCAAAGCAACTCACAAAAATACATACAACTTTCGTTTCCTCGCATAATAATGTGTGGGAAAGAAGAATCAAATCGATTCGCACCTGTTTTCGAGCTCTCGACCGAGCAGCTGACTCTCTGTTCTTCATCATGCGTTTATTCCGCCGGTCCTCGGGTTTTTCATTACTTTCAGGAGCCCTTTTTTGCCCAAAAGAAGTGAAAACTGTCGAAGGACTAAAAGATGGAGGTGCTGCAACAGCAGTAGGAGTTTTGAGTGCTGGGTTTGGCCTCACAGGGTCACCACTGTCGACGTACTGCAAGTCGGAGCATGGATTCAAGCTCAATATTGTGGCGGGAGTAGGTGGTTTGGAGTAAAAAAGGGCGGTTGCTCCAGCGAGAGATGTGCCATTGGGAACATCTGATGTTCCTGGAGTTGGAGTTTCTTTACAGTTGATGGGTGTAGCCAGAAAGTCAAGAAGGATCATGCCGGGGAAGTTGGGGGAGATGAGGGAACCGGCAGGGTGGTCATTTAGGGAAGGCAGAGTAATATCTTTCCACACTTCCTCCATGGATCTTACCGCTAACCGGAGAGTTGGACTTGGAGATGGTGATGTGCAGGGAAGGGGGATTTTGAAGGTGAAGAACTAGAGAGTAGAGAGTAGAGACCCAGGTAGTCGCTATTATTGTTGTGTTATACCAAGTGAGGCCCAACATGAGCCTTTTAAGGCATAAAATGTGTAGTATGGAGTAGTAGTGAGCATATTTTTCAAATTAAGCCAACTATAATAATAAATAGCTCAACTTGGAGCAAAAAAATAAATGAAGTTTCTTTTTTACTATTGTTCTGCCCAAAAATAATGAAAAGGGGTTTTGGATTGGAATGTAGCAACTAGCAAAGTACAGCCCTGGCCATGCTTTTTTCAGCGTGCACACTGCACAACCAAAAAAAAAAAGAGGGAAAAGAAGAAGCAAAAATAGCATCTAGAGTTTCCACTTGCTAGAAGGCCTTTGCAAAATTGTTCGACTGATGAAATATCTTAGGACACTGGTTTCATAGAGTTTTAATCGGTAATTAAATTAAATTTTAATGGTTGAAGATAAGTTGATGATAATGACAATAATAGATCGCACAATAAAAGGAATATAAGTTTTGCGTGAAAAAATCTTCTATAAGAAAAACTACGAGCTTGTGAGCAGAAATTACTATATTATCGAATAGAAAAATTTTACAGTGTTCGACGAGTACTGATAAGCACTATTAACGACGAGTACTGATGAATACTATTAATTAAAATATATTTTTTTAATTTTCTTTTAAATATAGATCAAAATACTTATCTACCTCTAAATTAAAAATATTAAATTTTATTTATTTATAATTCAAGCCGCTGCTACCGTTGTTACCATCTCCGCAAATCATTCAAGATGGTTGTAATATTCTCTATCACTTACCATCTGAACGACGATTGAGAGAATAGAATTTAAAAAAAAATTGAAAAAGTAGAAATTGTTTGAATTTGCAGACAATGATTTGTAAAGCTCTTACAAACTCCACACAAATGGTTCCTTTAATTTTCCGTTGGGAGAGTGAATTTCATGATCTGCTGAATAATTTAAATAATTAATGGTTCCCTTAATTTTCTCTTACAATATTAGAATCTCAGGGGAAGAATAAGGATGAGAGTGGTAGGGAAAGAAAGAGAAGAATAAGGCAGCGGCGACGAAAGCAGCTGTGGTGGCGGCAACAACAGAGGTGGCAGCGTAAATTTTAAATGGATTAAAATTAGGGTTTTATAATGTAGAGGTAGATAATTATTTTGATTTATGTTTAGAAGAAAATTAAAATTGAAAATAAAATAATATATTTTAATAAATTTACTTTTTGGTTGAGTCCTTTAGATTTTTAATTTTTATAAATTGAACTAATGGTGTTCATCGATGCTCGTCATTAGTGGTGCTCATCGATACTCGTCGAGCGTGGCAGACTCATCCTAATGATAATTACACAAAAACTTTAGGGTAAAGTACACAGACGGTCACTGAACTTTGGTAAAAATAAAATAAAATGATAACCAAACTTTCAAAAATCATAAAATGGTAATGAAACTTTATGTTTATAACAAAATGATAACTAGACGTTAAATCTAGTTAAGTGTCTGTTATAAAATTTGGTATAATAACACATTTAGTCCTTCATATTTATACATTCAATCAATTTAGTCATAATTCAAAACAATTCACTAAATTTAGCCCTCATTATTTACACATTCTTTCAATTTGGTCCTTAAAGCAAAATTCCAAAATATGGTAACATGATAACTAATTACAATTAAATTTTTATAGGAACTCGAAAACTCGACTAGACTTGGCTCGACTCGAATCAAAAAAATTTCAAATAAAATTTGAGTTATAAAATATGACGCGTCAACTCGAATAACTCAAAATTTTTTGACTCGTCTCGATCGAACGTGCACCTCTATCTTAAGATATGACGCGTCAACTCGAATAATTCGAAATATTCGAATATTTTAAATCATTTTTTCTTTTAAATTGAATATTTTTTAAATATAATATTTAATATTTTCATATTTAAATCACATCGAATATTTAACAACAACTTTAAATATTCAATTCAATTTAAAAGAAAAATGATTTAAAATATTCGAATATTTAATAACTACTTTAAATATTTTTCTTTTAAATATTCAAATATTTAATAACTACTTTAAATATTTGACTATTTTAAATATTTTTTTTCTTTTAAATCAATTTTTTTAAATTAAATCGAATATTTAAATAAGTTATCAAATATTCGATGTGATTTAAAAGAAAAATGATTTAAAATATTCGAATATTTTAAGTTATTCGAGTTGACGCATCATATCTTAAGATAGAGGTGAGCGTTCGATCGAGTCGAGTAAATTTTTTTTGAGTTATTCGAGTTGACGCATCATATTTTACAACCCAAATTTTATTTGAATTTTTTCGATTCGAGTCGAGTTTTTGAGTTCCTATGAAAATTTAATTAAATATTCAAATATTTTAATTTTTTTCTTTTAAATCGAATATTTTTAAATTAAATTGAATATTTAAAGTAGTTATTAAATATTCGATGTGATTTAAATATGAAAATATTAAAATTCTATTTTAAAAAATATTCGATTTAAAAGAAAAAATGATTTAAAATCTTCGAATATTTTGAGTTATTCGAGTTGACGTGTCATATCTTAAGATAGAGGTGAGCGTTTGATCGAGTCGAGTCAAAAAATTTCGAATTATTCGAGTTGACGCGTCATATTTTACAACTCAAACTTTATTTGAAATTTTTTCGATTCAAGTCGAGTCAAGCCGAGTGGAGTTTTCGAGTTCCTATAAAATTTTAATTAATGTAATTATTCATCATGTTATCATACTTTAGAATTTTGCTTTAAGGACCAAATTGAAAGAATGCATAAACAACGAGGGCTAAATTTAGTGATTTGTTTCGAATTAGGACTAAATTGATTGAATGTATAAATATAAAGGACTAAATGTGTTATTATATCAAATTTTATAATAGACATTTAACGAGATTTAACGTCTAGTTACCATTTTGTTATAAAATATAAAATTTAATTGTCATTTTGTGATTTTTAAAAGTTTAGTTACTATTTTATTTTTTTACCAAAATTTAGTGACCGTCTATATACTTTACTCAAAACTTTAACAGTGATTAACTATTTTAGGATTAAAAAAACTTATGTAGTAATAAATCTACTACAATTAAAATTTCCACATCTAATCGAATACTTTTGAAAATTCTAAGGTTTTATTTTATATGAAAAATGATAATTTTGTTAATCATATAGTAAAAATTTATAACAACTTTCTTACTTCAAATCTCAATTATTTGATTAACATATTTTTTTTCCTTCCACGTTATTATTATTCTACATTTTCACCTTTCGTATCGAACAAAGCCTAACAGTACTCTTGGTGAGAGTGATGCTTTGCTTTTCTTCAAATTTTGGTACTTTTTTTTTTTTGGATAATTAATTTTGGTACCTTGAATTGAATCTCAAGTTCTCAACGCAATAATGGACCGCGTTTCTAAAAGATTGATACATGCTTAACCATACAGTCCTTTTATTCCTCGATCGACCCCTTTTTTATCTCAAGGATTTTTGTTATGTCTAACCATTAATTCGATTCAGTTACAATCAAAACTTAATGGATAATTTCATTGTTTAGTAACCTCAAATTAATAATTTTATTTCTTTAATTCAACAATTAAATTATCATAATCCTTCAAAATTAATAGTATTACCTATTATTTTTAATTTTATTAATTCAGTTCTTAAATTCATGAATTGCATCTCTCGTTATTTGATCACCATTGACTAATAAAATCATAAATTATGCACTTTGTGATCACTACCAGCTTCCATATCAGCTATTATTTATAGTTGTCTTATCATGTTGATGATAACGAGTTAAGTTTGATAGTAGTATAAATTGGAGGTTTCAAAAATAATTATTTAATTTAAAATTATATATTTTATAAAAAATCTACATCAGTTTTATTGTCGCATCATCAATTAAAATTGACTCGTCATCTTGTTGAATGCCATTAATTTACTAAGAAAATAAAATGTGAACATGTTGATTTAAACGTTATTAATTATTTAATAACGAAATGTTTGACATGACAAAGAGCTATTGATAATAACAACTATGATATTAAACAATAATAAAAATTTATACAATTTGTTTATAAATACTATATTGATAAAACTATGGATAACATTAATAATTTTGGGCATATTTTACAGAGAAATAAGTATTTCTTGTAGCGTTGCTTTCTTTTCTTTATAAGGTCAAGTGGTCATCCAATTATGGATGAATTTTTCTTTAGATAATCTGATTATCAAAATCTACATAGAGACAGTAACATTTTCAGATTTATTTTTTGCACTTTCTATTAATACATGATAACTCAAAAATAGTGTATAATAATAAATAAAGTTTTTGAAAATTAACATGCTTCATGTCTCACATTAATTGAGTATCAACTTTTATGATTTTTTTAACATTTCCAATGCAATTACATGGTAGTGTTGACTATTAATTCTTTTACTCAATGATGCTGGAGGTGGAGGTGACGGTCGTCTCTTAAAATTTTAAAGTTCGTATATAATTTAGAAATTTTATATATTTTTTATTGAAAATTATTTTCGCCCCTCATAAAATTTTATAAATTCACTCCTTAAATTTTATAGGTTCGTCCCCTTAACATAAAGTCATGCGTCCATCCATACTTTTACTCTTAGCCAAGGACAGAGCTAGGATTCAATGTTGGGAGGGACAAGAGTCTATTAAAGCCTTTAAATCTAAAAATTAGGAGGGACAAAAGTCTTATTTGATTAACATTTAAACTAAAAGGGACTAAAAATGCAATTATACCAAAAATTTGAGAGGGGCTATTTGTTGGATTAAAATCCGCAATTGTGGGCACATATGTAAAATGTATGTTGTTATTATAAAGTATGACACAAAATAAAGTGACCAATTAAGTTAAGCGTGTCATAGGTATTAAAATGTCATGGAAATAAAAGTGTAGATACCGTAAGATATATTTATAATTCAATGAGGGGCAGAGTTATAAATATTTAATAGTTGATTTGATAAATCAACTATATAAAGAGGTAGTGATCCCCAAGAAATAGGTTAACTTGTTTTTCTCTCCTTCCCGTCAGAGAGTTTTACTTCAAGAGATAACCTATCTTCTTGGAAGATCAATACCAAAGTTTTGTGATTTCCACATCAAGATTCAAGATTTTCAATCTATCAATGAATTCGGGTACGCTTCCGTATTCAAATTATTCAGTTTATTATTCTTGATGATTTGACATGATAGATCTTGGGTTTTAGATTTCATATCTATTATGTTTTAGTTCTAACAAGTGGCACCAGAGCCTCGTCATATTGAATCATTGAGAATCAATTATTATTTTTTTCGGGTTGAACCAGTCTTAAGCTTTTTTTAAAGATTTAATATCTTGATAAAGGTTTCAGTTATGAATTTTTGTTAAACGGTTTAAGTCTTGATTATTACAGATTCCATTATAGTATATTTGCACAGACTTTAAAGGTTTTATTTGTTCTATGAATTTCAATTGAAAATCCAGAAGTGAGGTTTATATCAATTATGTTTGATTATTAAAAATCAATAGTAGTAATAAAATCATGCACTACCTGTATTTATATTGCTCAATATTTTATTGCACGAATATTAGGGTATTTCAGTTTATTACTACTGGAATTCAATTGGTATATAAATTAGGGTTTTATTACATTTTTTTGTGAATCATAAAGCTTGATTGTTTTATGTAGTTCAGATCTTGCAAAACCTGATTTTCGATATTAACTTTTAAGTTGTTCGGTGAAAATAATTATTTTGTATCTTTATATCTTGAGGGCGGATGAAATAAGCAATATTCGAAAATCAAACTGTTGTTCGGTTATCATGGAATTAAGAATACATGTCTGATTGATATCAGTAGCATGTATGTTTATGATGTATAATGAAAATTAGTCATCAAGCTGCCAGACTTGAAGGTTTTCATGTTATGCTTAATATAGTTACAGTTTGGACTGATTGTGCAAGCTACAGCATGTGATTGGTTTTATTTAAATTATTATTATGTTTATGTTTGGTATTGATATACATATTTGGTTTTGGGTTTAGAATACATGCCATTAATTTTATGAAATTTATATATTCGATTCAGTTTGATCAAAATTATAGTTTTGATCGTCGGTAAAGAAAAATAAAGTTTGATTTAGGCTTTGTCGTGGTAAAATTATTGTGGCAGAGAAACTCTATAATCAGGTTAGTTCTCGAATTTTTTATGTTCAAGTTATCTCTAATAATTCATGCTTGAATTGTTCAACCACATTTGTTTTTTGATCTTTGGAAAACATATATCAATATTAAAGCTTTCTGTGATCATTATATGAATTTAATTCATTAATATGATACTTTTGATTTTGACTTTTAGTTAAAGATTGATTGTTTTGAATTCGACTTTAATTTCGGCAAATGCATGCTTAAGGAATTTTTTGAGAAACAGTCAAAGATTTTGGTTTATTCGATTTTTGATAGCCCCATTTAGACAATCTTACTTTAGGTTATTTCGGAAAACTTAAGTGTTATCAGAAATTACAGTTTTGACTGTTACAAAATTTTTAAATTTGAATATCGTTATATTTATATTATATATTTTAAGATAAATTAATTGAAGCATTAAGTCACCAAAGTGACCTCTATTGTGGAAATTATTTTATTTTTAAAATATAGAAGGTTTTGTGCATGTAAGTCGGTTTATGTTAGTATTAATCGGCCCAAAGGAAGGTTAATAATTAACATTATTACATGTGCAACTATGGTAATAAACATGTGATAATTATTCGATTTTATATGTGAGCAATAAATCGGCCCAAAGGAAGATTTTTGTTTGACATGTTCTTATTATCAATGTTTGATTACTATACCAAGATATCACTTACAAGTTAATATTTTGTCTAAAGATGAAATATTAATAGAGTGTT
Organism: Hibiscus tridactylites; assembly: GCA_958450335.1. Classification (NCBI taxonomy): domain Eukaryota; kingdom Viridiplantae; phylum Streptophyta; class Magnoliopsida; order Malvales; family Malvaceae; genus Hibiscus; species Hibiscus tridactylites. Next base: position 78,362,615 of record OY288282.1, read on the forward strand.
CGGTATCTTGTTCTGAGGATTACCTTTATTCAAATTTATTATTATTTTGGTTATCTTTTAATTTGATTGAAAGATATAATTAAGACAAATATTTTGAAACAAATAAATTCATATTTTGGCTTTAGATGTCTAATATTTAATGGATTAGTTGAAACATAATGTCACCAAAGTGACCGCTTTTGTATAGATTAGTTTATTTAAAATATTAAGATGATTATGGGTTTTTGTAATTCATGCGTTTATTAATTGGCCCAAAGGAAAGTTAATATTTGGCAGAATTACAAAGACAACTGTGGCGATAAATGTGTGACAATTATAAGGTATTTTATGTGAGCAATACGTTAGTCCAAAGATTAACCTTTATTTGACATAGTTTATTGTCAATGTTTGATTGCTACAACAAGAGTACCGCTTACAATTAATATTACTGTCCAAGGACTTGATATTTATGTTGTGCTTGGTATCTTGAGGGGAACTAGTCATTATTTTGAATTTATTTGTTTACTTATGAATATTTATGTGAGCTTGTTTCTATTTTATTTACTTATTTTTGTTCTATATTTAGGTAATTTATTTTTGTTGTCACAATATCTGTTAAATAAATTCTACACTCGTGTTTAGTGAAACTAATTTTAAGGGATAGAAAAGACACTTACATATAGTATTTTGATGTATGAACTAGACTTTGCACTAAGGAATAAACAACTTGCACCTCTCACTGCGGTAAGCACCCATAAAAGGTATTTTGAGAGGTGAGATCGTTCGAATCACATGAGTCTAATGATCATAAAACACAATATTCTAGATGTCTTTAGGAGCACAAATCTAAAGAGATTATTCATACTAAGGGTTTCCTTGACGAAATTAAGAAATGTTTTACCCAAAACATTAAGGTTAAGATGACATCACTTATGCCTTCTTTGATGTCTATGAAGAATAAGAGTCAAGGAAATGTTTAATACTGTTTCAAAAGTTTAAGGCACATAAGATCAAACTTTCTAATAATTGTTTGTTATTATGATTTTGGTACCGCTTCCTACACAGTTAAACCAATTCAAAATTAATTGCAACTGTCAAAAGGAGAAGTAGGCTCTCACTGGGTTTTTTCTCACTGTGTTGAAGAGGAAGAAAAGTTGAAGCATTATAAGTGTAAAAGTACTTATTTGGCTAGTGCTCATTTAGTTAGTGTCTCTAAGAATAAGGGCAATAAAAGAAAATATTAGAATAAAGTTGCTAAGAGTCCTAGTAAAAAAAAAACAACAATAATTTACAAAGTGTTGATTCTTTTGTATAAGTTAAGACATATGTGAAGTAATTAAACTTCAAAAGTGAGCAACTACTTCGGTTATTTTGAGTGATCCATGTGTTGTAAATTTTATGATTCCACAATGAAGATTACTTTAAGAAGAGATTTATAACTTTTTTTAGGATGTTGAGTTTGGAGGGAGAAATAAGGTTAGATGCATTGTTATTGAGGAGGAATTGAATTATAATTTAATTCATACTATCACTTTTGATGATATTTAGGTTTTCACACCTATCATTAATCAAGAAGTGAATCAAGTACCTCAACAAAATAATGTTGAACAACTCTCATTCAAGATAAGGTAATTGTTTCAGAAGAAAAAACTCAACAACCTTAAAAAAACAAGTGTCATTAAAGAGGTCCACGAAAGAAAGATGAAATACTATTTTGGATTATTATGTTGTATTTCTTTAAGAAAATAAGGTAACAATGGAATGATAGAAAAGGACTCGATCATTTTTATCAGGCCATAAAAGTTCTAACTCTTAAAAGTGGATTGATGTCACTCAAGTAGAGTATAATTTTATGCAAGACAATAAAGTTTAGAACTTGTCTCATTACCTTAAGGTGCAAACAAATAGGGATGTAAATGGTAATGTGGATAAGTATAAAGTACGTCTTGTATCTAAAGGATATACTCTAAAAGAAGACATTGATTTTGTAGAGACTTTCTCTCAAGTTTTATTGAAAGACCTTTTCAAGATAATTATTACACTTGTTGCTTGTTTTAGTCTTAAGCTACATTAGATAGATGTTAAGCTTGTTTTTTTTCAATGACGACATTGAAGAAACTATTTATATGGTACAATCATAGAGTTGTGTCTTATGATACAATGTCAATGATATGTAAATTAAAGAAATCTATCTATGAGCTTATGTAAGACTCTTATTAATAAAAATATAAATTTCATGTTGATTATCTCATTCGGTTTTGAGATAAATTTGGTTGACACTTGTATATACTACAAGTTTAGTGGGAGTAAACCAAGTGACACTCATATTACTAAAGAAGATAAGTATTATCTTACTCAATGCCCTAAAAGTAACTTTAAAATTTAGAAAACCCAAAAGATTCTATATACATAAGCTATTGAGAATCTTATTTATGCTTAAGTATGTATGCATTTGGAAATTGTGTACATTGTTGGAATGTTAGACAGATATTTGAAGAATCATATTATGGACCATTGGATAGCAGCCAATGGGGTTATGAGATATCTTCAGAGAACAAAAAATTACTTGCTCACATGTCGGAGTTCTGGTAAGTTAGAGATCATCAGGTTTACAGACTTCGATTCTATTTGAATATTGATGCAAAAGAATTATGTCACATGAACTACTATTTATAGATTGAATAGAAAGACCACTTCAGTTATTTTGTGACAATAAATATACATTCATTTATTCTATAAACAATAGAAACACTTCAAATTTAAAGCACATAAATATTAAGTTCCTAGTTGTTAAAGAAAATTCAGAGTGGTTGCGTGTCTATAGAGCATGTTGGTACAAACTCCATAATTGCGCGCATATTAAGAAACTGTCACCCTAGGTCTTTCATGAGCACACTACTCATGTGGGTGTAATGTTATTTAAGGATATTCGGTTTTAGTGGGAGTTTGTAATTTTGAAATAATACTCATTCGGTTTAGACACAATTTCAATTACTTCAGTTTAAAGTTATTTAAGATTATTTTCTGCAGAAATAAAGTTCTTTTGGTTTATGTACACTCTGAATTTAGTAAAGTTGATCTCATTAAGGTTTAAGAGGATCAGTTGGAAATAGACATGTATGGTTCACATTTCATGTAATTTTCCATGCTACACATCCATGATTGATCTATGTCATTTGACTATATTTGTATACGTGACCATTGATAGGTCCAGTCATGATTGATATGGCGAAGACCGCTTTGATCCTATGTGGATATAGTTGATGGACGAGATTGTTATAAAATACCTATTATATAATAGCAAAATTTTGAGCTCATAAGGTTGTACATTTATCAGGAAACATATGTTGCCCAAGTGGGAGATTGTTGGATTAAAATCCGCAATTGTGGGCACATATGTAAAATGTATGTTGCTATTATAAAGTATGACACAAAATAAAGTGACCAATTAAGTTAAGCGTGTCATAGGTATTAAAATGTCATGGAAATAAAAGTGTAGATACCGTAAGATATATTTATAATTCAATGAGGGGCAGAGTTATAAATATTTAATAGTTGATTTGATAAATCAACTATATAAAGAGGTAGTGGTCCCCAAGAAATAGGTTAACTTGTTTTTCTCTCCTTCCCGTCAGAGAGTTTTATTTCAAGAGATAACCTATCTTCTTGGAAGATCAATACCAAAGTTTTGTGATTTCCACATCAAGATTCAAGATTTTCAATCTATCAATGAATTCAGGTACGCTTCCGCATTCAGTTTATTCAATTTATTATTCTTGATGATTTGACATGATAGATCTTGGGTTTTAGATTTCATATCTATTATGTTTTGGTTCTAACACTATTGCCTCTCCCACACCCTACATAGTTCCGTCCCTGTTCTTAGCCCTTTTAAGATATACACATTATACAAAATAAATTATTCGAACTCATGTTTCTTACGGATAACAACGCTTATTTTTTCGTTGTGACCATTTTTATAATTTTTAAATATAATCTTCATATTTTTCTTTTATTTAGATTGAGACTAAAGTTCGCATGCACATAGTTGTCTCGTTTAATTCGTGTTAATGTTAACACATATTTACAACAAGTAAATACACATATTTTTTTAACAAAAATTTTATGATCTTTTGAGAAAATTTTTCTAATGGTTGAATTAGGCCCTATTACTATTTCCCCCTCAATTTTAATCCCGGTTATTTTCATTTTCATCCCGCCACCAAAATTGTCGGCAATTTACCATGAGTTCCGGTAATGTTGCTGGCAGCTGTCGACAGGACAACTTTACACAATATGTCATTCAGGAATAGGAGGAGAAAATTAGGTGGGAAATATCTAAAAATTGTAGGAATTTAAATTGAGGAATAAACGAAAATTTCACTCACGGGACGAAGATGAGAAAAATTTTATCACTAAAGTTCAAATGGAGATGATGACGAATATTGTTATATTCAAATCGTGATAATAACTGAACCGCAACCGCATAAGTAAATGCAGGGATCTCAAAAAAATATTCCAAGGATCCCTGATATTTTACTAAATTTTTAAAAAATATATAATTATTTATCTATATACTCATAATATATATCTTAATAAAAAACCCTAACTATATTATATCACTTAATTTTCTCTCAAACCTAGCCACACTCAAGTTTATCAATATGTTTCTATCTTAGTTTTTAGATAAAGCTAAAACCTTCGTCTAAATCTTCCCCAACACACACCATTTCAATCTTCATAATCTTGTAACCACTTTCAATCGAAGTATCCAAATTTTATACTTTAAACTGAATTGACCATTTATTTTAATTAATAAAATAATATTTTTGTTTATTTTTTTTAGGATAAGGATTCTCTGAAAACTGTGGGATCCGCACATAAAAAGTACGAGGACGAAAAAAATTCTTTGAAACATTTAATAAAATTTCTTGAAACCATAACCACAAGTATTAAGAATGAAGTAGAGAATATAAAATCGTTTATGGTCCACTTGATTCCCAGCCCTATTCAGGAAAAGAAGTAATAAATGAGTGTTATTTTAAAAATTATTTCTTTGTGTTATTTGGGTAATAAAGCTAAACGGAAGCTTTGTATTTTTAGGGTTGTTAACTTTTTTCTTTTTACAAATAAGACACAAGTAAAATTATTTGCACAAATATTGTAGTTTAAACAGTAAAAATAAAATTGTTGTGCACTCAATCTGACTTTACTGTTTATTTCAATTTTTTATTAAAAATGATGAAGATTAGCGGTGAGAATATACTTTGCAGAGAAAATATTGTTTATAATTGGATTGTAGGTCATCCGACTTAAATTTTTTTTATTCTAAAAGATTAAAATATTATTTAAAGACTGTGAGTATTCTTGATATCCTAACTTTTATTATATTTGTAAAAATAATCTGGCTTTTGACATATTTGTATGGTGGGGTGGGGGGAGTTTGGTGCAATATTTGAGTAATATTCCCAAGCCAAACCTTAGAACCGTCCACTGTCACGTCGTTAACCACGCTGTCTGGTTGCATTCTCTGGCAACCGTAGGATCCGACGGACTCCTCTTTTTTCCTTCTTCCCTAAGTTCCCTTCCATTGGTTTGATTTCTCCCTAAGAAGCCTTAAATGTCACGAAAAACAAGCCAATTTTCAAGTTTTCTTCCTCTGATATCCATCGCTCACTATCAAATCGTCACCAGAATTGAACCACGAGCTTCTCCGTCGTTCGGATTGAGCCTTCGCTGCCTCGAACGCTTCAACTCAGGCCTTGATCGAATCTAAAATTTGGCTATCGTTTCTTCTTCTTTCCACTTTTTTATTCTTCTTTTCTTGTTGATTTACTGACTTTTATTTTTTGTTGGCGTGGTTATGTAGGTATGGTATTTGAGATATGGTGGCGACGATTTTGGTCATTGGTAATGGGTCTAATTAGGCATGAACAAGGTTTTGTTTTGGTTGAGTATGGGATTTGGCCAAGGCGATGCTCGGGTTGATGTTGACAACAAGTTTTCCATGACTTATGTGTTGATCGATGGGGTTCTGAACAGGCGCGATCGCAAAGGGCCCCAATAGAGAGGGCCCAAAATAGAGAACTTAAATTAAATTTATTTGTAAAAAATGTAGATTTATATATATAATTATGTGTGTATATAGGTTAATTTTTTTATTAAAATTTTTTTTAATAAAAAAAACTTATATCTCTTATTGATTATAAATTAAGAGCCCGTTTTAATATATTACACAGGGCCCTTAAAATCTTTGAACCGCCCCTGGTGTTGATGATGACTTTAAGTAATTTGTGGTTGAAATTGTAAGGTTTAGGGGCTAACAATTTTGATTCTAGCTGCTGTTGCTGGTGATGTGAGTCTCGAGTAGGCTGGGTGAGTGCGCATGGAGATGGTGGTCAATTCAAGCTGGTAATGGGTTATGCGTTGATGGAGGTTTGTTTTTGAATCTGAATGTTCAATGACGTGGGATGATGATGTAAAGGAGCCGAGAATGCAGATGGTAATCGAGGGAGGATCAAATTGAACTGGTAAACATTAGTGACCAGTTTATAATTTTTCATTATCAAATGACCAAAAGAAATATTCACCATAGTTGGTTGACCACGGGTGTAGTTTACCCTTCTGTGTCGAGATGTTGTTTGCAGGTGTAAGTGTGTAACCAAATACTGCCAGGTCCAGTACTAGGGTATCTTTGCTAGATCTGTGTTGTACGTGTGTGACCACAACTTTTTTGTCATCACATGGTCAATATTGTACGTGTAAATATATTTTCAAACACCAACTCCGTCTTTATTAAATTATTACTACTAAATATTTTGTTTCTTTTTTCAGAAAGAAATAATAGGAAAAAAAAAGACTGGAACACCCGCCAGGTCCTCTCCGGAGTATCTCCTGGATAGCTAGAAGTAATTGCACTGACGCTACTTTTCACATTTGACTGGTTTTGATTTTTTCGTGGCATCAATTAAATTTATTTTTTATTGAGATGTTTGTAATTTTTTAGCAACGAAAATATTGAACATCCATTACAAAGATATTGTTTAGAATGAATTAGATATGAAAGTAATAAAGCCAATTCAATGTTTGTTAAGTTTTTATCACTGTGATATTATGGCGAGCAAATTAGTTGTCAATTTCGTCTGCGCCCATGACTGCTGCTGCTGCAAGGTGCAGGTTCTGAGATTCCATTTCAAAGCTCTCGGCATCGTGCAGTCTCTGAGATTCCATTTCAAAGCTCTCGGCATCTCGTCATGTACATTTCTTCTCCTTCTCGTTTTGTTGGGACTTTTCAACACTCTCCTTGTTCATAATCGTCGGCTCCTACATAGGAATAATTGTAATTTGTAATCTTTCATAAGTTATAGAGATGCATGAATTAGTTAACAACTTAATGATTTAGACAAAAACCCTTTGGATGATTTTGTTAATAGGAAAATATTTTGATACACAAGATTGTGTAAACTAAAACAAGCTTTTTATTTTTAGGGTTTAGAGATTTAAGGTGTGGTTTAGGGTCTAGGTGTAGAATTTAATGTTTGTATTTAGAATTTAAAGATTAAGATTTAAGGTTTAGATTTTGGGGTGTTAGGGGTAGGAATTTAGGCTTTAAATTTTATAGCTTAAATATGAAGGATTGTGTAATTTTTTTTACACAACTTGCGTATCAAAATATAACCCTTGTTAATAAGCTAAAGGATCCAATTCTTCCCCGCCCATAGCTTTAAACTGTATATTTTTATTCTTTTCTTCGTTTTCCTAATATTGCATGCTATTTAGCTGTAAGTTCATATTCTTCTTTTTCCTTGCTAATAATTTCATACCTTATGTTGGATTTTTAGTCCTTGTTTGTTTTTCGGTAGTTCCCTTTTTTGTAGAACAATGGTTGTTGCTTATCTTATCAATATTAAATTTTAATTATGGGCAATAGAATTGTATTTGTAGCATTGATGATGAAATTATTTCTTAAGTTGGGTTGGAACGGTTTTGGATTTAGTATAAATATTATTGGGTCAAGATCGGGCGGCCAAAATTCTACCCACTCCATTGCCATTTCTAATCTTGATGCCTAAACATTTCAATTTTCAACCTAGTGAGTGGTGATCCATTAGGATTTTCCCACGACAGTGATATATTATGTTGGCTTCCAAGAAAGAGATCAAACAGGGGGGGCTAAAGACTATCTCATATTTGATATTAACACAAAGGTGTTATTGACCATGAAACTAAGTAGGGCATGGAAGCTTTAAGAGCTTATTGAAAAACGTATAGTTCAAAGCAATGATCAGCATAATCAATGACCACATTAAACATCTAATTGACAGGTATAAGAAGAGAATACCGTTATGCCCCACCTAGGTGCGCTACATCCAATCGAAGAGCCCCATCCAGGTGCACTCGGGACAACCAAGGCCAAATGAAGGTTCTTGAACATTTTAAGGCCAAGCATGAACCAAGAACGGTTCTAAAACGGCCTAGAGAGCCCCGCACTTATCCACACGGATCTAGGGGATTCCAGAAGTCTCTACCCGAGTCCACACAAATTCGAAAGATCCTGGAAGGATCGGGAAGGGTGGAGACAAATCGGAAAGATCAGGACAACTCTAGACATCTCCAGAATATTCTAGAATACTTTAGATAGTTGTAGACATGTATGGATATATGCAGAGCTCTCTATAATAGTTTAGGTCTTTTAGATATTTTGGGAGGTAAAATATTAGCCGTCGGATCAAAACGATCTCGATTGTCCATTGAGGAGGTGGGAGCCTATAAATAGGACATCCCCCTTCATTTGTAAGACATCACATAAATTCTTCAAGTTTCTTTTCTCTTGTAAGCTCTTAAGATTTAATACAAAGCTTCCTTTCAAAGCTCTTTGCCTTCTCTACTTGTGTTTGCTTGTTTGTCACAGCGCTGCACAAGTAAAGCTTGTTAACATTGTGTCGAGAGTGTTAGCGCCGCACGGATTAGCTCAGGAGCAATATAAATCCGTGACAATACACTCAATAAAACTTCACCTTATAACATGATCTTAGACAACTTAAATAAATAAAGTCTGGATAGCATAGAATAAAATTAACTCCAACATTTTTGTCACAATTGCCTTATCTCCCAACTTACTTGCAGTTTAAGTCAGAAAAGAGAATACAAACCAGATGAAGAACATGAGGAAGTTAATCAAATGCAAATAACTTACTCGAGCAAATCCTGCGATTAAAGAAATGGATACCCAACCTTGATCATCCATGTTAGACCGTAAAAATTCATCTTATCCAATGAAATTCACAAATGGCCCCATAAATTTTTGAGGTAAAAAAGTATCAGCTTTGAGTAGAGGTGTCTTAGAAAGTACTTTGAAGGAGCCAGATGGTGCATATAACCGTCTCTTGTATTCCCATAACTTCCGTGATCCTGATCATGACTTCTCTTAAAATTGTTATGATAACCACGTGGTCAATAAATTTTGGCGATGAATGTAAGAGTTTAATGGGAAGAAGACTGATCTAACACGTGAAACGCACGAGTGAACCGTCGAAAAACAACGAGGAACCGAAAGTGTTGTTTTACTTTAATTTTTTTTCTTCTTTTTTTTATTCCTGTTTAATCTTTGGACTCAAAACTCAGAAGGTGAATTATAATAAAAGCTCTAAAATTTACTAAAACAATAATTTTTTGACTTTGAGACGACACCGTTTATTTCTTCTAATTATACTCTTATTTTATTTTTAATGATATTTAAAAAAACTCATAATTATACTCTTAAATTATTATTATTATTATTATTATTATTATTATTATTATTATTATTATTATTATTAATTTACTTTGACTCGACTTTTGGTATTTTGCCGTTTGGTAGGTTTAGTTTATACATAGTGTATTTCTAATATTTTATTGTCACGATACCTTTGTTTTATATATTTAACTTTCTTAAGAAATGTCAAATTTTAATTTTATTTTAATATTATTTTAAACAATTTCTATTTAGTAGAGGAAATTTGATCCTAATCTATTTTAACATTTAAAACATAAGGATTCAACATCATTCTAGGTTGACGATAAAATTCATAGTGGTTATGTGATATTGGTATTCTTTTAATAAGAATTTATATAATTTTCCGTCTAATTATATAAAATTCAAACATTGTTTCGGGTTGTCAATTGAATCTTAGTTTAATAGTTATTTTTAAAGATGGTGGATTCGAATACAATTATCTTCAATTTAGAAGTATGAATAAATTAATATTTTAAATAGTACAATAAAAATTTAATTTGTACAGTTCCTACTGATATTTTGTAGTTTAAATAGTATATTTTTTTGAACTGTCTGGTGTGATTATAAAATACTATTTATTTAATTATAGAATTTTATTAAACACATATATGTAAATAAAACTATTCAAATCTAAATCACTTAAAAATAATAATATTTTCCAATAAAATCACTTGATGAGTTAATTTGCTTTATATTTAGATTTTCTGACATTAGAAAATGTTGCCATCATGGATTTGGGCCAGAAAGTGGCCACTACTCACAAGTCTGTTGGGCACAACAAGGCCTAGTAAAGGAAAGGAAAGGAATCGTTTTTACTTTTGACTCAAATAAAAAGACTTTGAAGTTGGAACTCGGAAGCTTCATAGCCAGCGATTGACTCTCTCAACAGCTCCACGAAGTTACACTAATTGTACTTGAAATTATGTTATTTTTGTTATTAAGTCGAAAGATATTATATTTTTAAAATAAATATTAAATTTAGATCTATATAAAACAGAATAAAGTGAATATTTTTATCAATCGATCAATTAATGGATTTCAAATTATGCTCATCTTTCATAAGAAAGAAACGTTTTTCTTTTCATCCATGATGGTTATGAAGAAGTTAAATAGGGTAAATTATGTAAATAGTTACTGAATTTTACTTTCAAACTTATTTTGGTCATGAAAGTTTTAAAACGTTCAATTTACTCACTGAAGTTTAAACATTGAATGTTTGTTTATCATTCTTCCGATAACTTTTTTTGGCGGCATCCATTTACCAACAAACAAAAGACTTCCTTTAAGATCTGAATGGTGGAAAGCTTCATTGACACGAAGAAAGCAATATATTGAGGAACGAGCTCCATCTAACGGAGGAAAGAGATCAGAAAGAGAAAAATCAAAAGGTTTTTGTTTGATTCTTAAATTTCGAAGTACTTTTCGACGAAATAAAGGTTAAATTCAGACTCAGTAAACGGTGGAGTTACAAAAAAAAATCAATGTTTAAACTTAAGTGATTAAATTAAACATTTTGAAATTTCAGTAACTAAAATATATTTGAGAGTAAAGTTCAACAATGACTTTAATGACTTACGTAATTTATCCAAGAAAATAACTAAATATTTGCGGGTTGGTATACCGTTGTCCTTACTCCTTAGTAGGCAAACAATTGGAAGAAAATTTTAAAAAAGTGTTTTGTATGGACTCTTTTATCGGCTAGCTGATCGACACTTTATAAATACGCTTATCTACACTCAATTCTATAAGGTTTTGAGCTTTTTTCACTCTTCTCTATAAACACGGTTGGTATGCGGTTGTCCACTCTTTCATCAACTACCTCACTGACACTCTATTAATACGCCTATCTTCACAATGCCCTGAAACCCCCTGCTTCTTCCTATCTACATTCAATACTCAATACTACACCCTTCTAACTTTCAAATCACTTGTTCCTTTCTCCACTCTTCTCTTCTTCCTCATGGCTTCACAAAGTACGCCTAACCACACACAGACGGTAGCAGGGTGGGCGGCTCACGATTCCTCCGGCAAAATCGTCCCTTTCATCTTCAAACGAAGGTATTTATTTATATAGCTACTTGCCTTGTTTACTGTTACTAAGTACTAACCCTGGGAGAGATGAGAAACATAAAACAGGGAAAATGGCGTGAACGATGTGACTATTAAAGTCATGTACTGTGGGATCTGCCACACCGACCTCCACCATGTGAGGAACGACTGGGGTATCACTATGTATCCTGTGGTTCCTGGGTAATGCTTCTCTTCTCCGCTTTTTCTCTTCATTTATTTTTCCTGTTGGTGGATTTTTTTAAAGAAAAAACGATCTTAATTCTTAACCAAATCACTAGTATCAAACATTGGAAGGGTCAATTTGGAGGATTAAAGGTCTTATTTGTTTAATATTTAAATTGAAAAGGACCTAAAGTGCTATTATACCAAAAAAATTGAAAGGGCGTGAAGTTTTCTTGATGACTGCAGTTGACCTTAACATCGACCAAAGTGTGTCATAAATTCTCTGTTTGTTTAACGGATTGATGTTACTTATGCAGGCATGAAATTACTGGGGTGATCACAAAGGTAGGCAGCAACGTGAAGAAGTTCAAAATAGGGAACAAGGTGGGAGTTGGGTGCTTGGCAGCATCCTGTTTGGAATGTGAATTCTGTAAGAACTCGCAAGAGAATTACTGTGATCAGATACAGTTTACCTACAATGGCATTTTCTGGGACGGTAGCATTACTTATGGTGGATATTCCAATATGCTAGTTGCAGATCACAGGTATGCAACTCATCTTCATTTTCTGTATGGACCAAAGATGCTATGTTTTGGCAGGTTTCTTATGTATTATGCAGGTACGTGGTCCACATGCCAGATAACCTGCCAATGGATGCAGCAGCCCCGCTATTGTGTGCTGGGATTACAGTTTTTAGCCCCATGAAAGATTGCCAGTTGCTGGACTCACCGGGGAAAAAGGTGGGAATAGTTGGCCTAGGGGGTCTTGGTCATGTTGCTGTTAAAATGGCCAAGGCATTTGGTCACCATGTGACCGTCATCAGCACTTCTCCATCAAAAGAAATCGAGGCTAAGCAGCGTTTGGGCGCCAATTGCTTCATCCTTAGCACTAACGATGAACAAATGCAGGTTTGCCACTCTTTTAGTTTTACTTTCCAAGAGGCATTTTTGGTAAAAAACCGTTTTGAACCTGTTGGATTTTGTGATACGTATATAACAGAGAGGTAAGAGGACGCTAGATGTTATTTTAGACACAGTGTCCGCTCAACACTCGCTTGGACCATTCTTGGAACTGCTCAAAGTAAATGGGACTTTAGCAGTTGTGGGGGCACCAGACAGGCCGATGGATCTCCCTTCATTTCCATTAATATTCGGTACGATTTCACCTTCCCCTGTCGGTGATATGAGCGAGGAATGGAGTAATGACAACGGAGACATGAAGCTTAACATGTTTTATCTTTTACAGGAAAGAGAGCGGTGAAGGGAAGCATGACAGGCAGTATGAAAGAGACACAAGAGATGATGGATGTGTGTGGGAAGCTTAACATCACATGCGACATAGAACTTATCAAGCCCGACCAAATCAATGAAGCTTTGGATCGCCTTGCCAGGAGCGATGTTAGATACCGTTTCGTTATCGACATTGCTGGAAACTCCAAGCTCTAAAGATCCAATCAGGATCGCTTAGCTTTCTTCTTCTGCAGTTTTTCACTTGTTCCTATCCCTTATGTAGTTATGTTGGCACTCGGCAAGCGATTCACGAATATATATCTGTTCGGCTTACTTTTATACCAACAAATGTTTTGCGTAAGTACTCAAACATTAAGAAAGTCATAATAATTTATATGATTGAATATTGTTTTTATGACATAGAAACATTACAAAAGTTTTATTACACTACCTGTTCTATTCGACCGCAGGCAAATAACACAGGCTTATTCACTATTTTATTTGGTTTGATCGACTAATAACTCTTAAAAACATAAAGAGGAGAGGAAGCAACTTTCTCCATGCCTGGCTTTAAACTTAGTTGACCACTCTGCAGTCTCGCCTGATCTCTTCCCCACCGGTGAGGCTACTCATTTTGATCATGGAACTCACGAAAGCCCTCTCGAAAGCCTTTCGCGAGCTCGCAAATTTAGAAACCAATTCTTTGGTTTTCGGGGTGGTGAGTAAAGCTTGATCCGACGAGAACATACTCTTCCCTTGAAGAAGCAGCTTGTAGTAGGCATTGTCGAATATTAAATTGGAAGAATCCAGGGGTGCCCCTGCGTTCCTCACCTTGTTGTGTGCAGGACACACGGTCCTTAACCTGGACGCAAAAAAAGGATTCAACGTCGGGTCCACGTCGTGGGTGGTGTTGAAATTGTGAATCCTGTTCTGGAAAGTCGAGCAGTGGGCGAACCCCAGAGTGTGCCCACCTGAGAGAGCAACAAGATCTTTAGTGGACAGACCCTTCTGAGCAAAGTTCTGTTTCAGCTGTGATATGTTAAAGACGGGAGCCGGTAACTGTCGGGTCTCACTAGCCAAGGAAATTCTCCCATCTTTCCTTCCATTGGGCACCTCCCAATAGGGACCGCCGGACTAAAGAACATACAACATTAACACAGTGAAAACAAAGCAGTTGGATACGTGGATTATTATTATTATTATTATTGAGAATAACCAAAGTATGTATGTTAATGTCATGTTACTAACCACAACAACCGCATCCCGGGCAACTGTGGCCAAGATATCGGCACAAGAAACGACGCCCGGACATTCTACTTCCAATGCTTTCTTCGCATTGTCAATCACATACAATGCATGCAACGAAATGTTAGGCGGTCCATCTTTCTCTGCCTTGTTCTTTCCTTTGGAGTTCAGCAGCACAGAACCATCGCAGCCCTTCAAATAAATAAACAAACATAAATCAAGTAATTAGTTAGGCTAAGATATCTGAACGATCTTGTTATGTACTAGTTTCCTTTCTACCAAATTCTTATAACATATGAAATTTATATACCCTGATAAAGCAATCATGAAAGTGCATCCGAAGTAGCCCAGATGGAACAGTTTTGTCATTGGACGTGGCCTTCTCGACTGCACCCCTAACAATGGATTCGAACTGAGGGCACTTGTGGTCGTAGTAGTTCGAGCTCAGTGCTCCGACGGCAGACGGAAATGGAAACACGAGAAAAGCGAAAGAAAGTGCAACGATGACTTCCATAGTTGAAAAACAACTAGTATACGCAGATTGACTATGCAAGTCTGTTGGAATGGGAGGGATTTGAATATTGTGCTATTTATAACGATGCAAAGAAGACTACAAATTAGAGTTGTTAGTAATCAATAATGGTTGTTAGCATATTTGGTGATAAAAAACTCTTTCTTAGTGGAGTAGTATTGAAGCAGGCTCATAGCAAGAACGACAAACCCTATCAAATTTGATAGTGATCGACCTTTATTAATATAATCAAAAACGTTAAAATTTGAAGGATTTCTGCATGTTGACCGATTGGTACGTAATCATTTTCATGTATAATTTAAGCAAAGATCATTTCCTTATTTTATCTAGACTTAATCCATGCCGAGCAAAATCTAGAACTCTATTTGTTTTCACTTTAGGTTAAATTATCATTTTATATTCACTAAAATTGTAACGATACTTTTATAAAAAAAATATGGCATAGGTCATGTTTCAATATCAGCGCCAATAGTTTGATAGATGATGGGCGATTAGGACTTAAGCAAAGCGTTTCGTTGCCCTACAGAGCTCAAAAAGGTAATAGTTTGGTGGATGGAAGATTCATTTGAAAGATCCAGCATCCGCTTAGCTGTCATTTTCGACATTCATGCAATTAAAAGAACAATCCAGTTTAACACTCCTCGAGCGGAGGGACTCACAAAATTATGTATGATTTAATTCAATGGTACTTTCAATATTTTATTGCCAACGGCCTAAGGCCCTAAAGTATTGAAACCCGGAAATGAATCGGTTCAGAACTTGAGATTCCATCATCTATCTAACTCATAAATGAAAATAGAGAAGTGTTTGGCAGCAACAATCCACCATGCCTTACGTCCTTTGCATAATATATATCTAAATCTTCTAAAACCCTTGAACAACTTGGCAAAAAGAGATGATTCACCAAACCCTTAGTTAGTCTACTGAGATGATACATTAAATCCTTTAATTAGTAATATTAAGTATTCAAATTCTGATATTGTGAACAAAAAAAAATTAAATGAGAGACTTCTCTATAAGAGACCTCTGTAAGACCGAATCTAAATTAGTGAACAATGGTTAGGGGCGGACCTTTGCGAGAGCTAAGGATGGCAGACGGGTGCAATTTCGTGGGTTCCGCACCGCACCCGCCCCAATTGAGGCGGAAATGAGTATAAATTTGGTGGGTAGTGGGCGAGTGTAGATGTAAAAAGTCATACCCGCCGCGAGTAGTGGGTAGGTGGTGAATTTAAGACCTTACCCGCTCCGCATCCTACCCACCATATAAATTTGGACTATTATGAATTTAGATGTAATTTCACAAAATATTCTATTAATCCTAAAATTTTATAGGATAT
The DNA here is from genome assembly GCA_958450335.1 of Hibiscus tridactylites. Taxonomy (NCBI): domain Eukaryota; kingdom Viridiplantae; phylum Streptophyta; class Magnoliopsida; order Malvales; family Malvaceae; genus Hibiscus; species Hibiscus tridactylites. Next base: position 78,378,944 of record OY288282.1, read on the forward strand.
TGCTTGTAATTTATGTTTTGTGGTTGTTCTTGAATTTATGTTTTATGTGTATGGTTGCTACCAGGCGGGTTAATAGGCGGGTACAAGTAGGTACGAGATGAATAATGGGTATTCAGTTGGGTAGTAGGTGTGGAGATGGATTTGAGAATATACCCGCAAGGGTGAGTGTGGATTTAAAAATTGTACCCACCGTAGGTGGTGAATAGGTAGTGAATATGAAAATTTTAGATGGATATTAAGATGGGGGAGGGGGTACCCGCACCCGCCCGTTTGCTATCCCTGAGAGCCCAAGGGGCATTGGCTCCCCAAAATTTTGGAGAATTAACTTTTGGTCCTTAAAAAATTTTAAAATTTTTAATTTGACCCCTGCAAAAAATTTAAAAATTGTTATTATATTTTAAAAGATTTTGAGTAGTTTTAATTAAGTCTCTAAATTGCACGAATCAACTTGCTTCCGTGGTTAAAGGAACAGTTGTTGTTCCTAGAGTTTACGGGTTCGAACACCAACAACAGAGTGATTGAGCATGCATTGTCGAATGGTTGAGAGTATATTCAGAACAAATATTACTTGTAATAGCTTCCAATAAAGAGAAAAAAAAAAGTCTCTAAACATTTTTTTATTTTTATTTTTTTTTAAATTTTAGTTCATACATCTTAAATAGGCTCCGCCCCTGACAGTGGTTAAAAAAATTCGGTGCATGAAATAATTTATTTGTGAATTGTGAGATTCATGGCTAGTTAATAATGCCAGAATCTGTCTCTGCCTGTTCAACTTCTGGGAAACGCTCCTCTTGGATTTTTTCCATTAAAAATATTATATTTCTGCAAAAATCTGGCAAAGGCGGTGAGTAAACGATTAAAATTTGTGTCGGTTGATTTCTTACATTCGAGATGAGAAATGGTAGAAGGAGAACATATTAATTTGTGAAAACAAATTTTACAAAATGGTGAAGCTGCAATGTTTTATCGCGCTTCTTATTGACACTTTAACTATGGTCTTAAAACAATTCCAGACATCGTCCCAATTCCGTATGGCGGGCAGCTTTTTGTAAAATAATAAGCACGCCTCTGCCGGGAACCATGAACTCTCAATTCCCTTTAGTACACTTAGAATTGTAGTTTGCTAGAGAAAGTTTGGCCAAACCCCCAATTCCCCGGCACGACGTTGTTAAACATTCGAGTCACTCCATCGGTAGTGGTGACCTTGAACGACAGTGATTGACCATTGAGATAGGCATTGGATTGCCAATTAGCCCCCCAGTTCCGAGACATTGCCATCCACCCTGTTTTGGAGCCCTTGATGGACACGGATTGGACCGATCCTGCCCCACCAACATTGCTAATCAAAACAAGTTCAAAATAGTTTCTCCCGTTGATAGTGAACCTCACTCCACCATGCTTCTTGCATGGAACTCTGTATTACAAGAGCGCCAAAACGTTAAGAGATGAGATTTTAATAATAAAAAACGAGGGGAACATTATGGATTGGAGATGCTACCTTTGGAACAAAACGGGCACAATACCACCTCTGTAGATACCGATCTTTTCCCAGGCCGGTTGAGCCATATCGAAGTGCTGGAGAGGAGGGTTGCACCAGCCTCCGGCATTGTTCGGGAGAGCAAAGTTAGGAGGGCAGAAGTTTGTGGCAGTGATGGTCACGGATGTTCCTTTTATGCACCATCTGGGGTCTGTATGATAATCGCACATGATCTTATAGCACTGTCCACATGAAGCTCCATTGTTGAACAAGGCTGTACTCAAAGCGGCAGTCCTTGTTCCATAGCCACTCGAATACAAGTTCCCATACCCACAAGCTCCCCCTATTTTTCATTAAAGCCATTCAAATATTAAACGAATGATGAAAATAGAACAAGAAAATGCATGCAAGGGAAAGGAAAAGGGAGTATACCCATAGTTCCAGAGGCGTCGCTGCCACCATAAAAGGTGGCATGAGCTTTAGTCCAGCCAGAAGCCACGAACGCATTCACGGTGCTCGCCGCATAGCAGAACCCGAGTAAGATTGCTAATGCAAAAACGATTTCTGACATTTCTTGGCGGTTCTTAAGAGAAATACTGGGAATGAATATTGTATTTACATCTATTGGCGTTTACAAGGAGAAGAATTGGATGTTTAAATAAGGGACCGAACTCACTCCCTATGCAAAGACAGACGCATGTGATCCCTGCAACTAGAGGAGAAATGAACAACCGATTCATTTTTTTCAGCAATTTAAAATAGAATTATCCCTTCAAAGACTCCAGATTTCTGAGTCTGATTCAATTATTTCCACGTTCTCTCTCTCTACTCCTCCCACTTCCACATGGTCTCTTCCAACAGAAGAGCCGTGAATGGATCGAAAACCATAAGCCCCAACTGTTATGGGGTTTCTTTTATTTCACACTTGTTCCCATTTGAAGATAAAAAAACGACACCTCCACCTGTTGTTTTTATTTTTGCAATAGAATATTTGAATCAGATCAAAGCTTGTATACAACTTCACATGGCCATTTGTTTGGGCCATATGAAACTAGTTATTGCACATGCATATTCGTTTTGACAGTAGGCGTAGGGGAGATGAGTTTTTAACTCATATGTCTTCAAGTTCATCCTTGAAAACAAGAAAAATGTCACTTCGGAAAAAGATCAAATGGAGTTTCAGATGTTAAAATGAAGCAACTACTAGTCCAAGGCAAAAGATTTTGATTGCAACTCGAAGCATATATTTTTCAAGTTCAACCACAAAGACTCAAACAGGGAACTGAACTGGTGACTACCAAACTGTGAGGTCGTTTTTATTTTGACCATTCAACTAAGAAACCCGTTAATTAGACACCGAATTTTTAAAGTGTTTCTATTTTGACTAATCACAGTTAAATTTAACAAAATAGGTGTTGTGGCAGTTAACTAAAATTTATATAATTTATAAAAATAGGTAACTAACATAAACAAAATGTATAATTATACAAATTTCTGTTAACTGCTACGTCATTTTCTCCGTTAGATTCTAACGGCGGGTGGTCAAAATATGCATACTTTAAAAATTCAATAGTCTGATTGACGAATTTCTTAGTTGGGTGGTCAAAATAAAAATCGATCACTTGTATAATTTACCCAAGAAATAATTTATCATCTAGCTTAAAATAGTAGTATATATAGGACGGAAATCCTATGCCCAAACTATGTCTCTTTTAGTGCCCCACTTAAAAAAGTGTGTTTAGAGTTTAAGGTTTAAAGTTAGGAGTTGTGGTTAGAGTTTAGAGAATTAAGGGTATAGTGAATTTTTTTAGGGTGTAGAGTTTAAGTTTTAGAATGTGAAATTTAAGGTTAAGATTTATAATTTAATTTTTAGTATTTTTTTAGTGTGGAGCATAAAAAGAAGCCTGATTAGGGACAAAGAATTTTTGTTCGTGCACGTACATAATCACATCTGCTAAAATTTAGACATAATAATTGGAATTTTTTTTCTTCAATCAGTTATCTTACTGCCATATTATTATTATTATTATTATTATTATTATTATTATTATTATTATTATTATTATTATGCTCTTGAAGAATTATATTATTATTATTATAGAATTTTCAATTAATTTTTTTGAAGTATTGATAGAACTTGTCATGTGGTGACAATAGCACCGTCAAGCAAGCGGCTAAAGAGGCATCTGCCATCTGGTGAGTAACTAATTAACTTTATTCAAGTGATTTTTTAATTAGTTAAGTTCGTGTGTATTATTTTATCATTTAAATTTTATTTAAAATAGTTTTAGTCGAGTTTATAATATTATAAGAATATATTTATTTATTTATTATTTAAACTTAAATGTAATTATTTATAATATAGTATTTTTTATTCTAATTTAAACGATTCTTTCTAACCATATGTGATATATATAGTTATATTTTTATATTTTTTTACATGTTTAAGTAAAATTTATAATGTTATTACGTAAATCAAATATTATTTAAAATTATATAATATTTATAATAATATTTTTGAAATAGTGGATTTTGAGAATTAAAATATTTATCGGTATAAGGGAGTCAAGAAATTAACGGAAAAAAATATTTTACAAAGAGTTGCGGTCAAATGATCAAATTGAATAAAATATAATATTGGAGGAGTAAATTAAAAAAAAATTGTTATGAAAATTAAAGTTACAGAAGAATCCTACAAATGGTAAAGGAGCATGTGGTTTAAATTTAATTAAAAATAACTTAAAACAAATGAAAAACTAAAAAAAAATCATGTAGGATTAAGGGATTAATTAAATTAAAAAATTAATTTTTTTCAAGTGAAATGAATTTCTTATTGGAACTTGTGATTAACTTTTTAGGAAATTTCAAAACAAACAATTTTAAGAAAAATTTTCAATTTCGTTCAACTCTATGTTACTACTCTAAATCCTTTGCCCCTGAATTTTAATAAAAATTTTCAATTTCGTACAAGTAAATATTAAGATTTTTTTATAATAGCCAATGATTTTTATTAAAACTATAGAAGATATCATAACTATAATGCATCTAGGAAGAAAAATAATTAAACTAATTTACTAAAATCTTTTATAACCCCTAAAATAAAGAAAAGTAAATACTTCTATAGAGATAAGCATGCCATCAAAATTTAGAAGTTTCTTGAATCTCCTTGTCTCTATCCAATCGAGACGCATAACGGGTAAAAAAATGAGTAGTGAGCGACCCAAACTATCAAGCAGAATGTTCCGCTACCCATGATTACATCGGCAAACAACCATCAACCGATTGGGGATCTAACTTTCTATGACCACGACAAAATCATAATCAGAAACTAGTGTCGTTAAAATCTCAGTGCGAGCAACAAACGACTGCTAGTGTATGTTGAAATCATGCCACAAGGACAGATGAAACGAACCATAAAACAAAAAAAACATGTCACAAGGACAAAGGAACATACGTGTCACGGGGACAGAGGAAACACGTGATACAAAGGCAGAAACAAATAGAAAAACAAGAGGAAAAAAATAAACATGATAGTCGACAACTAATACTAAGATTAGTTGCCGACCACCAATCAAAGGAGAAAAAAAGGAAAGATTACAGTCAGTCGTGAGAAGATGATGAGTGGGGTAAAAAATTAGAGAATTAGGGTTAGATTAGTTAGTTAATAATGAGTTAAATATTAATATTTTTTATCACTCGATCAATTAGTGAATCTTTCTATATACCACTAATTAATGTTATTAGAAAGTATTAGTCAAAAACATCTTTTAAGTATCAAGTTGGAAGGAATTGACAAGTTCATGGCCCCATATATAATAAACCAAATAAAAAGTACAGTTTAGACTATTATAGTAATAATTTAATTTTAATGTACAAATAAATAATTGTAGTTGAAAATAATTAATTTTTTTTAAAATGTATTAAATTCAATTCGAATTGTTTTCACAATATAATTAGTTTTAATAAAAATATTTTTTAAAAAATTCAATATAAACCGTTTATTCTTTAAAAAAATAAATATTCTACACGTACATACATCAAGTTGGAGTCTTTGATGTTTTATCCTGAGTTCAAGCCAACTTATATTTTAACATACGTTTTCTTTTCTTTTCTTTTTCTTTCTTTTTTTTTTTTTGCCACAAGGGTCTTTAAATTTTTTAAAAAATTAATTAATCTCCTAAATCTTTTTCTCCAATTAAATATTAGACTAAAAAATTCAATCAATTAAACTTTTGAACTAAAAAATTAAATTAATAAAAATTTTTTGATCAATTTTGACTAGAAATGTCAATGAGGCGGTTTAAATTATAGTCAAATTTCAGGTAACTCAATTGAATTTAAGATTGATTAGTTAAATGTATAAATATTTTTTAAAATATTAGTTTGAATCAGAGTCAGATTTAAAATAGTTTATATTTACTTATCTTAATACTCCATTTATTAATATTTATGATTATTGGTATATTATTCTACTATTTCTTAATATTTAGATTCTATTACTATTTATTTTTATTATTTAAAGGCTATTTTTCATTGTTATTTTCAGTACTTTCTATATTGTTTATCACAATAATTGAAATATTATTTTACATGCTATTTATGTTATATTTCGACCCTTTATAATAGATTTTAGTTTTTTTAGTCCAAAATTTTTGTTGTACAAAATTTAATTTTGTATTTTTTTATTAAATTGGAGATCATTAGAATAATGTCACATATGTGGTAGGAATCTAAATGTCAGATATTTCATACTTTTTCATAACAAATTTGATTTATAATTTTAATTAATATTTATAAATATATTATATAAATGTGTTATAGGGCGGGTAAATATGCGATTATGTGGATCTCATGAGCCACATGGTTAATAGGGCGGGGATAATTTTAGTCTTGCAGTTTGCGAGCAGGAGTGATTTTAGATTTTAAATTCGCAGCGAGTCGTAAGGCGGGAATGAAGAAAAAAATTTGACGGAATAAGTACAGAAAGAGTACCCTTCGCACCGTACCCGCCCAATTGACATCCTTCATTTTAACCATTAAATCTTAACAATTTTTTTCTTCAGATATTACTAGCACATGATACACTATACTTTTATCATGTGGCATTTACATATATACGTATTTTATAAAAAAAATATTTTTTTATAAATTTTATAATTATTTTCTAAAATTTTTAGATTAAAGAACTTTCTAAATAAAATAAAAAAAATGTAAAAATATCGAGTTAGAACACCACGACACAACACACTACACCAAAAGATCTAAAATAAAGTATTAAAATTTAATGATTAAAATTGGTCAAATGACTTAATTGATTTAATTTATTAATTCATGACTTAATTTATTAAATTTTTTTATTTAAAAACTTAATTAGGTGGGAAAAAATTTAAGGGCTTAAACTTTTGAAAAAGCTTATTACACCCTTAACCCTTTTTTATCTAAATCTATTTTTCAAACTTAGCATCTTTGTCCAAACCTTTCTAAGAGGTCAGATGGACCTTCAAGTTTGGACAAATAACCCAACCATTGAACATATATGATATATCATGGTTCAGTTCTCCAGTATTGCTTGAACGGGAAGTAGGTATAAGTAAAACAGCAAAAAAGATAGCAACTACACAGTTCTGGACAAAAGTAATGAAGGGAAGGTTTCTGTCAAATAAAAAAAAGGCTATAATTGTTTAAAAATATATCGTCAGCCTTGGCTACAATAAGTAAACAAAAAAACAAGTGTCTGCCTCTTGTGCGGTGAGGCAGAGCACTGCACTAGAAAAACCTGAATTCAACTATGCTAGTCTCTACTCTCTACCCATTAACACATCCTGAGTTAAAACGGTTGGTAACGAACAATGAAAAAAATAGAACAGGCCCTAAAGCTAAAATAAATAAACGAAAAGATCAAAAAAATCATAAAACATGTAACTAGACGAAACACCATTTTAATTATGTAGGACTGTCACCACCACCTTACTCAGCTGTCTGCATTGGCCCATTAAATCTAAACCCACAACCACGACCTTCACAAAAGCAAATCGACATGACCATTAGAAGCAAGAATCTTACTATTTTATTCATCTATACAGCAAATTAAAAACCTCTGCATTTCTTATAAAGGCTATTAGCATATTTTTTGTTTACTCTGATAGAAAATGAAGAATGTCCTCCCTGACATGTAGGGAGTCATCCATCATGCCATCACCATTTTTTTTATTGCAAGAAAATATATATAGCTAAAACTCGAATAGATAAATAAATAAAACAATGGGAGCAAACTCACCACGACCACCTTGGGGAGGGGCTTCATAATTGTAGCCTCCGTCTTCCAGCTTATCAACCTGAGGCCCATTGTATCTTCCACGTCCATAGCCTTGGGAACCACAGCCTCTTTCTCGACCTCTACCCCTAGCATAGCCACGATTGCCATCCCGGCCTCCATCCTCATACTCGGCAGAGACAAAAGCCCTTTCTAAAGAAGAATGCAGCTAAATATTGCTCAAAGAAATCCTCATTTAGCATTCTCTAAAATTCAGAGGTGCATCATGCACTAACAAAACAAAAACATCATCTAACAGTGGGTATCTCAATATTTGAAATTGGCATACCTCTACTTCTTGGCCAGCCTCTACCACCACGGCCCCTACCTCGGCTATCAGGTGAACCCTCTGCCAAACAAAAAAAAAATCTATAAAAGAAAATATAGGCTTCAGAAACAAACAACACAGATAATGAAATGTGCCCTACCTCTTTCAGGATCAATTTTTATGGATGCCTTCACCTGTGCAGCCGGTAATGGAGGCGGATACCTGGACAAGGAAGCAGTTCATAAGTCCCAAATATCTTTGATAATTCGTGTAAACTATCAAGCCACCGCCATCACAAGAATCTAAAGCCATAAACCCTTTCTGTATGCTAAAATTTCTAGTCACCATCATTAGTAAAAGTGAAATTAAACAAGATTAGATGTAATGAAGCTATAGCCAACTAGTGTAGAAACTTACCCAACAGATGACGCATTCAATTCATTCTTCGAAAGGGTTATAGTAATCATGGACACATGCCTAGTGGTCTCCAATCTGTTATAATTCAACAATGTTTACTACAATGCTCTAAATAAACATATTAAAGGACAAAGAAAACAACATCTATTTGTTGTTATAAAGGTTAAATATAGCTCTTACGGAAGAAGTCCTTCTTCAAGAGGCTCTCACATATCTGTTATATCCGTGGATCCAATAGATGTAATCTGATGAAGACCGACAATTCTTCTCTGCAAAGCAAAAAGATGATGCACATTCTCAGCATCCTTAAACAAGAATTAAAGAACAAAATTCACACACACCTAGGCAAGTTTATAATAGACAAAATTACCTTAATTAACTCCACAATAGTTACAGTCTTGTTAATGGCTCTTCCCATTGCCTTGAAAACTATTTGATTCGAGCCCTTTTCCTACCAGACATTACATTCAAATATAAAAAATACAAACACCATATTAACGAAGAAAGCTACGAACAGTTGACAAATAACAATTCTTGTGCATATTTCTCAAAAAAAAAAAAAAGCGAGCATACAACTCATGAAGATCTAAACACGCAGAAAGTAAGCACATGGAAGAAGAAGAACCTGAAGCAGAGTCATGGCATAAGTGATATAATTGCGCATCCTGCCTTGACTGGTAATACGAATCTCGTTCTCATCAATATGTGTCTCTGCTTTCGGCTTCTCTACTCTTTGGTAACGATCCATCTTTTCTCCGCCAAGAAACCAGTATTAGAAAGTTTCATGCAGCCAAAAATAAATTAAAAATGGAAATTACAAAACATGAAAAAGAACAGTGGGGTTAGATCTCAAAATTACCTTTAATGATTTGATAATGGAGTCGTAAACGATAAACTGGGGCATAAGCTCCACCGAGAGAGAGCCCTCTTCTACGGCTTATTTTTCATTTTTTACGCCTTAAAGCCGTTCTCAAAATATGTCTCGTGCTTATTTATATTCTCGAAGCTGACCGCTTCTACAACTGCGCTAACCGACTCTTTTTATCCGGTTCAGCCCGGTTCTATTTCCTTGAACCTTACACTTTTTATTTTTAGGTTTTTGCTAAAACAGGTCTCGACATTACAATATTTCGAAATCTCCTCTGTTTTATAGGGGGTATATCTTCAAATTTAAAAAATTTGGTCCCTAAGTTTCTAGTGTGTAAAATTGAACATGTTCTAAGTGTCTCACCAGTCACTCGCATGAATTTTTGAATGTTGCGTAACTAAAACGAATAGGATCTAATAATGCATTTAGAACGCGAAAAGGTTTTAAAACAATTATGTTTTGGTTAGTTTGGGGTTAGGATTACTTTGGTGATCGATGTGACATTCGTCACTCGGATTTGTTCCTTTTAGGTCGAGTGATGGCTGTTACATTTAGTATACACAAGTATGGGTGATTATTTGACTTACACTTGACGAATTCCGACTCGACCCCTATAGGAGTGAGTTTTATAGAAATTTCGAGTTCAGTCGAATTTTTGTAAATGATTTCGGGTTGGTTAAGGTTTAGTATGAAACATACATGACTGACCCAACCTGAAATAATAGTTTGATTTTATTTTAAATATTTAGGTATAATTGCTATAATGTGAATCTCTTTATATATATTTTAATTATCTTTCTATTTTGTCTAATAAAAATAGAATAATTATTATAATAATATATCTTTATTTGTATTTTTAAATTAACTTCCTATTTTATCATAAAAATAGAACAATTATTATAATATCATATTTTCATATCTAAAATTTGGGTTAAGCTTAGGTCGGGCGAAATATCATAAAAATATCAGGTCGAATTCGAATAAAAGTGTTAATTTTTTCGAACTGAATACGAGTCGGCCAAAAATCTAGCCCAACTCATGATCATACACGAGACTCATTTGGGTTAAAATGGACCGATGTTTTATGTTTGATACAATTGGATTTTAAGTTAAGAGTCCAATCATATTTTATGTTTTGGATAATAACTATGTGATATGATAAGAGCCCGTTTAATAAAGAGGCCAAACCGAAGCAACAAGATGCAAATAAAATAATGATTAAATGCTGTACAGGAGTAGCTGCTTAATCTCATGTTGGCAATTGGCATGGACCAGTTTTGACCAATTAAAAAAAGTGTGTCAACCTGGTTTATGACATCTGGGAACTACTACTGAATATTTTTATCATTGTTCTGTAGGAGTAGGACATCATTAAAGATATAAAGTTAGAGCAATATTTACAATGCTGTCCATCTCTTTTTGCTGTCCAAACTAACCAAAGTCAATCAGTCGTCGACAATTCCACGTCTATAACACTCATCAGCCCCGGAAGTTGATCTAAATCCTTGTCAGCAAATAAGACCGAACCTTATTGTAATCAAACACAAACCAAATTTTGATTCTTAGATAGGGTTTAGGATCAAATGATTCATTTGAAGAAACATCGGAGGCGGCACTATTTTGTTATGTCATTTTCATAGATGCAATGATATTTTGAGTACCGCCAATCTCCACAATAAAAGTAAAAAATCCATTTTTTTATGAACCAGTTAGGTGATATGATCCCATTAAACCAAGGGTCCCATTCTCCACAATCAATCACCAAAAGAGGAACTATTTATCAGCAGTATTTATATAATTGAATGGGCCATTCCGAATCTCACTGCCTATTATTTTCTCTCTCTTTTTTTTTTATCCAAGCCAAATTCTCAGTGACAACTCTCACCCGTCACCACCAGCCACAGCCCTGATCAGGTGCTTTCTCGCCAATCGGGCTAAGTTTTCTCACAAACCATCACAGCCCCGTGAGACGATTTTGCCAAACGCGTGTTGAATTGTTTATATATATGATATGGCTTAGTGCTCAACATGGAAACTTGAAAATACAAGTGAAAACGTTGGTAAGTGCTGTCGTTCCGGTTCCTTTTTGGCTTGTTTGCCACGAAACCCGCCGATTCCCGGTTTTCCCCTTTCCCGATATGGGCGTTACCACCTCAATATATCTCTCCCTCAAAGCCCTCCCCCGCACTTGACCCTTCCCAAGAAGGAATTCCCCCCACCCCTAAACTTCACACTTTTTCCAAAAGCCGGCTAACTATTATGCGCCATGGAGCGCACTACCCGCCTCCGCCTCACCTTACTCCCGCTCCATCTCCCACCCTAAACGCCGCCGTCGCAGCCGGCGGCCACGAGCACCCAATGCTGGTTTCCGTTTTCTTAGCCCTTTTTCTGCCATGCGCTGGCATGAGTGCAGTTTTCATTGTCTATGTTTGCCTTTTATGGTATGCCTCGAATTATAGGACTGGCAATAATTCGGGGTCGTCCTTGGCGATTAAGCAGGTGGGTGAGAAAGGGTTGTCTGTTTCAGAGCTGGAAAAGCTGCCCAAGGTTACCGGGAAGGAGCTCGTGCTGGGGACTGACTGTGCAGTCTGTCTCGACGAGGTCGAGGCTGACCAACCGGCTAGAATGGTCCCTGGTTGTAATCACGGGTTTCATTTGGAATGCGCTGATACATGGCTTTCCAAGCGTCCGGTTTGTCCTGTTTGCAGGGCCAAGCTCGAGCCTACGCTGTTCGATGATCCTTCTCATGATAATCCCTGATAAGCCAAACTTCTATAACAAAAAAGGGGGTCTTCTCTTAAGTTCAGTGTTTGATGTTTGCGTGAAGGTTTTTTTTCTTAGGGAAGAACCGAATAAAGGTGTTCATCTAAGTTATGTTATATTTCACATCAGCATGCATGTATGGGTTTTCTCTTTTCCAGTGATATTTTGGTGTTGGTTAAATAATTTTTCATGATATTTACTGGATATGGGGTGTTTCTTGCTGAGTAAAAGTCCTCCATTGTTTGAAGAGCCAGCTTTCTTTTTGCTTTTCTTAGTGTGGAAGATGAAAAGAAGGAAGATGATGATTCATTGATTCATAGGAAAAAGCAGGTATATAGAATATTTTAAGTGAAGATACATGAATATCATGGATGCCACTGTCACAAGGGCATGCAATGTCATTATGTCACCACTGCCAAATGCCAACTACTACAACTATTAATTGTGTTGTGTCAAGAACCAGAGCTTTTAGGAACCCTTTGCTTTCTGTAATTAAGTACACTTTAATTTAACCTTGTTAATCACTCATTTGATCTAAATTCGATCATCTAAACAACGCAAACGGCATTGGACTTTTCCGATTATTGTAGTTTATACAAATCAAGCATCTGATAAAAATTTCGGTATTTTTTTTCCAACACTAAAATTTAAATTATAAGCTTTAACCTTGAATTTTAAATCCTAAAACATAGACATTAAAGATAGACTATGTACCCAATACTCTAGACCTAAACCTTAAACTTTAAATATTTTTTAATGATGAGGTATAAATAAAATAAAATAAAATTACAAAACCCAACAAGTGGTAATAGTGAAAAAGCGGATGATGTTAAATACTTGGGTTCAATAACAAATGAACGAACATAAAATGATAAACGGACGATGTTTAATTTTAATCAAACAAATGAACGAACACGGACAACTAAACGAACATAAATTCTTGTTCGTTTTTGTTTGTTAAGGAACGTAGCTTGTTTGTGTTCGTTCGTTAAAATGATAAACGAATACAAACAAACGAACATAAAATAATATATGTGAATAAATTTAAATGAACATAAACGGACGAATATATGTGAATATTTTTTTAAAATATAATACTTATGTTATGAAAAATAATAAATATGAATGAATATATGTGAATAAATTTAAACAAACATAAACGAACGGATATAAATGAAAGGATTACTGAGCATTCACGAACGTAAATTAACGAACGAGTCATTTATTCGTGTACGTTTATTTAATTAAACGAACAAAATGTCTTGTTCATGTTCATTCATTTAATAAATAAACAAACATAAATAAATTTTCTGACGAACAACTCACATAATGTTTAATTCGTTTACAACCCTATTTACATTGATGTCGATGGAGGATGACAAGGTCAGCCTGAAACAGTCTACAGGTTTGTGCCACCTAGACAAGGCTATCAAATCGCATTACTGATTTTCATATTTTTTATGCTTAGAATATACATCGTAATTAAGTGTAGATCTCGTTAGTTTTGTGTCTGAACATATGTGTCAGCTGTCTATTTTATGGATGGGCAGAGTTGTTGGTTTTATGTCTTTTTGCCAAATAAATGAATGAATGCAATAAATTTAACTTGAATCATCACACTGTATTTATTAGGCAATTTGATTGCCACCCACCACTTTGCTTTACTTATATTCCATGGTTTACACTTACGCACCACCTAACCTAACCTAAGTATTTGAACCCTCCAAAAAAAAACCCTAACCTAAGTAGAATTCAATCAGATTTGCAAGTAAAACGCAATTTCTTCGAGTTTGCTATTTTTGTACATGTTCTTGGAAGAAAATGTTAGTGAAAATTATTATGGATATTTGTTAACGGAACAATATTTGATGTATTAACTGTATATAATTTTATGTATTCTTAGTGAATCAAACAAAAACTATACTATAAAGATTTTTCTATAATGAAACTTTTGGTTTATTTTTATAGATCAAACAATTTTTATTCGAAAGTACAACATATTACTTAGTGAATACTGTAACTAGACTCGTCCACAAAAATGTTGTTGAAAATATCATCTCAACTAATTGATGCATTTAGTTGGATATTGTTTGTTAACTAGTGAGATTTATCACTAAGAATCTCAATTATAAAATATAAATCATTTTATAACGGTTTGTAAATCTTGTGACAAAAACTAATTTTTGAGATAGTGTGTATGCGTGTAAGCAATGGCCTTGTTTGTCAATTGGCGGATAGATAATAGCGGGTTACATTAGCTGTTAGCTAATTGCATTAGCTGGTTTGAGTAATGGACTGTATTAGCTGGTTTGACTAATGGATTGTATTAGGTGATTGTATACAAGTGTTTGGTAAAATTAACCGATAGCTGATAATTATTATATTATTTAAATAAGTAAAATGACATATAAGGACATGATTATATTCAATACTTGTTTGAATAGTTTATTAGTTATCAATATTTTATATTTAATTAATATTAATTATATCTATAAAATTATTTTTAATATAACTTTTCTAAACATATTCGAATGATTTATACATTAATCCATTATTTATATAATTATTTTAATATAATTTAATTAATTAATGAATTTAAGTACACATATAAATATGTGATAATAAAAAAAGTAAATATGATTAGCTTATAAATAGAGTGAGAAAATATTTAATTTAGATTATTTTGAGATTTTTGGTAACTAATAAGGGTAAAAGAGTCTTGACAACTCTGATCTCAAAAAGCTCTTGTGAGCTTTTTCAAAATTAGCGATTTCACCATAATCCGCTCTTTTAATCCGTTGTTCACCAAACAATAATATTAACGGATTTGACTGGTCAAACCTCTAATTATGCCTCAAACCTCTAAATTTTGCCCAAACATCTTTTTACCAAATAAGGTCAATATCTATTTTTATAATAAAATATGTATTTTTAAATAATTTATCATTCTTAAATAAAATAATATAAATAAAAACAGAAAAAAAAAAACATTTCATATACAAAAATATATTTGTAAATATTACAACAAATGATACTATTGAGATTATATAAATAATGTATTATAATTTGAGACATACGTGTATTATAAATATTTATGTAAATATTATATTAAAATATTGTTGTTGTTTATTTGATGGAATATTCGTAAAGTAGTATGTGTTATAAAGCGTATACATCTATTTTACATAAATATTTAGTATGCAAAATATTTCAATTATAACGACTAACGAGGATATATCTTTAAAACAAATAAACATTTTATATAGATGATTTCATTCTAAGAATTAAATTGTTGTATGAATATAAATGACGTGGTAAAAAATTATTGTATAAAAACTATTGATCATGCGTTCGAATCTCAAGTAATGAGTTTTAATAATTTTATTTAAAGATTTTAAAAAAATATATGAAAAAAGATCTTACAAAAATATCTATTATACTTAAAACAAATAAGGGTAGATATATAATTACAAATTGAATTGGTGTCGAAATTAATGAGTGACACCAAATAAGTGACACCAAATATTCACCACATTTAAAAAATAAACTTTGTTTTTTTATAAGAGCTAATCAATTTGGTGTTTTTTTAATTGAAATAAGTAACCAAATAACCCGAGTTTTACTGAATAAATCTAAAAGAAATCGACAATTTGATTTGAAAGCTCAACTTACTAGCCTAATAAGTAAATTCGTGGAATGAAGCAGCCCAAAAGCCTCCACTGTTTCTTTTCCTTTTCTTGTTAGGGTGGTGAAATCTCACCCCCCGTAATTTAACAAACCAAATCTTAATTTTCACCGGCTAGTGTCAGCATTCGGCCCATTATGAACCCACTTTCTTTGGGGCAGAGATCACCGTATTTGATAAATAGAATACAATTCTATCAAATTTATTGGATCCATTGTTCGAGCTAAATCGTAAAACACTTGTTATCGATCACAGTTTCCAACTTATGTCAATTTTGGATGAGCTTTTTTTTTTGTCTCTTTCGAATAAAAATATTTTATCTTTTTTGGGTGTCCCTATTTATGCCCTTAATATTAAAATTAAATTTAGAATTTAGGGTTTAAAGTTTTAGGTTAGAGTTTATGGTTATGGTTTAGAGAATTTAGGGTATGATGTATTTTTAAGGTATAAGGTGTATGGTTTAGGATTTAAAAGTTAGGATTAAGACTTAAAATTTAATTTTATAATATTTTTTAATGTTTGAGCATAAGTAAAACACCGAAAAAAAACAGAGAATTTTAATATGTCCCTTTAACTCTTCAATTTCAACCATTCATAGCAATTTTTTATTTTCGTTTTTTTAATATTAATTTAACAATTTAATGTCCTTAAGATGCGTAGGACTTTAGGCTAATCTTGTTGAATAAAAAACATTTAAGGCACACGCAAACCTTTATAAATACAAACATTTAATTAATGCAACAATACTTTCTAATCCTACCACTTTGTTGGCAAAAAAAAGCATTAGATTCGAGTCTAAACCGCGGGTTAACGTTGTTAATGGGCAAATTTTGTTTTTGGATAAAAAGTTGTTTTAAAAAATATGAGCAATTTTTAAATGCTTGATAAAATATAAATAATAAATTTGTTTATTTGTGAAATATACTTTTAGAACAGGATTCCCGTCCTTCTAGAGGTTGAAGTACCGGCGTGTTACTAAACTGCGTACGATGCGGACAGGTGTTCCGAAAATATAACTCGACATGAGCGCCAATCTCGCTGGCTTGAAGTTCACGAAGTTCCATCAAAACAGGACTTGGGCGCAGCTGCTTTTTCGATTCTATCACTTCAACACGGCATCATCTTCGACACGTGGTCTTCCTTCACTGCGATCGTTTGTTGTGGGCTCCTGTCATGGGACCCATACCCCTGAGATTCCGATAGATGAAATCATTATCTCGTGACACTTGTCCTTCTTCCTTACACGTGGCCCCCGCCCGTACCGTACCTGATATTTTGCTTGTTCGCAGTCCGGTGCGTTTCCGATTAAAGTGAGTAAAATTCGATTAAATAATGTTTGAATTTTTAAATATGATTTGAAATTTTTAATTTTTAATAATTATTGGATCAATTTTAAGGTTTAAATCAAATTTATAAAATATTTATGATATATGCATATCAATGTGAACAAAAATATAAAAAAATAATGATCATGTTTGGCAATTAGCGGATAGCTGATAGCGGATTACATTAGTTGATAGCTGATTGCATTAGTTGATTTGACTAGCAGATTGTATTAGGCTATTAGCTGATTGTATAAAAGTGTTTGGTAAAATTAACTGATAGTTGTTAAATTATTTAAACAAACAAAATGACGTTTAAGGACATGATTATATTGAATAATTGTTTGAATAGTTTATTAGTTATCAATATTGTGTATCTAATTAATATTAATTAGATCTATAAAATTGTTTTAATATAATTTTTATAAACATATCTGAATGATTTATATATTAATTTATTATTTATATAATTATTTTAATATACTTTAATTAATTAAAAAATTTAAATACAAATATAAATATGTGATAATAATAAAAAGAAAAAAAGTAAATATGATTAGCTTATAAATAGGGTGAGAAAATATTTAATTTAGGTTATTATGAGATTTTTGGTAACTGGTAAGGGTAAAAGAGTCTTTACAACTCTAATATCAAACCTCTAATCTCAAAAAGTTCCTATTATAAGCTTTTTTAAAATTAGCAGTTTCACTTTAATCTGCTCTTTTAATCCGATGTTCACCAAACAACAATATTAACAGATTTGACTGGTCAAACCTCTAATTATGCTCCAAACCTCTAAATTTTGCTTAAACCTCTCTTTACCAAACAATGCAATAATATTATTAATATTGACCATTAAATTTGAATAAAAATTTACATAATTTGATTAAAATTTTATAAACTTGACTCAATTAAAAAACAAATTAAATTTAAATTATAAAACAAAATTCAGCCACTTTTTTTTTTGAAACACAGGATCGATGTTATTATTAATTGATCGGCATAGCCACTCGCCTCGTTAAAAAACCTCCCTAATCCTAAATGGAGGAAAAAGAGTGCGACGTGACTATGCGAAATGCACAATGCATACAACGCATGCAATCTTGCCACAATCAAAACCGGAAGGATAAGGAGTGAAACACCTCCCTTACAAACAGTATTGACCACGCCCCATATGACTCTAAGTGCTCTAATTTCGCTACATTACATACTACAAGTGCAGATACCTATTAGTTTCAAGTTCTGTCTCGCTTCGGCATAAAAGAAATATCAATCCAGCCATGGTACATCAAGCCTAACTAAATTCCACTAGGTTTTGATTCGAAGCTATACCTTTCTTTGCTAGCTTGTCGGCCACTCCATTCGATTCTCGAAGAACATGGTTGATCTTCCACTTAATGTCTCTTCCAATCTCCAGACAATCCATGATCAAATGCCTGAAAATTATAGGCGATGAGGCTTGGTCCAGCATCCAGTCAACTGCCAATTTGCAATCACACTCTATGATAAGGTCACCACTCTTGCTCCAGCGAGATTGTTTGAACAGCATTAAGGCCTCTCGAATGGCGGTTATTTCTGCAGAAGTTGCGTCCATATAACCCATGTGTTTCGAGAATGAGATCAAGGTTTTGGAGTCTTCATTACGCAAACAGCCACCTATCCCTGCTGGTCCGAAGCTACCGGCGACAGCTCCGTCGACGTTGAACTTCAACTCCCCTTTGCGCGGCGGAAGCCACTGACATGAGCCTCGTTTAGTGCTTGGGTTAACAGTTCTTATGGACCCAAACAGAGCTGGCCAGTGAGTGACATCAGAAATTGACGGGATAGATTCCGGCCAAACAGCTCTGCACCACCACCCGAGACGCATTATCGCGACTATGAAGATCTTGCTTGCATCTACCTTGCAACCTCTGAATACGGCTTCGTTTCTCATACAACATATTGACCATAACAGACAGATCGCGCTTAAGAACCAAACCTGCTGATCGAATCTTGAGGGAGTGCAAGAAAACCAACCTAGGAGAAGGTCCTTAATTGTAAGTGGGGCAACGATATGAATGTTCCAAATTCGGCACCATTCATTCCACACCCTCCACGAAATTGAGCAGTGACACAACAGGTGTTCGACAGTTTCAGGATTAGACGAGCACAGTGGGCAACGGTTCGACTGCACTCCGTTAATATTTCGTTTTAGCAGCTCCACTCTAGTGGGAATCCGACCATTGATGGCTTTCCACACAAACGCGCGGACATTCATAGGAGCTTTCGAGCCCCAGACATAATTCCAAATGGGATCAGGTTGTGCATCAACCGATGATAATATTTTGCGGAATGATTTAACAGTGAACACACCTGAGGAGCATGCTTTCCATCTTAGATTGTCGGTGGAATTCTGCCTGAAGCACGCAACTGAAAGGCTATTTCTGAAGGATGCCCAAGCATCCAACTCCCAATCGAACAAATTTCTGCGCAGATCGATTTTTCACTGCCAGACACCGTTGGTGAAGCAGCCGAACTCAGATATAAACCCAGCTTTTTTGGACGCAAGAGCGAAAATGCGTGGATGTTTTGCTTTCAAAGGACCATCGCCTAACCAATTGTCGGACCAGAACTGTATTCGATTCCCATCACCGAGGCTGATTGCAACGTTCTCAACGAAGCAATTTTCAGGTTTAGCTAAATAGTTTGTAACATTTCTCCACACTAGCGACTTGTTGCTGGGCGCAAGATTAGTTGGCAGAATAGCACGATAGTCGTGTTCATAAATAGTAGCAATAACCCTACGCCATAGACAATTAGGTTCCGATCCGTACCTCCACAACCATTTGCATAGCAATGCTCTGTTTTTTGTTTTGAAATCCACAAAACCAAGCCCTCCGCATTCTTTTGGACGACACACATTGTCCCAACTAATCCAATGAATGGCGCGATGGTCCAACGCTCCCCAAAGAAACTTGGCGATAGTTTTGGATAACAGGCTACAAATTGATGCATGCATAGGGAACAATGATAGAAAATAGTTCGGCATACTAGATAAAACCGAACTTATAAGAGTGATGCGGCCCCCGAAGGATAACATTTTGGCCTTCCAACCTGCGAGTTTCGCGGTCACTCTATCCACAATTGGTTTCCAAATATTGGAACTGTTTTTAGAGTATCCTAACGGTAGCCCGAGATACAGACAAGGTAGCTTTTCGTTTTTATAGTGGAGAAGAGACGCCCAAGAGGCAACCACATTATCTTCAATATTAATACCGATCAATTTGGATTTCCCCCGATTAACTCTTAAGCCCGCTGCTATTTCAAATCCTCTGAGCAGGCGAATGACATTCCGAATCTGAGTTTCGCTGTTGCCACAAAAAATCACTAAATCATCTGCGAACTGCAGATGGGATATCCCTGGACCGTCATTTCCCAACATGAACCCCGAGAAAAATCCATTTGAGACTGCCCTGGATAGTAAAGAACTTAATGCTTCCGCAACAATGTTGAAGAGGAGGGGCGAGAGAGGGCATCCTTGCCGTAAACCACGCGAGATAGCAAAAACTTTTGTTGGTGTTCCGTTGACTATTACTGATATAACAGCCGAGGACAGGCATGAAAAGATCCAAGAGCACCATTATTCTCCGAACCCCATTTCTCTTAACACTCGCATTAGAAATTCTAGTCCACAGAGTCGTAAGCTTTATGAAAATCGACTTTAAAAATGATGCCCGACAGCCCTCTTCTTTTGTAAAGCTCAATAACTTCATTTGTTATCATGAAACAGTCCAGAATTTGTTTGCCAGGACAGAACGCAAACTGAGTTTCCCCGATGATTTTGTTCGACACTCTTTTTAGTCGAATGGCTAAAACTTTCGCGAGCAACTTGTACACACATCCGACTAAACTAATAGGACGGAAGTCTGTCATAGCTTTTGGATTTTTCACTTTAGGTAGCAGCACCAGGAAGGAGTGATTGAATGAAGCATCCTTCACTTTTCCTTCATAAAAGTCCATGAAAAACCTGAGGATATCATCTTTGACTGACTGCCAAAACTACTTCAAGAAGCCTATGTTGAAGCCATCCGGCCCGGGCGCGCGCGAATTATCCATGGAATGGAGAGCATAGAGGATTTCCTCCACTGTAAAGGGTCTTTCTAGGAGCTGCGCATCGTCAGAATTAATCGAGCTGAGCCCGACATCAAGCTTGGCTATCGGAAGGGTTGAACTAGAGTTAAAATGATTCTTGAAGTGAGTTTCCACAGCTAAACTAATCTCCCTCGGCTCACTAATAATTCCTTCCTCCACTTCCAAACAAGAGATGGTGTTGCCGCGTCTTCTTGAGGATGCCACCAAGTGAAAAAACTTGGTGTTGTTGTCCCCAGCCGAGAACCACTTCAGATGAGACAGTTGCAACCATTTGTGTTCTTCGATTCGGATTTGTTTCCATAGTGCAATACGCGCATGTCTAAGTTTAACCAGCAAAGAATTATCCGAAGGGTCTTTGGCAATTGAGTCTTCAAAAGCTGAGATTTGGGATTCAAGTTCATTGATAGACAGACTCTGAACAGATTTCTTGGCATTAAGGATCCTCTTAGAATTGGCTTTACAATTGCGCAAAAGAACACCAATCCCCTTACCCCTATAGGCCTCACAAGTGGTGCGAATGGCATTCTGCATTTCACTATCTTCATTCCAGTGGTCGAACCATCGAAATGGTTTTGGACCACTCCCAATCTTCGAAACAAATAGACCCACTGGGTGATGATCCGAGATACTTTTGGCCAATAAACGGGAGCATAGATCAGGCCAAGAAGAAACAAACTCAGGAGAAATAAGAATTCGATCTAATCTGCTGAATGAGGGAGCTTCCCTGGAGCTGAACCAAGTGTAAAGACCATTCTCCAAATGCAAATCCACAAGACCCAACTGGTCTATAAAGGAATTGAACTCCAACATTGCTTTCCTGTTCAAACTAACACCCAATTTTTCCGAGTTGTTTCTAATTGTATTGAAATCACCTCCTATCAGCATCGGCCGATTGAAGCTTGTGAGTAATGGCCCTAATTGGTTGAAAACTTGTAGCCTATCTGCATGGTCATTGGGTGCATAGATATTACATAGAACGCAATCCAGCCTCCCGTTTAGTAGAAGAAGCTTACCCGATAGGATCATAAAATTATCGCTCAGCAATGAATCCTGTAGAACAAAGGACCCAGGCTCCCAAAGGGCAATGAGCCCTCCGGCGGCTCCGATTGAAGGTGTAAATAGCCAATTGTAGAGCCCCATTTTACCAGTGATCTGTCGGATGAAGAACTCATTAACCTCCTTAGTTTTTGTTTCTTGAATGAACAGCACCTTAGCACCGGATCGAGACAGACAATATTTAATGGCGGCCTTCTTTTCAAATTGCCCAAGTCCTCTAATATTCCATGAGACCAAGAAAGTTTGCTTACCAGACGCATTCATATCTTTCATCATTATACTGCTAAATAAAACACACAGAAGACCCAAACTTACTGCCTTGAAATTGCCTCTGATTCGAGTTCCACCAGTCTGCGACAAACATCGTGATCATTAGAAGCGAATGACAACCCATTACGCCTGCAAACTTCTAAGCACGCTCTGGGTTCGGACTCCATCTGGTTTTCCAGAGATTCTTGGTTCATATCGAACTCTGTCCTAATCTGAGATTGAGGAAGCTCTTGTTGAGGGCCGGCAATCCCCGACATACCCAGGGAGTCTCGCCCCAGCCCGCTATCCGGAATAGCATTTGTGGCCCAGGAGTATAGACGTTTACTGTTTTTCAGGAATTTGGGTTTAACAACAAACAGGCCCGTTTTTGGGTCCAGCGTGGGAATGTTGGGCTCACTACCCTCAGAAGATAAGGATGGTTCAGCCGCCTTGTTGATATGAACCTCGACCAGGTTGGCAGAAGACCCAGACAGCTCCTTTTCCTGATCTGTGGGGACCACTGACTTTTGATAACTAGAATTTGTGGCGGGGAGTGCATGGGAACTAGGCTCGATGCGTAAATCATTATTTTGAGCAGATGCACGAGGAAGATTTGCATTAACGTTAGAAGCTGAATCGTCCAGGTCAATGTTCTCCTCCGCATCGTCCATCCCTTCATACAGGCCGTCGTCGTCAATCCAGCACTTATCATCTTCGAATTCTGCCGATGAAACGGCGACTGTAAAACTCTTGCCATCTACTATAACACCCGCTCTGTCTGAGATATCAGATAAGTCACTAACACCAACCAAAACTCGGGCCTGGTCGAAACGGTGCATGTTGGTTGTGTCTTCATCGGCTTTAATAAAGTCGCCCCAACTTGCGACGATTTTCTTGAAAACTTCCATATCCCAGTATCTAAGGGGAATACCTTTAATGGTTACCCATCGTAGCAGCCTCCTATGAGCTAGGAAATCGTCCACAGGAAAGAAATCCACAAACCAGGATTTGGTTAGAGTCCATTTGAGATCCCAGAAAATTTGCATTTGTTCCTCTTCTCTGAATTGGATTACCACAAAAGAACCAGACCATGGACAAACTAAAGTATTGAAACCCTCCGAGTTGAGCGCTTGTTGCACAAACTCAACATCATACATACCCTTAACATGGCCGATGATGCAGTTTTTGATCCAACCTGTTTGCTGGGGTTGCAGTTGAATTGTGCATGGGTTAAAGTGCAATGACTGGCCACCATCGGCTCTATCTTCTGAACCCCTTCCTAATGCTGATTGAGCCGGTATGTTTGGGCTGGCTTTCGATAATAAGGCATCTTTGAACGTTCTACCAGCAACCACGAACGGATATTTGCCTTTCGCCATTGTTGCATCGACGTGCTTTGTATTTTGATGATTTTCAGGTCGGGCAGGGGGGAATCCTGCCGGAGCAGCAGACCCCAAGACCCTCCGTTCCTTCTGTTCATGGAAAACTCTGATAACGAAACCATCTAATCTCCTCTTATCTCCAGACTTCACCGACCTTTCAGCATCCACTGCGTTAGCGAACCGAATGAAAGCAAAAGTGTGTTTGCTTTCTCTCCTACCTTTGTTGTTGTATGCAATATACGCATGAACCACCTTACCGTACACCGCAAACGCATCTTTAAGAGTGCGCCAGTGAATCCGTTTGCTAATGTAATTGACGAAAACGGAAAAGCCGCCATAGAACTCCTTAGCACTGCCTGAGCGCCCCCTGAAACTGGGCCCCTGGTGGGCGTTCCGGCGGGAGTTCAGACTATCTCTTCTTCTCTCTCTCACTCCTCTCATTCTCTCTCAATTAAAGAACTGTAATAACTTTTTTGTAAATTCAACCACTTGATTAACTCTATTTTTTTACTAACTCGATTTAATCATATATCCACCCTTACTTTTGAGGATGTATTTGACTCTTCTTGTTGCTCTCTGTCCTAGGCCACTGTATACGTTATCTTTCAAGAGTTTTCAAAAATTAAAAATATATATACAAAATAAATATTCTAATGATATCTATGTTGATATTAAATTTTATTTGAGTTTAGTGTCACTAATTTTAAAATAGAAATTTGATTTAAAATTATTAAATTATTTATACCTTGAATTGTAATCAATATAATTAATAATACTTTTAATTTTACATTTCCAACTAAGTTGTAAATAAAAAATTAGAAAGTACTTTTTGAAGAGGAAAAATCAAACCTATAATTATTAGATTCATGTAAGAATTATTTATTACACCATCAACTGAGACGTACCGATGGTTGAAGTGTGTTTATTTTTGTCATGTATATCGAAATTTAACCGATCCCCCGATTTGCTGTTTTGTTCGATCGGTGCGTTTTTCCCAACTAGAGTAGTCGATCTAAAAGCTTTAGTCATGTGTTTCACCATGCTTTGGTACTTGTGTTTCTTGAAATTGCATGGTCTTTCGTATTTTCACAAAGGTGTAATATCAAAAAATGACTTTGATATGCTTGGGTGTTGGTTGTCTTTTATTTTATTTTCTTTGTTTTGTTTGTTTTCTGTGCTTTTTTTTTTATGAATTTTTTATGCTTGTATTTTCTTTTTTCTCTTTTTAATATTTTATATTCTTTTTTCTTCTCCCGTATTTTTTGTTGTTCTTTGTTTTAGCGAATGGCCTGCTACTTTAGAAAAATGACTTTGACATTTGATTAGATAATTAATTTGACATATATACATATATATATATATATTAAGTATATTGACTCACAATATTTTATTTTAGATTAAAATAGTCTCCTAGATGAACGATAAAGCAATTTGAAATGACTTTTTAGAGTGACACGTCAATAAAAAATATTTTTTTTAAAAAAAAGTTTGGCTAATAATTTTCACTCATAGACAGGCCATTTTTGACATAAAATGAAAAGTGCTTCCAAAAAAATAAAAGTAAAAGTGATTATTTGGTAAAACATTAGATATATTTTTTTAGCATTTTGCCTTTAATAAATATTTTTTAATGAGACTCACTAATTAGCTTAATTAGTCGCTAAAGATGCTCATATTATCTCATATTGTATGAGTTTGAATCTCAATATGAGAATGTAATACTCTCTATTTATTAAAAATATATATTTATTGTGATGAAAATTAATAAAAACAATTCATAAAACTTAATGGTAAAATTTATATTTTTAAGGGGTTAAATAACTAAGTACTTTTTTTATTAAAAAAAACTAAGTACTTATGTTTTTTTATTACTCAATTCATTTTTTATGAATATGTTGAAATAAAGATTGTACACGCTCTAAACTAATATAACCAATAGGTAAAAAAAGAAAACGAATATAAGCAAATGGTTCCAAAACACCTGATATCCACAAACAAAAAAACACCGTTCGAAAAAATTCATATTAGATTCTAATTTGTATTTTTTGGAAACATAAAAATATAATCCATTTACTAAAAAGGTAAAACAAATATTAACAATTCAATGCCAGTAACGTTAATCAAACTTGTGCATTTATGACTCGGGAAAAATGTTCTATACAAACGTATCAATAGTCAATACATTTCACAAAAGTGGCGAAAAGAACTTAACAGGTGGTGTAATAAAAAAATAATTTTTATTTAAAAAAAATTAAGTTAAAATCATTTTATTTATGTGTTCATTGTTAAAGAGTTAAAAATATATATAATTATTACATTAAAATATGTTATTTTATATAATGATTCATTTGTCTCACTAAAATTATCGTATATTAATAACTTTTTAGTTATTTTTTAATTTGATTGTAATTTATTTAAATATTTTAATTAATTAAATTAATAAAAATATATTTTTAAAAATTATTTGATTGAATTTTTAAAATATATTGTTTATACTTTTAATAATAATAATATTTAAATTAAAAAATTGATTAAAATTATATCAATATGTTACAATTTTGACCGTACAAACATAACAATAGTCGAGAGGTTGGCGGTAGACTGGCAGGTGCCCCCTTCTCTTTGATGGGATTGGAGAACATCAATTCAAAGTACTTTTATGCCTACACGGGACCTAAACCGAACCACGCCCTTGGTAAATGATAGATATTGAAATAATTTCCAAATATTTATTTATATAGTTTTAAAGTATATATATTAAATGATTGAATTTAATTTGATTGGTAATCAATAAGTGTTAACTGAAGCATGAACCAACTTACCTCAGTGGTTAAGGGAATAATTGTTGTTCCTAAAGGTTACAGGTTCGAGCACCAATAGCTCCAGCAGGGTGATTGAGTTCATTGTAAAATGGTTGAGAGTATATTTAGAACAGATACTTCTTATAATTACTATAGCTTTCATCAAAAAAAAGTGTTAACTGCAATGATAAAGTACATTATTTGTTAAAGAAATGATCTCGAGTTTGAGCAAGTATAAATACAAAAAATTATGTTGGAGTACAAATCTACAAAATATTTGAGGGAGAAAATAAATTTTTAATAAGAGATATATAGAAAATGTTAATTATTCATATTCGAATTTTAAAGTTAAAAAAGGTGATCGCTCCCCCATCCCCTTTGTTTTATCCATGATGGCTGATATGCACCTTAGAGACGACATTAGAGGGGGAGTCACAAATTTTAAATATGAACTATAAAAGAGATATGTATCTTACCAATAATAAATTGATTTGATTTGTTATTCCTTTTAATATATTAGATAATCTAAATGAAATATATTTAAATATTTTTAATAATTTAGAGATGATTATAAGGTAATATCGGCTAATGAATTTATTTAAATATTTATTATTATTTTATTATGTAGAGCTCGGTTTCTTAAACCAATTAGCTTGCCAAGTGGTGAAGAAGATAAATTTTTGGGTGATTGTAGTGGAAGCAAAAATTAAAAAATAAGACACGAGATTTAGAGTGGTTCGGCTTTCTAACCAAAGCGTGCATCCACTACCTTAAGCGTTTCAGGATTTCACCTTTAGCTTCTCACTAAAGATCTCTCAAATTCACTCTTGAATTGATACCTCGTATTGTCAACCCTCTAACGATATATGCATATGACCCACAAGTCAACATTGATATGATCAAAATATGTCTTAGAGCTTAAATTCTTATTCTTTGTATCGACAACACTTGTGAGCTTACATTGTAGTATTTGTTCAAGTGTTTTAAGATTGGGTGAGTGCTTAAGAGTGCAAACAATCTACCTTGTGAGGGATTTACAAGTTTGCTATTATTTCTCTTTGTAAAGAGGGTTTACTCAAGCTTTGAGGGATTTACAATGTCGATACAACATATGCATGTATCGGTACGAGTTTTGACAATTTCAAATTTTATAGTTGAAATCCTGAAACGCTTAAGGTGTATCAATACGGGGTATACCGTATCAGTACGATTAAGCTGAAAAACTCGGGGTTTGGCTATTTTAAAACATTTTATACATTTCAAAACTTTTTGGAAACTCCTCAAATTTATTTTTAAATTGTTTGGACTTAAAAATATTTTTGATTTTTTTTCAATTTAGTCTAAAAATATTTTTTATTTATTATATCAAAAAAAATATCATAACAATCACCCATTTTTTATTTAAAAAAAATCAACTTAAAAATTGTGTTTGAGATCTCCCCTTAGTAAGATAAGTTTTGAATAATGGAATAAAGATTAGAAAAAGTAATTAAAGCTCCCTTTATTCAATTGAAAATTTAATTTTTAAAATATTTATCCTCTTTTTGATATATCAAAAATGATTCAAATTAAAGTTTGAAAACTTTTAAGCCTATAACAATGAAGAATTTCAAAAATAATTTTTTTACAAAAAAATAAGAATTTTGTTTTAAAAATTGGCTCC
The DNA here is from genome assembly GCA_958450335.1 of Hibiscus tridactylites. Taxonomy (NCBI): domain Eukaryota; kingdom Viridiplantae; phylum Streptophyta; class Magnoliopsida; order Malvales; family Malvaceae; genus Hibiscus; species Hibiscus tridactylites. The sequence goes on from OY288282.1 coordinate 78,407,339, forward strand.
CCTTACTCAAAGCATTATCAAATGTTAGTCTAACAAACATGTGATTATCTAGTTGAATAAAAAAATCAAATTAAACCAAATAAAATTAACTAAACATTTTTACCACTTGAACTAAAAGTAGGATGTGAAGTCTTCATTCTTCAAGTGTTCTTCTTTGTGTGCATTGAGCTCCCCCTTAATTTCTTCGCTTGTTGATCATTCTCCATCACACCTAAAATAAGACAATCAAGTAATTTTTTGGTATCTAAATTGCTTTGGATCTATAAACATTAGTAGCACAAAGTTTAGTCCCCTTAGAAATTTATTTTACAATTTCATCATTTTTAGTCAAATTAGTTAGTCCTTTTGAGACCCAAATACTTCTAAAACATTTTTTATTAAAAAATATAGGGTACTAGATTGTCTTTGATAAAAGTTTAATTTTTCAAAATTTGATTTTCTTTTTAAGCTCTTTGAAAATTAAATCCATTTCTTTCTTAAGATCATCTGTAAACCCCTCGTCCCGGTCCGAACGCTTGACCGGTCCGAGTGGGCTACACGGGGATAACCGAGGCGAAACCCGTTAGGGCTTCACTTCGGTTAACAACCCGAGAAAACTTTTTCATTTATTATTATCTTATCTTGATGCATTATTAAATCCTATGTGAGAAAGACAACAACGGAAGAAACAAGCGAGGCAAACATCCAAACAACCAATAAAAATAGCTTATTTTAAACTTAAACTGCAGGCCGTATCGAAATGCCCATAGGGTGTTTCGATACTCCTTGACTAGGTCAATAGGCCAAAGTCAACCCTAGGAGACTGTTTCGAAACAGGGGTGGACCGTATCGAAACACCCTCAACGGTCAACTTCTTGTGGTAAACGCTACGAAGCCCGTTCCAAAATGCCTAGGACCGTTTCGATACTTCAATTTATTGTCAAAATCTTAGATTTCCAGTAGCAAAAACGTATCGAAACGACCCCCTTGCGTACCGAAACGCCTGACCTGAAATAAAGGGACCGTATCGAAACAGGACCAACCGTTTCGATACGCCCTCTGCGAGCAGAATGGTTTTAGCTGGTTTATGGCACAAGGCTGTCCCACAACTAAAACCTTCCAACAACCAACATACACCAACTCTATATGCAAGACACCCTATAACAAGCATGCTTAACCGCAAACATACATATACGAGCCATACAATCAAAGGATCACCATTCAACATAAGAATAATCATAGCATTCAAGATACATGCTTTAGACAAACATACATAAGAGCATTTCTAAAAGGCACAAGCTAACATACTAGGCATAAGCAAGCCTTAAGTAAACATCCACCAAAAACATAGGAGTCTAACATGCTCCCAACACATAACACCAACATACATCAAAAGCTCAAATCAACAACACATATCCCATTGCTTGACTATTACACCTCGCAACTTAAAAGTCCATACTTAAAAGTTAAGATAGCACCACAATGCACACTTGGAGGCCATCTCCTTGCACAAGCAACCCACGAACTATGAATCTGCATTGTCAAACAAAATAGAGCGTAAGCATAAAGCTTAGTGAGGGTAAGCTCATAAAACAAACCTCGACAATGCAGGGTCCAAGTACGAGCAGACAGCCAAAGTAGAATGCATGATCTTACCTTCGAACCACAAGAGCCAAAATATAAATGATGCATGAATATAAACTCAATATTATGCCATGCTCAACAAGTCATAAGCTCAACACATGAAAATACATATATCAGTGTATAAGCAAGACATATATCAATCCACATTGGCACCTAGCTATGACTCGAACACGCGGATAACCGTTGGAACTCACATCCAACAACTCACATTTACCTTACGGTGGGATTACACTCATCACCGTTCCACGCGGAGGGGATTCCACTCATCCTCACGCCCCGTCGATGGGATTACACTCATCACCGACTAACATATATAAGAAGATTTTACGGGCGAACCCGTACTCCATCTTGATGACTACCATCACCAAGACCACGCGCGCATTTGACTCACGTGTGCAAACTAAACATCCTAATGATCGATCATTGTACCCAACCATACTAGTGCCAATACTAAACACAATTCGTAACCTTTCACAACACCATTTCATATCAACTTCCGTGCTTAGCACGTACTCACCATGATTACCATCATGCACAATCCACATGCATATAACTATGCATCAATGCCATGCCTGAACATACATGTATAACACAATATACATAACCACCATAATCATATTTAAACATGAGGCATAATCAACAATTAGAGTTCAACCAAGGTCTCTAACTAAAGCTTGAGATTAGACTACGAATCTAATCCCAACTCTAGGTGGGTCTACCAAGCCCAACCTAGTCCACATGCTTGAACCAACACATGAAAACCATTTAAAAACATTTAACCACTCACCGACTATTCCAAGCTCAACCACACAAGCCGATCAAGCTCCCAACGATTCCGAATTCGTTCCTGAGGCTTCACCAACACAAATCCTTGTTTCTAATCATCCCAACACAATCAAAATAACCTCAAATAAGTTTACAAATCAACGTAGAAAACCCGGAACACAATTCAAGCACAAAACACAAGATTCAAGCTAAGAACAACTCACAAAATCCTCATTCTTGAGCAGCCATGAAGCACAATCCAAAACCATTGATTCAAACACTTTTAACACTCTCAAAAGCTTCCAAAACAACCCTTATACATAGCCTAACTATTAGCCAACAAAATCCCACATAAAACACCCCCAATTTCGGGAAACACCATAAAACCATGTAAAAATCGACTATATTGGACCTTATAGATAGTAAACAACTTATATAACCTCAACAAATCGAAAGCTTATGTTAAAGACTGTAACACCCGGGTTTAGGGGTTAGGTGAAAATAACATTTTAATATTATTTGGGCTCGGTTTTATACCCTAAGTAATATTTCGAGTTTGTTTTCAAAATTTATTAATTTCGAGTTAACCATGTTTTAAGATTTAAAACCCCAATCTACCATGGATTAATCCCTTGTGAATAGCCAAACTCATTAAGGGCAAAGAAGTCTTTTGAGCCCAAAATAAGTCACATGTCAAATAAAACACACATTTCCTCTACTATTCATCTTCCTCTCCAAGAACACACCAACGGGAAACCAAACTCTCCTCTCCATTCACTATTCCATTCCCAAAGCTCCTTCATTTCAACTCCGAATTTAAAGGTGAAGGTAATTTTGAACTCCCCTCACCTCCCCCTTCTCAAAAGTACATTTTATTTTCGTTTTCATGAAGATTTAAGGAATTAGAGGTTTTTGAATATTTGATTTAAAAGAGGTGCCTTTGTGTAGCTAAACCTAATATTTTGATTCATTATGGTTGGTTATGGTATGTAGGAGTCAAATGATGTCACATATGTGAATTTCAAACGATTTTAAACCATTTTCGGAATTGGGTTTCAAAGGGGTTTTTGGAGGGTTTTAAGGAGGTTTTGGGGGTTGTTTAAGGTTGGTTTTTGAGGGCTGATGTTAGTATAATATATGAGGGCTGCTTTGGGTGTGTTTGATGCTTGTTTGGGTGCTTGAAATGAGAGAAATCAGTGGGTCAAGTGGGCTGCTCGAAAATCCTGTTTTTGGTCTTGCTTTGGGTGTTGAATGCTTGTTAATGTTAATCCGGGTTAATTTCGATGACAAGGTATTGATTGTGGATGTTGTGTTTGTGTTTGGGATTGAGTAGAGTCAAGTTTGGACATCGGTGAAGCATCGGAAGTGAATCCGGAGGATTGAAGGTTGTGCTTGCTTGGTCTCGTGCTTGGAAGCTTAGGTGAGTGGTTGTTTGCTTTTAAAAGTTTTAAATTAGTTGGTTCGAGTATGTGGACTAGGTCGGGCTTGGTAGACCCACCTAGAGTTAGGATTAGGTTGGTAGCCTAATCCTAAACATGATCTAGAGCCTTTGGATGAACTCAATTATATGGTTGTGCATGTCTCGTATGAAATGTAATATGAACGCTTATGTATATTGTCTTATACATGTGATTTGAGGCATGGATTGTATTGCTTAAAGCATGCATGGTAATGGTTCATGGTTGTGTCCATGGTGAGTACGTGCTAAGCACGGAAACGATTGAAATGAGTAATGTGGAATGAATAAAATATTGGCACTAGTATACTTAAATACAAATGATCGATCATTAGGATGTTAGTGTGTACACATGAGTCTAAAGTCGCGCGTGGCCTTGGTGGCGTTGAGTCACCAAGGAGGAGTACGGGTACGCCCGGAAATGGTATCTAAATATAGTCGATGATGAGTGGAATCCCATCGACGGGGCGTGAGGATGAGTGGAATCCCCTCCGCGAGGCCGGTGATGAGTGGAATCCCACCGAGGTAATGTGGTTGTTGGATATGAGTTTCCAACGAGTCTATCCGTGTATTTGAGCGATAACTAGGTGCCAATGTTGTTTGATATATGTATCAATGTGTTGAGATTATGAGCTGCTTGGATGTTGTATGTGATTGCATGTATGGTAGTGTTGAGCTCATGATTATGGCATATATGTGATATAATTGCTCATGCATCTATATCTTGTGGACTCTTGAATTATGTATGTTGCCTCGGCTAGATCGTGCTCGGACCCTGCGATGTTGAGGTTTGTTTTTAGAGCTTACCCTCACTAAGCATCATTGCTTACGCTCTCCTTGTTCAACATTGCAGATCCTTAGTCCGTGGGTTGCTCGGCAAGAGGAGGGCCTCCAAGTGTGGTTTTGGACTTAAGTTCATCAAGTATGGTTTTATGCTAAGTTATGTAATAGTTTAGGCAATGGGATGTGTTGGTTGTTGTTGGTTGTTAGGAGCATGTGTAGACTCCTTTATACTTATTGCTTTTGCATGGTTGTGTTGCCATGATGAATGTTAAGTCATGCCTAATTACTTGCTTGAAGGTTGGCTTATGCCTTAAGAGTTTTACATGAGTTCGAATGTGGTTTGAATGAATGCATGATATGGATTGATGCCTTTGTGTAATACATGTTTAACCCTTGTTGAAGCATGATTGTATGTTTGCTATGCCATATGTTGTCTTGCTTGAAGTTGCTTGTTGGTTTGTTGGTGTTTTGGGGCATCCTTGTGCCTCAAAACAGCCCAGAAAATCTGCAGACAGGGGGTGTTTCGGAACGGGTCCCCGTGTTCCGAAACGGCCCCTGTGTAAATGGCCTTCCGTTTCGAAACGGATGAGGGTCGTTCCGGAACGTTTTCGCCTCTGGAATTTTGAGAAATTGGCGAGATGAAGCCGTTCCGAAACGGGCCTTGGAAGTTCCGAAACGGTCAAATCTCGTTGACCACGAGATATTGACCGTCAAGGGCGTTCCGATACGGGTCACCCCTGTTTCGGAACGGTCACCTTGAGGTTGACCCAGGCCCGTTGACCAGGTCAGGGCGTTTCGGAACACCCTATAGGTGTTTCGAAACGGCCTGCTGAAATGAAGTAAAATGGACTGTTTATGTTTGATTGGCCGGTGATTGATGCGTTGTTTGATTCTTCCGCTGCTGTGCTTCACATAGGAATTATAATAGCATCTAGATAAGACTAATGTTAAAAGAAATTTTCCGGGTTGTTAACCGAGGGGAAACCTTAACGGGTTTCGCTTCGGTTTTCCCCGTGTGGCCCACTCGGACCGGTCATCCTACCAGACCGGGACGAGGGGGTTACAAAGACAATAAAGATGACATTTTTAATCTAAACTTTCAAAACTCTAAAATACAAAAACCATGAGCTTTATGAAAAATAATGGTACTGGCTTGAAGAGGAAAGAGAGGACAAGTCGAATATGGCCTTACCTTTCAAAAATCACCAAAGATGGGGAAGAATGATGGAGAGCTCTTTAATCGTGGAAATGAAAATGGAGGAGATGGGAAGAAGATGACAAAAGGCTATTTTAAATAAAAAAGGTTTTTATTTACAAGACCACTTATTTACCATAATGCCATTAATGAAATGGCTAAAATTCTCATCTCCTAAAATCCATGGGACTAGACTTAGAAGATAGGCCCAACATAGATTTTAATTATTTTGAAAACACGAAGCCCATAATAATATTTTATTATTTTAATTATGAAACCGAATCCCAAAACATTATTTTAATATTATTTTCACCCGACCCCTAAACCCGAGTGTTACATCATCCACCTCTCATTGGTGATTTTTTTTAGTTTTGAAGCAAATTTTATAATTTTAAAACTTTAGGCTCAAAATCTTTGCTTTTTGCTTCGAACTCTAAATTGATTTTTAAAATAATTTTATTTTCAATTTTCAATTTTAAAATCAACTTTTTGTTTTTCGAAAATGAAGCCTTAAATTCAAAAACTAATTCATCATAAGTTTCTTGTAACTCATCAAATGAATAAAAATTTGAGCTAGATGAGTTAGAAGTTATCTCACTCTCTTGAGGGTCATTAAGCATAAGTGGACTACCCCATCGTCGGTGGAGTCTTCTTCATCACTTCATGTTGCAATGTATGCTTTCTTTGAAGATGATTCATTTTTGTTGAAACGGGACAATCATATTTAGTGTGCCTCGTTTCCTTGTATTCAATGTCTTTTTGGGGATCCTTCATCTTTTTTTTTTCATATTTAGATTTGTCCATATAATTCTTCATGAATCGGGAAAATTTCATGAAGAGACACGTCATCTCTTCACCTTCACTTTCTTCCTCACTCGAGTCTACATGTTGGCATGTGGAGGATATAAGAGCAATGGCATTCACATTAATGCCTTGCTCTTTGATCTTCTTCTTTTTCTCCCTTCTCAAGGGTAGAGACATCAACTTATGGGTGAGCAAAGATCCAATGAGCTCGTCAAGCTTGAGCTCCTTCAAGTTCTTTACTTCTACAATGGTCGTCTTTTTGGTCTCCCATAATTTCGAAAGTGAACAAATCAACTTTCGAACGAGCTTGTCTTCCAAAATCTTCTCTCCAGACCTTTTGAGTTAGTTGATGATTGTGAAGAACCGGTCGAACATGCTCTTGATGTCTTCTTTCGGATTAATCTTGAAGTTTTCGTAGTTGAGGTTGACTAGACCAATCTTTGTCTCCTTCACCTATTTTGTACCTTTATGGACTACTTCAAGTTTGTCCCAAACCTCCTTGACACTCTCACAAGAAAAACCTTTGCATATACCTTCAGGTTTAAAGCACAAAAAATGTACAAACCTTTGCAATTAAGCGCCATCTTCTTTTGATCATCCGTACTCTATTTCACCTTGTTTCGTTGTGGCACAAACGGACCATCAATCACAATGTCCCAAAGATGATAGTCTTTGGCTCTCATGAAGTACATCATCCTGTTATTTCAATAGGTGTAGTTGGCCCTGTCAAAGAATGTTGGCCTATCGATGGATTGCGTTATGACTTTGGTTGATGTAGGAATGAATTGAGCTCTTTGAGGATCGACTCTTGGGATGTTAATTTAGTGAGAGAGACCTCACTTTGATACCAATTGTGGAGCTCGGTTTTTCAACCGATTAGTTTTCCAAGTGGTGGAGGAGATCGATTTTGGGGTGATTGTGGTGGAAGCAAAAATTAAAAAAATAAGACACGAGATTTAGAGTGGTTCGACTTTCTAACCAAACCTTACATCCACTACCTTAGCTTCCCACTAAGAATTTTCTAAATTCACTCTTGAATTTCTTCCCCTTTTCTAGGCTAAGGAGGCAACCTTTACACACTCAAAGCTTTCTAATTCAAAGCTTGAGTAAACTCTCTTTTACAAAGAGAAATAAGAGCAAACTTGTTAATCCCTCACAAGGTAGATTGTTTGCACTCTTAAGCACTCACCCAATCTTAAAACACTTGAACAAATACTACAATGTAAGCTCACAAGTGTTGTCGATACAAAGAATAAGAATTTAAGCTCTAAGATATGTTTTGATCATATCAATGTTGACTTGTGGATCATTAGTCTTTCATGGATGCTTGGAGGTCCCTTTTATACTCCCAATTGAGCTTCTAGCCATTGGAGACCGATGAGATTGAATTGGAGCCGTTGGGACCTTTATTTTCTGCAATAATTGTAGTTTTGAAGTTGTCCGTACCGATACACGAGTAGCCGTATCGATACATGTTCTTCAAAAACTAACCGTCGAGCTTGTTACAACACATCCACATCGATAACGCCTTGGTATATATCAAAACGTGTATCGGTATGCCACTGTATAGTATCGATACATGTTCTTCAGAAGCTGGGCGTATCAAAACGCTACAAAGCGCATGGAAACGACCCCTTCGTATCGGTACAACCTATGCTTGTATCAGTACAAGTTTTGTCAGTTTTAATTCATGTAGCTAAAACCCCTAAAGTGTTATCGGTACGAGGTATATTGTATCGGTACGGTTAAGCTGAAAACTTAAGTTAGACTACTTTAAAACATTTTAAACATTTCAAAACCTTTTTGGAAACTCAAACTTGTTTTCAAATTGTTTGAACTTAAAAACATTTTTAAATTCTTTTTAATTTAGTACAAAATTATTTTTCAATTGTTATATTAAAATAAAATATCTTAACAAATTCAAAAATGTATAATCTAAACATATAAAATAATAATAATAAACATCCCTTTCTTTAATGGATTTTCATCCTTAGAATTTAGAAGCACGAAGTTTTTTTTTGGTTCTAAAAACCATACGCGTGGCACATTGCGGGCCCGCCAAATTAAATATTCACCGTTCATAATTCACACTGTATAATAATCGTTCGGATCAAGATATGCCGCACCATCATGGTTAATGTACATGAGCAACAGTTTTGGATTCCTCTCTCCCGGATTTTGGAGTGAATGCTACGTGTGATGAGTTGGGATAAAAATTCTCTTTTTTTTTACCTAGTAAAAAATATTTTAAAATTAATTTTTAAGCGTTAATCTAAAATTTTATATTCTATATTTTAAAAAATATACATTATTTTAAATTCTCTAAATATTAACCTAAAATTTTAAATCATAAATTAAATATGAAAACATAAATAGGAGCCCCGGAAAAAAGACACATAAGTTGATGCATTATGAGCAATACAATGACGTGTAATGATGGTTCGGTTCCATGGAATATAAAGGATCGGAGCCACTGTTAAAATCCTGGTAAACACACATATAAACCAAAGGTTTCGAGAGAGATAAGATAAAAGAGAAGAGCAGTGATGAAGGTGGAGATGAATTTGGTCGACAAATCCAACAACCCGGTTCGAACTCCGACAACCGGTGACCCTGAGAACATTTCTGCGTCTACTTTGTCTTCTCTTTTGGCCTCTAAAGATCGAGACTATCTTCTGCCCTCCACTACGGAAGCTGATCAGGTTAACTTGCTTTCTTATTTTATGCTAGCAATTTGTGGGCGTTTTAGCGAGCACTGATACTATTACCTGGTTTATTCATGGGTTGATTTCTTTCTTTGCTGAAGCATCTGTTTCTCTGTCGTCTTCATTATCTATTATTTTAGTCGTGGGTCAGATATGAAAAGCATGCACCCGCTTTTGGCCTAACTCACTCATGGCTTCACGGCAATCATAATCTGCCTAAACCTTTCTGCTCAGATCGACTTCGTTTCTTTTTTTCTTCTATACCAGGATTGATAATGAAACTACATAGTACGGACACCTTCCTACAGACGAACCTTCTAGAACTATTATTGTTGGTATTATTTTATCATAAAAATCAACTTTATTTGTTAGAAAATACCAGAAATGATGTACCGGATGACTATTATCTTTGTTTGGTAGCGACTGCTGGAAATTCCAGACAGACGGCCGGTTGTTGGTAAGTTGGTTGGTTTGCAGACGAAAATATAGAATTACTACAATAATCGGCCTTGTTTAGACTTGGTTATTAGTCATATTTAAATAACATTCTGTCTTAAAAAATGAGAGAGAGGGGGAAAGTTCATTAGGGTTTTGAAACGACAATAACACACCGGCTAGGCGGCTATTACTCTTTCTTCGGTGTAGTCTATTGTTTGTTTCTTTAATGTTGGCATGTTTTTCTCTCTTGATACCAAATATCCTGATTGAATTATTTGGTTAATTTTAAAGTCTGACAATGGAGTATTTGAGTTTATATTAACAAAGTGCCCAAGAAATTTCCTGGTCGGCACAAGTTTTTGCTTCAGAGCGCTAATGTAAATATGTAATGCTAGCCTTCCCCAATTGTTATGTATTATCAGTCTTTGTTATGGTACTCATCCGATATACGTTTTAGTATACTAAAAATGAGGAAACATTTTTGAATAACCCGGGATTTAGATTTGAAACGACTGCAAAAGATGCATAATGCAAATGTGTAATTCTCTTGTCTGCAATCCAGCATTCTCCCGACCAAAATCGGTGGTGAAGAAGTATTCTCCTTGAGGTTCTTGTCGTGGTTGCGGTGCCCACAACTTGTGGGGAGGGAAATAGAGACCCCACCCCACCCCATTCATGCCCCTTTTCTCCACTGGTCTAGCTAGGTGGGGTGCACCGTGATACCTCATTTGTCACGAGCAACGAATGCAAAATATGCCTGTCCTTGTCAAAGGGTACCCTTTCAACATTGGGGTTGAGCTGTTAACAACTATGTTGAGAGGACATGTGGCGTATATATTATCCTCACAGTACAGCAACCTTTGGGGCTTGTACTTATGCCACTTTCTTTGTTAGTTTCCTATCGTTAATTTCAAATGCATTTTGCTTACATGAAATATACTATTTTGTTGTGGCGCTTGAAGTTGAAGGTTACTTTTACTAGTGTTGAATGGATCCAATTAACTTTTGACGTTTACTTGATTCCTTTATAGCAAGTGAAGATTTCGGATCTTGAGGGCAAGGTGATTGGGATTTACTTCTCAGCCAACTGGTATCCACCATGTAAAAATTTCAACCGAGTATTGATCGGTGTCTATGAGGAGCTGAAGAGCAACGGGTCAAATTTCGAGATTGTTTTCGTGTCATCCGATGAAGACTTGGATGCCTTCAACGGTTACCGCCAAAGCATGCCGTGGCTTTCGATTCCATTCTCTGATTTGGAGACAAAGAAGGCCTTGAATCGAAAATACGAAGTTGAAAGCATTCCTTGCTTGGTCATTTTGCAGCCTGAAGATACCAAGGACGATTCAACTTTCTTTGATGGTGTAGAACTCATTTACCGGTACGGGGTCGACGCCTTCCCATTTACCAAAGAAAAGTTGGAGGAACTGCAAAGGGAAGAGAAGAGGAAGCATGACAGTCAAACCGTGACCAATTTATTAGCAAACCCCGATAGAGACTATCTTTTGGATCAAACCATAGCTAGAAAGGTCAGTGCTTACAATGTTGTTAATAGTACTTCAATTTTATGTTCTTGCTGCTGATATTGCTGATTGCAGGTGCCGGTTGATTCCTTGGTTGGTAAAACAGTTGGACTTTACCTCTCAGCGCAATGGTGCTTGCCATGTGTTGAGTTCACTCCCAAACTGATATCCATCTACCAGAAGATCAAGCGAACTTTGGAAGAAAAAGGCGGCGAAGATTTCGAAATTGTTTTCGTCTCAAACGATCGTGATCAAAATTCATTCGAATCATACTTCGGTGCCATGCCATGGCTGACATTGCCATTTGGAGACCCCTCTGTTAGAAGCCTTGCCAAATACTTTGATGTGCAATGGATTCCTTGTTTGATAATAATAGGCCCCGATGGCAAAACTGTAACCAAACAAGGCAGAAACCTTATAAATTTGTACCAGGAAGATGCATACCCTTTCACTGATGCCAAAGTGGAGTCACTAGAGAAAGAAATGGAGGAGGCTGCGAAGAGCTTACCGAGAAGTGAATACCATGCCGGCCACCGCCATGAGCTTAATTTGGTATCGGAAGGCAGTGGAGGAGGACCCTTTATATGTTGCGATTGTGATGAGCAGGGATCTGGCTGGGCTTACCAGTGTCTGGAGTGTGGCTACGAGGTGCACCCGAGGTGCATAAGAGCTGTGACTCCTCAAAGCTCAATTGAAGACAGGTGACAGTCGGCTCAGCTGGCGTTTATCCTAATTGAACCTCGATTAATTTGCCATCATCTATGATCTCTAAATATAATAAAAATGATGATATGTGGGTTGTCTACTAGGAATATTATATTATTGTAGCTAAAGCCGTGAACATCAGTTCATGGTAACAAACAAAATGTGTGTTCGAATTATCTAAGCATTGGTCTGGTGTTCTTCTTCTTCCTTTGGTTATTTTAACCAACGCAGGTACAATACTTATAAATATACTTCAAAGGTTGTCTAGACTTGATCTTAAAAACGGGATTTTTCCTCCTTTTTGTTCTTCTAATGGAAACAATGTAGTTGTGATTTATCCTTTGCCTTTGCTGTAGTGGCTGCTCCTTCGAGACCGCTAGTCAGCACTTTCCAACGTCGTTTGAAATCTCTTCTTTTGGTCAACTTTGGCACAGACTCAATTTTCGGGGAAATTTCATTGGAATTGGCTGCAAATGGCATTGAGAACCAAGACCAAGCCGGCTTGAAGTCTATACAATATGTTCAAAAAAATAAATGTAGGAAAATGGGCATAGTACAAGCAAACAAAACTTATATGAAAGCTACAGGCTACAGCTACTGTGTACAAGTTTCTAGTTTCCTTGTATGATTTCGGTGTCTTTCATCGTTTCTCGTTTGATTGGAATGAATTGAAACTTTGAGGGTAACGACTAACGAATCAAATACCACATTCAGCTTGGAAATTTTCTCCTGCATAAAGGGCAGGATTTGTGGTATACTAGCCACTGTTGAATACAGGAGCTGTGGAACATATGGTGACAGTGCGGCAAGCTATGGACTATTTCTCCCGGTGTTAAGTCCTGGAAACAAGAGTGTTCAAATGAAGTTTAGTCCAACACTGAAAACTCGTATGAAACATTGACTAATCATATTGCAGAAAACGACAGGAGAGAAGAGAACGGGGAAAAAGTGAAAAACCTCTAGGCAAATGGAACAAGAGATTCTGTTCCTGAATGAATCCCATACGTTATCTTCCGTGATTCTCATCTTTGGAATTTTTGCTATTGAATCCCTCGGCAGCCCTTCATTCCATACGACTTCGTCCAGTGTGGACTCAAATGCGTTTACCTGGTAAAAAAAGCCAAATACATATTCAAGCATTGAAATTAAAATCTTTCTTTATAGACAGTCGAGCCATTTTCATATCATATTCGAGTCTTTAGTGCCCGATCATTGTTGTTGGATTAAATGGTTGGTTCATGGGGACCAATTTCCCACTTTCAAACTTTAAACAGGGTTCACAAAAGAAAAGGAAAAAAAGTGTTGCAAATGAAAGGATTTTGAGACTGGATTTCACGTGGTCCAAATGCGTTGTCCATGTGAAGACCGGAGATGTAATAATGTAATAATCTTACCGGTTGCAGGAGATATGTCGTCGCCGTATCATCATCGGAACTGCAAAATCTGACTGAAATTTTGAAGAGATTGATGGAGAAAAAGCTGCCTTTTATGGCTCCAACCATGGCTCCTTGAAGACAACCCATCTTTGTTTTCGCCCCAACAAAAGCTCCAGTCAAGACTCCCAAAGTTGCTCCCACTACAGATCAACGCAAGATTCTGGTTAGTAATGGAATCCAAGCGAAAATCACTTCATAGTTTTGTAGCAGAGATTCCAAACGAAAAAAAAGAAGTTTTTTTTTTTTTACGAAAATAGAACTAACCCACTGCAAATATAAAGATGAAGATTGCATAGAACAGTTTGATTATAAGTGCTGAAGCAGCTGAGCAGCACAACTCCCTGGCCTCTTCAACTGGAAAATTACAGGACATGGTAAATGGAGGAGAAAAGCAGATGCTAAGATCCATTTGGAAGAAGAGTAATACAGCGGAATAATTAAGAAGGAATAATGACAATGAGAATTTTGTCTAAAATCTAAATAACAGAAAACAGGACAAGCAAGACACCCCCAGTTTGAAAGTGTCCGAAATTGAATCTCTTAATTTGTCGTGTGCACAGGTAGGGCCGTAGGGGAAACAGGGGAGAATGTTTTCAATTTAATTATTTTCATATTTTATGGAGCGAAGACATTATAGTTATTGGTCAAAGTCGTCGACTATATTTTCCAATAAAATCACTTGTAGGTTCTTAGTCATCAAATAAACTAACAAAGAAAATCCACGATTGCTCAGATGTAAAGGTTTTGGATTTATTTTAAAAAATGCTATAATTTTAAAGTGTTCGTATTTATATTATTTTATAAGGATAATTACTTTTTATAAAAATGGGTATTAAACTATCATTAAAATTATATAAAAAATATAATTTTTGAATATATAGATTAAATAAAAAATAATAGTGTGGAGTTTAAAATTTTATGTAATTATAACAAGACCATATATATTAAATGAGAAACTTTTTAACTAAAATAAATAAATGAAAAACTTTGAAAAATCACACTTTCATATTTTTACAAACTTGAGTTTTAAATTTTATTTTAATAGATAATGTGATATATTTTATGGTCAATCGTTTATTTCTTATCGAGAGCACTCGTAATGAAGAGATTGATCAATGGTACCGATGATTAATACTTTATTTTCAACCAATTTTTTATATATGTTTTCTTATAAATTTATTATTTTCCTCAAATTAATAAATTCATTTTCAGATAGATTTATATTTAATATACTAGCGGTGAAAAAAGGTATCCACAAGCGCCATAGTCTTAGTGTTTAAAGATTCAGTTTAGAGTTTATAATTTAGGGGCGTTGTTAGAATTTAATGTTTAGAGCTCAAAGCTTGTGTTTTAACTTATAACTCATAAATTTTAACATTAAGCGTTAAATTCTAAACTTCTGTACATAAATCTCTAAATACTAAATTGAATCATTAAAGCCTTAAAACTAAAATATTTGTCGAAATTTTTTTCTACCACAAATATATGAAATAATTACTCTAGATGGATGTATTATTTTAAAAAGATTTGCTATATTTCTAAGCTATCATTTTCAAATAATTATTATTGACATTACTAGATATATTCAATTTCCTTTTTTTATTATAAAAAGCAATAATAATTATTGCATGGTTCATCTTTACAGGTTACATAACCACTAGTTTAATATACAAGAAGAAGCTATCTTTTTTTTTTTTTTAGTTTAAGTAGTATTTGATACGCAATAAGTTCCCAAATATATATATATATTAAGCTCAATCACTACTTTATTGAAAGGAACATTGACTCTTGTTGAGGGTTGGAAATGAATAAAAGGAATCATAAATATTTTACTTTCCTACCTATCATAATCAGACTTTAGAGGACGACCAACTCCGCGGATTTAATATATAAATTGGTCCCTAAATCTGATAAATTTTATCAATTCAGTTTCCAATTCTTTTTATGAAATTGACCCTTGAAGTTAAAAGAAAATGTGATACAAGCCAGTCCTTGAGGCATTGTATCAATTTTAAAAAATAAAATCATACAATACTATTTATTTATTATTAAAAAACCCGGAAAATATTGTGTTAGATAAAATAAAATTATACTAAGCATATTAATTGTTTTATTCAATAAATACTTGATTATACTTAAAAATTAAAACAAAACTTTAAGGGTTAATTTGATAAAAAAGAATTCAAATTATTAGGTAATCAATTTATATATTAAGCCTTGAAATTTTAAAGAAGCTACGTTTTTCAACTTTAGAAGCCAATTTAACAGAAGTTGTCAAATCAAGGAGAAAGTATTATGTTTTTCATGGTATAAGTTAATAAAATCTATTCATTTCAAAGGAAATTCCAAATAACTATTTACTACTCAATTACATGTAAAAAAAGTGAAGATTCACTTTAAGAAAATAAGAAGGGCGAATATTATTGTTTGGGACCGTGTATGACATGATGAACCGAGTCTATTTAATAATATTTTCAAATTTAGAGACTAATTTGTGGAAAAATTATTAGATGGACCCGACGCACTACATCATCCTACATATTAACAGAGTGGGTAGTTATTTTGAAGTGGATGGACTTTATTGGCTGGAACCACAGATGACGTGGTGAGACGAGTCGATCTAGTAATTTTTTTAACTTGTGTATTAAAAACCTAAAACATAATTAAATGAAACACTTGTCACCATTTCAAAGATACAAACACAACAAATAATAACAATCTTATTAGATGCTAAACATAGTAGGTAAAGGCTAAAAGGTGAAGGTTAGGCGTAGGCTTAGATTGGACCAAGCTTCACCCTAGACCGGTCTTTGTTGAACCCAGAAAGTAAAAAACGAAACATCCTATTCCTGGATGGACCCTCCAAGGTCTCTTTGGGCTTTGGCCTATGTATGGGGATTTTCTTACAACTGGGAAATGGCATAAAGAGATGAAAAGATTCTGATGAAAGCACGAAACGCGTAACACTGATTTCAAGTCTTAACCCAAAACATACTATCTACTCTCTACTCTAACACAGCAGCAACAAAAACATTCCCTTTTTACATCTTCATCTCCCTGTTCCGCTCTTATTTATTTCCTCTCTCTTTCAGCACAGCACGTGGTTAAGGGAATGATACAGAAAGAAATGTTAAGGGAATGATACTCCAGACCATCAAAGGGGCCAAAGCAAAGCAGCAGTGTGTAAGCCACAATTGCTCTTTCACCAAATCCAACAAAACCTCAATATTCTCTGTTTCCTTCCCTGCCATCTATGGGACTCTGTCAATCTCTCTGCTGCGGCAGCTTCAGAAGATCCCACTCCCATCAAATCCCACTCTCTTCCTCTCCCGATTCTGCTCCTTCAACTTCCCAGACTGGAACCATTTTGCTCAAACCATGCGTCGATATCACCACCCTTTATGATCTCCACAAAGAGTTGGGGAGAGGCCAGTTCGGCATCACCTACCTTTGCACCGAAAAGACGACCACACGAAGATACGCCTGCAAATCTATTTCCAGGCGTAAACTTATCACGGACAAGGACGTGGATGATGTTAGAAGAGAGATTTCGATACTGCAGCATCTGACCGGGCAACCAAATATCGTGGAGTTCAAAGGTGCTTATGAAGACAGGCATAATCTGCATTTGGTGATGGAGTTGTGTTCGGGTGGCGAGCTTTTCGATCGGATCATAGCCAAAGGGAGTTATTCGGAACGTCAAGCATCTTCGATTTGTAGGCAGATTGTGAACGTGGTGCATGCCTGTCATTTTATGGGGGTTATGCACAGGGACTTGAAACCTGAGAATTTCTTGATGGTTAGCAAGGATGAGAATTCTCCAATAAAGGCCACTGATTTTGGACTCTCTGTCTTTATTGAGGAAGGTTAGCTTCAGTTACTTTATTTTTAAGTTATGGTTATACCCAAGTTTTAGTTTTACATAAAATAGCTAGAATCAAAGTCCAGGAGAGACAGATTTTTTTTCCAATAGTTTCTGCATAGTAAACTAAAGGCTTAAAGTAATTGGAGCTTGAAGCGCGATCTGCACGTTATTCGTTCTAGATATAATCATGGGTCAACCAGGCCAAGTCAATGAAGAAAGGGACCTGTCAACTAAGTAAATGATCTTTTCTTTTTTCAATTTTTTGCTGCATAAGTTCATACAACAGAGCCTAAAACAAGGCTAATTAGAAACAGAAACACGTGGTGGGTTCAGGCATAAGGATTCATTACAAAACCAGGTGCTAGTCTCTTTATATAAACGTCCAAAAGACTATACATGTTGCTGTGACAATGAAAGCACTGATTAATCTTAATCTTATATATCATATTGAGAAAGTAGTGGTGGACTGTGAACGTTGGGGCACATCGAAAGATCTGTTTTTGGCTTTTAGTTTATTTCTAAATCAGATAATGCAATTGTAGTTGTTAGTGTCTAAAGTAGGTTTTTCAGTAGCCGGTTAAGCTCACAGTGTAGTTTCAGAATTTCATCTCCAAAAGTGATACAAACCTGGATGAAGTTTAATTATGAAAAATGAAATGTATGATGAACCTGACGGTATATTTGTATATTTTGATCTCTTTGCTCAACGTTTTTGTCAATTACTTGAGTGCTACTTACTTTCTCAGGTAGAATGTATAAGGACCTTGTTGGAAGTGCATATTATGTTGCACCAGAGGTTTTACAGCGGAAATATGGCAAAGAAATAGATGTGTGGAGTGCTGGAGTCATTTTATACATTCTTCTTAGTGGAGTGCCTCCATTTTGGGGTGGTATGTAGTCCATTTTACTTAAACATTAACTGAATTTGCATAGTCCAGGGTTTGCTTTTTTGGTTCTGAATCTGATATCTTTTCATCTGTTAATCAAGTAATTCTTTTGTTGCAGAGACCGAGAAAGAAATCTTTAAAGCAGTTTCAGAAGGTAATCTTGACTTAGAAAGCCAGCCGTGGCCATCTATATCTGATGCTGCGAAGGACCTCATCAGGAAGATGCTGGCAAGGGATCCTAAGAAACGAATTACAGCTGCTCAAGCCCTAGGTAAAGAAGAAGGAGAATTTGATTGTCAATTGAATACGGCATTCGTTCTCAACACAAAACATTAATATTTTCGGTTTTGTGTGTTTGAACCAGAACATCCATGGATGGAGGGTGGTGATGCATCAGATAAACCTATTGCTTGTGCTGTTCTTAGCAGGTTGAAGCAGTTCAGGGTAATGAACAAGCTCAAAAAACTTGCCTTGAAGGTACCATCTAATGCTTCTGGTTTTTTCACTCGTTGTGTATTCGATGTACGTGTATGTGCTGCTGTTTTCTTCTTCTTCTTTCTTTAATTATACTAACTCATCTGAAATTTTAATTCCCGGAAGGTAATAGCAGAAAACCTATCCTCTGAAGAAGAGATCAAGGGCTTAAAACAGATGTTCAACAACATCGACACCGACGGAAGTGGTACAATAACACTCGAAGAACTCAGGGTCGGATTAGCTCGATTAGGATCAAAGCTAACCGAACCAGAAATAAAGCAGCTTATGGATGCTGTAAGACCAATTTACTGACCAAAACAAAGCTTGACAATTGCCAACTTTCTGAATGTTAAACTTCATTGTATCAGGCTGATGTGGACAAGAATGGAAGCATTGATTACATCGAATTCGTCACAGCTACGATGCATCGACATAGGCTCGAGAGGGAAGATAACATACGCAAGGCTTTCCAGTTCTTTGACAAGGATAACAGTGGGTTAGTGTATTTCGAAAATCGAACCACTCTTCGTATGACTCTAAATCAGCATGAAACTAGTTGTAAATTATGTTTTCATTCAGGTTTATCACGAGAGATGAGTTGAGACAAGCCATGACCCAGTATGGAATGGGAGATGAGGCTACCATCGATGAAGTCATTCAGGATGTTGATACTGATAAGGTAAAACTCTTCTTGTTCCTTGATAAATTTTCTTCCTTTGCCATTGGTGTCGGATAAATGAGTCTTTTTTTTGTACCGTTCGACTGTATAGGATGGGAGAATCAATTACGAGGAGTTTGTAGCCATGATGAAAAGGGGAACTCAAGACGGGGATGGTATTTGAAACATGAGCCGAGTAAACTGCTTACAGCTTGTGGAATTCCAACTTCTGGGCTCTTTCTCTTTCTGTCTTCATTGTTCCATTCTATGTAGTCTTACCTTTCCCTTAGCTTTGTGTATAAATAAAAGGGTAAACTACATAAATAACCACCATACTATCAGAAAAGTCGCGATTTGATCACCTTACTTTTTTTCAAAGCAATTAAACCACCATACTATTAAATTGGATGCAATTTGGCCACCAGCCGTTAAAGGTTAACGGTAGGGTGACGTGGCAGTTAAAAAAATAGGGGTATAATTATACATTTGGTCCTTACTATTTACACATTCTTTCAATTTAGTCCTAATTTTAATTTAATAAAATAAATTAATTATTTAATTAGATTGTGACACGTGTCACCACCTTATTGGTTACTTTTTAATTATTGATATTTAATTTATTAATTTTATTTTTCTCCTCCAATCATTTGGTGACACGTATCACCAGATTGGAGGAAGAAAATAAAAGTAAGGAGCTCTTACCTTTACCAAGATTCGAACCAAGGTCACCCATATTGGGGTGCTATGTGTTTACCACTAAGCTAAGCGAATTTTTATGATATGTAATACAAAATGTCCTATATGTCTTAGTTCGATTTTCATACCAGGAAAAAAGGGAATAAATATGAATACACAATACAGCTTCACATACCTCAGTTTTTGCAGAAGTGAAACATGCTTCGACGCGAAATCGCAGCAGCTCTCGACAAAATCGTAGCAATATGAAAGAACCAATTCAGCAATATATCCTTCTACGTCTTTCATATCCAAACAAAACTTAAGATGTTCAAATGTTCAAAAAAGGTCAGCACAAAAAATACACATGCAAACTTGAAACCTTAGTATTCCGCTATTAATCATTCTAGAATCTTTTTAGAAAGGATTAAAAATAGAAATAACAATTTTTCAAAAGAAATTACCATTCCATAAGCATTAACATCAAGGCCATTAGCGAGCAGATCAGCTACATCTCTCTTCATAAACTTAAGCATCGCAGTCTTCTTCCTCCTTATGACCTCGATCCGGCTCATGATCAGCTTTATCAATGACTTACTGCAAGAGAAAAAGAAATCTCATCAAATTAATTTTCCAAAATATGAAAAACGAAACAATGCGTTTATTCGAAGAGAAAATAGAAACCATTTAGAGGCAAAACCACGGCCTAAGATTCCGTCCAGTATCTCCGATCAGAACAGTTCAACTCAGCTAACTCACAAAAACGAGGCCATAAACTCAAAATGCAAGTCAATAAAACGAGAGATCTGCCATTAAAGGAGAAGAGAAAAAAGACTGCTTAAAGCTTTTTCCAGTGCCGGTTCTCAGGCATGAAAATCAAACTAAGACATATAGTACGTTTTGTATTACATATCATAAACGCCCAGTTGGCTTGGTGGTAAACACACATCAACCCAAGATGGGTGACCCTGCTTCGAATCATGGGAAAAGCAAGAACTCCTTGCTTTTATTTTCTTCCTCCAATCATTTGGTGACACGTAAATTAAATATAAATAATTAAAAAGTCCTCCAATAAGGTGGTGACACGTGTCACAATCTAATTAAATAATTAATTTATTTTATTATATTAAAATTAGGACTAAATTGAAAGAATGTGTAAATAGTAAGGACCAAATGTGTAATTATACCCCTATTTTTTTAACTGCCACGTCACCCTACCGTCAACCTTTAATGGCTGGTGGTCAAATTGCATCCAATTTAATAGTATGATGGTTTAATTGCTTCGAAAAAAGGTAAGGTGGTCAAATCGCGACTTTTTTGATAGTATGGTGGTCATTTATGTAGTTTACCCTAAATAAAAATGGCATCTCAGATTTCTCAACAAAAGTGGGAAAATTGTAAATAAAAGAAAAAAAGAGCTTTTTCCTGCCTCCCCAATATGATGTACTCTCTTGATAATACAATCTTCATGTGGACAATCGTCAATTTCAGAGTTGAGACATTGTTTTGTCTTTCTCAGCATGCTTAAGTTTGCTTTTGAATTAGACGATAAAACTAGACAAGTTTGGTTAACCAAGCTCGTAAATATCCAATGACTTTAGACATACCTAAAGATTTTGGAAGATTGAAGAAAAGGGAAAAATATCAAGGCTTAAGTGCCAAATAAGTGTTTAAACTATACCATTTTTTTCAGATAGATGTCTAAAGTATTTTCAAATTAAACAAGTACCTAACGTTTTTAATGTTATTCAAATAGGTACTCGCCATCAACGTCCATTAACTTTCACCGTTAAGTGACATATGTCAGCTACTTAAAGTTCTAAAATTATATTTAAAAATAAATAAAAATAAATATTTTATTTATTTCACAAAATAGAACCAAATTTTAAAATTCTTAACACTCAAAATCCAAATTTTGATTTGACTTGATTTTGCCGCCAATTGTCACGCCGCCGCCCACCACATCCGTCGTCGAACCACTACGAGTCACGATCATTTACCTCACCACCTCGTCGCTGGAAATCGACTGACGTCGTGTAAAACGCGGAAATCGAATTTTAGGATATTTTGAGATTATTTGAAAATTTTAAGATTATTTAAAAAAAATTATGTCGAACGGTGACATAACGGACGATGAACGGTGTGTGGGTCGTTCGGCGACGAGGTTTAAAGATTTAGAGACTATTTTGGGATTATTTGAAAATTTTAAAATATTTTAAAATTTTTTATATATTTTAAAAATAATATTTAATATTATATATGTTTTGTTTTTATTAGCTAATAAAATTATTTTTAACGAACAGTCATGGCTGGCACTTATTTAAATAACCTTGAAAACATTAAACATCTATTTTATCTAAAAATATTTAAACACCTATATAAAAATATATAATTTAAACACTTATTTCTGACATAATCCAAAAATCAACCAAACTTATTTAACTATGATATTTACCACGCAATATATAACCGGTTCTTTGTTTGGGTTGTTGGGGGGCGAGACACAGAATGGTATCACTCTACTCTTATTGCCCCTTTCCTTCAACCAAATCCCTTCAAATCTCCCCTTCTTTCCTCTTCCTTCGAAACCCAAAATTTCTTCCCTTTACGTTTTCCAGAATCCTTAGACGCAGCTCCATTTCGAGTTCCAGTTCCGCCGCCAATCATCAAGAACCGATTAGAACCAGCTATGCCGGCGTTCAACTTGAGGAAACCGTGGACGAGACCAAGCAAGGGAAGCTTCGGCTGGACTCTTGGATCTCCTCTCGAATTCAAGGCATCAGCAGAGCTCGTGTTCAGTCCAGTATAAAATCTGGCCTTGTATCAGTCAATGGCCGCGTCGTCGACAAGGTGATTCGTTTTTAACGTTTTCCATTACATTTGGACAATTTTGAGCTGAACTTTTTAAGTTTCTAATTAGGTCTCGCATAGCTTGAGAGCTGGAGATAAGGTTGATTGCGTAATTTCGGATTTGCAACCATTGAAAGCAGAACCTGAAGATATCCCGTTGGATATAGTTTTCGAGGACGACCATGTTCTTGTTGTTAATAAACCTCCACACATGGTAATTGAATTTGAGCTTTGAAAAAAGTGTTGTTGCAAGTTCACTTTGGATTGTACTGTAAGATTCTGACATTTGCCAATTGCACTGCTTTGATTGGTTGAGGTCGTTCATCCAGCACCTGGCAATGCTAATGGGACATTAGTGAATGGAATTCTTCACCATTGTAGTTTACCCACAGTGCCATTGTCTGAAAAGGAAGTTCTTTCACTTTCAGACACAGAGGATGTGTCTGATGATGAAGAAGATTTTTATCGTGGCACAAGTGCAGCAGCATCATCTGTTCGGCCTGGGATTGTACATAGACTGGATAAAGGTACCAGTGGATTGCTTGTTGTTGCAAAGGTTAGTCCTTTTTCCATGGCTGCTGCTCCAAGTTTCAAAAATTACATACTTTTCTTCATGTTATGGTTGGTGTATGGCAGGATGAACATTCACACGCCCATTTGTCGGAACAGTTTAAGCAACGTACAATCCAGAGAGTGTACATTAGTCTTACTTGTGGAGTGCCTTCAGCTTCTTCCGGGCGTGTGGATGTTCCCATTGGTCGTGATTCAAATAACCGCATTCGGATGGTTGCTGTGCCCGGGTTAAGTCATCATGGACGTGCCCGTCATGCTGCTAGTAGGTGATTTATAGTCCTCCATTATGTTGTTTTATCTTGATGATTCAATAACTACTGGAGAAAGATAAGTGTCCTTCCCTTATTTATCAGATATAAAGTAATTGAAGTACTCGCCGGTGGTGGTTCTGCGCTGGTTCAGTGGAGATTGGAAACTGGACGTACTCATCAGGTACCGGTTTGCACATTAGTTGAAAAGTTTATGTATATCAGATCAGTGTACTTTTCAAGTCATGTTCATAATTTGTTTCTTCCTATGCTTGTGAGATAGATTCGTGCACATGCAAAGTACATAGGAATTCCCTTGTTGGGAGATGAGGTGTACGGCGGGACAAAGAACATGGCCTTGTCACTGCTTCGTCCGAGGACCCCCGCCAAGAATAACGATGAACTTTCACGGCTGGTTTCTAGATTGGAGAGACCGTACCTTCATGCTATAGTCCTCGGGTAGGGGATAAAACCTAGTAACTCATTGTTGTGCTGCTGTTTCATAATCATCAGAAAGTGATATCTTCTTTTGCTTCTGCTTATTTGTTTGTAGCTTTGAACATCCACACTCAGGCGAGAAGATGCAGTTTTCACGCCCACCACCTCCAGATTTTAGGCAAATATTGAATGATCTTCGAAGAATTGGCATAGAGAAGGTAAAGTTTCTGGTTTCAGGAACCACTTCTAATATTTGTTATTAGTGCTTCACAACATTAATAAGGACAAGTTAGTATTGCCTTGGGTGTTAAGCAAAATAGTTTTGGAAGCTTGCCTTAACGAGTACTTTAAACGTCTGATATGCAGCTTACTTCGAAGGAATAATCAGATTTATTTCGAGACGGATATCCGAGTCAATCAACTGCCATTTGCTTTGTCACCCATCATCAAGAACATCAAGGCTACATTTTTTTGTACAGAACGGGCCTACTAACAGTGTAAAATAAAAACCGTCTCTGTTTGTTAACTACTCATCCTCCCCTCTGAGCCGAGTTCCAAGGGGAATTGCATTTGTTGAATATTGAATAGCCATTTCTATTCATTATTATTTAGCTACTTTACAATCGGCTGTTAATGTATTCAATTGCAACCATTCTTACTATCTTCTAATGAATCTAACACGTATGAACCACATTCTCTCAACTCGATAGTTTCCAACGGAAAACTCCAGGAAAAAGTGAGAACAATTACTTCTCAACCTAGGAATTAGGCTAAGAGATACAATGCCCCGTCAAAAAAGAATAATGGACCTGAGCCTAAAGGGGTTGCTTCAAGCCTTCAATCACATTTTCTTAACAATGCGCGGTTACCCAATCATCCTGTCAAGAGAAAGCAAAACGGAATCAATTGAACTGGCAGATCTTCCTATTTACTTGGCAAGATAAATAAGAACATTAACCCTTAAAACAATCAAGCTAAACCTACCATGATTCAGCATTTTGTATTAATGCATGCATAATTTCATTTAAATCTACACCCTCAACCAAACAACTCTCCTCGACCCTTCGCATAGATACCCAAGCATGTCACGTATCATTGAAAAAGCTATCTAACTAGTGCCCAAGAATGTTATCATATCATCGGAAATGCTAGCTACCTAGCTAATAAACTTCTCTATACGTGGTTTGAAAAACCTTGTAATTTGTAATCTCACATTTCAAAATAGTTTGGGGAATTTACAGAATAAGAAAAGATAGCTCATGGTGTACACTTCAAAGGCCGCCAAGACCATCTCATAAGTTCAATAAAGAGTTGGACACAGCCCCACTAAAGCAATGATTTCCTGTGAAGCTAACTACGTTAGGCGTATACAGGTACCTCTATATAGCAGCTTAAACCTTGTATTCTTCAACATGTATCCACTTTGTTGAGGACCATTTGTTCCCCGAAATCACAGGGCATCCACCTGGCATCAGCCAAAAGAAACATGGATAAACTCATTTATTTTTTAGCAGTAGATAACTAAAAGTTGCTATATGATAAACTGAAAAACAGTTTTTGAACACATGTCAAATATTTATGGTAACAAATCAAAATTTTTCAATGGGAACCACAAAACTTCTTAATTATTCTTGAACCACAACTGAAGATAAAAGCCAAAAAAGTGTGGAAAGGATCGTAGCAGACCGTGCAAACTTGAAGGATCTAGTGTGGCATCAGGCCTCATGCTCCAGAATAGCAATGCATCTCCCATCTTTGGCTTCACAGCTAGACCCTGTTTACCACATTTAGACAATTCATTCCACCAAGGCACAGCACTAACATTTCCCTTGGCTGCGGGAAATATTGTCTCACCTCCTTCTTCAACATCTGACCTGCATGAGTAGCAGGAAGTAAGGTAAGGGATACCAAATCCTAATACTTTACAAATATAGAAAGGTTAAATGAGGAAAGTGGCTTTGTGAAACTTGATTGGCCTGCCGTGGAATGCATCATAGACATGTACAGATAAAATTATAAAACTTACAAATACATAAGCACAGTAGCCATCCGCTGGCCTCCATTTTTAGTGTTGAACTCATCAAGGAAGTAATCGAAGTGTGAATCATATTTCTGTCCAACTTCATAGTGGAGAACTTGAAGGCCCTCTCCATGCTCTGTGTATTACAAAGTTAGCTTCAAGACATATTAGAAGGGAAAAAAACAATAAACCAAAAAAAAACTGATAACAATCCACTTTACTGCAAAAAGAAAGAAATACACACACACACAAAAAGGAAACCTGTAATCTGGACATCATTAGCTGTAATAATATGCAATAGAAAAACAGGTACAAATATTTCATTTGCACATGACCACCACTCAAGTTTAAATTTGACTCGTAATGAAGCGCTTGCAGAGAAAGAAAAAAAAAGAAAATGACATCTCAACAAATTTTGGCACCCAAAAAAAGGTTTAATCACTGATTTCAGAATAAACTACTTACAGAAGGTTTCACTTGGTATTAGAATCTCATACCTGCAGGAATGAAAGTATAATCAGCTATCCTTTTTTCTATGTCCCTAATGATTTTATCTTGCCCTCTTCTCAGAAACATACCCGAACTTGTACGCACCCTGTGAATAATACAAGTCAGTGTAAGAGTAGGTTCAGAGTTCAACACATAACTGGTCTTGCTACAAAAGAAGGCCTCCTCAAATAAGATATAACATTATAACTTTCAAATTCAAAGTAAGAATATAACATGAACAGGAGGAAAAAGAGGAGTTCAACTCCTTAATATCATATCTTAGCATCTATATCTACAAGAAGAGGTTGGAATAGGAAACAAAACCTGCTATCTTTACTTTTCCCTGTTTTGCTATCAACAACAGTGGACTTCGCCATGTGAGGTTTAGCAAGATTTATTAGGTATTCACATTCTTCCTTGGACTGTTGATACGAGTAAAAAGTAAAAATCAAAACAACAACCCGAGAAAAAATAATATTATTATCACATTATTCATGACTATTTATTACTAACAAAAAGGAAGACCAAAAATCCAGAATTATACAAATTCAGTAATAAGAAAAGGGTTAAATAAATTCCCTTCATGTATACAATCGACGAGATCAGATTGGGAATTTCAAATTAATTTTATACTAACCAAAAAGATCTAAAAGACGCAAGAATCTTTGATACATTTCTATAATAAATATAGATAAGAATAGATTAGAAACTAACCAAGAAGTTATGATAAATGTAAGCTCTAGGCTCCCAAGAAAGGACTTCAGTCCACTGCTGCTCTCTTTTCCCCAAGCCATTTCCTCTGCATCAAAATCAAATCAACGAAAGCAATCAGAAAACACATAGCTATTCATCAAAAGAGATCAATGCTTGGAAATCAAACCATCAAGACACAATTACCTTTCAGAAGCCATGCGTCTATAAGAAGTAAGATCAGTGGGCGGAGAATCATCGCTGTTTATCGGAAGAGAGAAAATCCCTAGCCCTAAAAGCATCAATAAAACTACCGTTAACATAAACAACATCGATAATACAAGCGTTACTGTCGACAGCTTCTTCGCCTGCAACCGAGAATGTCTCAGTTTCGCCATTCTTGAATTTAAGAACAAGAAACGAAAGAATTCAACTCAAAACCCAAAGATCGATAGAAGAAGACTGCCCCTAATTCCAGGTAGAAGTCTGATTAAAAAAATTTTGAGAAATTTTCTTTGAAAATATTTTAAAGAAAATGGAAGCATTTAGGGACTGACCGACTTTGGTACGCCATTTAAGAACGCTACTAGTACTTTTTAAGGTTAAAATATGTTCTACGCCCCTGTACGTTTTGTGATTGGGGGATTCAGCCCCGCTATTTTCATTTTCCGCAATTTAATCCCTCTAATTTGACGATTTAAAAAACCAACTCTTACCCTAACACCTTTGAAATTAAACCATTATCTCAGCCATGTAATGAAAATGAAAATAATTTCCCTCTGGTTGATTCTCTCGCAGGCTGGGTCTCTTTGGGTGGCTTGGGTTCGGGAATACCTGTTAAAAGGAGCAACAGTATGGAGTGTTCAAGTTAAAGCACATCATAGTTAGGCTTGAAAAAAACTGATGAAGTGTCGTGATGATTTGAGTTTGGTGGTGAGCTTGGATCTGTACAAAGCTCGTAAAGTGTGGGATATGCTTCGGCACAAGCAGGAGCGGGTTCCCTGGGATCGGGTTGTGTGGGGGGGGACCTTCTGTGCCTCGTCACTCTTTCATTTCTTGGTTGGTAGTGCTTGACCGGCTTCCAACCCGGAGCAGATTGATAGGATGGGGGCTTGTAGTGGATCCCATATGTGTTATGTGTGAGGGGAGGAGTTTGGAAACAAGGGACCATTTGTTTGCAGAATGTGCGTTCTCAACACAACTTTGGGAGTGTATAGTGCAAATGTGTGGTTTGCAAACTGTTGGGCACTCTTGGAATGAGCTGTTTGATTGGGTGTTGCACTATGGAAAGGGAAAATCATTGCGTGCAACAATTATAAAAATTGCTTGGGGGTGTTTCAATTACTACGTCTGGCAGGAGCGCAATGGTAGGATGCATAGCCATGGGAAGAGAACCATTTCATCTATCTTTATGCAAATTAAGAATGATGTTAGATTTCGCTTGAGTGATTGTCCAAAGGTTGAGCATGGTAATTCATGTTTAAAAGTAAACTGGGGATTTAATTAATTCGGTTGTATAGGGTTGTTAGCTTTTTGCGGTTTTGTTGGGGGTGTTGATAGGTGGTATACGAGTTGTTTGTAAATTTGGAGGTTCTTTGGATAATAAAAATTTGATTTATCCAAAAAAAAAAAGAAAATGAAAATAATTTAGTTTGACTTGTTTTTGAAAAAGATAGTTTTAATTATCAAATTGAAGATTATAAACTAAATCTACAACTTACAAATAATATAGAAATTAATAGCAAAATCTGATTCAACAGATTTTACTGCTACTATTAAGTTCAAGATTGAAATTTTAAATTTTGAAAAAGTACAAAGACTAAAGACTATCAAATTAGAGTACAGTGATTAAATCCGAATTCCTTCATAGTACAAGGACTAACAGAAGTAGTTGACCAATAATAATCCATTAGTCAATAATGGCCCGAAGAAGCGAACATGATATTTTTGGGCCGAAAATCCATTAACCAGACTTGGCAAGGGAAAAAGCCGATATACCTTGGCTAGGTTGGATTGGCTTGCAGCGTCGTGATTTTACCAACTCCTAAAACCCTTCAAAAAGCTCGTTAACATTGAGCTGCAGCGGCAAGCACTCTGCACATTTTTAAGCCGCAAAGGCAATTTCCATGGCTTTAACCAAGTCAAGACTAGGCTTTCCATCCTCTTTCTCTCTGCGGTTCTTCAAATTTTACTCTTCTTCATCGCCAACCCCAATACAAGAAGTTGAAGCCGGCGACGCTGATACGATTGAAAAGTCCCAGTCCGCCGCCCTTCTACCCGAAGAAACCCATGTCGCCGAACAATTCCGTTCCTTAATCAAAGAGCACCACCGCAAAAACCCCAACCCAGACCCAAACTCAACCCCACCGACCCCAAACTTCACCATCCCTTCTCTCTCCCTCGACTTCTCCAAAATCTCCACCGTCCATCCTATATCCCCTTCCATCGTACGCTACGTCATCGACAGATGCGGTGCGGTTCGCCATGGCATACCTTTCCTCCAAACACTGTCTTTCTTTAATTGGGCTACCACCCGACCCGATTTTGTTCAATCTCCCGACCCTTACAACGAAATGATCGACCTTGCTGGAAAGTTGAGGAATTTCGGCTTAGCTTGGCATTTAATCGATCAGATGAAAGCCAATAGCGTGGACGTCTCACTCGAAACCTTCGCCATTCTAATAAGGCGATATGTGAAGGCCGGATTGGCTGCAGAGGCTGTGCACGCGTTTAATCGCATGGAGGATTACGGGTGCGTTCCTGATAAGATCGCGTTTTCAGTTTTGATTAGTATTTTATGCAGAAAAAGAAGGGCTGATGAAGCTCAAACTTTCTTCGATAAATTGAAGGACAAGTTTGAACCTGATGTGATTATGTACACCAGCTTGCTTAACGGCTGGTGTCGTGCCCGTAATATTTCAGAGGCTGAAAGGGTATTTAATGAAATGAAAATGGCAGGGATTAAGCCTAATGTGTATAGCTATACTATTGTGATTGATGCATTGTGTAGATGTGGCCAAATTACTCGCGCTTATGATGTTTTTGCCGAGATGATCGATGTAGGTTGTGAGCCAAATGCGATTACTTTTAATAATTTGATGAGGGTTCATGTCAAGGCCAGTCGCACGGAGAAGGTTTTGCAGGTTTATAATCAGATGAAAAGACTCGGTTGCCCTGCTGATACGGTAACTTATAATTTTCTTATAGAGAGTCATTGTAGAGATGATAATCTCGATGAGGCTGTTAAAGTGCTTAATTTGATGCTAAAGAATGGGTGTACCCCGAATTCGTCTACTTTCAATACTATATTCAAGTGTATCGAGAAGTTAAGGGACGTGAATGCGGCTCACCGTATGTATACTAAGATGAAGGAGTTTAAATGTATGCCTAACACTGTTACTTATAACGTCTTGATGCGAATGTTTGCTGGCTCAAAGTCCACCGATATGGTTCTCAAGTTAAAGAAGGAGATGGATGAGAATGAGGTTGAGCCTAATGTGAATACGTATCGGATTTTGATCACAATGTATTGTGGGATGGGGCATTGGAACAATGCTTACAAGCTGTTTAAAGAGATGATCGAGGAAAAATGCTTGAAACCAAGTATGCCACTTTATGAGATGGTGCTGGAGCAGCTGAGAAAAGCTCAGCAGTTAAAGAAGCACGAGGAACTAGTAGAGAAGATGGTTGATAGGGGGTTTGCAACACGTCCTTTGTAGAAGAAGCTTCTTGCTGTTCTATATGCCTTAGGTAAATTTTTTTCTTCAATTTTCCATGTCATCAATTGATTAACAGCTTCAAATCTCATATTTTCGATTAGTATTGTCATAAGTTTGTAGATTGAAGAATTATAGAATGTACTGTTGTATGTTCATCCTTCATAGTTCTACTAGTAGACTTATTTCGACTAATTTTACTCGCAAGTAAACTCTTCTAGTTATCAGATCTCCTTAAAATTTTGATTACATCTTCCAATTCTATTTGGTGGTCTATTCTGTTGGAGCAATTTATTCGAATGGCAATTTGTTTATGGATGCTCTTTACTCCCTGAGCATCACATTCGAAGAATTTCCTTTGCATGCTTGTTTTTCAGTTCATGGAAAATAAGATGATATCGGGGTTACATTTTGTCATCTCAGGCAGCAGCATGATTTTCTAGAGTTCTTTTACGAGTCTCTTAAATTTGTTAGTAATAGACTAGTAGCTAGACTAGCTTCAGCTATTTGAGGATAGAGCAAAGGAACTTATGTGTTGAGATTCAGATATTATATGTATCGAATAAAAGGCGGTTGCATAATTAGATTCAGTTCTCTTTTTTTTATCAGCAAAGGAACTTATTTGGGTTCATTTCCAACTTAGAAAGTGTTGGATTTTGTAACAAAGCAAAGAATATGAACTCCTCACTCGGCTCCGGACGGAAGAGACAACACTGTCTGAGCGATAAATCCCTACTCAAAATCAAAATTTTGTTTCATGCTAAAAATGGAAGTGGGAGTTGTGGCATTGATACATTTCGTTGAAAGTTGTTGAATTTAAATAAATAAAACAATATAAAAGAGTATGATAAATTTGCCGTGGACCACATGGTGGATAGACACAAATCAGCTCTGCTTTATGAAAATACAGGTCGGTCCATGTCTGGCAGGTAGGCAAGCGAGCTAGCTCAGCCCTATATTTCATTGATTTCTATGATCGATTGCTTTGCTTTGAGTACAACTAGCTTAAATGGAACTTTATCCTTAGTTTACTGTTCCTTTAATAAAAATAACTTCTATTTTAATACAACATTCTCTTGTTATCATTTTTTTCCATTTTAAAAAATATTCAATAAATATATTTTTATTATATAATAGTTGATAGGCACCAATTAAGTTTTTTTTAATATATACATTTAATATCTTATTTTTAATAATTTTAGAAAATATAGTAGTTTTCTTACATAGAACCTTTGACTTATCTCCAATGCCATAAAATACACATGATTAAGTTACGATGTACATCGTTGACTTTAAAATTTCAGAACCCATTCAATCCAATCTGTATAATATAGGTTTCGACCTTTTCCTGAAAAGCTGAACATTCCCATATTTAGAACAGTATTAGCATAACTTTCAACTTTGTGAGCTAATTTCAAATTATATCTACTCCGAAAAAGTAATCATCATTACCTTAGCCCTAATAATAATAATAATAATAATCACCTTAGCCCTAATGATAATGATACTTACTCCTGTAATATAAGAGTAAAGGGAAAAATGATGAATGATTATTACATTTTTAAACTACATTTCGTTTTTCTAAAATTCCAACCAATCACCATTTACTATATCTTTCGATCATATATGCGATTTGTGTTTAAAATATTTCTATGTCAACAAATACAAGAAGTTACAGTTAGGGTAAAATCTAACTATCCTTTAAATAAGATGTTGTAAAAGAAAATTTAGTTATTTTTTATGTAACCCTTTCATAATGTAAACACCTTGCAAATGAGAATGTTCGAACTTGAATTTTTTAGTTTTTAAAATTAACATTATTTTTTTGCATTAGAACTAATAGTTGAATTTGTAACGTAAATTATTAAATACATCGAATTTTCGGATGATAAATGTGTGAAACACATAAATTTTTATTCATATTATTATGTCTAATACGGCATGTTTATATGATTGAGAATTTTGCATATAATAAGGCAAACTCGCGCTGATTATATCATATCTTGACAAGTCAAAAACCGACAAAGCTAAAGCCACAAGGCATGCCAATTGATTTAAATCATTTTGCTAATTAATTAATGAATGAAAGTTTGAATAAGATGATATTTTGTCGCCACCAAAGCAAGCTGTAATGTAAATGCATAGTTTTCGACTTTGCGCAGTCATAAATCGTATTTGACCCAAGCCTTCTTCCCTATCTGATTTGGTCAAAAAATAAAAGCTTCACTCTCATTTCATTTCAACCTCCGAGTTTTATCTTATTCGTTGCATATAAAAATAGTTCCAAAAGGGAAGCCTTGTTCCGAATTCTGTAACTGTTTTACAAACAATGGAGAAACATGCAAAAACCAAAAACAAGATCCTCAAGTTTTTGCCCAAGGCAGCTTCATCTGTGAGTGTGAGCTTTCAAAACCATCCGTTCAGCCCAGGGAAGCACAAAGCCTTTGCAGGGAAAGGATTCTCCGGTCCTATCATCCCGATGATCCCCGCCGAAGCTCGAAGGAAACCCAAGGCTGAAACCTTCGAGACTCAAGAACCAACTTCACCCAAAGTTTCATGCATGGGACAGATCAAGCACAAGAAAAGTATTAAGAAAGGTAAGATCTTTCTGCCTCCTAAACCTAAAGCGTCGTCGAATCCCATCTCCGAATCTTCTTCTGCTGGAGAAGTAAAGAAGCATGCGTCTAAGTTTAGGCGGATTTTCAGCATGGGGAAACCGGCAAAGAAACCTGAGCAAGCACCGAAATTGGCTGATAGAGCGCCTGCTTTGGGGCAAATGAAGCGGTTTGCAAGTGGGCGTGAAGCTTTTGCTAGCTTCGATTGGACGACTCAGATTGCACCTGTGGAAGCTGATCATCGCAGGGATTATTACTCTGATGATGATGAAGAGAGAAGATATTGTGATTTTGAAGAGGAAGACGTTATCATTCCTTTCTCAGCACCAATAACGGTTGGTGGTGGTGGTGGCGGCAGCGGCAGCGGCGGCGGTGTGACTTTGCAGCCAAAGAAAGAAATTAACATATGGAAAAGAAGAACCATGAATCCACCTAGACCCCTCCAATTGAATCCCACGGCCACCGCAAATTGATTGTTTTCTTTTTAATATTTTTTTTTTGTTTTTTATTTCTTTTTTCCTCTTTGTTCTTTCTTCTTGTTCCTTATAATACATGGCGAAATCTGTAATATAACTGAATCCGTTGATTCCTGATTTCTGTACAGATAAAATATGAGCACTACTTCTTCCGTTTTTTTTTTCCTTTTCACGGAGATTGCAGTTAAACAAAGTGTTGCATGCATCAAAAAAGGGATAAGGATTAACAGAGGAAAAATAATAATTTAGTAAATTGATCCAATTTTTATTTTTTTTTCGTTTTTCTAAATCAACACTTTATCCATGGTTATACGCAATCCCTTTGAATAAGGCTCGTTTAATACAATTAATCAAAGAAGGAACATGTTCACATGACTGCTGTATATTCAATTTTTAATTTCGATTTTCAGAGTTTCACCTTGACTAATCAGAACCGATTCGAATGATACATGTTAGTAATACTTTAAGTACTATTATTAATGCTATATCCCACATTAGTTAAGAAAATTGTTAGTAAAGGGTATTTATATCCATGCTTCTCCCTTCTTTGTTGAGTGTGATAGAACAGGAGAAGTCTTTGCACATTGTTGCCTGGCTGGCTCAGGATCAAGTTTGGGTTATATGTGTCTTTGACATGTATGTGTGTGAATATGTTCTTTTTGGAGAAAATTTGTATGAAATTTTCTTAAGAACAAAAGATTTGGTGCACCAAAACTTTCGCAGGAAAAAAAAAACAAATCAAAGCAACTGTACAAGTAACCAAGAAAAAAAAGCAAATTAACAGCACACTTCAATAATTTGTCATTATCGATTAAGATTAAAGTAGAGAAAATTTTTATCCATGTTTGTATATAGATTAAAGTAGAGGACAATTCAGTTTCACTGCAGTGAAACCCACAATTAACAATCTATGTTGATTCAACAATGGGAACCATTCGTTTTGGCTTATTCCGCTCATATAATCCACATATTTTACTGTTGTTCTCTTGTGCATTGTTATTGTGCTCTTGGGAAGGTAGATAATACAGTACTGTCCATCTGAGGTTATTATTAACACTTGAGATATCTATAGTCTCCCCCATTCACAAAATCAATAGGGCTTAGTTTTCGGTTTTTAACTTGGACTTAGATAACGACCAGGCTTGTACGTTGAGCTAGAGATGGAATTTGAGGGTTGAGCTAGACATGGAATTTTTTTACCAAACCAAATTTCTGATTACCCTTTACAATTTATAGGGCCGGATGGAGAGCAACGAATATAATACTAACAAATATCGGAACTGTTTTGAACCCAAAAAAAATATATCAGAACTGTGTTATGAATAGGACATAAGAAGAGGAAAGGTTGAGAGATCCAACATAGTTGTGGCCCACATGTCCTCTTAAATGTAGACCAATAAGACCACACATAAAATAAAATGCGACACAACACACAAAAAGCCGAACGGATATGCAGTGCAGAGATCCGATCCAAGCCTGCCAGTGGTCGCCATCTAAGCGCCTTTGCCGAAGTTGTTAACCTTCACATGCTCAATGCTCATCACACCATTTTCTCACTTATTTTCTTATTAAATGTCCCTAACTATATATAACGGAATCCAAAATCTTCGTACAGCCTTACAATTCTACATTCTTTTGCAGTTTAACACTAATTAATGTGACCCTAGATCTACATCGTTACTACTACACTATATATCACTAATCTATAGTACAGAATTTGGGTCGAAGAAAATGAAATGATTTGTTAAGCTGTTTCAACGAGCACATCATTACAAACCACTTGAATTCAAGAGAGAACAAAAACTCCGTTCCTCAAAGAAAGATCATCAAACAGCTAGAATTTAAATAAAAAGGAAATACATGATTTGGACTAAGAAAAATAAAGAGAAACGTAGGGGAATTAATTTTTCTAGAAAAGCTATAGGTAAGAAGCAATATGGAACTTTTGATCAAAAAAAAAAAGAAGCAATATGGAACTTTGATCAAAAAAAAAAGAAGAAAAAGGAAGCAATATGGAACAGGAAGACAATGCTGCAATGAAATTAGCTTAAAGAAATGACTAGGATTTGGAAGGTGGGAGTTGGGGTTTTCTGAGGAGAATCATGTGCATTGGGCTAAAAATCCCAGAATCCCCTCCTCTGGTCAAATAATCAGCGGTTTTGAACAGCATATCGTGAACATCAACGGTTCCTTTAGGAGCTATTCCTACGGCAGCTAGCACAGTCACGAGAACGTGGTTCCTCCAGTAGGCGATTCGCCCCATCTTAAGCCTGGTCCACCACGGCAAGGCCGGTGGCAAGGCTAGATCCCTCTCTTTCACAACCTCAAAGCCTACCTTTTTAGCGATCTCGGCAATGTCCTTGTAGCTCCTGAGACCAGGCAAAGCGTCGCCTCTTTCAATGCCTTGAATGACCTCCACGTGTTCAGGGTTATCGGCTCTGTACTTGTCAGTCGTGACCCACTCGTACGACACGTATAGAGATCCCGGTTTCAGCACGCGATACACCTCGCCGTACACGTCTTCCAGTTTCGGCGCGTGGCACGTCGCCTCTATCGAGTACGCGCCGTCGAAGCTGTTGTCTTTGAACGGCATCTCTAGGAAGTTCCCGCAGACGACCTCGCAGAGCGAATCTAGCCCGGCTTTCTTGTTGTGAAGGCGGGCACGGTTGACTTGGTACTCGTTGATGGTGATGCCAACAACGTTGGCCCGCGAGTGAGCCGCGATAGCACGCATGGGCCCGCCAACGCCACACCCGACGTCCAGGACTCTGTCTCCGGGCTTGACTTCGATCAGATCAACGGCCATCTCTTCGTGGAGGCGCGTCGCATCCCGGTGAGATTTGCCACGGATGGAAGGAGAGAAGTGGAAGGATTGGCCCCACCCCCATTCGTAAATATCGGTGACTAAGTTGTAGAAAGTATCGACAAAGTCTGGAACTTTCTCGGCAGTTTCGATCTCCTTTGGTTGTCGGAAGAAAGACCAATACTGTTTGTAGTTGTCCCGAACTTTCTCGGAGGAGATGGAACCGCCGGATAGATCGACGGCTCGCTTGCCCGTTTGCTCGGCCGGGCCTAGAAGGCAAACGAACCAGTAGAGACCGCAGGCAAGAAGAGCCCCAGTACAGAAGAGACCAAAAGAATCCATGAGACAGGGAGGAGACGCAGAGAGTAAGAGAGAGACAGAAAAAGTAAGTGGAAGTGAAAAAACAGTGTTAAACCACTAAACTATAAGTCTATAATACTCAGCTTACTTCCCCTAAAAATCAAAACAGAATCTACTTACAGCTAGAGTAGACGCGCATGTTGAGAGATTGTTCAACATAACCACAATACCACATGGAGATTGGAGAACACATAACAAAGGTAACGGTACAATAGTACGGCTAGACTTTTATTATACGATCATTCCTCCGTTGAGAAACAATAATGTCGAAGGATTCAAATTTTGTATAAACAGTACTATTTTATAATTATATTTTTTAATAATATATATCTTTATTTTATAGTCTATGTTCCAGGAGTAAGATTGCCTCTCTTAATAATATCTTTAAAATAATATAATGTGAATCAATAAGCGTTTAAAAATAGTTCTTCCGCTTAAAAATAACAACCCGTTGAATTTAATTCAATTGATATATGATGATTGATATGATATACAAAAGTCTAAAAATTTGATCATGTTAAAATAATTCATATATTTTAATTTATAAATAAAGAAAGATTTAAATAGTATAAATGTTATATCAAAATGTACATTTTAAAAAAAATCTAAATATAGTAATTATTTATTTCTTAATTAAGAATTATATATCATACAATATATATCATATATAATGTAACAAAATTGGTAGTAAACGAAGAAAATTAATTATAGGTGGATAATTTTATTATATATCATGTAATTAATTTTCTATTACATTAAATGTAGATTTAATTTAATTACAAAATAAAAATTGTTA
The DNA here is from genome assembly GCA_958450335.1 of Hibiscus tridactylites. Taxonomy (NCBI): domain Eukaryota; kingdom Viridiplantae; phylum Streptophyta; class Magnoliopsida; order Malvales; family Malvaceae; genus Hibiscus; species Hibiscus tridactylites. Next base: position 78,445,408 of record OY288282.1, read on the forward strand.
AAATATTTTGAAAATAAATAATTATTTTATACAAAATTAAAAAAAATAATTATCACTAAATGAGATTATTTAGTTTAATTTCGATATCATTAGGCTTAAATAAAAATGGAGTAAAATATTGATAACGGTGGGCCGAGTTTCTCTAATGGGATGATGAAAAAGGTAACTGAAATCATAATATTTGAAGGATAAATCTTAAAGATTCTCCAAAGAATTTTGAATATTTGCGTCTATCCTTTTAGTTTTTGGCGGCGGGGTTGTGATTCAATTGTACTTTTTAAATGTTTATTTTTTTTATTAAAAAAGAAACGTATTTTATGTTTCAATTCCATTTAATTTGGACTAGTAGTTTTTTTAATTATTCTAATTGTCTTGTTAAATAATTTTAACTTGTGATTAATGCAATTGATAATTATTGTTAGGATAATTCTACAATGGGCGCGACAAACATTGATGAATACCACTAACGATGAACACCGATGAACACCATTAATTTCTTTAAAAAAAATTAAAAATTTAAAAGACAAAAATTATAATTAAAATTATCTCTTAAAAAATAAAAATCAAATTTAATAGTTACTTTATAATATTTTTTAATAGGTTAGAATCAAATATATACAATTCTCTTAAACCCTAACAAAATCAATCTCTTAAGAAAAATAGAAATCAGTTTATAATTTTTAATAGATTAGAATCAATAATATGAGAATGTATATTTGACTTTAATCTATTAAAAAATTATAAATTGATTTCTATTTTTTAAGAGATTGATTTTGTTAGGGTTTAGGAGAATTGAGTATATTTGTTTCTAACCTATTAAAAATATTATAAAGTAATTATTAAATTTGATTTTTATTTTTAAGAGATAATTTTAATTATAATTTTAGTTCTTTAAATTTTTAAAATTTAAAAAAAAAAATAATGGTGTTCATCGTTAGTGTTGCTCATCAATGTTCGTCTCACGTGATAAACTCATCCTTATTGTTATTATACCTTAAATTGAAATTAAGGTAAATCAGATAGTAATAATAGAATATTAACATGTACAGACTCAATTGGAAAATAAAATCAACCTTAAAAACAGCAAGAAGCCTGAAGCTAAAGGCTAAGATGTGTGGACTGTGGTGTGTAGTTGTACTGTAGGCTGGCCATATCAAGAAATCAGGTGGAAGCTTCTTTTAATAATCGTGCTTTCTCTCTCTTAAAGAAAGACAAAAGCATCTCCCAAAAGATACTTTCTTTTTCGCCAATTGAATATTTTTGCTGTGCTATTTTTTAATATTCTGCCAGGTTTTATTTAAATAGAAATAATAAAAGGAAAGCTAGATCAGTGTAATCATCTAAAGGCTGAAACTTGTCCGAAAATGATCAACACTCCAAATTAGGCTTTCTTGTAATCTTGAATGAAGAAGTTACCTTCACGACACAATGATTGCACATAACGAAGGGCTTTGAGCATTTTATAAAATGGTTTGTCGTTCTCTGAAGGTTAGCACCTGCACCCGATGTGGGAGTGGGACAGTACAATAAACACCAAACTCCATACTGGCCCAAATTTTTAACACATTACGCCCAGATCACATACGGGTTCAATCTGTAATTCTGTATGTCCATATTCAGCCTTGAAGGGAACCCTAAGACTTACGAATCAGAGTTTGGTTCAAGACTTCAAGTATGTAAGCCTAATCCACTTGCCTACTAACCCAAGCTTGTCTTGCAAGCTACGCAATCTTCCATTATAGTCTTTACCTTCACTTTTCGGCTGTGATTTTGCCTCCTTATTTCGGCTTCAACAAGACCAATCAGTCTACAGCAGGCCCATTTATCCACCTAACATCCAGTTTGTACCTATTTGTCTGTGATTTCTTCATGTGGAAAACAAAATAACCACTACAAAATATCGAAAAAGGACATGCGCGACAGTGATATAAAATGGCAAAGTTTACACTTCACTTAATCTTTAAATTAACGTCCTTTACCCTTCCCTTGTTTCCAAGGCGTTTTGCTTGTAGATTGAGAGAGCTAGCTTTAGATTTTCCCCCCTTTAGGTGGTTTTTCTCATTAGCTTTTAGTTTGAGAGAGAGAGCAATGGAGAAGCTGTCGGGGCTGAGCCACCTCTTCATGACAATCTTCCTCCACAACTTCGCCACCTTCATGGTGATTCCGGCCATCACAGATGTTACAATGGCGGCGCTTTGCCCTGGAAGAGATGAATGCTCCCTCGCCATTTATATCTCCGGATTTCAACAAGCGGTAATAATTAAACTCATATATAACGTCATTTTTTGCAAGCTTTAATTCCCATGCTTATATATAAAACTTCAATGTTTTTCTTTGCAATCAATGGCGTTGTTCATTGTCGTCCAAAACCAAAACTACTTAAGATGCATTACACTCCAGTTTACCCAGAAAAATAAAAGCACATGGTTGAAGGTTTTGGTCGATCTTAAATGGGAACTTATGTAATCGTAATGCATAATTCTAACAGGCAACAAACTGTTATACTAAACCGTTAGGAAGCGGAAACTACGCCCTAGGAACATATCATATATGACAATCGCAAAAAGTTAACTCTGTTTTGTCTCACTCACTCAACGAAATTTCCCTTCCATTTCAACATTAGAACTTAGAAGAGATGCGTTTTTCCTTTGTCTCCTTTCCTTTCCTTTCACTTAATTTGTGAGTTCAATTCAACGTCTTAACGTAAGCTAAGCGTCTAAGCTTTGAATTCTTTGTGTTTTATGTTAATAAATGATACGCACATTTAACTCTCTCTTTTTCATCTATAACTTGAACGAGAATTTTCTTTAATTCATAGGGTCTATTATATACAAGCAACGTGTCATTTTAACTGTTGCTTGAATGATAATTCAAGTAATTGAAAAAAATATTGACATTGATGAAAATTGCCACTTCCCCATACAAAAGTGTTAACGTAAATCGGCCGTACTGTTTGTTTGTTTGTCTTCTATACTGTGCGTACCAAACCTTAGCTGTTTTTGTTTTGGGTTTGAAAGAAACAGTATTATGATCTATGCAGATTATTGGGCTTGGGTCCTTTGTGATGATGCCTTTCGTTGGAAATCTCTCCGATAAGTATGGAAGGAAGGCTTTGCTTACACTACCCATCATTCTTGCCATAATTCCATTAGGTAATTCCAGTGCAAAACTAGTACTACGTGTATATACATTTGATTTTCCTTTCTGTTCATCTCCACCAATCAATATCTATGTAGTGCATGATCTTTTCCTGGTAGGATCCGACATTATTACAAAGCAATTTATACTTCCATTCCAAATTGTAATCCATGTCCTGAATTCAATGATTCATAAAAGGTTAACATATGATGCCGAAAATTGAAATTGTTCAAGACCAAATATTAAATATATGGCGTATTGTTCTTTTGCCAGCCATACTTGCGTACAGCAGAACCAGGAGTTTCTTCTATGCCTACTATGTCTTCAAGATTCTCACCGCCATGTTTTGTGAAGGAAGCGTTCACTGTCTTGCTCTTGCTTATGTGGTAAACCTCTGTTTCGTTATTCCTTCGTTAAATGGTTACTCTTGTCTAAGGTTGTCATCCTGTACTGTGGGCTAGTTTGTATACCAGGATACATGGGCTTGGATGTCCCTCGGAACCCTCTCTTTTTTTTCAGTGCCTGAAACTTGAGTTGTTTTTCAGGCAGACAATGTTCCGGAAGGACGACGAGCTTCTGCTTTTGGGATTCTGTCTGGTATTGGATCTTGTGCCTTTGTCAGCGGGACTCTGTTTACCCGTTTTCTTTCAACAGCCTCCACTTTCCAGGTTTCTGCTTCTCCCTATCTTTTCTACTCTTTCAAATATAAATTCTTTCCAATGCACCGGATTTGATTGTTTTCTTTACTAGGTTGCGACCGCAATGGCGATGCTGTCAGCGGTTTACATGAGGGTTTTCCTCCCGGACTCCGTCATAAATGATAATTTTTCCACTCCAATTATCTCAAAAGAAAATTTTAATGGCATTGTTAATCAGGATGAGGAGTCAAGCAAGAGAATGCAGGGCCAAACGTTCAAAACCATGCCTTCCATTGAAGATATGCTTGCCTTATTGAAGAGCAGGTCTCCAAATTATGCTTCATTTGATAAAAGTGTTTTAGTTGGCCTCAAACTCATACAAAAATACTTCATGCATTCATTTTATTCGAGTCTTCTTCAAATGAGTGACTAATGTTCTTAATTGAACGTGAATGGTGCAACAGCTTGACATTTTCACAAGCGGCAATTGTTTCATTTTTCAGCAATCTTGCTGATGTTGGCCTCCAAGCTTCATTACTGGTACATTTGTAATCCCATATGAACCATCAAAAACCCTTTGATTCTCCTAGAAAAGCAAATATCTGTGGCCGTCAAAAGTTGTCACCTAGAAATCTATCTACCATTTGAGCTTTTTATAGTCTTAACAAACCGGCAATAAAATTTTGAACCAGTTAAACTTTCCTGTGCAGTACTATTTAAAGGCCAGGTTTCACTTCAACAAAGACCAGTTTGCCGACTTCATGGTTATAACTGGAGTTGCAGGGACTGTTTCCCAGGCATGACACTTTGTGTTTCTTTAGTCATTTGATTCTTCTTTTATTTTCTATTGATACGACCTCGAAAAACTCTCGTGCAGCTGCTTCTCATGCCCGTACTAGCTCCTGCTCTCGGAGAAGAGAGATTGCTGTCGACAGGGCTATTTTTTAACTGTGCACATGTAAGCTACATGTTTCTTGATATTTCACATGTTTTCTTTGACCATATGGTTATATATAGTGACATGATCTTGTGTATATATTGACTTGTAAACTGTAATTGGCATGCCTCCTAATTCTTTATTTAATAATTTATGGGTTTGAATGCAGATTCTCTTCTATAGCATTGCATGGTCCTTCTGGGTAATAATCAAAACTTAATCAGCATCCAAATTATTGGTTTCCTTGAATACTTAATATGAGCGACTGTCTTTTTGCTTCAACTTGCTTAAAGTTGTATCTTTCTAGGCCAATGCTTGTTTTTTTTCTTTCTAAAATGGCAGGTACCTTATGCAGCTGCTGTGTTTTCCTTGTTCTATGTTTTTTCACAACCATGTGTAAGTTTTTACTTCATTTAATGTCCCAAAATCTTCATAACTTGCAGCATATTTTGTAACCAATGTTTATTTTACAATATGCAGATAAGGAGCATTGTGTCTAAACAAGTTGGGTCCTGTGAGCAGGTATTATTCGGTAGATAAGCACTTTCTTTCTGTGTTTGTTAAAACTGGCTAGCTAATGCTTATTCCTTGTATATTCAGGGGAAGGCTCAAGGCTTTATTTCAGGCATAGGTTCCTTTGCCCAAGTTGCTTCTCCCTTGGTTTTCTCTCCTCTAACAGGTCAACCAAAACTCGACTCAGTTCATCCTTACTCATTCAAAATGTAAGACTGACATTGATTATTCATTCTCCCAGCTTTGTTCCTTTCGGAAAGTGCACCGTTTTATTTCCCTGGTTTCAGTATCATGTGTGTTGGGTTTGCCTCGGTAAGACTACGAGACATACATGTTCTTTCATTTTGAAGTTAGAAAATGCAGTCCCGAAATAATTTTAATCTGCAACTACTTGTTAAGGTTACAATTACTAACTGAAATTTTCTATTTTCTTAAGCAGATGATAGCCTTTGTCCAGAGCCTCATGATAAGGGCCATTCCTCCTATATCAAGCCAAAGAGTTGGCAATGTCAACTAAATTGAAGCCTAGCAAGGAATGTATGTTCAAAACCCTGAATCATTCCTCACTCGGCTTGACACTGCCTGCGAAAATCTTCCAACAGTATGCATATATGTATTAGTAACTACTAGAAATGTTTAAGCAGAACCTTTGAAGTCATTCGACTTGCGGCATATATATTATAGATATAGAGCTTCGAGCCTGCTCGATCCATGGTGCCGCTGTAGAAGCCAGAGAAGGAATCTTTTTTCAGTTGCCTCTTCAAGAGCCGAACTGAAACTGAATGCTGGTACCTCCTGGTCCTTCTGGGAGGACACCTCAATTATGTTTATTTTTGTTTTCTTGAGGGGCTCATTATTTACACATCCTATCATTAGGTTTGGGCATATGCCTTCAACTTTGTAATATACTGGGTTTTAATTAATATCAGATTCTAGTCGTTTTATCGGTTGGAATTGGAAGGTAAAGCAGAACTGAAATCTGGTTACAAGCGAAATATAAACACAAATTTAAAGTAAAGAAATCAAGATACAGATTCACGATGATGTCGGCATCCTCAGCACTCAAAACTCTAATGCTCAAACAGTACAAGAGATGTCTGAGATGTAAACATGCAGAAAACACAAAGGTGTGTCTTAGTTAACGGTCACTTTGCCAACCATACCAGCACCCTGGTGAGGAGAGCAGTAGAAACTGTAGCTTCCTTTCTCGGTCAAGGTAACAGCATAAGTCTCTCCTGGGGCATTGAGTAGGTCTTCCTCGGACATGGAGATTTTGGATGCGTCGACTCCGGCTGGGATTTCGTCCTCGTCGAATATCACATTGTGTGGGAACCCAGCATTGTTCTTGAACACAATTTTCTCCCCAGCGCTCACGCTGATGTTACTGGGGACGAAAGCCAGAGACCCATCATCACCACCGAGCAAGACTTCAACGGCCAAGGCATTGCTGGCGAGGATTGCGCTTGCAGCGGTTGCCGCAACAGCAACACCAACGTCTTTGAGGGAGGCCTTGATGCCGACCCTTGGGACGGGAGAGGCTGCAACCTTGGCTGCGGAGCTTACTTTAGCACCGGCTTTGAGGCCAGTGAAGGATGGGATAGTGAGAGCTGCAGAGGTGACGGTGGCCATTGGGGTGAGTGGAGATGTGTTCTGAGTCGCAGTGAGAGGAAATCAAATGGAGAAGAGAGATAGAGAGGCTGGGCTTTAATAAGATGAGGTTCGATTTGTGTGGTACAAATTGATGGGCGAGTTTGTGATTATCGGGACGGGAGGGTGAATGGATCGAGTAATGTGTCATCTACAAAGGATTGATATGATTGGCTAGCTCGGATGCTATCCCTCCACGTGGCATCTACCCTTAGATTTTTTTTTGACAGAAGGCATCTTCCCTTACATGTGAGGTGGGTGGAGAAGAGTTGAATTGGATAAACGGGATATGTTTGTTCTAAAAAAATCTAGGTTCGAATACTTGTGCATTGAAAATATGTATGTGCTGTAAAAAAATTAAAAATATATAAAAAGGTATTATCATGTATTACACAAGTATATAATATATATATAATGGAGTGAAATTTTAATATAAATTTAATTGATATAATTACTTCATATTATGGTAAAATGAAATATAAATTTTATTTTGAGCATGTTATATTTTAATACTAAATATATAACTGATACTACATATAATCTAACTTCAAAGACTACTTTTTTAAAGCTAATTTAGAAAGAGTTTTTTAATAGTAAAAGTTAATTATTTAACAGGAACTTAATGCATGGTAATGGCCGAAATCAAGGAGCTGATATTTTTGCCGCTACTTGTCCCAAGTATGGTGCACATCGCACAGCCTCATTACAACAAGATATTTTATTTGAAGCTACAGAACGACCACTCAAAGTGTTAAAACTCCACACAAAATAGCCATACTATTCATTAAAAATCCAATGAATTCCATATCTTTTAATCTAAAGCTTTGGAATATCGAGATTACAAGCTAAAACTCTGAGTTTCTTCTCTCAAACCATAAGATTAAAATCTCAGTCTGCATATATTCCCAAGCTACATAGAGAAGAAATCACAAGGCTCAAATTAGAGGAATTCTCCCCCATGTATCAGCTTATATGTCCATTTCTAACGAATAGGATTATTGATGGAATACTATTTTATACAAGACTCGCCCGCAAACACAATAGTTAGCCATGGCCTAATAAAAGGTTCTGGGGAGACCCAACTCTTTTTCACAGTTGAAAATGAATTCAGTTTCTAATAGAATAGAGAGGTGGGTATACCTGAAGTCATATAAAGACATGATTTCATCATTCCTTGAACATTTCCGGTGTCTCGAATGCGTCCTCAATCCGACTTGAAAACTTTGTAAAAAAAAGTCTCTGAAGTCAGCACAGGTAGAGTGGACATGATCATTCTATATAGTCTTGTGACCAGAGTGCCTACTAAATCTTATACACCTACAACCATGAATTTATTGGAGTACATAATACTTTGCAAGAACTAAAATACATACGCTAACAAAATTTACAACTAATTCAATCCATTACAAATGATTGGAATTCCCATCAGAGAAGAGGATCCTAAAAAGAGTCCATGCAGCTAAATCTTAAGATGACTGGATTTAACAGATAATTAGCATGGTGTCACAGGCAAAGAGACATCGAACTGAAAAGAGATGTCATTGCCACCCAATTCTAATAGTCTTAAGCAGACTTAACGAGGTTGACATTAACATGTCACCGTCGCTTTTGACGTGGACAATAAAATACCTAAAGAAAGCATAGCATTCTAATAACCCTCTGCAGAATTCGTTATTTACCTATAAAGAAGGCAACAAATCTAGCTACCTCAATCATATGTCAATACTAGTTCCTGTAAGGGAATTATCACCTGATCATCATTACTTCTCTAGCCAACCCTAATTTCGAGTTGCAATAGTAATGCACTTAGAAGTAGAAGACGCATTCTAAGTGGCATTAACATCCGTACAGAGTCGAAAACACCACTATATGATGCAAATACAAGACTGAAAACTAGAACAATCATATAAAAAGCATAGAACACGTTAAAGCTTAAAAGTGCATAGAGTAATATCCCACTAACAAAGCAATACTGAATTGAACATCAAATACTATTGCTATCCTGCTAAGCACAGTATTGATGTTTTTTATTTATAAATACCAGTAATCAATATTATAAATACAATGTTTAACTGACAAGAACGCTATAAAGTTATCAATTACACAAAGAGACTAAAAGCTATACACAAACATGATTCAAATCAGTTTCCCCGTATGCGCAAAGAAATGTACAGTTTATGCGCCATCACTTTATATAGGAAACAAATTGCCACTACCATCGTCATCTTCCTCGTTGAATAACTTGAATCCGACATCCCATTGCGGGTCTCCTTGATAATTGAAGCTGGGGTTGACATAGCATTTCATCTCATGAAACAAATTCAGATTATCCACCAGTTTGTGGAAAACATTGCATCCACAACACTGCAAGGTGCAACCCACCACCATCACAAAATTATTCCCCCCAACACAAAAACAAGTGCAAAATCCCAGAGGAAAAAAAAAGAATCAGCATTTCATCTTCATAATGCAAATCCAATATTCTAAGTTTAGAAAAACTTGCCTGAACGAAAACGGTGCCATCGGTGTATGCGTGGGGGTTGATGGCACGGGTGGTTCGTTGACCGCAAACATTGCAAGTGAAGGCCACACGCATCCGTCTACGCGGGGATTTGGTGAAGAGAGACCATGGAAGGGTAGAGACTTTCTCCGTATTGGAATGGTCCTCGGTTCCGGCGGGTGTAGGTGGACCCTCCATACCCGATCCCGTAGTCCACCCTCTTACAGACGCGTTGCTCAGAACCAGCCCCATGGCTGCATCCTAAATTGAATTCCCCAAAGTGCCCACACAACAAAACCATGTTCAATGTTCTGTCCTAAAAGAAAATTATTAAAAAAAGATACCAACTTCATTTGTTTTACCTGGGAGAGAGTTTGGTTGCCGAAGAAAGGAACGATGCTTGTGTTGTTAGGATCAGATTGGAGATCGGGGTCATTACTGTTCTCTGGTAATTAAAACATAAAAAAGACACAAAAAGTGTTAATTACAGCCGAGTAAAGGGGATGAAAGATTGAAATGAACAGGTAAAAGTGAATACTTTTGGCGGGGGTGGGAAAGCGTTTGATTCTAGGCGGAGAAAGTTTTGGCTTAGGATTGAAGATGGAGAACGAAGAGGAGGATGAGGAGACAATAGTCATAGCGGTGGCTGGGGAGGTGAGTGTTTCCATGGGAGACGCTGTGCGTCTGCTCTGACGTCGATGCCGATGGACGGAGCTTCGAAGAAAAATGGAATCTCAGTTTTCAGGACTTGTTCGCAAGATCCCACCGCAAACTCAGGGCCACTTAACCAGTTGCCTTAGACACGTGATGCCTTGATACTCCATTCATTAGTTTTAATTTTTAAACGTAATAGAAAGAACAGCCCATTAGGCCTACTTTCAGAGCTTTAGAACCCAATGGAAACACAGACACAACCAACCATGCACGAGATTCAGATTCAAACCCAAAATGAAAAGGCTTAGCGGTCCGGGCCCTGCTCCAAGTTTTTTAGTTGTTGTTTTTAAGGGTAAACTACCATGTGGGTCACTAAACTGTTGAGATGGTTTTATTTTGACCATTGAATTATGACTTTTAAACTATTAAAATATTTTCAATCAAATTTGTATAATTATACATTTAGTTCTCATTATTTATATGTTCTATCCGTTTGATTTTAATTTTAATTTAATTCAATAAATTTGCTTACCTATCACATTAGCAATTCCGGCAATAATTAACGGTTAGTGATTTGATTAAATTATTTTAATATTTTAGAGACCTAATTGATAAAATTCATAATTAGCGATCAAAATAAAATTATTCAATAATTTAGTGATAAGGTTAGTCAAGTTCAACTACTTTGGGTGTATAATCAATGGTAGACCACTCATGGTTTGAAAAAGATGGGCCTTCAAATGAATTCAGTTAAATGCTTATAAAGAAAAACAAATAATCAATTATGGACTATTGATAAAGTACATGAGAAAAACAAAAATCGTCGTAGTGCTCGTTTTTCATTTAAAAGTCAATCTATCACGCACAAAATAAATAGACAAATGTATATAGACTTTGTTTTATTAAATTGCATAAGCCCTATCTGTTTGAACTGCCTCTAACGATAATAACATTAATTGGATCAATAAATTTGGCATGCCAATAAGTAGGGGCGGAAGGAACCGGTGTGGACCACATCCACAATCTCCCAAAAGAAATTTTAAATTTTAAAAAATTACATATTAGTATAATAATAAAATTATTATTTAATCTCTAGAAATATATAATTTATTATTGATCCGTATAAATTGAGGTAATTTTAAATAGTTCTTTCTATAAATAAAGTTGAATTTTACCATCTTCAATAAGACTAGCCTCGAGGCTTCAACTAAAGTCTCTTTAGGACTGAGTCAAGTCAATGCACCCTAAAGCATGGCAGCAAACTGAAATGTCCTTCTTCCTCTGGGGCCACCTTCCGATTTTCGTATATTAGAATTCAGTGAGTCTATTTAATTTTCTCTTCCTAATTTCATAAATATATATATATATATATATATATATATATATATATATATATATATATATATATATATATATATATATATATATATATATATATATATATATTTTCTTGATCAAGATTTGATAAATTTATATCCACCAGAAAGAAAGTGTGTAAGGTCACTTTGAGTGAGAAATTATATTATAGGTCCTTCTCGCCATGTAATTTATGAGATCAACGAATAAAAATTATATTTTATTAATTTTTTTATGTCATCTTTTTATTGAGTGAATATTTACTTAGTGAAAATTGTTTTCAAATTTGTTTTACAGTAAATATGATTGAAGATTCATTTAGTAAAAAGATACATAAAAAAATAATAAAGTCAATAATTTTTATTAATTAATTTATAAATAACGTACTAAGAATAACCCATAATATAATTTCTTATAGTTAGAGTGGCAAATCAGGAAGGATCCCGTTAATTTAATTCATCCTTTCACCCTGTCCAGAAGGGAATATGGTGGACCAAGGGCCGGGGAAACTGCAGTAATAAATGGATGAAGGAATCTTTGTCTGACTACCAAAGTGAAAGTCCTGCCAGGGATAATAACTCTCATCTCTTTTATCCGTAACTTAATTTAAAAAATTCTCATATTTATTCATCAATAAATTAAAAATATTAAACGTTTAAATGTATTTGATCTCACATTATTTTATGTATGATATTTATTAATATCAACCAAATTAAACTAAGTTAATTTGTGTCATCTTATCCAATGAAATGTTTCCGACCTTGTCTATCACGGCAGGTATTGTGGTTGAAAATAAATGTATACAGATTCTCCCACCTATATAATTTACTCCTCTTATTAAAGACGGACCAACGCTCCTCTTCCTCGCATTAACTATCCTCAACTAACTCCTTCGATTCATTCAAACTGTGCACTTCTTTTGTTTATGAACTTTCTTAAAGGTAAAAGAATTATAACCGGTGTAAACATGACAAAATTAATAACCAAATATATTAGTTGGACGTTATGCGGCATCGATTGCATTGGAGAAATTATTAGATGGACCCGACTCACCACATCATTTATGGTCCATCTAACGAGATTCATCTATTTCAGCATAATTTTAAAGTAACTACTCACTCTTTAATGACATGTAGAAAAGAGGTGAAAATTCACATCGAAATAAAATAAAATATTTCTATTGGATGTGACCATAAATAACGTGGTGAGCCAGACCATCTAATAATTTTCCGTTGCATTGGGTAGACTTCAATGACGAATGAAAGAACCGTTGTGCGACAAATGAGTCTACGATGACAACCGATTGTTTCTTTAGTTTCAAGAAATTATGATTTGGATGTTAATTCCCATCACCTTCATAGTTTGTTGCATGCTAGCTCTCAAGGTACGTAATACGTATATCAAAACTTATTAATGCATAATGGGTCAATTTAGGCATGATTTTGGCGTATTTCTTTCTGTGGGAGGGAGCTAAGGAAGGTGATTTCTCCTTTGTTGCGCCCTACGTCATTCCCAATGTTTTATACTTTCTTCAAGTAAAAGGGAAAATTTTCTATTTTACGTAGGGTTTATCATTTGCGTATACTTCACCCATATGAACTAGGATGCAACAGCTATCATGAAGAAAGTGAAGAAGTTCATGAACTACAAGTTGGCTTTATATGCTAAAATGGTTAGCTGAGAGCAAGACGAAGCTAGAAATTTATTTAAATGATTTTATTTTTTTGAACAGTATTTAAAAAAAATTAATTATTATAAAAGAGTGTCATTTTATTTGTAAAGGGTGTCAATTATATATATTTTTCATTTTTACATACAAACTATATAAAAAATATATATTTTTAAAAAAAATGGGATGTCAAGCCTAATGGTCAATGTGGCTCCGCCCATGGCAGCCCCCATACCAAAATGGAATAAAAAATAAACAGTATAGTTACTTTTAAGGTAGGAACGTTTGAAACCCATGGAGTTTGATATGATGTCAGGTTACAGAGGTAAATGAATTACAGTTTCGACTTTCAACTCCAGATATTCTTTGGTTTCATATGATGAAAGAAAGATGTTGAAACAACTAGAAGATAAAAAAAGAAAGGGTAATGCAGAAAACCGTAGGGTGGAGACAACTGTACCTTACAACCGCGTTGCTGGCCAAATGGATTGCCTTGTAAACCAGAAGAGGAGATGAAAAAGCACTAGGATATTGGCACGGCTCAATCAAAGCACAGCAAGCTACGACAAATTATTTGTAGAACTTGGTTTTGTCTGAATGAACCGAGCCAACATCGCAGTGACTGTTTCAACAATATTAGAGAACAGTATGGCGTTCACTTAGGTTAAAACGACTTGAAAGAAGAAGAAGTGGTGGGGTGAGAAGAAATGGGGAATTGTTGGATGTAATTTAAGGAGAAAGTGGTGCATTAAAAACTCTCGACTACCAAAAGCCACATCCAGGAGCAGAGCATTTAATAACACAACCCATCCCCCTAATATTCTCTCCCTCTCTCTTTAAAAATACTCAAGTTGCTGGCTACCCTTGTCCATATATTGGAATTGGCCTTTGAATCCTTTCCCTTTCTCTCATGTTTGCAGTTTGAGTATCAGAAGGCGCAGACTGCAAACACTGAAGCGTAATTAATAAAGGGAATCCACCCCTAAGTTCATAACTCCCAACTGCTGCTTCTTAATTACTATTTGTAGAATCTCATCAGATTAACGATACAAATTTTGTCCCTTGGTTACCTACCCATTTAGTTCACTGCCGTAGAGTTGGTGAACTTCACTCACAGTACTGAGACCATCCTAATCCTTCCTTCCTCTTTAGAATCTTATGTTCTCCAGGGAGCAAGAGAAGGACGTTCAAGCTTTGGGCTCGTTTCATGCAGGAGAAAACCGTGTTTCCTCTGTTGGCTCGGTCGGTTTTCTGAACCGTCTTGAACATTTTCGGGGTCTTGAGAGCAGAAACTAAAAAATGAGCCCCTATGAAACCAAAGTATGTTCCATAAATCCAATTATTTTTAACAATTAATTTAATATGTATTATAAACCATTGAAACATGATTAAAGTTTGACACACATTATTTTTTTATTAAGAAAACACCTTAAATACAACTAAAATAATAAGGGCAATCACTAACTTACTAGATTGTCACTTGAAAAATCTATAAATATATGAAGGTAGACGGTGGGGACCTTGATCGGGTGCTCATGCTGCTCCCCCTTCCCATACGCTACTGTCGGTCTTATAACTTCCAAATTTGACATATATCTTTACTTATGTTCATTTTTTTAAAATTGATATAAAGCTGATTATAAGATAGTATTTGTTTTAATTTTTTAACTCTTTAATAAGATGTACATACCTTAGAGACAAAACTGTTAAACATAAATTTTCTAAAATCAACCTCATCCTCCTTGATGCTCAGTTGATTGTCTGATTTTGTTAATTAGAAAATATCAGTCCTTAATATTTTGAAGTAGGACTGGCCAACAGGGACTGTGGAATCCTAAGGAAATGGACCTTTGGACTTTAAAACTTTGGAGCAAGTGGACGTAAGATATCGTGATATTGTATTAGGCTAAATAGCAGCGCGGATGAATAGTTATAGAACATAAGATGGGCCACTTTCGGAGACTGTCTGGGCCTAGGCTGATTGAAAATGGAGTGATCTGCTCTCTGGTCGGGAAAAAATGAGTTTACAGTACATAAAAGGGTAAACTATACCATTGACCACCGAATTAATTGGGGATTTCTATTTTGACCACCGAACTAACGAACTCGTCAATCAGACCACCGAACTTATTAAATTAACCTATTTTGACCACTGCCGTTAAAAAAATAACGGACGGCTAACAGAGTGATGACGTGGCAGTTAAAGAACTTTTATAAAATTACACATTTAATCCTTGCTATTTGCACATTTTTTCAATTTAGTCCTAATTTTAAATTAATAAAATAAATTAATTATTTAATTAAGTGATGACACGTGTCAACACCTTATTGGATGGCTTTAATTATTTATATTTTAATTATTAATCTTTTTTCTTCGTCCAATCAAGTGGTGACATGTGTCACCACTTGGTTTAAAGAAAATGACGCAAATTTGGAAGAATGGGGATAAGGTGGTTCGAACCTGGGACCTATGGGTTTTTAACCCACAACCTTACCACTGCACCAAGCCTCCATCTATGACAATAATTGCACCATTTAATATATAAGTTATAATGCAGTAAATGTTAGGGAAGAAAGTAAAAATGATTGAAAGGGGATTCAAACCTAGACCACTTGGAATGTGTATAATCACACAAACATTCGATTTAAAATATTCGAATATTTTTCTTTTTCATATTTAAATTAATTCGAATACTTGATTTAAATATTTTAAATCGAATATTTTAAAAATATTTTTTCTTTTTCATACTTTAAATATTCGATTTAATTTAAATACTTTAAAATATTCGATTTAATACAAATTTTGCTTTTCCAATTTAAAAAATATTTATTAAAATGTTTAATAAATTTTATTACAAATTTTCCATTTTATTACAAATTTTAATACAAATATTCGATTTTAATAAATATTCGGTTTAATACACATTTTGTTTTTCCAGTTTAAAAAATATTTGAATATTTTAAATCAAAATTTTAAAGTATTTAAATTAATTCGAATATTTAAAGTATGAAAAAGAAGAAAATATTTTTAAAATATTTGATTTAAAATATTTAAATCAAATATTTAATTTAATTTAAATATGAAAAAGAAAAAATATTTGAATATTTTAATGGAATTTCTTTTCTTTATATCGAATGTTTGTGTGATTATACACATTTCAAGTGGTATAGGTTCGAATCCCCTTTCAACCATTTTTACTTTCTTCCCTAACATATACTGCATTATAACTTATATATTAAATGGAGCAATTCATGTCATAGAAGGAGGCTTGGTGCAGTGGTAAGGGTGTGGGTTAAAAACCTATAGGTCTCAAGTTCGAACCACCCTATCCCTATTCTTCCAAATTTGTGTCATTTTCTTTAAACCAAGTGGTGACACGTGTCACCACTTGATTGGACGAAGAAAAAAAATTAAAAATTAAAATATAAATAATTAAAGTCATCCAATAAGGTGTTGACACGTGTCATCACTTAATTAAATAATTAATTTATTTTATTAATTTAAAATAAGGACTAAATTGAAAAAATGTGCAAATAGCAAGGATTAAATGTGTAATTTTATAAAAGTTCTTTAACTGCCACGTCATCACTCTGTTAGCCGTCCGTTATTTTTTTAACGGTAGTGGTCAAAATAGGTTAATTTAATAAATTCGGTAGTCTGATTGACGAGTTCGTTAGTTCGGTGGTCAAAATAGAAATCCCCAATTAGTTCGGTGGTCAATGATATAGTTTACCCTACATAAAATACAGAAGAAGTCACTCTTTATAACCAGCCAGCGTTGCGTACATACATCTTATTGTTATGAATGGGCCGATAAATGACCGAACGAACACGAATGAGGGTGTATTCATGTTCGTTCGCTTAATTTTAATTGAATAAATGAACGAATACGAACATAAACGAACACAATTTTTTGTTCGTGTTCGTTCATTAACGAATGTAGTTTGTTCATGTTCGTTCGTTTAAATGATAAACGAACAGAAATAAACATAAACGAACATATATAATGTGTTAAATATTTAATATTTTGGGTTAGTTCGATTAATTCGGTTAATAACTGATTTTAAACTAAATTAATCGATAATTGAAATTTGAAAAAACTCTTAATCATTAACCGAAATTTAAAATTATCTAATAGATTAACCAATTTTATTTTGATTCAGTCGGTTAGTTCGGTTTAACCGAACAATGAACACCCCTAGACATATGTGAATAAACTTAAATGAACATAAACGAATGAACAAGTCCTTTATTCGTGTTCATTTATTTAATTAAACGAACAAAAATCTTTTTCATGTTTATTCGGTTCATTTACATACTTAATTGTGTATTTTAAGATGATAACCGAGTAAAAAGAAATATGATGTCAATTGTATTTAAATAATATTAATATTATTTTCAATATTTTTATTTATTTTTGTAAAATAATATTTTCAACCATTTTCAAGGTGTGAATAAGAACAGACAACATCGTATAAAGAAATAGTCGTTATCAGTTGTCAGTGAGACTGTGCTTACGCAACACATGCACGCAGCACGCATGCCTTACATAAGTCAATGTACTCAGCCAATGCCACCACATTTTGCTGCTGCCTTACATAAGTCTGTTATGAGTTATGACCATGCTAGCTTTAGAATCTCGTTTTTGTGCTAAAATAGCTCTCCTCTTCACCAGCTATCCGCTCAAAAACTCATTTATATGTTTATTGTGGTCCTTTTTAATATTGTGGTTAAATTTCTTATTTTATGATATGAGTTTGTTTACCTTTTATTTAATCATAAATAAAATTATATATTTTTAACTTTTATAATTTAGTCTAATATTTATTTTATTGATAATATTATTTTATATAAATACAATATTTAAAATATAGATATTTAATGATATTTTTATTAAAAAGTAAATTAATAAAAAAGCAACATATAGTATTTTTATTTAATATGATATGCAAGATTTATCTTATGACATTTAATTTAAGGATAAATATTCTATACACATGCGGTGGAAACTGAAAGTTTCCATAAGCGCCTTAGTTTTAAGGTATATGAAGTTTGTTTAGGGTATAGGGTTTAGGTGTAGGGGGTTAGAATTTAGGGATAGCTGTTTCAATTTAAGGTTTAGGGTTTATATGTTAAAACCTAAATCCTCGCCATATTACCCTAAAAACTAAACCTTAACCTATAAACTCTAGATTATAACCCTAAACTTTAAATTGAAACAATTATCCCTAAATTCTAAACCCCTGCATCTAAACCTCTAAACTCTATACCTTAAATTAACTCTCTATACCTGAAACTATGGCGCTTGTGGAAACTTTCAGTTTCTACCGCCAGTATATAAGATATTAATCCTTAATTTAATTATTGTCCTAACACAAACTTTGATAAAAATATCAAATCATACGGCCGAAAGATTTATGCCATGCATATTGGTATTGCCATAATGCCATCATTCTTATTTAAATTTCCGTACTGCTAGTAGCATGTACTATGTACTATGCATTGTTTTTCTTTCAAAAAGCATCTTATGCAAATAACATAAAAGTAACGGACATGAACTAATCAGGATTTGAAGTTGGAAAGGTAAAATATAAATGTTTAAAGTATGGAGAAAAGTTTTTAAATAAATTAATTTTTTAAATTGTATACAAAAAGAATAAAGATAGAAAAAATGGAGAGGGCAATTGCCCCTCTTACAGCCCACATACTCCCGTCCTTGGTAACGAATTCATTGAATAGTTTCAGAGATAAAAGGTGATATTGATTTTCTTAGATAGTTCGAGTTCAAACAATATAATATGTATGGTGGGAATATATTTTCAAAATATTAAAAAAATTTACCATGTAATTATAATAAAATATTAAAAAATAACATAATAGTAAGATGTTATTTATTTTGTAGTATTTGTTTTTCATTTGCGCGAACCAATTGACAAGACGTGCTCCTTTTGAAAGGCCCAGACTCAGGCTCCGAGCCGTTTGTACACTACCATTGATTCCTGTAGGCTATCGTTTGATAGGTTGAGATGTCATGTCACATTCTCTCCCTTCTAAGTTCTATCACTCCTATAAATATTCCATTTTTTATTAGCGATCGTTTTAATAATTTTTGGATATTTTTTAACGAAGATTTTTAATTGAATTTTATTAATTAAAATAAAAAATTATAAAGTATAACACAATTTAATATTTATGGAGATAAAAATATTATAAAATTAAAGAGCGTGAAAGAAAAAATTAAATACAATTCTTTCTAAGAAAACATGTTCTGTCTTCGAAATAAAACTTCAGCAAAGATAAACTTTAACCAGAAAGCTCCATGTATCAAGTATTCTTTTCGCTGCGAGTTCTTGGCACATCGGAAAACTACCACAAAAAAACTTGAAAAATAACAAACCGCTGATTATCTTGTGACTTGAAACGCTCGATAATACTTGTTATCTGAACGCTAAATTGCCATAATATCATGCAATACTGTCACAAAGACAAAGACAAGCAAATCCTGCAAAAAATAAACAAACAAACTACCATACAAGCAGACGAAAAAAAACCAGAAAAGCAAATGTAAAATGACTTATGGCAAAATAAAAAAAAAAAAAAAACGAAACAAAAAAAACAAATGATTCTTCATTAGAAGAGAAAAATTTTAGTTATATACAACTAATGTAAACATTAGAAATCAGCCAACGATATAAAGACTGTCGTCAAAAAAATTTGTTGAAAAAGAAAAACTCAATGAGATTTTTAGAAAGTAATCAACTTAAAAAAAAACAGATATCGGATTTTTTTAGTTATTTTATTTTACTTTTTGGATACTTAATTCTATTTATTGTCAGGGGAATCACGTGACAATATTATTTATAGGACTTATTCTGTTTTATAAAAGTTATTTTTAATTAATTTATATCAAATTTAATGATTAACGGGAACCCAACGAATAATATAGTGAAAATTTTATGTTTTTTTAATTTAAGAGATGTAGGGTTCGTTTGACTTTAAAGAATGAAGTCTGATTTTATTTTTATTTTATTGGAAAATAGAAAACGGTGATGAAACATGTTTGGTTGTAAAATTAAAATATAATTTACTTGTATCGTTATTATAATTATAATTATGTTTTATTTTAATGATTTAATAATTATTTTTTCATTTACTTATATTTTATTTATAATTATTATGATTATATTTTATTTATCATTATTATAATTATATTTTCTAATTATGTTTTATTTTAATGATTTAATAATTTTTTTTTTCATTTCTATTTTGAAAAAGCTAGATACCAAACACATTTTGACTATTTTCATTTTTGAAATTAAATTTTCATCCCTATCAACCAAGCATGTTTTCTAATTTTTAAAATTCCAAAAATAAAAATTATTTTTTGAAAATGAAAATAAAAAATAAAAACATAAAATATTTTTTAAAAGCAAATGAACCCTAATATTTCCGAACACTTTTAATTATAAGGTTTACATAAATTTTAGGCAAAATGAAAAAAGATGCACCCAACGTTTGCATGTTTTGTCATTTAGCCCCTTATTTTTTGTCCAAATATGCCCTCCCAACATTTCAATTTGGTCCAATTATGCCCCCAACGTTTTATTTTGGTCCAAATATGCCCCCGTTGGATGAAAATTGTTAGTCAACTGACGGTCAACGACTGATGTTGACTGGACTTGCCACGTGTTAAGATCTGCTGATGCCACGCCATTTTTTTAAGAAAATTGTTATACCCTTTTTTATGGTGACACGTGGCCAACTATCATGCTGGCACGTGGCCAAATCTGATGACGGTACATGGCAAATATAATGCTGACACATCAACAGATCTTAACACGTGGCAAGTCTAGTCAATATCAGCCGTTGACCGTAAGTTGACTACAGTTTACATCTGACATAGGCATATTTGAGCCAAATTGAAACGTTAGGGGCATATTTAAACCAAAAAAAGAATATGGGGCCAAATGACCAAACATACAAACATTGAGAGCATTTTTTTATCATGTTGGCTACATTTTATCAAAAGTTAAAAATAAAATAGATATTATTATAAATTTAAAACACGCCATTAAAATATCGTAACTGAAACTTTATTAGATGTTTGTTTGTATTTTAGCATATGAATGACTCTATAGTAATTAAAACATTAATTATGTGACCTAATTATAATTTTTAATAATTGAAAATACCTAAATATAACTTTACTAATAATTGAATAAACTACGTTATAGTTTATCAAAGAAAATAATGATGAACATTCCAATTTTATTTTCAGTCGTCCATTGCAAATACGTGTTAGTTCATATTTTTCCAATGTATTCTTTTACGTTTTTTCTTTCTTTTAAATAAGGGTTTTAAATTCTATATAAATAAAACAATTAATCGGTAAAATGATAAATTTCAGGTATAGAACATTAATAGCTTGTCAAATATGATTAATATATAACGAGATTCTCGACAACCATATGTATAAAATTAAGGATAATTCTACCGTAAAATTAAATAACATGTATCGCGTTGTATCACTATTCATATGTTTTGCAATGTATCATTAATTATTTTAATTAGTTTAAAATTTTAAAGATCGGAAGTGTTATTATCCCTTTTTAAATAAAATCTTGAAAATTAATTTTTATATTTTTTCAGATTTTTTTAATTCAAAAAATAATTAAACTTTTATTACTATAATAATCCCACATTCACTTTAATTTAAGGGTAAAGTTTACAAATAATCATTAAATTTTGATCAATTATTCAGTTTGGTAACCAAACTTCCAATTGCTTCAACATTATCAATAATCTTTTAGTTTTGTTTCAATTTAGCCACTGACCCGTTAACAATTGTTAAAAGGGTGATATGGGTGTTAAAATATTTTTTATAATAACAAATTTAGTCCTCCGCACTTACACATTCAAACTATTTAGTCCTAATTCGAAAGAAATAATAAATTTGACCCTCGTTATTTTAATTTTATCCTATTTTTAATTAAAGATAATTCAATATCTTATTTTGATCCCTTAATTGTGACTAATGTTATCTTATCCCTCTCAATCCCAACCATGCCCACTCCATCCTTTAAAATTTCATAAAAAATTAATTAAATTATTACTATAAAAGGAAAATTTAAGTATATTTTTTTAAAATTGATACTTGAATTTTTTAAATTTTCATTAGGCCACCAAGCACACATATATTTGTTATCATGTGTATTTAATTATAGATAATAAAAAGAGAAAATTAAGTATATTTTTTTAAAACTGATACATGAGTTTTTTATGAAAATAATTTAATTAATTTATACAACATCCATTAACATCCACTAATCCAACTCTAAATTTTAAGGTAAACTATTGGAATGGTCACTTACGTTTACAAAGTGTAAACTTTTGGTCACCGATTTTAAAAATTGACTGTTTATAGTCACTTATGTTTTCATTTTTTAAACATTTGGTCACTCGGGTGTTAATTGTCGTTAGACACTAACGGTGTGCTAACTTGACACGATAACAAAAAAGATAATATATAATGGGGAGCAAGAGTTGGAATGTTTGATAGGGTGACTGCTTCTTTTGTTTTTTAAGGGGGCAACTTTAGATGTAACGTATTACCGAAGTATGTCATTATCGATAAACTTGATGGACTTCTTTCAATTAATGAAGGGTGATTTTACCCTTATGGAATGCATCTCATATATGTTATTCTTTCTCTTCTAGAATGTTGTACATACATAATGGATAGTATCTTCGACCATCCAACCTTGCTTATGAGCAAGTTTTATATTCTTTGGCTATGGTTGCACGATACACCTTTGTTCCTCTTCTAATGAAGGGTGATTTTTTTTTCTGTGCCAAGTCAGCACATTGTTAGTGTCTAATGACAATTAACACCCGAGTGATTAAATGTTTAAAAAACGAAAACGTAAGTGACCATAACGGTCAATTTTCAAAATCGATGACCAAAAGTGTACATTTACTAAACGTAAGTGACCATTCCAATAGTTTAACCTTAAAACTTAGAGTTGAATTACTGGATGTTGATGGATGATATATATGAATTAATTAAATAATTTTTATAAAAAAACTCAAGTATCAATTTTAAAAAAATATGCTTAATTTTCTTTTTTTATTATCTATAATTGAATACGCATAATAACAAATATGTGTGTTTGGTGGCCTAATAAAATTTAAAAAATTCAAGTATCAATTTTAACAAATATACTTAATTTTCCTTTTTATAGTAATAATTTAATTAATCTTTATGAAATTTTAAAGAATAGATTGAGTATGGTTGGGATTGGGAGGGACAAGATAACATTAGTTATACTTAAGGGATCAAAATAAAATATTAAATTATATCTAATTAAAAATAGGTGGAAGACTAAATGTATTATTATTCAAAATATTTTAATAACCACATCACACTTTTAACATTTGTTACCGGGTTAGTGGCCAAATTGAAACAAAACTAAAAGTTTAATGATAGCATTGAAACAATTGGAGGTTTGGTTGCCAAATTGAATAATTGATCAAAGTTTAGTGACCATTTGTGAACTTTACTCTTAAATTAAAGTGAATGTGAGAATTATTGTAGTAATAAAAGTTTAATTATTTTTTGAATAAAAAATAAAAGAAAATCTGAAAAATAATATAAAAGAGGATAGTAACAGTTTTTATCCTTAGAATTTTAAAACTAATTAAAACAGTTAATGGTATGATACACATGAATATCCTAAAATTAAACAATATGAGTATTAAAATAAAAAAAAACCAGTATGAGTATGAATGGACTGGAACATATAATCTGAACATAACACTATATATATTCAGCACATATGTCAATTAAGTTTCTAACACATTTTATAACCGACAAGGCCGTCTCGGATGGAAAACAATATGAGCTACCTTTAATCTTTACAACTTTAATAATTTATCAAGTGGTGATTTTGTAAGTAAGTGGTTGCTCTTTTTTGTTTTAGTTTGTATTTAAGGTGTATTCTAAACAAAACAATGAGAAAAATATGTTTGTTAATAAATATTAAATTAATTGTTTAAAATAACAAAAATATGATTTCGTTCTATAGGTTGCATCTTTTAGTTTTTCTCAGGACCTTGAAAATATTCGAGATGACCCTATTATCAGTCACTCAAAACTTATTAGAATTGTAAATAAATAAAATAAAATTTCATAACATATGGGATGAAAATTGTTGATCATTTGAATGAGATTTAAGGTTTAAATTTCACTGTTGTGAATAAAATAAATTGAATTGAGAAACTTACTTTTTCTAATGGACCTTTATACTAATTGATAAAAAATAGCGAGACTCATAGATTAATAAGTTGTTATATTGTATATATTTAAGCATTAGAAATTTCAATTACATAATTTCATGCATTATAAATTTGTACTTATTTATGCACTAGAAGTGGCGTCTTAGTTTTAGGGTTTAATGATTCAATTTAAAGTTTATATCTTAGACATTTAGGTTTTGGGTATGTAATTTAAAGGCCATGGTTAGAATTTATGGTTCAGAATTTATGGTTTACATGTTAAAATCAATCCTTAACAATATTATCCTAAACTTTAAATTCTAATAACAAGGTAAATTTTAAACTCATAAACTCAAACTCCTAAATTCTAAACTATAGATTAAATTCCTAAACTATAACACTAAAGCGTTTGTGAAAACTTACTTTTTATTTCCACCACTAATGTGTTGAATATAAATCTTCGATAAATTATTTCATGCACTACAACTATTTTTTTCACAAGCGGATCTAATTTAATAATTTTAAATTTAATATTTGGGGTTAGAATTTACTGTTCAAATTTTAAGATTTTAGGATTCCAGATTTAGATTTTAAAATATTTTTTGATTTGATGTTGATGACATCTCATAATAAATCCAAAGAGAATATTCAGCATAGACTTTACAATTAGGAAATAGATTAGGGAAAGATTCCATGGAGATGGAAGTAGATTAGGTAGAGGAATGAGACTAGGGAAACAAGTCCCATTGGGGTTGGTCCACATCCAAGCACATTGGGATTTTATTAACCAAAGTATGATATTGATAAGGACAGACATAGAATAATAAAAGAACCAACAGTTGATATTATTAGCAGTTTTAATATATCGGAGGGGGGTGATACAAGCAAAGCAAGGCAGGCAATAGCATCGATAGAATCCATGTAGATTTGTGCTGGTGCGCTGCGCATTATGCCCCGCTGCTTTAACGTTATTTCCCCCCAAACACAAATCAAAACTCAGCAGTTTGTAATCTATAAAGGGCGGACGGAGAAGAAGAATCACATACAGAGTACAGACAGAAAGCAAGCAAGCAAGCCCATGGGCGCAGCGCCAAGCTGATTTCATCACGCGCTATTTTTTTTTAAAGAAAATGAATCGCTGCCGTTAATTTGCCAATTCGTTCGGCTCTGATCCTTGCAGCAAAATTAGTTTAATCGGCGTTGTAGAATCTTAATCAGATATATATATATATATTTTAAAATATTTGAAGTATTTTATTTTTCTGGATCATTTGCTTTTCCCCCCATCTTTTGTAATGGGGGATACGGAGAGCTGCAGTAGTAGAGCGGTGTATTTTGCGCCCGGTCAGAGACGAAAACAGATGCAAAAGATTGAAGTGTATTATGAAGTTCTTTGTCGACTTAGGGGCTTGAATATTGAGGAGTCAAACTTCCCTGCCTTTGAAGATGAACTTTGGGCTCATATCTCTAGACTTCCTACGAGGTAGCAATCGCCGAATCCCGTCTAGTGCATGTATTTGTTTCTTTTCCCCCTCGCTTATTATTCGATGAATTTGATTTGTTGTTTGAATTTCAAGTTTTCGTACTATATATTTTTTGTTTGGATACAAAGAAAATGAGAATCTGATCATCAATGAGGTTTCGTTTAGAGAAGAGTCTGTAATTTAACAGAGTTACTTGACTTTTTTTATTTATTTCTGTTACTGTTTTTTTTTTCGTTATTGTTGGTTTCTTAGCTCCCAAACTGAGCGTCAACAATAACATGCTTTTCCCTGTATTTTGTCAATAAGTAGAAGCTAACTGTAATTTCCATTCATTGGCTCTTTTGGCGTTGATTTAATTAATTAAAGATGTACTTCATTTGTTTGTTTTAGGTATGCATTTGATGTAAATGTGGAGAGGGCAGAAGATGTTCTTATGCACAAAAGATTACTTTTGAAGGCACGCAATCCTGCTACCAGACCTGCAATCGAAGTTCGGCTTGTGCAAGTATATTGCCAGATCTTCTCTTTCATCTTTCAGATTAAGCTTTGCCCCTTTCCTATTTAGTGATATTTGATGTTTGTTGATGAAAGGACGGTCCAATTATTGTATGTTGGTTGTTTTATCATTCCCCTTTGAAGGACTTGTAATAATTTGCTCAGCCATCTTCATCTTTTCAAATGTTTCTCTTATACAGGTTCGTTCTGCTTTAGATGGAAACCAGGTTGAATCGATGCATTTGAAGTTTGCAAGAAAAGCTGATGCTCAGTGTTCAGATTATCCCAACAAAAAGAGGCATGGTTATGTAAACATCTATTTGGTCTTTCTCTTTTAAGGAATCAAAATAGTCAATTCCAATCACTTAAATTTCTGCTAATTTCTAATGGTCTCAATGCTTTTGTTGCTCCTGTTACTTTTCCCTCTATTTCAGGGTTCACCCCCCACCTGCCTTTGGTACATCATCGGATCGTGAGTTTGTGCATGAAGCTAAAAGAGTGATTAAAGATATGGAAGTTGTATTTAATGCCAAACCAATTCACTATAGGTAAATACTTCTAAAACAGCTCTCCCCTGCTGGTTGGTATTTTTTTGTATTTGTTCACGATCTGTGTTAAACTGCTCTCCACATATGGGTCTGTAAACTGATTAGCTAGGTGCAAAACTGTCTGTACCCTGACTATCCATTCTTTTGGACATTTGTTGTTGCATGCTTTATTGTCAACGATGTCATTTATGTTTCGTATCTAATATTATTTTCCCCTTAACTTTTTTTGGATTCTTACTGGTGAACGAAAGCTATAAGACTTTGAAAGTAAGTCTTTTCTATTTATTTCTGGAAGTCTGTATTTGAGTGTTTGTGAAATAATTTGTCTAATTCATGATTTGTTAGGCTGATGCATGAAATCACTATTTCAACAAATGACAAACCTAAACTTCTAACACAGGTAGTCGATGTCTCCTACTTTTTCTAGTTGTATTAATTTTTTTGGGAAACAATATCTTATACCTGGTCAGTAGTTATTTTCCAATTTACTATTTTAAGATATTTCATTTTGAAATTTCAGTTGACTTCTTTACTATCTGAACTTGGGCTGAACATACAAGAAGCACATGCTTTTTCCACTACAGATGGCTATTCCTTGGATGTGTTCGTTGTTGGTGGTTGGGCTCTTGAGGTATTTAACCCTTTCTTCTTTTCTGATATTATGTCACACTAAATCACTATCACTTGGGAAGGACATCACAGAGTTTCTAATGTGTTTAATAAAATGTTCATTAGTTTTTTAAATTGCATATTTATAGCACTGTGATTGATTTCTGTCTCTCTGGTTTATTATCAATCTTCAAGTAGTTTTTTTTTTTAAATCTTGCATCTTGCCCAATTAGACATTTTCTTTTCTAAATTGTGTGCCTCTCCATCAATTACTCATTGTGATTAACATACTTTTATATTTATGGTTTCTAGGATACCGAGCAACTCAGAAATGTATTGATAAAGGAGATATCCGAAGTTGAGGTATGCTGAGCTGCTATTCTATCTTACAACTACAATAATTCATTTTTTTGATGTCACTTTCTTACTAATGGTAGAAAAGGAAGGTTTGTTAGTCACCTTTTGCATTTACTTTTAACTTTTAAGGTGATTTGGCTATAATGGTTTATGCTCAACCCAAGAATTTCAGCTGATTAAATTCTAAATCATCCATTTTTTGTATTTTAAATGGAGTGAGTATTCTCTCCACCCCCACCCACCAAACAGAGAAAAACACCCGGATCGTGGAAAATATTTTATTTTGTACTGACATGTATAGTACGATGATGATGATTATTTTGATTGATAATGAAAAATTAACTGTGTTTTTATTTTTCAGTACTACAAAATTTGGTGCAGTGAATGTTTGGTGATTTAATAGTATCTTTCTCTTTCAGAGGATATGTCCTAATTTTCTGGGAGATTTTAACAAATTGAATTTGCTCTTCCTGCCTATGCTTCTTTTCTTTTGTCATTCCAACATATTTATTATTTTGTTAAAAGAAGTGGATGATCATTATCGAGGAAAAGGCTGAAATGCCTTGTTTTTGTGATATTCTACCCATGCATTGGCCTCTCATAGTTTCAATTGTTTTGCAGAAGCATTCCAGTTTAAAGTCTCATGCCATATCTCATGTTAGGGAGCTAGAGCAAACTGGAAACAAACTTAACTCCAATCACGTAAACATGCATGGTAGTGAAAATGATGTTCGGGAAATTGATACTGGCCTATTGAAGTATGAAAGAAAATTGACTTCCAGCTCCTACGGTGATCTGTGAGTTCTTTATCCGTATTGCCATGCTCTGTTTGAGTATGCTATTTGTAAATCATATTGTGACACATGCAGGTATAAAGGTACTTTCTGCGGTCAAGATGTAGCTATCAAAGTTCTTAGGAATGAGCATCTAAATGAGAACCTACGAAAGGAATTTACTCAAGAAGTTAATATCATGAGGTCTGTTTAATAACAGTTTGTAGTTACTGCAGGCACTCTCCATCTATTTTTCCTTAATATACCTATCGTTGATGAAATTTACTTTTTCTTCTTTGGAATTTATAGGAAAATTAGGCACAAGAATGTTGTTCAATTCATCGGGGCATGTACCAGCCCTCCTACCTTGTGCATCGTGACAGGTTTGTTTTATGCTACTTTCTATTTAGACCTAGTTGCCTGACTAGACATGTATTTTTCATTTTCTTTTCCAAGTTTATTTTCAATCTCAATTTTATATCCTTTTTTTTCAGAGTTTATGTCTGGTGGAAGCATTTATGACCACCTGCAAAAACAAAAATCTGGTTTTAAGCTTCCGTTCTTGCTCAAAGTAGCAATTGATGTTTCCAACGGAATGAGCTACTTGCATCAAAATAGCATAATGCATAGGGATCTAAAAGCTGCCAATCTTTTGATGGATGAAAATGGAGTAAGTGATGCACTTGTTTATGTTATTTACTGATAAATTCGTTGCCTTAGTCAGCATCTGCTATTTATTTGATATTAGCGGTCAAACTCATTCAACATATTAAACTAAGAAAAGGTTGTTTTATATATATATATATATATATATATAGAAGCTTAATTATTTTGGGGAGTGAGGAGTTTTTTTTTGTTGACAAATTCTAATCCTAATCCTACCTAGAGGGGGGAGGGGAAGGGGGGTGCTCCTAGTGGGTCTAGAACCCATGACCTAAGAGAATGTGAGGGAACAAAGATGAGCAGTTTAACCAAACGACCAAATGTGCTTGCTCGGGAGTGAGGAGTTATTGCTTATAACATGAAGTATCGACCTTTTTTTGGTCCTTTTGTTTGCATTCAGATTATGTGTATGCTATATATATCTACCCATTGATTGAGCTGGCTAGCCCTTGATTTCAGTCTTCCCTGACACCCCTAATGGATCTGTGTCACAGGTTGTCAAGGTAGCTGATTTTGGTGTTGCCAGGGTGCAAGCTCAGCCAGGTGTGATGACTGCAGAAACTGGAACATATCGTTGGATGGCTCCAGAGGTTGGTATTATTCTATATTCCATTCTTTCCTGGATATTTAACATTCCGATACTTTGTAAAAATGAATGCCTGCAATATTAGTCCATAACAAATCGAGTTTTTTAAAGCCAGATCTACATGCAATCTGCGGGATGCTTGCCCTAAATGGGCCTTTGTAAAATCATTTAATGGCCACTAAGGGCAGTTTAAATTGCTTTTCAGTGAATGCTTGAATAGGTGAAGGATTTAAGGGATTATTTGCTGTGGTGAAAATTGAAGGTCAGCAACAGTTATGCTGCATTTACCGGAGCATGAGTTAAGATTGTAAGAGGTGACGGTCTCATTAACAAAAAGTGAATCTAAGTAGAGTAGAACTAGGAGGAAGGTTTGATCGAGTTATTTTTTGTTGGTGCATACAGCTTAATGAGTTAAACCACGCTGAGAATTGTTTTGGTTGATGACCTTACAGATTTTCTGTTCCTTTTTCAGTTTTAAGATGATCTTAAGTTTCTTTTTTTTTTTTTGATAAAGCTTGTGGATCTTATGTTTTTTATTTCAGTTTCCATTCCTTAATCTTGTTTACAAGTATAGCATAAGCAGACCTTGAAAGTCGGAGTTGATTATTGTTCATTCAGTACTACAAACAGTAGTTGCATAACATATTCAGCTTTGTTTTGACTATAACTATTTCATTGAGCACGCACCTATAAATTTATGAGAGATGACCCTTTTGATGACATTTCAGACCATGTTTGTATTGGTGATTAACATTATTTGCCTTAGCAGTTTCATCCAGCTCTCTGACATATTGTCTGCTCTTGGTCCATGGAAGGTGATTGAACACAAACCATATGATCACAAAGCTGACGTTTTCAGTTATGGAATTGTTCTCTGGGAACTGCTTACTGGGAAGGTAATTTTTTGGCCGTAAAGAAAGCAACTTTTTTTCTTTATCTTTTACTTGATTTTCATGTTAAGTTTTATTTTGGTTCATCTTTTCTTCTAGTAGTTGATGGTTTGTACAGACGAAAAAATCTATCTAATTTTTGTAATTGATGCCAGCTTCCATACGGGAATTTAACACCCTTACAAGCAGCGGTGGGCGTAGTCCAGAAGGTATTCTTTTAAAAGATAGAGCTTAGCATAACTCTTTTAGTATAGGTGGTAATTGTTTCAATACAAGATTTCTAGTTCGTGACTACCTAGCATAATATACTTGAAGCAACAGAGAGCTGAATTCTCTGAAATTTCAGGGTTTAAGGCCTGTTATTCCTAAGCATACTCACCCAAATTTTGTGGAGCTGCTGGAGAGATGCTGGCAACAGGATCCATCTCTGAGACCTGAATTCTCTGAAATTTCAAATATTTTGGAAGACTTGGCCAGCAGATAGAGGGGGGTTGTAAGAAATCATCCTTTTCTTCTGCTTTCTCATGTCAGGAATCCAGCCAAATGTCATTTGTAGCTTGTAAAATATGCATTCCTCTTTAGTTTCCTTTCCATATGTGGACTAGAACGCAATATTTTTGAAGTAATGAGCATGGCAGCTTATAATCCAATCGGTGAATATATTCTCTCTAGTATTTGCACACACTTAAAAAGAGATGGCATTGCTCGGTGATCAACTGCAGTTCATCATGAAATGGTTTAAACTATATATTTGGCAGTTTGCCTACCTGGAAAGAGCAGATTGCTTTTGCCGTTTCAGGTCGTTCTACCGTCCGGCAATGGATTCTCCATTGTGATGGTTGCTATATCATGTCGAGTGATTCTTGATGATTAAGGAATGAATACTTATTAGCGGAAGGCCGATTCTTGATGATTAAGGAATGAATACTTATTAGTGGAAGGTCATAAACACGTACATGACAGCTCCTTTGTGAGGGAATATATGCAATAGGGCTTCATAGAGATTATTTAGGCCTTTATCAACACTACTTTAAGCTGAGTAAAGAACTTGCATTATTTTCTTCTCTCTTGCTTAGATTTAATTCTTAATTACAGTCATAGTGGTCGGTTTGGTGCCAGTACTATATAGTTTAAATTTCATTTCAATTGCTTTTTAAACAAGGGTAAAAAATTATGTCCTTAAAATAAGAAGAGGTAAAACAAATACAACATACGAGAATTATAAAAAGAAATTTAGTTATTAAGTTCTCCAAAAAAAAACTCATGAAGAAAGAAAATTAAAACATGTAAATTCAAAGAGTGAAGAAAAAAAAGAATACTTCTTTGGATACGTTCATCTTCTCAGAAACTCATCAATCATCATAAAAATTTGTCTCTATTTAACTAGACGTTGGCCCCGTTTGGTAAATAGCGGTTTGGGCAAAAATTAGAGGTTTGAGGTATAATTAGAGGTTTGACTAGTCAAATCCGCTAATATTGATGTTTGGTAAATAGCGGATTAAAAGAGCGGATTGGGGTGAAAAAGCTAATTTTGAAAAAGCTCCTAATATGAGCCTTTTGAGATTAGAGGTTTGATATTAGAGTTGTAATGACTCTTTTACCCTTAACAATTACCAAAAATCTCCAAATAACCTAAATTAAATAATAATATTTTTTAATATAAATAAAAACATATTAAATATTAGACTTATTTGTTGTTATTAATAATTTATATGGTGACATTTGTAAGTTAATTTTATTTTTTTATTATCACATATTTATATGCGCATATAAAAAATTTAATAATTATATAAATAATAAATTAATATATAAATCTTTCAAATATGTTTAGGAAATTTATATTAAAAAATAACTTTTACAAATCTAATTAATATTTATTAGATACAAAATATTAATAACTGATAAATTACTCAAACAAGTATTAAATATAACAATGTCTTTATATGTCATTTTGCTTGTTTAAATAATCAAACAGCTATCCGCTATCAGTTAATTTTACCAAACAATTTTATACAATCAGCTAATACAATCCGCTAGTCAAATCAGCTAATGCAATCAGCTATCAGTTATCAGCTAATGTAATCCGCTATCAGCTATCAGCTATCCGCTAATTGCCAAACAGGGTCGTTATATAAAAGTAATATTGTAAATTGTTCAAGGTTAACACAAGAGAATCTAACCATATTAGATCACCTACTTTCTCTAACTAAAGTATGTGCATTGTTGATCGTTACACAAACGGCAAATTATCATAAACATAAACAAAAAATTATGTTATACAAACAAACCAACAAACACAATAAAATATATGAAAAAAAGTAGTAATTCAAAATATAGGAAATTTATATTTGAAACTAAAAACAATGGAAAGAAAACTACGGGTTTTTTTTGGTATTGACAATCTTGCTTTTAATTTTAGTCAATGCTAAACCACATCGATTGATATATGATTTTAATATTTTTTAGACTTATTTTATAAAATGTTCTATCCAATTTTTATATATATTTTTAAATTATAGTAAAAACAAAATATGTTCATTATACTAATTAAAAAATTCTAAATGTAAATATTTCCTACCTATGTAATTCAGTAATATTTACATTTATATTAATATA